>CAWUHW010000026.1:555382-1155382 GCA_963922195.1 Panagrolaimus sp. PS1159
AAGCAGTGGTATCAACGCAGAGTACTGTCCAAATTTTATGTTTAAAACTACTGTACCGATATATAATTCTGCTGCAGTTGATATATTTTCATTAGTGGCACATGGTTCAGCAACATGTGGACTTGGTGGTATACATGTAAAAGGCACTTCATTATGATGAATGAATAATTCAGGATCCCAGATTACAGTAAATTTTTCTTCATCAGCAAAATCAGAACCACAAATTTCATTATGATTTGGCCGTTCACCATCTCTTGAGAAAACTACAACATCAACAAGATCAGCAACTCCTTCAACATCAACAGCTAAAACAAATGATGTAAATATACTGGATATTAAAATAAGTAAGAATACCTTCAAATAATCGAACATCGCCTGGTACAGTTGCAGATGTTTTAGAAATCATAACACGACCCGTAAGTGTTGTTCTTTCGGCAGCTTGAGTAGGAAACTTTGAATCAATATTATTTGTATAGCGGATATAAACTTGTCCAGATTGCAATAAACCTGAAAAGTTATATTTATAAATAGTTACAGTATATTAAAAACATTTTACCTGATTCATCGATACATCCAAACATCATTCTTGCCTTTGTTGCAGGAATTTGAATTCTCATTTTATCACTTAATTGTCCTAAAAAGGTTAACAATTTACAAAGATTGCAAAAAATACATTTGACTTACGTAAACGAATCAAAGCAGATGAACGAAGCATTGAACGAAAGAATGGTTCTTCAGTAATATTAAATCGTCCAAAAAGTTTTGAAGGGATTAATTTTTGATAATCATTTAATGCAGCACATGCAGATTTATTGTCAATAAGAGTTGAAGTAATGTCTTCAATATTATTATCCAAAAGTTCAAATAATCGATTCTTGACATTTACATGGATTTCAGCATCTTGTGCTTTAGAAACCTAAAATAAAACTCTGTTGTTTAAAAACAAAAATTATTCAGTATAAAGAATTTACCTGATCCAAAATATTGATCATTGGTTTATTCAGAGTTACAGAAGTTGGAAAAGAAACTCTCAACAGTTCAACAAAATGTGGATGTGTTTCAGCATCAGTTTCAAAAAGTTTTTGAGATGATCGAAAAATAATTTTTGGACGTTGACCTTTGGTGATATCTGGTTCTGCTTCATAATAGTCACCAATAATATCAAAGACATCAAGTACAAGAATTCCCTTATATCCACGATATATCATTTGAACGCAAGAAGGCGTATAATCTGGATATCCCAAAGCTGAAGCAATATCTTTTGCAAAATCTAAAAAAGCTGATCGTAAAGACATTTTACATTTTTTTAAATTCATTACCTTTACTCATTATGCCGACGCCATCAGTAAAGATATATCGTTCATTATTTCGATTTACACCGCCAACATGATCCATAACTTCCCAATATTCTACAGGATGAAGTGGAATAGACCAAGATTGTGTTAAAAATTGTCCAAAATTGGTCATGGATTTTTGAATAGATTCTGTCGGAAAATCACCAAATGTATTTTTGAATTGTTTAACTTCTTCATGTGTGCCAGCCATCAGAAAGCAGCCATGATCACGCATTTGAGAATCTGATGATCCCAAATATGAAAATGTTCGCACTAAAATTTGATAAAATATGTAACTTAGAAAATTATGTAAAAATAAAAACATACTTCCAAATATCTTTGATTCCTTCAAAAAATTTCCAACAGTGTTGTGAACCAATGTCCGTTGAGTGCCAAATAATTTGGAATCATTATCATCTCGAAATAAAACACATATAAAGTTATCACTTTTAGATGCTCGAATGCAACGATTTGCCATAATCATTTCTGGATTAAATAATAATGTACGAGTTGGAGTACAAACAACCTTAAAAAAACAGCGTTAACAATAACATATATAAAAGAAATAATACCTTTCGAATTCGAGTATAACCATCAGCAAGCAAAAGTTGAATTAATTCACAAGCAGATTCATAATCAGGTTGATCATCATAAAATTGATTAAAAAGTCCAATCGGTTCAGGAAGATCCAATAAACGATCGATTCTATCAAGCATAAGTTCCAAAGCTCTAACCGTTTTTGTGATAGCTAAAAGAATAAACTGTTAAACAGAGATAAGAATATATATTAACTTGCGTTTATCAGGATGATCTATAAGATCTTTTTCATATTTTTGAACAACAAGTCTTAAAAATTTTTTGTAGCATAAATCCGGTTGTCGAAAGAAGTAATCACAAATTTCTCCACCACGAGATGTTAATGCTTGAACAGCATAAAGAAGTGGATACCATTCATCACCATTTTTAAGCTTTTGAAGATCTTCAGGTAATAGCTTTTCAAGATCTTCAGGATATTCAAGTAAATTAGGTTCATAGAATCGACGTTTGATATAAGTATTACATGGAAGATCTCGAAATTCAATATCATGTCCAGTAAGTTTTTGAAGTCTACCAAAGCAATCTAACAATTGATTTCCATCAATATCATAACATTCAATTGAAAAGCAAGAATTAAAAGAAACATCTTCTTCTTTTACAAGATTTCTATTCCATGTTACATATCGATCACGAATCCAATATTTCGAATTGGCATCATCTGAATTTTCTCTTCTACGACGAGGATGAACATATGGTGGATTATCAAGTTGGAAAGTTAAAACTGCACCAATTCTTCCATCACCAGTATGACAAACATAAGCAGTAATACGACGAATTGAAGAATATTCTACTGTAAGTTCAACAACTCGAGGTCCTTTAAAATTATGATCATAGAAATATGTTGAAAAAGCTTGATGATCATGTTCAAAAAGTGATGCCATATTATAAGGATATTCAGAAATTCCTTTTTGCTCAGTCAAAAACTGTTGAAGGATATCACTTTCTTTTCGATCAGAATGTACTGATATAACTGGATTGAAGGAATTTCGCTTATAAATATTTCCAAATACAACTTTATGTACAGGAAGTACGCTTTGAAGCCTACAAATATCAATGCAAAAATACTGTAAACAAAATCATCAAAGAAAAAACATACGAAAAAATTTCAGGATAAACATTTTTTTCATGTAAAGTAAAATGAAAGGTAGCAGTTTTATCCAACTTATTAAAGAAACCAGTGTTACTCTTGTATTCTTTTTGAATTTCATTTAAAACATGAGTAATTTCTGCTAATGTTGCACAAAGTTTATGTTGTTTAAGATCATCAGCAACACTTTTCATTTCATAAGCATATTGTATTTCATCACGTCCACCCAAAAATTCATTGTAATGAGCATCAAAATGTTGTGCAGAAATCTTTTTAAGATTTTCAATATTCGTAAATTGATGTTCAATGAAAGCCTAAAAATTACATAAAAGTTGTACAATAAACTTTCTGCCATGCTCGAAGGTGTCTTCGAACATGACAACAACAGATAGCTCCAGATGAAGACCCAACAATCTTTTAAAAGAAACCAACCTTTTCAAATCGTTGTAAATATTCAGGAGCATAACCCCGGAAGGTAAGCTTACAGCGAATCATAGTTATCAGATAGGTTGATAGCTAGATAACACGTTATCTGAAAACAGAATTAATTAAATCACTAATATAAAGCACGTAATAAATTAATGTAGTTTCATGCAAAAATATGGTACAAAAATCAAGGATAGTGTTGCTAGGTAAAACACTTAAAACGAGCAACAGAGGTTGGTAAAGATCAAGTAAGTGGTAAACGTTAAAACCCAATGTAGCAACGCTGAAAATGAGGTACGCACCACAATCAATTACGGTTTACCTTAACCTGGCAGGTTTTTACCTTAAACGTCCGCCAGTTACCTTATTCGTTCCCTTTCGTTCACGAATAAGGAAGCTCAAGGTAATTCAGGTTTGTTTAAGGTAAAAACGTAGCAGTTTAAGGTAAAACTTAATTGATTCAGTTCGTCCCTGACGCGTACCATATTCTTGCTAGCGTTGTTACATCGGGAATGTTAAAACATTTAATTAATAGGTAAAGTTTCACGTAAAAATACTGCACAGATTAACAAAGGGATGAAAAAACTTCAACAGTGAAAAAAAATTTTATTTTTGAGGAAAAAAACTCACTTTGATTTGCGAGTAGTTTGCTAAAAGTCGTTGCGAGAACCAAAGTTTATTTGAAATTTTCTCATGTAAAAATGAAGCAAGACGGTTGTTGGGGGGAAAAGACACTTGGTGGAAAAGACACTTGGTGGACCCACCAAATGTCCTCCCACCAAGTGTCCACGACACTTGGTGGAAGTCTAGGGACAGTTGGTGGAACAAAAAGACACTTGGTGGGAAAAAAAATATTTTCAAAAATGATAGGATAAGATGAGGATTAGGGTAGTTTTTGACGGAGATTTGTAATATAGAGTTTTTTTTTGGATTTAGACTTCTGAATCTTGGAGACTGGGCAGATTCTGAATCAGTTTAATTTTTTCTATAAATTTAAAGAGTTATACATGTATATAGTTTTTGGTGAGGATTCCGAATACAGATGCCAAATATTTTTAATTGGATTCTGAAATCGGATTCAGATGCATTAAAATTTTTTTTAACATTTTTTAAAGTTCAATTTTTTTAACATATTTTAAAAGACTGAATTACTTTGTTAAAGATGAGTGCAGATATTCATTTAATGAAAAAATTAAAATTTATTGATATGATAAAGAGTAAAAATGAAGTTAACGTAAGTTTTCTTGTACTTAATAAATGTATGGATATTTCCTGATAAATTCATTACCGTTATTTAATGGCATTCGAAATTCAAACGGCATCCAATCTGCCATCCGAGGATCTACAGCAAATCCACCCTAAAATTATTTTTAATCATGTGATGGATATGTTATATTTATTTAACATGGACGTTTATCTGGAAATATCCATACATTTATTAAGTACAAGAAAACTTACGTTAACTTCATTTTTACTCTTTATCATATCAACAAATTTTAATTTTTTCATTAAATGAATATCTGCACTCATCTTTAACAAAGTAATTCAGTCTTTTAAAATATGTTAAAAAAATTGAACTTAAAAAAATGTTAAATATTTGGCATCTGTATTCGGAATCCCCACCAAAAACTATATACATGTATAACTCTTTAAATTTATAGAAAAAAATTAAACTGATTCAGAATCTGCCCAGTTTCCAAGATTCAGAAGTCTAAATTCGAAAAAAACTCTATATTACAAATCTCCGTCAAAAACTACCCTAATCCTCATCTTATCCTATCACCACAATACCATAAACATGTTTTATAACATAAGACACTTGGTGGGAAGTCTGAGACATTTGGTGGAAAAAAAGGACACTTGGTGGCCACCAAATGTCCGTCCACCAAGTGTCTTTTCCACCAAGTGTCCGGCGTTCGGTTGTTGGACATTTTTATGAGTAAAAAATCAAAAAAAGGATAATTCGAATTTTAAAATTTTTTGATAATCAAGTTAAAAATCTGAAAAAATCTGCACAGAAAAAGTGCAGATTTGAGAAGGCATTGAATAACCCAAATTTATTATTTTTTGCAACATTTTTGTATAAAGTTTTTGTCAACTGTTCACTTTCATTTTTACAATCAGTCTTTTTTTTTTGAAGTCTTCTGGTTGGTTAATCAAATGATTATTGATAATTTAAAAATGGGATTTCCAGACTTTTGGCTTATCTCGAAAAATTGATTTAGACGAAAATCGTGATACTTTTGGTATGCAAATGGGATACTGAAGTAACTTTAACAAACAAATTGTTTTATATATTGTACATAACATTTTTTAGGTATATATGGTTGAATGCGCAGATGAATTGGAAGAACTTGCAAGATATTTACAATGCCTTCATTCACCTCAAGAGCCAAGTTTATGAAGTAATTTCAAACTATTTTTTGTAAAAGACCCTTATTAACAATTTATTGATGAAATAAAAAGTGTATATAATAATAATATGGCTTTATCTGAACGTAATGAAAATAGTACTACAATGTTCAGTACTCAATATATTATTGAAAAACAATTAACAAAGATTTATGAAAAACTTCGAATCAAATTTTTTAATGAATTTGGTGGTATTGAAAGAAATTCCATTATTGATCAAAATAATTGTCATCCTGAAATGAGTGAAATTTTTTCAAGAACTGTTGTTTCACCTGGTATTGAACTCAGAAAGAAGGCATCAGCATTTTATCGAATTGCATATTCGGATAAAACTCATTTATCATTTCCATGGTTTATTGCCGATATTTTAATGATTAATCGACAATTGTATTCTGATAAAGATTTGGATAAGAAAAGGTTTTCACCATTTTCTTTGGAAAATAAATTGTCTAAAGAAATCAATGATCTCATCACTTTAACAAAATACGAAAATGAATTTGCTTCTTTCGTCAAAAATAAGAATGATGCATACAATAATAAAAAATCAAATAAAGAAGTTTGTTATCCTGCAGCTCGAATTTGTCAAATATGTAAAGGTAAAATTTTTTTTGAAGTAAACGTTTTTGATATAAACATTTATATATTTTTTAGGATTTGATAAATTACTTTTCTTTGTTCGAAGTTGGAGTAACAAACATCGGCTTGATCGAATTTTGCCAAAAGTTTTGGATGCTCTTGTCATTCTTTTTGTAACTGGACGCTTAACTGGTGAATCTTGCATTAAAGTATGTTTTTTACCACATTGTATTTTTTTACAAAAGATTTTTTATAGCCTCTTAATTCAACTTCTATTGATTTGGATGCTCTTGAAGGTGGTATTGGAAGAATTTTCTTGAAATTTCTTCAATATATTTCAACTCAAAAATTTACTTCATCTGAACTTATCAATTTATATCCTTTCACAAATCGAAAATTCACCAAAGAAGATTGTTTAATGCTTTATTATGAAGCCATTCAAACACTTTATCCAATATCATTTAATCGATTCTTTCGTTGTTTGCCTGGTGGCACCATTTGTGAAAGAGAAAGCTTTGAAGATGAAGTATTTACAATTGATTTGCCAATGGAAGTTGAAGAAATTTGGGAAGAACTTTTGGAAAAACTTGCAAAGAAATGTGGATGCACTCATGTTGCAATTAAGTACAAACCTGAACCACAAAGTAAGTTTTTGTCGTAAATATGTTTTTTTTATAAATTTTAAAAATTTTAGTTGAACAAAAAACTTATCGTTTTGCAATTAAAGCTGTTGGTGGACTCTGGAATGTTTGGAATTTTAAACGTGTCTTACTTCCTAATCCTAACATGCATGAACCTGATCTTCAAAAAAGAAGTGAAAGACTTCCATGGGAAATTTACAGTCAACTCAAACCTCAGAACGAAGATGGAAAAGAAGTTTCTAATTGATTTTAATAAGTTTTTTCTTTTATGAATAATATTTCTTTTTTTAATATGTTTTGTTATGTCTTTTGTGCTTTTATAATTTATAAAAGTTATTTTTTGTAAATTTTTGTGTTTTTGAATATTTAAGAGGGCGGGAATACCATCTTTGAAACATATCTTTTTAAAGAAAAATTTTAATTCTTCTGTTTGGATTTTTTCGCAAAAAAATATTTCGAGATTCAATTTTGTGCAAAAATTTGTTATCCTTTTTTTGTGAACAGAAATTTTTTCTTTGTAAAAAACGTTTATCATTTTTGGAAACATGTTTGCACTGCATTCTGAATTTCAAATTTTTCGTTTTAAAAAATAAAGAAGTTTTGTTATTTAAGGTTTTTCCAAATAATAAAATTTAATCATTTTTATTTTCACTGAAAGCTTTTATAAAAAAATGAAGTAATTAATAGATAATTTTCTTAAAATTAAAAAAATATATATTTAAGAAACTTTTTTTGGGAAATAAAATGTTACCCAATGCAATGGCACGAAATAAAAAAAGGTGATACTAAAAATATAAAAAATACAGTGCTCCACAAAAATATATATTCCGCTTTCTGATTCTACTGATTTATGCCATTATGGGGGATGTTTTTATATTTTCGTGTAGCACTTACATAAAAATAATTTTTTTAAGAGAAAAAAGGGGACATTTAAATGAGCCGATCGTTTGAAAGTAAAACAGCCGTTCTTTTTTCATGTGTTGCATTACGGAATTGAGTTTTTGGAGATGGGGTACGATTCTAAAAAATGTTATATTAGAATAGTGTTAAAATGTTTTAAAATGCAATTTTTACCTTTCTTTCTTGTTCCCATCGACGACGTTCTTCAGCAAACATTTGCATTTGTGAATTAAGTTGATCTCGAAGGGAACTAATTTCTCCTCGAAGATCATCAACTTCACCACGGAGTTCACGATCTTTTGAAAGGCGTGGAGCGGGAACAGGAGCCTTTCCAGAAATTGTTGAACCCATTGATGAAACTGAACCATTTTCATATATTATTTGTGGTTTTGTTTGTTGAGAATTATTTGGTTGTTGCCGTCGAGAACATGCTTCACAAAATCCACCACTTTTTGAAGCTGCAGCAGCTGCTTTTGTATCTCGAACAAAATCTTCAAATCTATTTCGAATTGTATAAAGTTCTCTTTCAATTTGTTGACATTTCTTTTGTAAATTTTGTTTTTCATCTGAAAGATTTTCAAAGCCACGTTGAAGCTCTTTTCGATGTTCATCTGATTGACGAAGCTGTTGTCGAAGAGCAGCTTCACCCTGTTGAGAAGCTTGTAATTTTTGTCGTAAATCTGTCATTTGATCACGAAATTGTTTTTCTTTTTCTTGATAAACTCGAACTAAAACTTCTTCATTTTGTTCCATTGCATTTCGAACAGATGTAAGCTCATTCTCTTTATCACGGATAAGCGTTTCATAATCAACAATTCCAGAATCAGATGGTGATGGAGTAATATGAATACCTGAATGTCGGCTTGCACTTTTCTTTACCGATGATCCATTACTATTACTATGTGGAGGAGAATTTGGTAGGCCCGATGTTGTTGAAGATGAATTTGATGAAGTTAAGCTTTGTCCAGTTAAATGATAATGAAATCCACCACCCCCTGAACCTGCTGATGAAGCACCAGATTGTGCACGGCGATGTTGATTATTATTTGTAATTGGAGGTTGTTGATGTTGTTGAAAATTATATATCATTGAATAATTATCTGCTGTCATGGGATCCGTAGAATGATGATCAGATTTTCTTTCAATGAATTCTGGTACAACATCATAATCATTTTCATCTGTAATTTTTGTGCCAGAATTTGATGTTAAAAGTGGGAATAAATTTGATGCCGAACTTGTTGATGGAATCCCACCGAATGTACGTTGTCTAGGGGTAATTGCATTTATGGAATTATTGTTGTTATTATTACTTAATGTTGCAAGATTTCCAATTGATCGAGAATTTTCACGATTTTTTATTACCAATTCTGATACAGATGTGGATTCCTTTGATTGATTTAAAGGCCGAAATGCAATTGGTCGAATTATTCCATTATCCTAAAAAAGTATTCCTGAATAAGATTAAGTTCAAAAAGGTTAATCTCTAACCAGGCAAAGACATTCCAAATAACCAAAAGGTAAATTATTCATTTTTGAAAGTAAATGTGACTGTTTTACGAAAAGGTTAAAAAATGTTCAAAGAAAAGAGTGATTGCTATTGTTTAAAAAAGTCCGCCCAGAATATTTTTTGAGTGAGGACAAAGAAAAACCTTCAAAAATTTTTTTGAAAAAAACAATTTAAAGTTAAAAATTTTTTTCTTTGAATAGACATCAATCTTATTAAGTACCACCCCATATTTTTATTCAAAAAAATTTCTTACCTGTGGTTTTATTCCACTATATGGTAAAATTCTTGCTGGTGGGGGTAAATCTAATTCTCGATGTTGTTGTTGATGTGCAGAAGAAGAAGATGAAGAATATCCTTCAATTGTTTGAACAAGTTGTTGAAGATTTTTCATATTTTGATAATGAATATTATTTGCATTATTATTATTATTATTAATATTAATATTTGTTGTTGAAGATGAAGTAATTGAAGATGGTTGTTTAATATTATTATTATCAATTAAATTTTCACGGGGTTTTAGCGTTCGATGTTCCATATTCGCTTCACGGAATGATCCTCTAAAATTCATTTTTTATTAAAAAAAGCTTGCTTCTTGAACAACAATATTTTTGTAAAGAATGGGGATGGAAAAAAAGTAGCCATTGACAAATATATTTTTTTTGATATTTGTTAAAAAAAGAGTAAACATTTAAGGCAAGCGTTAAAAATCAAATTTGGAAGGCCATTTTTATTGGACATTAGTTTTTTTTTGGGAGATGTGAAAAAAAAGTATGACTAAGAAATTGTATGTTTTTTAGAAAATTTTATGAAAGCTTCTTTTTTTGGGAAACAAAAATAGGCATTTTAAGTATAAAAACAATATTGACAAAAAAAAGCATGAAAAGAAAAAAGTCAAAAAAGAATTTGTTTACAAAGTTAAATATTTGAGAAATACAAATTTTTGTTGTAATGTATCTTGCTTGAAGGGGGAAAAAGAAAAGACAAAAGCAAATGAAGGGGGATATATTTCAGAAAGTGGACACACGAATTTTAAAAGAAAAGTAGTTTTAATTGCGCAAAAAATCCTTAGTCTTCTTTTGTTTTGTCGTTCTTGCTGCTGCTTTTAACAGCAGTAGAGAGCAAAAAAAGAAAGAAAAATGATTCATTCATTTTTTTTCAAGCATCAACAACACAGAAAAAAATTGACTGAATAAATTTCAAAAAAGGCTGCTGCTGCCTGCGTAGTTCTCCCTCTATCTCTTATCACGACCTCAAATCTTTTTGGTAAAAAAAATCTTATTAAATCCTAAAAATGCGTGGACGCAAAAACGGTAATATTAAAAAAAGCTGCGAAAAAATGAAAAAAGATAAGAAAAAATGAGTGATTTTTTAAGAAAATGTGTTGTTTACAGAAAAATCTTTTTTGATGATTGAAAAACCGGTAAAAAAAAGAGAGGTTTGATTTTTTGGAGGAAACTATGAATATAAAAAATGTTTATCAAAGAAAAGCTTGAATGAAAATTTTTTTCTTTTTTGATGACTGGAAATATGTAATGTTTTATAAAAGTCTGAAGGAATTCAAATCGAATGAATAAATGAAAAATCGGATTTTAGGATTAACTATATAAAAACTTTTTTCCAACGATGATTGAACAATAATAAATATAATATACAATAATCGAAAATGATGAAAATATTGTTGTTTGCTGGTCAAGAAAATAGAAGATAGATAGTCGGGAATGACGTTTTGATTAAAGCTTTAAACAAAGAAAAAAAGAAGAAGAAAGAAAAAAAGAAAGGCTCCGGCATTAAAGCGTCAAAAATCATTGAAGAAAAAGACAAAAAAAATCGTCAAGAAAAGAACAGTACGGAAATATGATCGGCTTTCTTTTCTTTTTAGTCGAGAACAAGCAGATGAGTGGTGCCTCTCTCTGTTGTAGCTGCAGCAGCAGTCGCCCCATACTAAATATGAATAATATCCCGCTGGGGTAAAAAAACGATAATTTTGCCACATTTTTTTTGCTGCTGCTGTATAAAAACATAAAAAGTTTTTTTTTCCGAAATCTTCATTATTACTTTTCTTTGGCAGTTTTTGGAAACAACAGAGGCGGCAATTATACAGCCTTTTCAATCTCTCTCAACTCGTCAAAAATCTGTCATCTCCATTTAAAAAAGGGCCCTTTTATGGGGTTTAAACTTAAAATGCAACTCTTCTGCCTTCGTTATATTTTTAGCAGCTTTGATAAATCCCTGTAATCAAAAAAATAAATTTCTAATTAATTTACATTAGCCATGAAGACGGAAGGAAGAAACCTTCAAATTAAACAGGATTAAACTCACTTTCAAAATTGAAATTTGTTCGTAGTCTCTTTTTTTTTCTTTTCCGTCAACAACGAAAAAAATGATGGGTTTATTTTAATAAAATTTGTAGAAAGAAAAAAGAAAGATTTGCTTGAAGAAGAGACTCAACGAAAAAATCTCAAAGGCATTCATGCGAAACTTTTTAGGGGAAAAAGAAGAAAATCTTAATTCAATTCAAAACTTTTTCTTTTTTTGATCCGAAGAATATCCAGAAATCTATATTCTTGTTTTTATAAAATATGGAAATTAATCGAAAAAGTTTTTGTTACTTTTATAAAGAAAAAATCTTTACTCCAAGAAAAATAGAAAGATAGAGCTCAAAACTGTTTTTTTTTGTTGTTTCTGTTTTTTGTCCGAAAAATAAAAATAAACATGTATTTTCTTACAATACTTTTTTTTCTCCCAACAGTTTTAAAACTAGATTCAATTTCATTCTTCTTTTGAATATCGCTGCTTTTGACAAGAGAAAAACAATGTTCAATCAATCAAAAAATAAAACACAGCTTTTACACTGTTTTTTTTTCAAATAACGATTTTTATCTTTTTTTTACGAACAAGAAAATTAAATTTATTTCATTTTTGATTAAATTAAATCATCAAATTTTTGGATACGCGATTTTGTTCATTTTCTTTTGTTTAAATTTTAATAGGATTAATGATAGACTTTTAAGGGAAGATTGGATAAAAAAGATAAAGGGCATTCCTTCCTTTAAAACAAATTTTGTTTGAACGGGAGAAACATGGGAAAAAATTCAGATTTTTATCTACAAAACAAAAGTAAATACTACCCAAAAAAGTTGTAACTGAAGTTTTTTGACACATAATACTGCAGTAGTGATCATATAAAAAAAGTGTGAACAATGAAACCCTAAAAACAGCTGCTCCTCTTTTAAAAAAAACTACTTGAAATAAAAACTTTTTCTGAAAGTGACAAATCTGGTCAAAAAACTAAACAACTTCTGCTACTTAATACTTTTTTCATTCAATCAAATCCCATGGAAAAAAAACAAGTGCATACAAATACTTTAAATAAGAAGTCCCAAAAAAAAGATTTGTAATGAAAACAAGCAAAAAATGGGGGAAGGAAAAAAAGAAGAAAAGATTATCCTTGCGCATTTGTCGCGAAAAGCATTTTTTTGGGGTGTTGAAAAAGAAATAAGAAACAAAAAAAGTGCCATTCAACGATCGGCAAAAGCAAACAAATCAGTGAAAAGGAAAGATTTCAAGAAAAAAAGAGAGACCCTCCAAAACATCTTGCATACACTTTTGGCACATAACCCGGATTGCCTTCTTTTGACATTGACAAAAGAAAATAATATAAATAAATTCGGGGAAAAGTTTTAGCTTTAAATGGCATCATATTTTTAAATAATTTATGGCCATTATAGATGACTTTAATTCTCCAAGCATCATTTGCCGAATGAAATTCAAAAAATAGTTGTGGATTAAATAATCCCAAAAACTTTTAAATATAAATCACATAAAAAATAAATCTTTCTTTACTGCTAAAATATTGAGACAAAAATAAACAAAAAATAAAATTTTGAAATTAAAAATGTCAAAATCTCGCAATTTTTGCCACCTGATTTGTCTCTCACATTTTATTGACTGCCATCTGATCCAAGCTTGAATTCAATCATGAAAAAAATAATGGTTGATTACGTAAAAGAAATGACACAAGGGATTAAAAAAAAGAAGGCAGATGGGACAGACTGCTAAAAATAATACCCAAGCTTAAAAAAAATCAGTCCATTAATTCTCATTCATTCATCAATCCTCAGTCAATTAACGAACAAAAAATACAAGCTGCTAAAAATATATAATAAAGATTGAATGAAAATGACCTCCCTTGTTAAAGAGAGATTTTGAAGAAAAAAACAAAAGATAGAAAATTGATGCATGTTTTTTTTGTTCATTCAATCCTCTTCTTTTTTGGTATTAGTATTAAAATTGGGATTGGATCAAATTATCCAAAAAAGAAGATTATCTCTCACAAATAAATAAGTAAATTTGTAAAAATTGAACAAAAATGTGAAAAAAATTGAGGACTATTGTTAAACCGAGAAAAAAAGCGATAAAAAAAGCGATAAAAAAAGGTTGGTTTGAAGTAAGTGGCAAAAAAAAGAGTCATTCAAAAGAAGTGAATAAAAATTCTTTGAAGAAAACCGCAAAAAAAATATGTTCAAAAAATGAAGGAGTACAAAACTGGTGAAAAAAAAGTGGTTTAAATTATAGGATTTAAAAATCCAGTTGTGCCATCTTCTTTTTATATAAATTATTCTTGGAATACAGTATTTTTAAAGATTATACCCTGTACAATTATAAAATTATTTACTCAAATTATTTTTCAAACAAATAAAATTTCATGTTCGCTGATATCCTACATATATCCCTAATAAATATCGAACACAAAAATAATCCATTTAAAAAAAGAGAGAGAAAAGCATAATAGTATTTGTTTCTATTTTATATATATTTTTATCGTCTTAAAAATTAGATGAAAAACGAAAGAAAGACAAAATTTTCTAAAGGCGATTTTTGACAGCTCTGTTTTAATTTCGACCTTTCAAAAAAAATATCATTTTTATTATTTTAGTTTTTCTCTCTCGAAGAAATAAAATTCTTAATTGCGGTTTTCTGCGATTAGTTTTATATTATATTAGAAAACTAAAAAGAAATTCAATATAATTTTAAATAAAAACAAGTTCGTTTTTTAATGAATAATAAAGTGTTGTTGAAAAATTATATTATTTTTTTGGCAAAAAAGTGATGATCATTTTTCATAAAGAAAAAAGATATAAACATCTGGCGTATTTTTTAAAAAGCGAAAAAGGAAACGGAAATGCGCGAAGAATCTTCTGCTGCCAGCATTTGTCGATGGAGAGAATGGCCAAATCTGTCAAAAGTAAAAGAAAGACAATAATAAAAAGCGATAAAAAGAAATTAGTTTTTTTGGGGAAAATAAAAAAAGAGATTGATAATAATAAGCTTAATAAAAAATTTTGGATATACTTATCAAAAATTTTTTATCCCTTTAGATACACTTAAGCTTTGATAAGTACATATCCAGAAGGATCATTCCTTTAAAGGTCAAATATTAAAAGTTTAAAAACAAACAAACCTTTTAATCATTCCTTGTGCACCTTCAGAAAGATAAACGTCTTGTTCAAATGCGGTAGAAATATTTAATGCATTATTTGTTGCAGATCTTGAAGGATGTAATGGCCGTGGACCTAATGATGAAACTCTTTTTGTTGTTGTTGGAATAATTATTGGATTTGAGACAAATTTCGGTTTGTCTGTCGTCGTCCAATCAAGCAATGAATCCATATCCGAAAGACCTGGAAAGGTGCTAAAAAAAGAAAAAAAGTGATTAATCAAAAATAAAAAGGCGGGAAAATATGTGCCAGTAAAAGTTTATCTTTCAAAACTTCTGTCATTTTTTCTTTATATAAAATCAACAAAAAAAACGTAAAGTAAATTTCTAAGAAATAAAAAAGATGGATGCATTTTTTTAATTGTTGTTTTTTTCTTCAAGGAAAAAAGGGAGGGATAGAAATCGAAAAAGTGCCGAATATCAAGGAAGGAAAGAAAATATCCAAGTTTTGGAACAACAATGACGAAGGCCATTCTTTTTTTCATAAACACAGAAAACAGAGAAAGAAAAAAAGGGATAAACCGGACAGCGATCTTTTTTTAAAAAACGGTCAGTTTTTTTGCGACAAAAATCGAAGAGAAAAACAATTTTCTGCGGCAAATTGGCCGAATAATTGAAAAAAACTCCATTATTATTATTAAACATTAACCATTTTTCTTTCTTTTCTATTTTTCGCGCAGTTATTTTCACGTCAAAAAAATATATGATTGTTCGTGAAAAAAGCTATTTAAAAGAAAGCAACAAATAATTAGAGAGAGAACACTCCTTTTCAAGAAAGGAAATTGAAGGAGTACCTCTCACCTTTTTTTGGGGGTGCTTACTTTTTTCTTTCTTTTTTGCTTATAAACTTTTTTGATTTGATTTTGATTGCAAACAGAAAAAAGGTTGTTTTCAGAGACATAAAAAAAAGACAGAAAATGCAATAAACTTTGGGAGATTAATGGAAAAAAGTTCTTTGACAACTTTTTGTTAATTTGTTGCAAAATACTTTTTTTGTCATCCCTGGGAATATTTCGGATATAAACAGTGTAGACTTGTGCCAGGATTTTCCCGTTTAGTTTTGAAAAAAAAGAGCAGTTGTTTTGTTTTGGCTGAACGAAAAAGATGTTTTACATTGATTTATGAAAGAGACAAAAAAAGTATTAGGTAAATGATAGGTAACATGATTCGGGGGGATCAGCTTTACAGAAGGGGTTTTTTTGAAAAAAAAGTTTGTAGACAAACAGGGATTTTTAGTTTTAAGCATTGTGAAAAAATTTTAAGTATGAAAAAATATCTGTTTTCAAATTTTAAAGTCACAAAAATCTAGTGTAACTAATGTTTTCGAAAATGCTACAGTAACCCTTTACCTAAAATTGCAAACATTTCATGAATACTTTTTCTCATTAACATTTCTAATTTATTTTTCCTAAAAAAACTCATTCATTTTATTTTGCAAAAAAAGTCAGCAATCGGCAATTCTTTGGCATTTCAAAAAAACGAAAGAAAAAGCAACAAAAAAAGATTGTTAGTTAACCTTTGAACGGTGCCGCATAACATTTTCTTTTCTGTTTTTTTGCATTCACTTATGTCCATTACATTTTTTTCTGTTTTTTTCGGACTCTGAGTTTTTAGAAGCAAAAAAATTTTTTTTGATCAATCAAGTTAGTCATCATTTGCAATGATGGAATGAATAAAAATGAATAAATTTTTAAGAGGGTTCATCAAAAATCTATAAAATAATAAAGAACTTACACATCTGGAGGCTCAGATAAATCTTTTGAAGACATTTTAGGATTCCTTTTTCCTGTTTGTAATTTATTTTTCCATTTTTGTAGACGATCTTGACTGCCATGTGTTAAATCAAAAAATGATCGAGAAAGTTTTTCTGCTAATGAACCATCAGATTGCTTTTCAGAAGCCATTGTTAAACCAAGTCGTGAAAGTGGTGCAGAAAGATCAAGCTCACTTTTACCACTATTATTATTTTGATGGTGATGAAATCCTTGTTGGGGTCGTTTATTATCTCTTGCTGATGATGGTGCAGATGATGGTGCAGTTGCACCGGTTGAAGAAGATGAAACAGTCGTTGAAAGGGTTGTATTTGATGAAACTTTTGAACTGTTTATCGATGTAAGAGATTTTTTTGATGGTGAAAATGAATCAGAAATTGTTTGCTTCAATGATGGTTTACATGAAGTAAAAAGATTTGGAGATTTCTAAAATTTCAAAAATTTAGCCTTTTAAAGTCTTGCAACGAATGCTAGTAATATTGTAAAACATTTTAAAGGTAGTTACAAACCTGAGGTGATTTATCACAATTTTTATCAATATTTACTGTTGCTGAAACTGTTGCCTTTTGTGATGGGGATATGTCAAGGCTGGCACTTGCATGTGCAGATTCTGGATGTCTAAAATGTTTTTGTTTAAAAAAATCAAGAAATGTTTAAGTTTAAGTTTGAAAAAAATTGCTTACGAGAGCCGATCTCTCAATGTTGGACGAAATTTTTGTTGTCGATAAAAAGCGCCAATTGTTCGAAATCTTAATTCTTCCATTTTTGAAGAAAGCTTTAAAAAAAACAGTGATAATAATGGATTTCAGCTTATAAAAAATATACAAAATTCGCGCAAAAGCCGCCAACAAAAAAATTAACTATCTTCAAAGATTTATGAAAAAACGACTTTTTCTTTTACGCCCCCGGAAACATGTCATATCTTCCTTCCGGCTTTACAATAGCCTCCTCTCTTATATTGTATTCTCTTTTTTACACTTTTGTCTTCATTGAATGAAAAGAATTTAAAAGTAGTAGCAGAAAAAGAGAGAATCCTCCGAAAAAAAATCTTATGTATCTTTGAATAAATAAATTTTTAAAAAGCATGTTTTTTCTTCTTTGAAAATTTTCATGTCCTTAACCACGATTTTTCAATTTAGAAGCATGAAAATATTCGTTATGAATTAGCGTCAAAATCAGGAGGCAAAAAAATATATAAAGCAAAGGCAAAAAAAAATTGGCGCAATTAAGCGTTTGAGAAACACCAAAAACAGCAGTTGAAAAAAAATAGGAACAAGTTCGTCTTCAACAAAAAAAAGAAATTTCTACCATTCAAGGTCATTAAAAAATCACATTCCTTCTTTTTTCTAACCTTTTTTTAAAACTGCTTTTAAATTTTTTTTAAAACAAAAGAGAAGCGAAAAAGTACAGGTAAAGAAAAAAGTTTTTTCTCAATTTTTTGATCTGACCGGTTCGTCGTTACTCAACAAGAAAGAACAACAGAAACTCAAGATACTGAAAAAAAAGAAAAAAGGTTCACTCATTTTCTCTAATTATTGAAGAAAAAAAAGGTAGTCAATTGCAGGCGGTGAAGATTGATCAACAAGTTTAAGAAAAAAAAAGAAGCTCCGTAAAAAGATTTCTTTTTTTCGCAATTTTAAAAAAATCACAAAATTTAAGCTATTTAAATCCAAGAAAGGAGAAGGAAAAAGATTTTTGAAGTGGAAACGGTTGGGACCCTTTTTTTGCTTTGTTTGGAACTACCAACAACCAAAAAAAGCAGCAAAAATGAGGTTTCAAAAAATGAACTTTTTTAAAAAATTCTTTTCAAGCTTCTTTTTTGAGCAATTTTCAAAAAAGGTTAGCTCCCAAAAAAATGTTAGAAACCTTTGAATTCAAGTGTTTTTCATTGACGCAAAAAAATGAAAGAAGAATAAACAAAAGAAAAAAGTTGCTGATGGAATTAAAAAAAATGTGTCTCAAATTTGCATTTCCGTGTTGCAAAACACAAAAAGTTGAAAAATTTCTGAACTTTTTTGCATTTTTATTTTGGAAAAAAGAAACTAAGTTCAAGATTTTTAACAAGGAAGATTGCTGCTGCAATCAATAGTATTGCATCATTCTTTTTACTGACTTTATCATGACTATTTTAAACGTATGTCGAAACACAAGAAAAAACGATGGTATCTCTTTTTTTATCAAAAAAAAGCAATATTTCAAAACAAACTGTTTTAAAAAAGAAAAAGATTAGCGTTCATTCAATATTATTTTAACCGTTAGCAATCATTGTCGTCTTTTTCATGTCTTTAATTAAAAATTAATATAAGCGGCTATTAAAACCATCGAGTATTTTTGCTTTTAATTGTTTAATTAAAGTTCGTTTATATATTTTAGATGGCGACAAAAGATGATTGTTCACATTTAAAAAAGCAATTTTTTGCAAATTATATCTCTCAAACTATTACTACTGATAATGACAATCAATATTCAAATCTTAATTTAAAGCAAAATCTTAAATGTCCACCAATTCACTCTTTGAGCAAATCATATAACAATAAATCTTATGGTAGTACAAAAAAATTACTGTTGCAATCTTTCAAAAATGAAAAGTTTTAAAAAAGGAGTTACATTTGTCAGTTATTTTTTAAAAAACACAAGTGTCAAAAACCATAAAAAGGAGACTGCAGCAGTTTTTAAATAAACAGATTCAAAAGTATCTGACAGCTTTGAAGAAAAAGAAAAGTCACAATTATGGAATAAATCTTTCAAACTTTCGAATTTTTCAATTTTCAACGATGAAATTAAAAAAGAAAATCGATGGAAGAAAAATGACTCTTCTTCAAATGCCAAAAAAAATAGCACCCTTTCACTTCATATTTCAACTTATGAAAATTCATTTGAAGCTGCTGCATTTGATTCATTTGATAATGAAAGTTTACAAAAGAAAGATTTGATTAAGAAACGGAAAAATGTAAAACAAGATTTTAATCTTTCAAAATATATTACTCAAGTAAAATTTTAAATATTGAAAAGAGTCTTTGTAATTTTAATTTTAATATTTTTATAGAATCCATTTGAATTTCCAAGACAACAAAATTATGATAAAATTCCAGCGCCTCAAGTTGGCGAATTTAAAGCAGCACCCCAACAACAATTGCCCCCTCCAAATGATACAAATTATATTGTTGTAAACAATTACGAACCATTAAAAGGAAATAATAACAACAATCCACCACCACCTCCAAAGCAACAACAACAAGGAAATCCACCATTATCGCCTCGTCCATTAAAGAATAAAGCAGCAAAACAACCACAAAAAAAGCGTACCCCCCAAAAACAAAAACCTCAACGTCAAAATCAAAATCGTGGTCCTCCTGAAAATTCTGGGGTTGTATCAGTTGAACCAGCAGCTGAAAGTCAAATGGGCAGTTCACAACAGCAACAACAATCAAGTATTATGCAAATTTCTGAACAACAACAATCACAAAATTTGCAATCAATTCGTGGGGGTTCAGGACGAAAATTTTTATGGTATCAAAAAGGTGGTGATAATTCAATGTGTAAACTTTTAATATTAATTGTTTTTTGTGGAATTATTCAAAATTCTTATTGTATTGTTTGTTTATGCACAGATTTCTTTTATCAATCTTGTTCAAGTGAAAAAGTTTAATAAATAATAAATATTATTAATTGTTATTTATGAATTTTTATTTAAAAAAAGTGTTAAAAGTACAAAGATAAAAATG
Source organism: Panagrolaimus sp. PS1159 (assembly GCA_963922195.1). Classification (NCBI taxonomy): domain Eukaryota; kingdom Metazoa; phylum Nematoda; class Chromadorea; order Rhabditida; family Panagrolaimidae; genus Panagrolaimus; species Panagrolaimus sp. PS1159. Next base: position 575,857 of record CAWUHW010000026.1, read on the forward strand.
TAGTTATGTGGTCTCAAGAGGAATAAATAAAAAAAGATAACTTTTTAGGGTATAGATTTTTGATAAAATGATATCAAATTTGTTCATAGCCTAAGGGGGTTTCAAAAAGTTGTTCCAGATCGAAGACAAACAATATGCCAAAAAAACTAACTTTGCAATAAAAAGCAAGAATTATTAAAAACTTAAGCTTAAACAAACAAAATCCTTGAATAAAAAAAAGTAAAAAAAGAAAGAAGACTTGTTCTTCGGTCGCCATCTTTTTTGAAAGCATTTTTGGATTCCCTGCTACAACTCTCAATCAGCAGGTAGAAAAAAATGTGTTAAAACAACACTTTTCTTTTTCAAGTTTTTTGGAAGCATTTTTTGAGAGAGAAAAAATAGATTTTATAAGTGGACTGCTTACATCTAAGAATAAAAAAAACTAGCATTTTTCTGCTTCTGCTACTTTTTTACACATTACAACAATCAAACCAAATACAAATAAAATTTAGAGCAAAAAAGAGTGAAATTTGTTTTTCTAAAAACAACTATTTTTTTATCCTCCAAAATAGAATACCAAAAAAACTTCGAAGCAAAACAAATTTTAAAAAAAGTGAAAATTAAAAAATTTAACTATCTTTGAATTTGAAAAACCACGCGCTTTTTTCAAATTTGGATAAAAAATCTTTTTTCGGAAAAGCTCAAAGCTGTTGTTTTTCTTTTTTTAAACGCGCAGTTTTTCTTCGAACAAAAGCAACGTCCAAAAAAGAGAACTTTTTTGATGGCAGTGGTTGGCCCTCCGATTCTCAGCGTGAAGTCCGTTTACGAATAAAAGACAGATATAAAATTTAAAATAAAATATTAAAGGAAATTTTGTGAAAGAATGAATTTTTTGGCAGAAAATGATTAAAAATTTTATGCATTTTAGAATATTTAAATTTAGTAAATAATGAGCACATGTAAAAAAGCAAGCTTACAGAATCTAAACACGCGATTCAAAAATAGAAATGAAAAGATTTTTTGCTGTTTTCAGAATTCAAATAAAAAGCAACCATAAATTATAGTTATTTGCTTTCTCATTTTTTTCTTTCTATAAATCCTTGTGGTCACTTTTTTTATTATCAAAAATGAAAAAAAACCACAAGTGTTCTTCTAAAAAAAGAAGGCAGCCATAAAAAGTAGCAGCCGATACTTTGCCTTCTTTCTTCGACCGATGCAAATATTATTATCGCTTTTTTTGCATCCTTTGCAGCCGCTGCCATAAATAAAAAAATGAAACTATCATCACCAGATTTTTTTCTTTGCTTTCGTCCAACATTTCTTTTTTTTGCATAAAAAATATAATTAAAAACTTACGAATCTTTTGAAGAGCAAATATTTCCAAAGGGTAAAATTAATGTTTCAGTTTTTGCTTCGTGCAATGTTCGCTTTTTCATTATAATTGTTTGTGAAACTCTTGCATCTGATTCTGTTCCAGTTTCTGGAATTGCAACTATTTCTGCAGCTGCGACAGCTATTGATTGATCTTCTTCTTCTTCGTATGAAGATATTGGGGAATGAGCTTTTCTAAAATTTAAAAATTTAATCAAAAATTTTTATGTTTTTAGGAAGCTTTTTAAACACATCAAAAATCTTATCAGTATTCATATTTTTTTGCTATAAAAATTTTGATAAATAATTTGGCGCCATTTTTATGGATACAAATGTATAAACAATGTTAAAAAACATGTTTGTGTTTTACGTTTAAATTTTAAAAAAGTTTTTTTTTCGTAACCAAAAATAATCACTCCGAGACTCGCTCGCTAAAATATAAAAAAATATTTTTGAAAATTTAAACCAAAAATATAAAAACCCAACGACCTTTTAACATTTTCCATAATCAAAAGAAATTTAATAATAAAAAAGTTTTATATAAATTTGAAAGTTAAATTGAATTCGAATATATTTATTGCAACAAAAGCAATAACAGCCACACAAAGTGGATTAGAAAAAAGATCAAATGTCGCAAAAAAAAGAATATCGGAGGTAAATCGGATGTAAATCGGTTTAAACTTTTTGGCAGTTTGTCAAAAATTGAAATGAAAAGAAAAAAGAAAAAAGTTTTAAAAGCAATGTCGCAACTTTTGTTTTAAAAAAGAAGAAAGGGAACAAAGGTATATAATAACTCACTTGTCATCTTCATCAACTTTAACATCCATAGCGGCATTATCCACATCAATTTCAACCACTTCAACTGCTGCTTCTTCTTTTACCACTTTTTTATCATTATTTTTTACTTTCAATTTTGGTGATTTTTCTTTTGCCTTTTCTGAAATCCCTTTTTTTGTTGTTGATGATTTCTCAATTGCTTCAACATCATTTTTTCGTTGAATTTTTCGAGATTTTGTTTCATCATGAATTTCAGAAGATCGTCGAGGGATTGAAGAAATAATATTTTTTACTGGTGAAACTGATGCAGATTTTGAACCGAATCCAAACTTATGAAAAAATCCAAGCTTTTCTTCTTTTTTGTCGCATTTCGATTTTTTTGAAGTTAATGCTCGTTCATCTTTGCTGTCTTTAATGGGTTTACTAAAAATATATAAATTTTTAAAAAAAGTTTATTTTCGAGTTTTTTGTGTATTAAGTTTTTAAACAGAAGGCTATGAAAAGCCTTCTCTATTCCAAAGGTTTTTTAAAAAAATATTTTTTGCCAAAGTTTTTTCTAAACAATGTTCTGTTAAATCAAAACTGATAAAAACAACTTAAGCCTTTGTAATTTTTGAGTTCCAAGAAATACAAATTTAAAAACAGCTATAGTAATACAAATATCAGCTATTTTAAAGTGTAAATCTAATGTGATCTCTTAAGTTTAAGTGTGCTTTAAATCTTTACACACAACTTTCTATTTCTAGTTTTTTGTATTCTTTTCAAGTATCAAAAAAAACAAACCTTGTTTTAAATATTTTTAATTCATGTCCTTTTTCGCTGTTGCTTTCTAATTCAGAAATTTTTGTTGGGCTTGTTCGTGGACTTTGTTGTGGTTGTTGCAGTTGTACATTTTCCATTAAATTAGTTGTTTTTTTTGAATTAATGGGTAAAAATACAAAAGATGAATCGTTTAATAACTGAAACATTTCTTTTTTTTATTACAAATAGTTTTGAAGAAATGATTATTATTATTTTCTGCCACACTTATTGGTGAAAAAAACAGTACAAAAAAAACGGTAATAAAGAGATTTGTAATCTCTCTTTCAAACAGTTCTTCCAAGATAAGAGTGAGAGAGAGGAGACCTGTTCGCGCAAAAAAAATATTTTAAAAAAACGAATCACGCTTTCCTTCCGATTTTTTCAAGCACGCGTCATTTACTTTCCAACTTTTCTTTTTTTTAAAGTGAACCAGTAACAAAAAATCCCCCTTCTTTTATTTCTTCAGGAAAGAAATTATTGCATAAGCTTGTTTTTTATGGGTTTTTCAAAAAAACGATAAAGAGAAAAAAAAGAGTTTGCAGACGACAACATTGGTACATCATCGACCATAGACTAAAGGGAAACCATTTTTTGAAATAAAAACAATCGAAACTTTTTTAAATAACGGGTTTTAAAAAAATTTGTTACAAAAGTAATTAACAGTTTTAATCAGACTAATTTAGAAAAAAAAAGAAAGAGACCCGTGGATTTAATTATATAAAAGCTAATCTTTGGTTTAATCCAATCAATCAATTTATTTACTGAAAAATACACAAACATAAATTTATTGTGTAACATTTTCAACAATTGATTGACAGAAATCAAAGGGGAAAAAATGTTAGCCCAAAAAGATTGGTCAAATGGTAGAAAAAAATTGGAGGGTTAAAAAATAGTCTAAATTTTAAAATTTTTTTTTCAAAGCTTCTACTGTATAAAAATTTGGAATTAAAAAAATGGCTAAACAAAAAACGCAATGAGTATCTTTTTTCTAATGCCGAATTCGTCTTCAAACAAATTTATTTTTTTGTGACTGAACTTGAAAATCAGGCATTCATTGAAGAGTTTTAAAAAAAAGCAATAAAAAATACAATCCTTTCAGGCGCAATAAATCTTTGATTGACCAAAAAAGAAGAGTCATTAAACAAAAAAGAGAGAATTATTGAATCATAAAAAAAGATAAATATCATTGATAGCCTTCAAAAAATACATTTGCATTTGCAACAAATATGTTTGTCACTTTCCCTTAAAAAAGGTTAAAGAAAAAATATCCAACTATCGGATCTTTAACAGAAATGTGACATCTTTTTCCTTAAATAAAAACAGAAAAAAATTTTTTTTGGTTAAAGAAAAAAGTGGAAAAAATAATTACTAAAAAAAAAGTCAGAAAAAATGATTTTTTAGAGTTGCAATTTTCAAAGATAAAAGATATATTTAAGCCTTAAAAGTTCGAAGTTAAAATGTCAGTCAAAAACTTAAAATGTGTGATAGAAAAAATGGGACACAAAATCTTATGCCATTTTCTTCTTTTTTTAACTTCCTCATTTATCTCGTTTTTCTTTGCAATGATTTTTCAGGAAAAAAAAATTGCCATCAATAAAAAAAAGCAAAAACACAAAACAATGAACGCCATCAGCAAAATCTTTCTTTCAAGCAAAAGAAAAGTCAATGATTTTGTCTTCACATTTGTTTTCTGCGCTTTTAATCTTTATTCAAAAATAAATAAATATCTTTCATCAATTCTAACTTTTTTTCATTGACTCTTTTTTGTGTCCTATTTCGTTAATCGTTTTTTCGCAACTTTTTGGCTTTTAATTCTTTTTGCTAATTGTCCCACCACTGTGTTATCTTCGAATATCTATTAATTTTATCATCGATTTTTCTTTCCATCAAAAGGATAAATGACATCTTTTTTAATTTGAAAGATTAAAATCTTTGATGGAAACAATGAAAACGACCGATCGCGCAGGATTTTTTTCTAGTATAGCTTTACAATTTTTCAGTTTCCAAAGCGTTTGAAAAAATTCATTTTTTAGGCTTTGAAACGATTAAGAAAAAAGAGTTTAAAACAAAAAAACTTAAAAGGTAAGTTTTTTTTAAAACAAGAAGAAAATGATACATATAAAAGGCAGAACATAAAAAATAAAAAACCGTCAATCAATGATTCATGTGAAACAAACTGAAACGAATTAAAAAAATATAGAAGTCATTGACCGAAAAGTAGTAAAATTATTATTGTCCAATTATTCATAATAAAAAACTAAAAAGAGAAAAATTAGTAATAATATTTTAAAAAAAATAGTAAAAATAGATTCTTTTCAAAAATATAGGATTCAATAATAAAAACTTTACGTTGCAAGAAAAAAGGCTACAGTAAAAGTAATTTAAGAAAATTATGTTTTAATTAAAGTTACTGTAATTGTAATTAAGATGTAATATTTTGGCAACAAAATGTCGCAATAAAAAGACAAAAATAAACTTTAAACTATTATTAAAAAAGCAGTAATAAAGCAACAAATTTCAAAATCACGTTCCCCCCAACATATGATATTTTTGTCGGCATAAAACGCAGATCACCTTACATTTTTTTTTTACTTTGTTTCTTTATTTTTACTGGAAAAAAAAAGAAACTTACAAAACGATAAAAAAACGTAATAATAACAAAACAGCGAAAAAAAGCGAAAAAAAAGTCAACTGCTGTTTTGTTTGCAATAAAAAAAGAGCTAACAACATTTTCAGTACTCAAAAAGAAATCATTAAAGCTGCTGAAACCAGCTTTCTTTTTTCTTTCAAGACTTTAAACTATTTTTTTTTAATCTTTTCGTTAATGCAATTAAAACAATGATTTAAACTGATTTATATTAGAAAATCGACCACCTCGAAAGAAGGAAAATTTAATTCAAGAAAAAAAATATCGGGTGGAAGTAATTTTTTTTGTGGTTCTAAAAAATAAATAATTTTTCGCTGAATCAAAGAAAAAGATCAATCCTGTGGCAAAAAACAATTTTCACAAATTATCTTTTTTTTCTTTTGCAAAGACAGCAGCAGCGGCTAACAACAGGAGGAGATGAAAAGCGGTGATGGTGGTGACTGCTCGTGGCATTCGTATGTATTTTTTAAAATTATATATATATATATATTGGAAGAAATGAATCAAAAAAAACGACGAGGGAATTTTGGCATGTGTTTTGCGACAACGAAATTTCTTTTTGATCATCACGGCTGTCTCTTTTTCTTCGTTTGCTTATTTCGTGATAGCGGTCTCTGAGAAAGAAAAAAAACACATCCACAAATTTTATTGTTTTTTGCTTTTACCTCCAATGATTTAAATTTTTATATAACTCATCATTTTTCTTAACCTTGATGTCATGGTATACTGGGTCAAAATTTAGGGGGAAATTCAAAGATCGTTCAGTTAACTTTAGACGCTTAGAATCAATACATTTTAATCTTGATGAGGCTGATGAAGAAGAAGACGAAAGAATGGAAGAAGCATAATTGTATTTTATTTTGAATAATTTGTTGATTGTATATACTGTCTTTTCTTTAGTTTCTCTTTCAGTTATTATTTTTTTTTTATTTTATATGTGCATATTAAATATTTTTGACCAGGTGATCTCAATAAAAACAAATATTTGGATAAAATGTTTTGTTTTTTAAACACGAAGAGATAGTGTTTCAAATTAAAAATAACAACAGTTTTTGAAAGAATTGTTGAAATGGCTTTTGGATTTTCACTTTGTTCAATATGGATTCTATTTGTAATTCATAAAGGCTTTGAAATAGAATCTAATTATAATACCTTTTTTTTCATTTCTATAATATCATTTATCATCTCTTAATAACGGAGAAAGTGATAGACATTTTTGTATTACGACCGTTCTTTAAAAAAATATTTAAAAAAGTGTTTTTAAAATTTTAAAAAAAATTTCAAACACTGAAAATTGATCAATCGATTTAATAGACAGAGGTATACGGTAGACAGGGTTTAAAATAACAACATTTTTTTGAAATGAAAAAGAGTTGTAAGCATTTTAATGAAAAGCGTTCCATTTTTTCAAAGGAGGATAAGGTTAGAATAAATAAATACAACTTTAATAATTATTTCGATTGCATTTATTACAGAAAAAACAAAATTCATAATCTTTATTGGTATTTTAAACTTGAGTGCCATTTTCGTGCCTATCGAAACTTAAAAACAACATTGATTTTTCAAATATACAATTGGAGATGTTTTGGGCCACACTCAAAAATAAATAATCAAATTAATAGTGTTATTAAAAAAAATAAATTCAAATGCTTTATTAAAACTTAAAATAAAGTAATAATCAATTACACAGAGAAATAAATAAATACAAAATACATTTTAATTAACCAAGAACATTATTATTATTACCAAAAATTCCATGTGTTGAAGATGAATTCAAATTGATTGATGGTGATTCAATTATAGCTGGGAAAACAACAGGATAAAAGCGTACTGCTGGAGGCATTGGCAATGGTTGATTATTACCAAAAAATCCAACATTTGCCGTAGTACGAAGTGAGCCATTAAATGTAGATGATGAATTCAAATTCATTGATGATGATTCAGTCTTTGCTGTTACTAATGAAATAACAGGATAAAAGCGTAATGGTTGATTATTACCACCAAGAGTTCCAACATTTGCCGTAGTATGAAGTGAGCCATTAAATGTTGAAGATGAATTCAAATTGATTAATGATTCAACTTTTGCTGGTACAGATGATGATACAATAGGATGAAATCGAACAGTTGGAAGCTTTTGTAAACGTTTAAATTCTTGAATAAGAAGCATTGTATCATCACAGAGATTCTAAAATTTGTTATTAAAAATTAAAATTTATGAAAAATGTTAAAAAAAACTAACAAATAATTTATGCATTTCTTTTCTTCCATTTTCTGTAAGATCAAAAGTTTTCAAAGCATTTTGAATCCATAGACTTCGCTTTTCAACAGCTTTATCAAGTTGATATTCAGAGATTAATTCACGATATCGATGACAATGTTGTTTGAGATCACCTTTAATATGAAATAATACACCACCCAAAACTCGAATCATTGAAAGATCGCTTTCAATTGTAAAACCTTCAACGGTATCAATTAATAAACGACCAAAAAATTCACGATACATTTCATCTTTTGCATCTCCTTTAATGTTTGAAGCAACATTTAATACACAAAAGATTGCTTCCCGACGAATATGTGTATCATAGGAGTAACAATGTTGAACAAGCTTTTCCCAAAGTTTTTCACGTTTAATAATTTCATTTGCAATAGGAGATTCTCGCATTCCAAGAATATTTGATAAACACCAAAGCATACTTTGTTCATATGGAGTTCCATTAGCACTTATAAGTTTTGCCTCAATAATATCAAAGAAACCAAAATCATAAATCCTTTTTGCAATTAAATCATGGGAAAATGCCAAATATCCAACAGTTCGAACAACATATGCAACAATTCCATCATTGTCTTCATCACTATCAAAGATTTGTAAAAGACGAGTCATCAAAACATTATCATTTGAAACTGTATCACACTAAAATAATGTGACGACAATGTGAAATGATTCTTTCACTAATGCAACTCTATTATCCAAAAAAACATAAACACTTACAATATCAATTCCACCAATATTCATCCATTCAAGTAAAACAGTTAAACCATTAAAAATTGCTTCATTTGAGGAAGGAAGTGTAATCAACTTTTTAATGACATCCATCAGTTGACCTTTACTCTAAAAAAATAAAAATATAATATAAACTTTTTAGAAAAACGCTTACTCCAACAGAGATAACAAAAGTTTCAGAACCACCACCTGTTTTGACGAAAATATTTTTCAATGTACGTGAATAAATAATTCGTTGATCAAAAGTAAGATCATCCAATTTTTTTTCCAAAACTTCCAAAATTGTTACAGAAGCAGTTGTCTTGGAAACAGATTTTTGACATTCAAAACAACATGAAGCAAAATCACCCAAAATTTGAACGCATAAATCACGAATTCCATGAAATGATGAATTGCGAGCATGATATACAAGCAATTTTGTAATATTCTAAAAAGAAACAAATAAAAATAACAATTGGATCAATTTATTTGCTTTTACACGAACGAGAATTGTATTCCCGCTATAGTTAATTTATACGGGTAGCAGTAACAGTAAGGAAAGCAGTAGTAAAAATCGGAAATGCGAAGAAAAAACGAGCACTAAAAACCCAAAAGAAAAATGAAAGCAAAAAAACATTTGAATTTTTTGCTTTCATGTTTTTCAAAGCCTGCTAGCAGCATGCTGATTCTAGAGTGGAAAAAAGCATTATGCTAATGTTAATTGTGTATGTATAATTTCCTCAAAACTTCTCTATTACCACTATAAACATATCCCCCCAAAAACATCTAAAAACAAACATACCATTGGAAGCATAAGATGAATTAAGGCAGAACAATTTACAGCAAGATCTTTGAGTAATGTCAAAATTTGTGATAGAACCATCAAATCTTCATCATGTTTTTTCATAATCTTACAAATTCCTTCAACAATTTTCTTTTGAAGATATCCATCAAGATCAGATGCAAATGCAACAGAATTTGAAAAAATTTCTGCTGCTCGACGACGAAGTAAAAGTGCTTCATTAGTTTTGAGATGATTCAATAAATTTAGAATTCGATTATTTTGAAGTTGTACATTTTCATGAATTACTGGAACTTCAGCATCACCAGCCATCATCATATTTATATTCTTTTTCTTTTTCAAGCTTTGAAAGAGAGAGAGAGAGACGAGTGATTGAAAGCAAAAAAAGATTGAATGAATGAAGTAAAAATAGGGCTTTTAAAGGGTTTATGTATTACAAACATGGAACGGTGGGAAATTATGCAAATGTGTTTATACAAATTTTCTAGCTTTATTATAATTTACGATAATGGTAATATTTTTTCAATGGATGAAATTAATGAATGTTTACCAAAAGTTAAAACGCTTATTTGGTATGTTTCTTTTTTCTGTTGTCCGGATTTTAATAATATTTTTTTACAGGTACCTTCATCCAAAGATGGCTGTATCGATAAATCTTATATCAACAAAAAACTTATTAAATGCCTTAAGTCATTTGCTATAACTACATTTTGTTTTCATAGCAGATGACTTAAGGTTTAAGTTTTTTTTTATTTTATAATCAACCAAAAGAAATTCATTGTCAAAAAATGAAGTTTTGAGTTCATTAAATTTGATAATTTTATTATGAAAAAAAAAAGTTGTCGAAAGTTGAAAAAAAATTTGCTGAGTTTATTTAGAAATGTGATGCGTTTTTTCAAACTTTCAAAAAAATAAAAAAATTTCGGTATCAAGAAATGCAGAATTTTTGTAGTATCAATAATTGAAAAAAAAGTAATAATAATAATACTGGTAAAAAAGATATTTAATAAATAAGAAATGAAAATACCGTAATTTCTTCTGATCAGTTTTTGATGCGTTTCGTTGCGAAATTCCAAATTATGCCTATCAGACGCAGAATTTTTTCTAAGTCATACAGTGCTCCACAAAATTATAAAACCACCACATAATTGCATGAAACGGTAGAATCAAAAAGCGGAATCGTTCTAAATGTTTCAGATTCGGATTCAGCGTGTTTGAAAACCTATAAAGCTGAGAAATAATGCCAAAATGTCTGAAAGTTCGATTATTGTGAAAAATAATAGATGTTTTTATAATTTTGTGGCAGAAAATTGCTCGTTTTAACTTCGTTTCGGGCTTTCGTAAAAATTGAACTTTTTGGGCATCCTGTCATTATTTCTTGAATATATAGGTTTTCGAACACGCTAAATCCGAATCTGAAACATTTGGACCAATTTCGCCTTCTGGTTTATTAGATTCATACGATAAAAATAGTGGTTTTATAATTTTGTGGAGCACTGTATGACTGCGCAGATAAAATAAATGCGCGAAAGTGCGTGGGAAAGGTAAAAATTCAAAAAAACCCTAAATCGCACTTTGCTACTTGCACATGTCTAAGTTTTGCATTTCTTTTCCAAAAAAATTTTTTCACAAATTTGTGATAAAAAACATAGGATTCAGAAATTAATTCTTTGTCGAATGGTTCAAAATTTAATACATCAACATTTATGATTTTTAAAACTAAATAAAAAACCCGTAATGTATGTTATATTCAACAAAAAAAAAAGTTAAAAATCTTTTATTACTATTTTATTACATATATATATTTTTCTTCTATTAAAAGAGATCGAATATTAAATTTTAAACCGGTAAAAAAATTAAACGGCAACATTGGCAATAAAAAATACAAAGAATGATAATATTAAAATCTAGAAAATTAAATCACAATCATTTCACCCCAAGCTTTTAGGCGTTTCATTTGATTTCTTTTACGGAACCATTCAATCATTTCCGAATCATTTGGATCACATTTTCCTTGCCATCTTAAAAATATATTTAATAAAGCATTGATGATTAAAATTTATAGTGTAAACTTACTTTCCACGTTTACAATACAAATCTGCAAAATCCAAATACCTTGACATTTTATCCCAATCTTCGTGATATAGCGTTGAAGATTCAAAAGAACCTAATGGTTTTGATAAATCAATATTTCCATGTACAGCATATACGCGAGCTTTATTTACCATAAATGGAATAATTCCATAATACGCCGTTCTTGCCATTCCAGATCGAATATCATTCATTAAATTAAAAGATTTTGCAATATGTCGATATTCTCGTGGATTAATATATGTAACACGATATGAATATTCACTGCTAAGGGTTGAACGCTGCTTAATAATTTCATCAATTGAAAGAGATTTTGCTTCAAGAACTTGTTTATGAAAAAATAGATCATAGTTATCCTTCTTTAAACGATTTATATCAACAAGTGAAAAGTCAACAGGATTTGATGGAAGTCCAACAGAAGCTAAGAATTTTTTGTAAAGTCCACTAAAATTTGATTACTGTAAAAACTATGAAGAATGGTAAAAAACGTACTTGCTGGAGCCTCTTCCGGCTAATTTATTATTATGTGCAGTCCTTGAAACTTCAGGTCGAATACAAACACGATTCTTTCGAATATCTTGTCTTCGAAGCCAATCATCCCAATATATTTCAGGCCAAATTGGTGATAGCTCTTCCCATAACGTTGATTTTAACATCCATCCAAGACCCGGAAAGAAATCTGTTCGATATAAAGTTTCACTCTTTTCTTGATCAACCAATTCAGCAGCACCATTGTCATTCCATGCTGAAACACACCAAATTGATTCATCTTCATACAGCAAATGTTTTGTTGATTCAAAATATGAAAAGAAATCTTGGGATAAATCCAAATCATCTATAACAAAGTTGTATAATAAAATGTTAAAAGTACAGAAACAAACCTTCCGTAATAATAACAGTTTTATATCCATATTCATTAAAAACTTTATCCAAAGCAAATTTATAATGTTGAGCAATAAAAAAATAATTTTTTCCCGTTTTTCTTGCTGCTGAATCCATACCCGTTCTTTCTTTATGCTAAAAAATTGAGTTACATAACCTACAGTAACCCCCAACAAAACTTACATGAATGAAAAAAATTTGTGCAGCTTCATTTACATATTCTTTAATAGTATTTGTTACATCAGAATTATCACCGTCTTGACTAATTATTATTGGAAATTTGTTAATATTTGTACGAAATTTTATTAATTGTGTTAAATGATTCTTTACTGCAGCTGATCTTGTAGCAGACATAACCAAAATTGCAATTTTATCATCATTGTTTTTTACATTTGTTGTTTGCTGCCTTATATTAGCCTAAAAATGATGCAAAAGGTTAGATAATGTTAAAAAAAGCAGGAAAGTATTACATCACGAACAATAGGTTGATTAAAAGTTGGAACAAGAACATGTCTAACCTCTTTATTACCATCTTGCAATAATCTTCTATCACTTGAGATCTAAAAAACGTTTCAAATTAGCTTTAAGTTAATGATAAAAAAAGAATTACCACATTTATTGAATTTCTATTGTTTAAAAGCCATAAAATTGAAAATATAAAACATAATCCAACAATTAAAGTAAATCGTTTTGAAATTTTTGTTGACCAAAATATCCTTCTCCATTTTGTTGGAAGCATTTGCTGAAAAATTTTTTTTATAATAATTATACAAATTATTGACAAAGTTATAAACATTGTTCATTCTACACGTACCAAATTGCAATTTTCTAAATTATTATTCTGGGAAGAACGCGAAGAAGAAGAAAGCGGTTGCAGCGGCGATGATGCTGCTGCTGCTGCTAAATAATTTGAATGATTAACAGGAAAATCATAGGAAGCACTGAAAAAAGTTAAATGATTGGAAAAAAATAAAATGCTTTTAACGAAAATGTTTTTAAATGATTGTTAAAAGGAAATGTGCAGCAGCTTGTCTAGTGTTTGAAAAAACTAATGATTGTGCTTCAGGTGAGCAAACATGTTTTTAACACATCTACGATTGTGGGAAACGCGATACAATTTAACGCTTAAATTATAGTACAAAATAACACATTTTAAAAATTTGAATCGAACTTTTTTTTTATCAAACTATTTGATAATAAAAAAGTTTAACATTTTTTAAAAATTTTAATGTTTTGGCAAAATGTGATTCAAAAAAACACAAATTTTTACGTTTTTTTGATAAAATTTTGAGACGTTTTTTAAAACAAAAAAACCCTTATCTTTATTTTACGTCATTTTTCCAACAACCATTTTACACGTATTTTCTTCAAAAAAATAATTCTTACCTTTTCATAGTACTTTTAATCAGCTAATTTTACCACAAAAAAAGTTGAAATTTTTTCTTTGGAATAAATATTAACTGTTATCGTCAAAATTACAATCTTTTTAAAATGAACTAAAATTCCAAGTGTCCATGTCTAAAAAATGGAGGGGAATGTAATTACAGAAAATGAAAAGGGATTCATTCATTCATTTACAATTCAATACGAAAGAAGCAATGTTGTTCGCCTTTTTTTTGCAGCCTCTTGTGTTTTAACTCAAATAAAAACACTTAAGTAGCGCAAGAAAGATCTTTTTTCCCAAAGATATTAATGTATTATTAGCTGCTTCGTTTTACGCTTTTTTACAACAGAAAAGAAAAAGAAGAACATGAGTAAAAAGCAACAAAAAAAGGGATTGTATAAAAGGATGCCAATTTTTTATCTTTTTTTCAGATGCTTTCTTTTTTTGCGCATTCATTTTTCAATACTTTTTTTACTACTACTTCGCTGCTGCTTAAAAACAACAAAAAAGGGGATAAAAAAGTGAGTGAGAATAGTTACTATTCAATAGTACAATTGAATTTTGGGGGACAAAAAAAAGTGCTAAGAAAAATGTTTTGACATTGAAAAGGACATACATATTTTTTTTAAAACGGCCCTTTAGGAAATTGAAATGTGAAGATGAATATAAACCCGATTCAAAGAAAGAATGAATGGGTAATCTATTTTTTTGTCGCGATTTTAGAATCCTTCTTTTCTTTGTTACTTTTTTCAGATGTTTTCTTTAAAACTTTAAAAGAAATAAGAGGTACAAAGGATTTAAAAAAAAGAGAGGCGTTCGGTACATTTTTAAAACATTTAAACAATGTGTTTTTTTATGATGACTCAGATGAGGCATAAAAATGTTCAACTTTTTTTTGAAAAACTGGTATAGACCAATTGAATTTGAAGTGACAAAAAATGGATCAAATTTCTTAAAAAATATTTTGAAAAAATATTATTTCCCTCCAATTTTAACTAAAAAAAGAGACCAAAGAGAAAATTGCCATACTTAACTTAAATGTTAGAAAAAAGAAGGAGATCGCTTTTGGCTTTGTTTCAACAAAAAAAAAATGCCGGAAGCAACGGTTGCGCTTTGGGACGACAAAAAAAGAAGAGAAAAAAGAGTAATGTCATTTTAACTCAAAAACAAAAGCCATAAAATGGCACTTTGCTTTTCTACTATTTTTTTTATGGTAACGAATAAATATGTATCTTTTCTTCTTTTTTTTACTTCAAAAATGGCATTTTTATAATACAAAAAGTAGCAACAATTTTAGGGGCATTTAAGGGAAAAAGATAATAAATTTTAAAAATATAAAACAAGAAAAAAGTGTATATGTTTTCCACGTTGCCAAGCAAGAAGGCGATAAACGTAAAATTTTTCCATGCATTTTTAAACAAAACTGCAAAAAATATCATTTTTTAAACATTAAAAAAGCAACAAAAAAAGAAAGCTTTTTTTGTTGATATTTCAAAGTTTTTTCATTTTGATTGAAAAAATAAATATGCGCCATTATTATTATTATTTAACGAGACAAAAAAGTGATGAAAAACAGAGGAAAATAATATGAAAAAAGGGTGTGGAGAGCGTGTTATTTGCTGCCTGTTGTCAAATATATATATTTTAGGTCTAATCAATGTTCAAAATTGGTGGGAGAAAAAAAAGGGAAAATAGAAAGAAATGAAATGAAAAAACTTTTATCGCTTGAAACAAAAAAAAGAAGACCTCACAGCATTAAAAATGGAATTGTTGTTCTTTTTCTCGTTGGATTTAGTTTGTTTTCAAAATCAAATAACTTTTGCTAATTTGGTTTTTGAAAAATGTATGGCAATAAAAATAGTCGTCGCTGCAGGTTTTAAACAAAGAAAAAAGATATCTAAAAAAGCTTTGAAACAATTGTTTTAAACTTTGAGCTTTGTTTAAACATTTTAGAAACATGTTTTTGCGAAAAAACATTTAAATATGGGGAGATTCATGAATTAATCATTTGGTCATTTCACGTAAAAAGCATAAAAAAACTCGTAAAACATTTTCCAAATTTTGACACCATTAAAATATACAGATTTTTATTTTTTTACAATAAACATTTTTAAAAATTTTACACAAAAGCAAAAATATAATTTTTTTTATTAACAACATTAAAAATTTTTTGATCATGATTGAAGAGAAGCATTTGATTTCGAAGAAAAAATTGCACCCGGACTAGTTTTTTTACATTTATATTTTTTTGGATTTGACTTATATTTTTTTATGACCTTTTTTTCTTATTTATTTTTAAGGTCTTTTTGGGTCATCTAATGGAATATCAACTGTATCCATTTCACTTTCATTATTGTTGCTGCTATTATTTGGTGGTAAACGACTCATTGCAAGTGGATCATTAAAAAGTGAATTTTCAAATGAATGTTGTATTCCTGTTCCATTTGTTTGTGGTGGTTGAGGTTGAGCTTTTGATGAAGAAGATGGATGTACTTCAGAATTTGCAATATCCATACCAAGGATTGAAATTTCATGATTATCATTTGATTTAACACTTTCATCTTCAACAACATTATCAATAATATATATTGCAATTGCAAGAGCAAATACAGTCAAAAACCATTGAGCAATTTGTAGGAAATGTAGAATCTGAAAAGAAGGGCATAAATGATAATAATCGTAAAAATGAAAAAATTGTTAAAATTTGATTACTATCATTTTCAATTTTTTTTTCAAAAACTTACCAAAATAATAATAAAATGATCAATTGGAAATGCTGGAATTGTTGTTTTAAGTTTTGAAGCCATTTCACCATGTTGAAATAGAATTGTAATAAGCATTTGAATTAAATCTGTTTGTTGTGCCAAAAGATCCAAAGTTACAAGGGATACATTTGCTAACTAAAAATTTGATTATTGCATTTCTTCAAATTTTAAAACAAAATTTACTTGAAAGATTAAAATTAATAATGTGCATTGATATCGATCATATTTTGTACACCAAAAAAGGAATAAACTTTGGACAGCTGTAATTAGCCAATCATGAATGCTTGAAGTCATTGATAAATGTGCTGCCATTGCTTCAATTCTTAACTAAAAATGATTTAAAGGGGAATAAGATTTGGTATATCTCTTTTTTTTAAAGGGAGTACCAAAAGGGAGTATCAAAAAAGAAAATGTTTTTTGCCTGATTTCCAGGTAAAAGAATTCTTTGTGCTGGGACCCAAAATTCCACTTACTTCTAATAATAAAACAAATTCCAACCCAACTGTCAATAAACTAAATAGGCCAACATGTCGTAAAATTCGTACAGCTTTTGTAACAGATGTTGGCTGCTTTGTAAGGGTATAAGTTTCTAACAAAGTTTTTGTAGCAAATCTTAAAACTTGTGTTGAAACAATTACTGTAACAATTGCCAACGAAATATCAGCAATATATAAAAGTGTATATTTTGGTTTTGGTCCTAAAAATATTCAAAATAAAATTTGTGAGAAGCGCGAAAAAATTAAAGCTCAACCTTTTTGTCCAAAAATAATATCTTGAATAAAACTTGCAACAAGTAAAGATGCAGAAATAAAAAGATTCAATGTACAATATGCTCCAAAAATTAATGCCAAACGATATCTCCTTCTTAGATAAATAATAATTGAAATAAAGACTAATAAACAGAAAAGGAAAGATGTTCCAGCTGCAACAACCAAAGCTTCCATTAACGAATCCAAAATTACATATGTCATATTTAGCGCAAAATGCCCTACAGCAATTACTGCAACCCATGCGGCAATCATTAACAACCAACGATTTTCTTTTGCTGTTGCCTGTGCCAATTCCGACATTGCAGAAAGACGATTTTGATCAACTTTTCGTTGAATTCTCAAATTTATTATTCGTTCCCAAATTATTGGCGCAATTATCCATGCCGTTGCAGCACACATTCCCATTCGGCATAAATGTGCCAACAAATTCATAATAATAATAATTTGTCGAAAAAAGAAATCTGATAACTGTGTTGCAACAACCAATTTTCGAATATAAAATGCCGTATAAAATGCTGTTGAACCAATATGTAATTCTTGAACAAACTGGCATAAATTTGCAATAAATATCGCTTTTAACATTACTGTATTTGAATGTACAAGTGCAGCAATTTGTAAAACGGCAAGTGAAAGGGATAATAGCGAACAACTAAATTCATGAACCATATAAACTCGAATAAACCATGTTTTAAATGGTGTTAATTCTTCCACGACATACATGGTAAAAAGTGCAAAACAAACATGTAAAGTTGAAAAAATTTGTATTGATTTTAAATTTTTTACTGCTTTTGGTGGTGCTAATTCCCATCCAATTAAATATAGGCGATATATGTAAATTAATGAAATTCCAAGTCCAAATGCAGAGAGCACAATTAATACAGCAGCTAACTTTAAATATGGTGTAAAATCGGCATTTATATTTGCATTAATTGGTTGGCCATTTATAATCATTAAACAATCAACTCCATAAATGACTAAACTTAAAAATGAATAAACGAGAGAATATTGTGCTGCAACAAATGTTCCGGCAAATAATAATGGAGATGGACATTTCATAAATAAAATTCCAAATCCGGCACTGATTAGCAAACATGATAAATGCCATCTACAATCATATAATTGCTCAACCTAAAAAATGAGAAAAATGGATTACGGTAAAAAAAAGATAATTGTTGTAGACAGAATTTAAAAAGTTTTCTTTAAGGGTCAAAGAAAAATAAAAAGTTGTTAATGCATTTTTTCGCAAATTTTTTTTCAAAGTCCATTAAAAAAGAATCTGCAAAAAAGTTGGTAAATAAAATTTGCAGTTTTTAAAACTGAAAAAAATTAACTTAAAACAAATAAAAATTAAGTCAATAAAAAAGTTTTTGAAAGGAAGTTTTAACTTTAATTTTTATGTAAAGAAAAAACAAATATTTCCAAAAAAACCGTTTAAACTTTCAAATTGAAATTTTGGAAAATTTTCAAAAATCACCAAAGGTTTCAAAAAACTGATAAGAATGATAAAAAAAATAAATTACCTGAAATGATGGAGCATGCCAATACATCAATAAACATGCTGAAAACCACATAAGACAAAGTACCAATTGACTGGCATGACAAAATCGAGTCCATCGAGCATGTTGCGGGCTAATTGAATTTGTCATGATTCAAACAAAGTACAGGAAATAAAAATTAATTACAAATCTTTAAAATATCACTCATTCCAAAATGATGATAATAATATAAAACCCAAAAATATATTTAAAAGCACCGGTAATTTTAATAATCAAATATGTAATAATTTTTGTACAACAAAAATAATGGCACAAATTTTTTTACTCAAATAGCAATAATGGCACTGTATTGATGCTTTCTGGGAAAATACCAATAAAAAAACAGATTTTAAAAAATATGCTGAAACAATTACAAATTACAATTTTTTGTACAAACTTTTGGTTCCAAAAAAAACTTTAAAATTTTCAAGGGCACGAAGTAAAAAAAAGATGCATAAAAATTGAAACCTTCAAGATTTTTTTTTCCTCCATTTTTTCGACTTTGCTGTGTAATTGGATTATTTTTAAGCAAAAGAAAAACCCAAGAAAGAAGGCCATTGCCTTCATTTTTTCTTTCTTAAAAGATTCAAAATAATTGCGGCTATTTTTATTCCCCTTTGCCTTTTTTCTATGGATGTTTCCCTCATTGAAAATGGAAAGAAAGAAATGGACAATAGAGAATGAATCCGGAAGAAAACGGGACGGATGACACCACGCTGAAAAGGAATAAAAAATTTTTTGAGAGAAGTTTTAATTTTTAAACGATGAGAAAGGAAATGGATTGGAAAAATATCTATAACCCCAGACAACAACAAATATAATGTATATTTTAAACCATTATTTGATGTCGATATCGATGATACTAATATTGGGATGGTGTTGACTCAATTCATTGATAGTTTATATCTCTCAAAAATAAGTTTAAAAAAGTAAATGGTAAACATCATTAAGGGTATTTGATCGGAGGATGATGAAAAAAAAAGGCTTAACAAAAATGACGAATAACGATGAAAATGGGTAAGAGTTTGTACTACCAAAGGTAGTTCAAAAGTACAGATTTGGTCAACGAAATAGTATTCCTAAAGTTAAAATATTTATAAATCGAATTATTCTTTTTTTTGTAAAGTTTTGATCCTAAACGATCGTTGAAGTATCGATTTTACAACTATTCGTTTCAAGATCAGCAGGAAGTAATTTTGAAATAAAACTACATAAAATTTCTTTAATTCCTCTGCGATATTTTTAAATCCCATAAAAACAAAAAAAAATAAAGTCAAAGATGATCGAGAACGAAAAAACACACGCGTCATAAAATTTTATATTTTCTTTCTTTTAACTTAAACCATTTTTATTATTATTACTACTAATTTCGTTGTCATATTTCTTTTTTTCTTTTTTCAATTATTGCGCAAAAACAAAGTATAAAAACTCATTTGTTTTTGGTTTAAAAGTATAAAGTTTTTTTTATGTTCCATTACAGGCAACGAAACTTAAAAATGTCCCCCATCAGCAGTGACAAAAAAAATTAAGGTGGATTGAAGAACAGCAAAAAAAGAAAATTAAAGGAAAAACAGTTGAGTTTCTTTCAAAACTTTTTGCTGCGAGGTTTGAACATAGGTGAAAGAAAGAAAGAAAAAAAAATGAAAGTGACAAGCGATAATAATAAAAATCGGTGGGAGAAAAACAATTTTTCATTTATCGACCTGGAAGAAGACTTTACATTTTTGGAAAAAAAGGCAAAAATGAATGAAAGAAGAAATTCTGATTTTTGAAAGAAAAATGAAAGATGTGTGGTTTCTTTTTTTTCAAAAACAAAATGTGATAATAATTTATTGCTTTTTCTAATTTTTGAAGGGGTAATAAAAATATTAATAATCACGCACGGATAAACTTTTTTTTGAGAAAGAAATAAGTGAAAGTCATTTATTTCAAATTGCAAAAATCAGTTTTATCCTTTCAGAAAAAATAAAGATTTGTGTTTTCTTCGTTTTTCATTTTCGCATGAAAGTTTTCTCATTTTTTTGCGCAGAAAAAATCAAACATGCTTTTTTCTATCACAAAAAAGACCTCAACTGAAAAAAGAGATTTTTTTCTTTTCTAGCTCTTTAAAGCCAGTGACAACAACAAAAAAAACGAAATCTTTTAGGATAGATTATATTCCCCCTTTTTTTCTTTGACATAGTCGTTATATGTACCACATATACATTTATTGCTTCGAACTGGCTTCAAAAGCGATAAATATCTTTTTGAAGAAGTTGTAGAAGAAAAAGAACAAAGCAGCAAAAAAGAATAGAGAGAGGAGAAAAAAAAGATTAAAAGCAACATTTTTTTAAAAAAGGGACAAAACTCAACTAATTTTTTTCGGCGATCGGAAAAAAGAGGGGAGAGATCTCTTCAACGGGTAAAAAAAGAGTAGTAATAATAATAATAAGTGTTTGGTGACGACGACTTTTTTTCATTTGTGGCTCGAGGGTGGTTTTTTGTTTGATGTTCTTGATATTATAATATAATATTATATTATTGTTTGTTGGTCATGAAAGTAAAAAAATTGAAAGAAAGAGAAGAAAGAGGATAGGAAAAAAAATAGTAATAAAAATTACATGAAACAAAGTTTTTTTATTGACTGATTTTTATTTTTTTTTGCAAAAAAACAAAACAGTTTTTATTGAAAATTTGTTTTTGGTTAGATTGAATGGGTCTTGCAGTGATCAACATCAGAAAAAAGATAGAGAGTAAAGAGTAAATTATTATATCAAACTTTATAGTAATAATTAAGTTATGATATAAATTTTTAAAATTTTTTTAACTACGAATCACTTTAATTTTTTACTGAATCTCTCACAACGAAAATAAACTACCGTAAAGATAACTGTAAATTGTTACTGTATTTTAGAAATCTCTCTCACCACAAAAATAAACTATGGTTTTAAAAACCATAATTTCATATAAAAATATTTAAACCTAAAAAACCACAAAAAAGTAAAGTCATGAAAATGCTATATCCATTTTCTTTTGTGGTTGGGAGTTGTTGCCATTTATATATTTTTGCAACAAGAAAAAACGGGAGAAAAAAAACTAGGAACAAAAAATTCAATTTTACAAAATGTCACAGCTTTTCCTCCTCCATTTATTTTATTTTTTCTGCAGTTGGTCAGCTGGCAAAAAAAAGAAGAAGAGGAGGACACGATTGGTGTAAAAACGGAAAAACGAAATAGGGGGGATAATGCTTCCTCTCATTTTTTTGTTGTCCCCTCCAAAAACAACAAAAATAAATAAATAATAATAATAATAACACTTTTTGCCGCTTTTTGGTCACCTCTCTATTTTTTCTGTTTTTACATTTCTCAACGCTGCTGTTCGGGTTTATACCAAAGGGAGGGCTGCTTTTTTTCTCATCCTCCACTTTTTTTCATCGCCTTTGGCGTTAATCGTTTTTTTAAACCTAAAGAAAAACGATTTGTTAAAGCTTTGCTTCATTCGATTTCCTTTAACATATATTGGCCTCAGCTACAAAGGGGGCTTCTTTACTTTTTTTTCGATTTGTATACTTATTTTTAAACCCTTTTCTTTTCTTTTTTTATATTGTTTTTGAATCAACAAAATAAAATAAATAAATAATAATAAATTATTCGAGCAATGATGAACGGAAAAGAAGCTACATCCTTCCTTCCTCTTTGTTACGGGTGGCTTCTTCTTCTTCTATTACTATTACTTGCAGATATTTAGCTGATTGTCTTATGTGTATTCTTCTCAAATTTCTTCTTTTCTCTTATTTTTGGTAATCGTTTGACAACTTTTTACTTTACTTTTTCTTCTCTTTTTTCTGTCTTTCAAAAAAAGAAAAGCTAAAAACATTTATTTTCTTCCAGAAAATTGGACTTTCAATTTTATTTTCCCTTTCTCTGTTTTCTTGAATTAATTTGTCACATACAAAAAAGAAAATAAACAAAAATACCCGCAATTTTTTATTCATTGAAAAAATATAAAAATTTAAATCCAAATTGAAACTGAAATTGATGGAGTGAGACTTCGCATTAAATGAAAATATTCTTTTGGCATAAATAAGCATTCACCTTCTTCTAAAATAACATCTTCCATTTCAATATCTTTTAATCTTGGAAACTTTGCAAAATCAAGTTTTTCAAAATCTGCTTCACTACTATTTGCATACATTGGATCTGGATTTAAATAAACATTCTCAAGAAATTTTGGATGCACTAATCGTACAAATTTACTTCCACGAATCTGTATAAAAAAAATTGACACAAAAAATGAAAAGATAAAAAACAAACTTGACAAAAGAAATTCGGACGTGGATCAAAATGGAGGGTTGAAATTGTACCCGAAGGTCCAATAAAAACATTTACAAGTGGATCTTTATCAGATTCAAGAAGACTGGAATAATCTGGAATTGGAACATGAGAGAGAAGATTGAGCTGATCCAAAAGTGCATGTTGAGCAAGATATGCTTTCGGAGAATCCTAAAATTTGTACATAAATATTTACAGAAATTCAAACAATATACAAAAAATTTCGACATTTTATATAATTAATAATGTGGATGCAAATTTTACGAAATCGAAATCAATAGTGCCAAAATCAAAGTTACCGAAACAATTGTTTAAATCCGAAATCGAAATAATTTTTACACCCAAAATTTTTATTTTCAAAATTTCGATTTCGCAGAACTCTGAAATGCGGGGGTTTTTGATTCATATTCTAAAGTAAGTTTTTAAATATTTTAAATTAAATATTCGAAAAAAAATTAATTTTTCAAAAACACGCAATTTTTATAAAATATGTATGAATTTAAAAAAACCAACCTCTAAAGTTAAATACTCTCTTAAATATTCATGAATTGTAACAATTTTTTGTGAATAATCTTCTCCAGCATAAGATGAACCAAATTCAATTGGAACTCGTCGATAACCATGTACATCATTTAAATAATCAAAACTAAAAAATATTATTTTAAAAATGTTTTAAATAAATTTAATCGAAAAGCTTTGAAGAAGAATTAAAAACGTACTCAAAAAATTCATAAAGTGGAAAATGCTTAACAAAATCTTTTATAACAATCGGTCGATCAAGATACTGTAAAAATTCTTCTAGCGATGGACGAATTAAGCATGGAATTTGCCGAGAATTTGGAGCTGGCTTTGGAATTGGATATAAACTTTGACAAATTTGAATTTTTGGAAGTGATGGAAGTTTTGAAGAAATATAAAAAGCAAGTTTTCCAAGATTATTATCGTCAAATTGAATTCCTTTCATAATTCCTTCATCTAAGATTTGCAAAGCAGAGCAAAGATCATTTTGGAAAATTAAAAGTTTTGCAATTTCATAACATACAACAGCAAAAAGTTGACGATATTTTTGTGGAGTTTCTACAAATATCCCAGAATTTATATATGCATTTAATCGACATTTTATTAATGAAAAATGTTTTGAACACCATTTTAATGTAGTTTTGTCATCCGGAACTGCTAAAACACAAAATATAAATTAGTTTAAGCTTAAATAGTTTAGTTAAAAAAAACAGAAAAAAAACGACAAACCTGAATTTAAAGAAAAATCTAAATTGCCTTGATTAAAAGATTCCAACGAAATTGGCTTTGAAGAAGTTGCAATAAAAAATTTTGTTGCTGCATTTCGAATTCCTAAAAATAGAGGCTCTTTAAAACAATGCCTCCAAAAATATGGTTCAAATTGTTCTTGAAAAATATTTCTTCCAAATTTTTCATTTTCATTAAATATTTCCAAAACATTAATAACATTTTCTTGAATATTTCTTAAATCTTTATCTTCTTCTGCTAAAGCTTGAATAATTTCAGCATCAAAATTTATTGGCGGAAAAATACTATAATTTTCATTGCAAATATAAAATCCATTTCGAATTAACATTTCTTCATCCAAAAATAGTTTCTCAGAATTTTGACGAGTAAAAATAATCTTTCTGGGAAAATTTGAACGAAAAAATGCAATTGAAGCATCCAAAATCATGTCATTCTCATTTTTGGTATCAAATTTAATCAATTCTATCAAATTTTTACTAATTTTCCAAAGAATTAAATATCCATTTTCATTTTTTCTGTCATTTGTTGCATTTTCCGCCTCTTCAAATTTGAATCCAATTTTTCGTTCTTTTATTTCATCTTCATTTTCAAAGTTGATTTCTTCCAATTTTTTCCATTCAATTTTGCTTTCATTTTCTTCTTCAGTTTTAAAAATTGCAACTTCCATTTTTTCTTTCTTTCTTTGAATTTGATTTGAAAGTTCCAAAAAAGTTGGAACACAAATCTGCAAAAAAAAGTTTAAAACATTTTTTACCAAAATAAAATCTTTTAAAAAAGCAACGACGCGAATTTAACCGAAGAAAAAAATGTTATAAAAAAACGCAAAATTAAAGTCCCCATTTTAGATTTTTAGATTTTATTTTAAAGAATGTTTGAGTAAATTTAGTTTTGTTTTTCAGAGAAAAACTTCCGTTTCCTCCAATTTTCTTTTAAAAAAATAAATTTATGGAAAAAAGTCATTCTTGCAAAAAAAGTTCTTTCTTTTTAGGATGCCTTTTTTTGAAGGGCCAAAAATCAGTCGTTGTTTTATTTTTGGAAAATGTATATTTTTGACAAAAAACGAAATTTGCCATTATTTTGTTTTTCTCGAGATTTTTTATATTTTTTTGATGTCTAATGTTTTGACAATTGTAAAGAAAGATGAAAAATGATAAAAAAAAAGTTGAGAGATATTATTTTTTAGATTTTTCAAGTGTTCTCATATTTTTGTTGTTTTTTCGAGTCCCAATTTTAACTCAATTTTTTTGTTGTTGTTTTTTGTTTTATCAGATTATAAACATAAAATCATCATCATTCTTCTTCTTTTTAAAAGTTTAATCCTTAAAAAAAAGAAGAATCCTTCTATAAAACAGTGATTGTGCGTTTTCTTGGGCGTGCGTTTTTATTTTTTCAGCTGCCAATGCTTTGCATGTTACGTGCATTTTGATGACGTTGCTTATTTTTTTTGTTTTTTAACAAAAATAAAAGCAAGCTTTTAAAAAGTAATTTGTGTTTATATAATTAGGTAGCGGCGTTGTAAAATTTTTTCTCTTTTTTTTGCGAATGCGGCCGCGGAACAAAAAATATGGCCATTTCCTGTGTCACGGTTAGTCGAGTGGGAGAAGGCGCATGCGTTGCGTGCAACATAAGGAAAGATCGAATCCCATTGTTGTTTAACAAAAAATAAATTTACAAAAAAAATTAAAAATTAATTATTGAAAAAGGCTCTAATAATAAATGCATTTTATTAATCGTAATATTTGTGGTAAAAAAATTATTATGCGATTTTTGCAAGCATTTTTTGTTTTTTTTTGGTAATGTTATTAAAAATACTAATTAATTTTTATCAAACATTCATATCATTGCTATAAACTATTATGTTACGTTTAAATATTCGATTTCCAACACTTTTATCTCAGGTAATGTTTAAGATATTGACTATTAGCTGTTATAAATATTAAACATGCTCTTTTTCAGGTAATAAAATGGACAATGTCTTCGAATGCAGAATCAGAAATGCTATTTGATTGTGAAAATGCAGCAAGAATTATTACATTAGATCATCCAAAAGCTTTAAACGCTTTAAATTTATCAATGGTTCGTCAAATTTATCCGAAAATGAAAGTAAGCTTTTAAAGCGTTGTTAAAAGAGTTACTTCAAGTACTATTTTAGGAATGGATGATGCTGGTTTAGTTATTATTAAAGGTGCTGGAGATAAAGCTTTCTGTGCTGGTGGAGATGTTCTTTGTAAGTATTACTTTTTATATTTAAAAGCTTCAATCTAAAGGTGATCAATTTTCTAAGAAGTAAGTTAGTAATGAACTTATGAAAATGGTAAGCATTTTTAACTTTTATTTATAATAAAAAGTATCTTTTTTTTAGAGTCGAGCGTCTTTAAAAGTTACCTATCAACAACTTATGGATGGAAGTATTAGCAATTTTTCAAGCATTTTAACTATGGAACATCGAATGACATATCCGTATAACTGTTTTTGGGTTCTGGATATATTTTTTCTTTGAATCTTTCAGTAATAAATACACTATTATTTCTTTTTGGATTTTAAATTTGACCAATTCTAATTGAAATACCATTTGACAGGCATATTAGTATTTTTAATAACATTACCAAAAAAAACAAAAAATGCTTGCAAAAATCGCATAATAATTTTTTTTACCACAAATATTACGATTAATAAAATGCATTTATTATTAGAGCCTTTTTCAATAATTAATTTTTAATTTTTTTTGTAAATTTATTTTTTGTTAAACAACAATGGGATTCGATCTTTCCTTATGTTGCACGCAACGCATGCGCCTTCTCCCACTCGACTAACCGTGTCACAGGAAATGGCCATATTTTTTGTTCCGCGGCCATTTTTTGAAGGTCTCATTTTAAAAGCTTCAGAATTTTGACAATAATTTTTTTAAAAAAAATCTGAATGTGCCATTAGATTATTCATTTCCTGAATTTTCGAATGCATGTAAAATTTTTAATAAAAGTGAAAAAAATTTTTACGACGCCGGTACCTATATATAATTACTTTTTTAACAATTTTTTAATTGTTAAAAACATTTTTGCTAATAAAAATTTTGCTGCGTAGTTTAGACGCCTCCTTTTTGGAGTTAACTAATTCCATTTTTTTAACTGTCGTTATATTCGTATAACGAAGGATATACTTCATAGATTCATAATTCGTAAACTCATATGATTCAAATACTTTAAACATCTTACATTTTTTCTTTAATTATTTTTTACATTTTGTATAAACATTTGAAAAATAATCTTTTAAACTTTTTTTGCGATTGCTAGAAAAAAGTTGAAAGAACTGCTTCCCAAGAAGCCGTTCATCAAGCAGAAGTTAAACAAAAAGATGCAGAAAGATCACGAAAAAGACGTGCTGAACAAACTCGAGAGGAAAAAGATGCCGTAAATGAACAGCAAATAACAGAAG
The DNA here is from genome assembly GCA_963922195.1 of Panagrolaimus sp. PS1159. Lineage (NCBI taxonomy): Eukaryota > Metazoa > Nematoda > Chromadorea > Rhabditida > Panagrolaimidae > Panagrolaimus > Panagrolaimus sp. PS1159. The sequence goes on from CAWUHW010000026.1 coordinate 603,649, forward strand.
GAGAATTTAGAAAAGATATTAGAATTTTTTAAATTTTGTTTGTACTCACTGTGGCGCTAAACATTTTGAAAGTGTAAAAGTAGCTAATAAAGGTTTATCGTTTTATGGTTGTTGCCAACATGGCACAATTAAAGTTGAAATTCCAGATTATCCTGAAAGAATTAAAACCTTTTCGATCTTGCAGAATTCAGAAAAGATATTAGAGTTTTAAATAGTCTCATTCTTTTGGTTCATTTAATGCAGATGTTGTAAATTTCGGAATAAATCGTCCAGGACCATATTCCTATATTGTTCAAGGACATATTTATTACCAAATCAATACATCTATAATTAATGAGCCAAAATCAACCAAAAAGTCAAGGGCAACTGTATATCGTTGATCCAGATGAAGCTGTTGAAAATAGATTGGGCGTTTTTAATTAATTAAATCCAGACATTGTAAAAACAATTTGTACAATTTTAGCAGAAATTGGTGAACAAGCAAAGGCTTTTAAAATGCTTTATTAATGAATCAATAAAGCTGCAACGTGAAATTTGAGAGGAAATGGGAATTGATCCATTAAATTTATCTTTACATTTTGGGATTAAACCAGGCCAAGATAAAAGAAGGTTTAATTTACAAGCATTAAATGAAGTTGCAGTATTTTACTGCATACATATTCTTTGTTTTTGATTTGCAATAAATTTATTTTTTCCTTTGAATAATATATAGTTTTCATATAAAAATTTTAAAAAGTATTTGCCTTTTATTATTTTGCAAAAAAACTTGCAGGCGGGCCGAAGGCCCGCTTATGTTCTAGTGTAACTTAAAATATGATGTCGTATTTTTTTTCTCATATTTTAATCATTTTTGTCTCTCTCATAAAAATTAATCATAGGGATTTTCTCATAGAATTGGATTTTTGATTAGTCTATCATTAAACAAAAAACGAGGAAGAATTAAAAAAAAGATAATAAGATTAAAATTAATAATTTAAAAGAGGATTTTAAACTGAAGCAAAAAGCGTCAGCAAAAAAAACGTAAAAGCGGAAATGTACTTTGCTTTTTAAAAAAGGTGTTTTTTTACATGTTCCGTTTTTTTGCCTTTACTTTGAATAAAAAAGTAATTACTTAAACTCACGCTTTTTCTCGTTAAAAGAACAATGAACGTTTTTAAATTTTATAAAAAAATAATAATTGCTTTAATTAAACAATTTTAATCAAAAGTACATTTTTTTAAGGTTTCGAAAATTAATGAAAAACCAAAGTACAAATTTTTTTGTATTTTTTTGAAGTCTTTGTTGTCTCTTTTTGAAAGATTAATTTAGTGGTCAAAAAATATGTATTGGGATTTATTTAAGCGCCTTTCATCGAAAAAATGAATTACATTTTTTAATGCCATTGAGAAAAAAATATATGTAATATTATTTTATTTTGTTTCACCCACATTTTTGTCGTCGTTACTCACAATTTTTCTTTTTAGAGAAATGAGGCGGAGCTTTTCGTTTCCTTCCTTCGTGAATGCCATCAACGAAAAAAAAGAAAGAAAAAAGGTGAACACATATATTTTCTTTTTTCAATGCCATTGGCAGTGGCGCTTTGCTGCTGTTGCGCGTTTTAAAAAAAAGAAGTCTTCGGTTTTTCTTTTTTTTTTCGAAAAAAAAGGAAGGAAGATGGAAAAACGGAAGCATAGAAAAAATGTGAAAAAAAGAAGAAGGCTTTTTGCCGTCTTTTTTTGAAACAACTCCATCCGTCACGCATTTTTCTTCTTCTTTTTTTTCAGTTCAAAAAAGCAGGAAAAAAAGAAGCGGGAAATATTTTGAAACATTTTTCCACAACCCTCCCAAAAAAAACAAAACAAAGAATGTCCGTTGCCGTTGTAAAACTTTCTTTCTATTTTTTCATCCAAGTTAAAATATTATTATTATTTTTTGTTTCACCACTTATATATTTCTTTTGACAGGATCAGTTTTCGCTTTTCTTTTTTTAGAAAAAATGGCAAAAACTTATTATTTTTTAAAAACCACTTTATTTTTTTATTTGCGCAAAAAAAGTTTTCGTGTTTGATTTTTAGAATCCATTTCGAACATTTTTTTTGACATATTTTGGAATTTTTTCAAGCATATGAAAAAAATGTGATAGGCGAAAAATAAAGTCTAAAAAATATTTTTTTTTAAAATGTGACAAGTGACCTACGTGAGTTCAGGATAATAAGATATTATGAGGATTAGAAATTGTTGTAATAATAAGTAAGGAAGTTATATAAGTAAAAAAATAATAATATTAAGCAACAACTTTGATGATCGACGACGACGTCATTGTTGTGTCCCCTTTCATATTTTTTTTTAAATTCCATTTTTTAACTGCTCTTTCTGCCTTTGACTTTGCCTTTGCTTTTAAAAACGGACAATTGCTCACCACCAAAAGTCGCTGCTGCTGCTTGCTTGCTTTTTCTCGTGTCGTTTTTTTTTTGATTTTTTAAAACAAAAATTGAAGTTAAAAAAAACGACGTCATCAAAAAATGGCGTTCTTTTGTCTTTTTTCTTCTTTCTACACTTTTTTTTCTTGCTTCAATCAAATCAATATTTCGTCTTTTTTTTATATGTGTTGCGCATATTTGTCGTTTTTAAAGTCGGGCTACATTTCTGCTCCTTCTTCTTTAAAAACAGAAACGTTTGATTCCGCCTATTTTCTTTTTAATAGTAGTAATTCATTTTAATTTTTTTTACAAACATATAAAATCAAAGCACATGAACGCGTGACGGTTTCACTTTTTTAATCCCATTTATAATTATTTTTCGTGTCTTTGATTAATTTTTCTTCATTAAAAATACATTCATTTATTTCAATTTAGAGAAAAGAAATTATTCACCACCGAAAAAAGAGAGGGAGTATTTTTTAGTGTTATCAGATAATACTCTGCAATTTTTACCTCATTTCTTTTATCCCCCTTTTCAATTCGCCAGTTTTAATTCCAAAACGTGTTGAAAGATATTTGACCAAAAATTATTTCAACCCCAATTAAATTCATTTTGATTTTTGTCTTGGTTTCAATAGTTTTATCTCAACCTTCAACATTTAAATCAACAACAATTTCAACGACAACAAAAAGTGAATCAGGAAGTGGTGGAAAAACTTCTGAAGAAGTTATGGGTGAAATGGATACAATACAATTTGCAGAATCATTTGTAAATTCTGGAAGAAGTGGAAGAAGAAATGCAATGCCAGATTTGGGTGTTGATAATGTTGATATTGGCGCACATAAATTAGCTGAAGCATTCTCACAATTAGATGCTGGAAATGAGGCAGGTCCTTCGACAGGTTTGTAAATTATCCTACATTTTTCTTTTTTTGTTTTACCCTAGAGAATTGATAAAATTTTGCAAAAGTTAATTTTGTTGACCTACTTTTTCGCTTTCAGATTTGCTTAATTTCTGCAAAAGCTTTAATGCTATTTTTATGCAATTTTATTTCTATCAAAAATCAGTTCCCCCTCAAATTTCAATCTTTTTTGCAGCATTTTTTTTAAAACTAATTTCCCAAAGGATTTCTATTTTTTTGGCAAAATTCAAAGCTTCGGCGACATATCGTTTTTGAACCTATCAAAAATAGAAAAGAAGGGGCAGAGATTTGTTGTTTATTGTTTTTGTGTGGCACAAAATATTATAAATCTTTAAAAAAACAGAAAAACACCCATTTTGTCTTCTTTTTCCTACGCCCTTCAAAATCAATCAAAAAAAGCAGCCGACGCCCTTTTCCGGAGATTTTGTTTTTAAAAAATAGTAAAAAATATAGAAATAAAAAAATAGCCCCATAATTTTTTTATCATTTATGAATCATTAATTTTTTTCTTTTTTAAAAACACATTTGTTTAAAGTCAATAATATAATTTTTAAAACATTTGGGAAAACATATTTTTTTTATTATCAGTGGTTTTAATTATGAAAAAACTTTTTTAAACGTTGTCAAAAAAAGATTATTACAATTTAGTGTCAAAAAAATATTTAAGAGATTACCTTTTTTGCGGAGGAATGAAAAAAGTACGAATTAGAGGAGTACGGTAAAAAATGGATTCAAACAACTTTTTTTCTGTCGTAAAAGATATAATTTTAATTTAATACTAATAATTTGTGTTTGCTTGAATGTCATTTCTTTAAGCCAATAATCAGATTGTATTTAATCAAAAAAGAAGAAACCAAAGCAACAAAAAAAGTCTATAATCAAATTTCAACAGAACTAAATTGCAGACGTTAAAAAAATAAATATCAAAAATCCCCATTTTTCCATTATTTTAAAAATCAATTAATATTAATGTTTTCAATTTTAGCCAGTACCCAGTAAACTTTAAAACCGACGCCGCTGCCACCGACGCCGTTTCATTTTAAATGGGTAAAAGAAAATGAACGTCAAAAACCATCACAAAAAAATAAAATAAATATTAATGCTTGTTTTTTTCTTCAAATATGAAATATATATGTCTCTTGCCTGACAAATCCAAAGAAAGATCTCAATTTTAAATAAATAGAAAAAAGTTTTCCCCCGGATTTGTATAAATATTTTATTAATTATAATAATTTTGTATGTATATTTTTTTTTCTTATTATTAAAAATTGATTCTTTTTTTCTTAGTTTTAATTTTAAGTCAATTTTTAATCACATTTTTAGAATTTTCTTTCATTCCTGTCTTTTTTTTAAGAATTAAAGAAAAAACTATGTTCCATGTTTTTTTAACGGTTTAAATATTATTATTTTCCAGTGCTTTGAAAAATTATTATTTTTAAATATAAAATTGTATAAATTTTGTGAAAGAAAAAAACCTTACAAAATAATTTTAATAAAATCTGTAAAAAAGCAGTGTGTTTTGGTAATACAAGCCATTGTCGGAAAATAGGGTTAAAGAAAAAATTATATTTTATAATAATTTGGAATGTCGAAATTTACAAGCAAACAATTTTTGTGGAATGTGGAAAAACACAAACACGCAATTTTGATACAAAATAAAAATAAAATTTACAATACCCAATATTTAAAAAAAAAAATTTTTTTACGAAAATAAAATTAAAGCAATAAAATACCGGTGTACATTTTTAATTTGTGTTTAATAAAAAAACGATACAAATAAAGTTTTAAACTTTAGCTGCCAACTTTTCATTTTCATCTTTCAATCTATCCTCCCTTTCATCCCTTCTTGACAATACAATTTCATCATCTTCATCATCACTAATCTCCTCTGGCAATGGACGATCTTTTGTTTCAGGAAAAACAAAAAATACAATTCCCCATTGAATTGTTAACATAATTGCAAATACAATTATTGGAGTTTCTGTAAACCATTGTCGACTATAAACAATCAATGGTGCGGCAAGACTTCCCAATCTTGCTCCAACATTACAAACAGCTCGAGACATATTTCGAACAGTTGTTGGAAATAATTCTGCAGAATATAAATGATTAATTTTCCATGTTGGATCAATTGAAGCTGTAATTAAAAGGCCAAGGAATGTGATTATCCAATGTTTTGATAAATTTAAACCAAGTGAAAATCCAAGATATATCCAAATTGAAATGCATGCGACTCCTAAAATTTTAATTAGGATTTAAACCATTATGGATTTCAGCATATCCCGGTAAAAAGTGATTTAATAGTTTTTATTTTTAATGACTAAACCTGAAAATCAGGGATTCATTGGTGCTAATTTTTTTCGAATAAACGCTCCTCCGACGAATTCCTGATTTTCAGATTTATTCATAACAAATAATTTAGCGAAATCTATAATAATTTGAGCCCCCTTACCAACTGATGTTAAAATAATTGGTCTTCTTCCAACAAAATATGAAACTAAAAATGGTAAAAATCCAAGCCCAAATTTCAGCAGCCCCATTGCAGCAAGATTTAAATATCGACTTCCTGGAAGTGCTTCAACAGAAAAATAAAATCCAAATGACACCACCGAAGATGTCGCAAAACAATAACAAAGTGACAACAATGGTTTTCGAACGGATGAATGGCGAAATAAATCAAAATATGTCAATTTTCGATTTTTGTTTTTTGATATTTTTTGATCTAATAATCTTTCTTTTTTTTCAATTTCCATCAAACTTGGTGTTTTTGCACGCTAAAAAAATTTCTTATATTTTGTTTGTTTTAATTAAAAGTAGACTTTTTTGTGTTTTGATATTTATTTAAAATTGATAATTTTTTGTGTGTTTTAAAAAACCTGCAATGAAAGTAAAACCAAAAAACACTTACTTCAAATTCTTGTGATTGCATAATTTTTGGTAAAAGTTCATTGACACGGAAATTTCTTGCATCAATTTGTAATTGAATTTTGTCAGCTCTTCGAATACGTTTTTGATGAATTAACCATCGAACACTTTCAAGGGAAATGCATTGCTGTAAAAAATATTGGCGTTTTTTTTTCATATTAAATTTTAATAACAAATAAATCCACAGGGATTTTTAGTTTGAAAATACAAAAGTATTTGAGGCGGGATTTTGTTTTCCCGTTTTTGTTTGTTCGTTTGGATTTTGCACGTAAATTTTTTAACGTTTGAACTTTGCTCGTTTGGATTTCGCACGTAATTTTTTACGCGTCGAATTTTGCGCGTAATTTTTTACGCGGATTTTTTTAAGCGTTTAGAATTTTCGCGTGTTTTTATTATCGTGGTTTTTTTAGCGTGTGACATTTCCACGCCGCACTTTTAAACGTTATTTTTTACGCGTGAATTTTTAAGCGTTTAAAATTTGCGCGTAATTTTTTGCACGCATTTTTTTAAGCGTTTAAAATTTGCGCGTGTTTTTTTAACGTGTTTTTTTTAGCGTGTGACATTTCCACGCCGCACTTTTAAGCGTTTTTTTTACGCGCGTTTTTTTAAGCGTTTAAATTTTGCGCGTAATTTTTTTAGCGTGTGACATTTCCACGTTTCTTGTGACCTCAATTTTTGATAAATTTTATGATTTTTTACATATTTACGTCTGAAAAATATTGGAGAATTTGAATTTGGGGATAACTTTTATTGAAAACCAGTTTAACTGTTAAAAAATGCAATTATATGCATGTTGTATATAAAAAAGGGGTGACAGAAAATTGCGGTCTTCGGATTTCTACAGTAGTAGACTTTAGAAATTTGAAAATTCTGAAACTTTTTTTTGGGGTTTTAGAATAAATATTTATGTAACATATATTCAAATGAATTTTGTTAGCGAAAAAAAATTTGCCTGCCGCAATTTTCTGTCACCCCTTTTTTATATGCAACATACATTTAATTGGATTTTTTAACAGTTAAATTGGTTTTCAATAAAAGTTATCCCCAAATTCAAATTCTCCAATATTTTTCAGACGCATATATGTAAAAAATCATAAAATTTATCAAAATTTGAGGTCACAAGATTGAAACGTGGAAATGTCACACGCTAAAAAAAACACGTTAAAAAAAACACGCGCAAATTCTAAACGCTTAAAAAAATCCGCGTAAAAAATTACGCGCAAATTTTCAACGATTAAAAAAATACGCGCAAAAATTTACGCTATAAATTCAAACGTGAAAATGTCACACGTTTAATAGTCACGCGCTTAAATTTTAACGCGCAAAATTCAGCGTGCAATAAATTACGTTAAAAAAAACACGTGCAAAATCCAAACGAGCAAACAAAAACGGGAAAACAAAATCCCGCCGTATTTGAAAAAGTTTTCAGATAACAGTAAAAAATTTTAAGGTTCTGCATTAAACCAAATCCGAGAATTTGATTTTTTTTTGAAAATTTTTGATGCTTATTTTTTTATCTCAACCAATTTTTGTTCCAAATATATTTCATTTTTCAATCGTTCTTTTTTTGATGATTTTCCTGTTATCAATCTTTCTAGCTTTTTTTTCTCAAAAATTACATCCTTTTCATTCGTGAAAAATGATATCACAAAAGTCTCAAAACCCCCCAAAACAAACCAAAATAATAAATAATGCTGCAGAAGTTGCAGCAAAAATGATATGATATGTTCGCCATTCTTTTGAAATCCATGCAACTAGCCCAACATATGCCATTCCAATCGGCCATCCGTTTAATGAAACTACGAGGAGTCTCGATTTTGCATGTTCCAAATTTTCAATCATCAATACCAAATTTGTTACCATATATCCTTTAAAAAGCGTTTTTAGTATTTGCTAAAATATTAGTATTTACCTCCACAACTTGCACCAATTACAAAAAATATTATTGTAGAAAGATATGGAGTTAAATGCCCAAAACCAGCTAATAACGCATTTCCAATACACATAATTATCATTGCTCCAACAACAACTGGTTTTCTACCTTTAAAAAAACATTTTAGGCTAAATTGAAAAAAAAATTTGCAGATAAATTTTTAAATTACCAAAAGAATCCGCTAAAAACCCGGAAATAAATGCTCCAACAACGGCACCCAACATTACGAAAGACGAAATAATAATTGTCCAAGCAGAAGATTTACAATGAGAATTCCATTCAATAAGTAATGAATAAAATTCAACTGTTTCAATTTCGCCATTACAATAACCCTACAAATGAATCCTTTAAAAATGGATTCAAAATTGAAAAAAACAAACCAAATTTGGTTCAAAAAATGTTGTTGAAAGTAAACTTCCAGCTGCGGGTAAATATCCAAGTTGTGTTACAAGAAATAACGATAACTGATATGCATGAAAATCTCGTTGCGTTGATCGAATTGAACAACGATCGGGGGTATTTGATCGTTGCTCATCGTCCACGGAATTTGTCATAGCAAAAATCCGGTTTTCCCCAAAAAATTAATAAATTACCCTAAATTTTTAATAATGAAAATATCTTCAAAAATCCATATAAAAGTACACGTTTATTTTAACAACCGCGAAAAACAAAAAAACACGCACAAAAATAATGTTTCTGGATCACAAAATCATATGATTTTGTGATTCAGAAACAACTGACATATCAGTTGAAACAACAGAGAGTAAATGGAATAATAAGAACAACGTAAAAAATTAATACAAAAGATAAGAATTTTAAATGAAGCCATGAAGAAGAAAAATTTCTTTTATTATCATCATCATTTTAGTCCATTCTTCGACCTTCAATACTTACACCAATAGCTCTTTCAGATTTTGTTGATCTTGTTCGTTCTTTAAAACTCTTTTGAGCTTGATCAAATCGGCCATTTTGACGATTTTTAGTTGCACCACGAAAATTTCCTTCTATATTTGGTTTTGGACGAATAATATATGCATTAGAGCTTAATTTGGGGACACGAGCTCGAGAAATATATCCAGGATCTCCTGGGCCTAAAACAACTTCTTCTTGTTGTGTTTGAATTGAACGTGATGAACCAGCTTTTGAACGTTGCGATCTAAAAAATAAAAAAGAGAAATATAAAAAAAAGATAACTTTTTTAAATGATTTTGAAAGATGACGAAAGCTAAGAAAAAGATGTCAAAAAAGATTTATAGTTTAATTTAAATTCTTTTTTTTCTTCAAAGCATTATTAATTTCCAGAAAACACAAAAAAGCTGTCTAAAAAAGCTGCGCTTTAAAAAAACTACAAAGCATAACATGTCAGCGTTTTGAAATGACGCACAAAAACCAAATGTTTTACAACATTAATACAAAAGAAATAAAAACGGTGAGAGATATGATTGATGTTGCCATGACAAATCTTAAAATTTTTTTTATCTTTTAAACCATATTTTACTCTATTTTTTTACTTGTGTTTATACTTTATTATGCCACAAGAAATAAGCAAAAGCATAAAAGTAAAAAAAGAAAGAAAAACCGACGCACACAAAAAAAACACTAAATGCTTTACTAGGAAGTGAAAAGATCTTTAGAATAAAGCGCAAAGCCTTTCACTGACATTTTGAAAAATTGCTAGCAGCAGCAGTTGAAGACTTTTTTGCTGTTAAAGCAATGGTTTAAAAAATGGTTTAAAGTTTTTGAAGTCTAGACAAAAAAAGGAGAGAGAAAAAAGAACTTACTCAAGTTTTCGACGCTTTGCTTCAGGTAAATGTTCCAAATCAAATGATTCACGTTCTTCTTTTGTAACAGATGAATAATCTGATGAAATCTAAAAGAAATTTATGTCAAAAATGAAAGGAATAAAAGATAAATAAACGAACTTGAAAAATTGGTTGTGACCAATTTCGAATCAATTTTGACGCCATAATTTTGTTTTCTCTCGTTTCTTTTGGATGTTTAAAGATAAGCATAACAGCTTTACCTAATCCAGATTGCTTTAAAACACCAGGTTCAAGATTTGGAAAACTTGAAAGAATTTTGAGTAAAGTTGTTCTAAAAAGTTACAGTTACAGTATAAATAAAAGTTGTAAAGACAAAGTAACAAACCTAATTTCAAGAGCAGGTAATGATTTATCAGGAAGAGGTGCAAGCCATTCAGAAATAGCACTAAAATGTCAATAATTAGATATATCGTTACTGTTTCCAACAAACCTCATCATATCATTTTCAATTAAAGCTTCCAAATAATCAGCCCGCAATAAAATATTACGAACAGTTTCAAGCATTTTAGTTTTTTGAATTGCAGGACGTCGTTGGTTATTTGCTTCACGATCTTCACCAGCAGCATTTTTCATTAATTCAACAACATGCCTGATTTGTCCATCAGCATTTGAACAAAGATCAATTGAGCCATCCTTTCTGCGCTTACGCTTCTTTGATCTTTCACGCTTCTTTTCTTCCATTATCCGATCGAAATCCCATTCCTTCCTATAAATAGTACCGAAGTTATAAAATGATAAGAAGAAAAGATATAAAGCTTACTCTTCTTCTTCTTCTTCTTCATAACCAATTCCTTCTGCTTCATCTTCATATCCAGGAGGTCTTTGTTCACCATCACCCTAAAATATCTCTTTATAAAATCATGGGTTCCAGAAAAGTATTATAACAAACTTCTTCACGATGTTGTTGTTCTTCTTCATCATCACTATCTTCTCCAAAGATATTTGTCATTAATTGTTGCACTTCTGCAGGTTTTTCATTATCATTATCTGCAAAAGTTTCAACATTTTCAACTGATTCAGCATTTTCCATGTTTATCAGAAGTGATTTATATATTGCTTTATTCTTTAATTAATTGCAGTTTGCTTTTAAAAAAGTTTAAAAGAGATTTTTTCCAAGTAAAGTTTTGAGTAAAAAAATTGATAATGAAATTTTTAATGTGCGTGAATTTATCCGAATGAAACACTTTGCCAAAATGCGGCGTTTTAGAAAGTTTTCATGTTAAATTTTCAAAGACAATTTTTTTGAACTTCTGATTTTTTTAGCAAAAATTATCTGATATTTTCTTACTATTTTTTCATAAATATGTATAACACTGATAAAAATATTTTAATGTGAAAATTTGCCTTACTGCAATTGTGTATGAGAAAAAAGTTAAGAATTTGTTACATATTTTTGTTACAAAAACAGGGTTAAAGATTTTTATACTGCTCATAATTTATGTATCATTTGATTGATTAAGAGAATAAAAGGAATGGATTTTCTAAAGTTTTATAAGGGAATGCATTAATGAATTTTCAAGCCTGATTCTTGTTTGCGTTCTTCTTATGCGCATCAGTTAAACATTAAAAAATTTAAAGCGAAGCTTACCATTATCAGAATCTTCTTCTCCAACTTCTTCAGGAGATTTTGGATTTTCTTCTTCTTCAGGTGATTTAGGAGCTTCCACTTCTTCGTCATCATCATCTATATAAACACGGGGTCTATTATTTTCTGATTTTGGTTCATCTGGTTCACTAATTTGATCATCATTTTGTACTGGGGATTCTGGAGGGGATTGAAGAATATTTTCAGGGGATGCAGGTTCTTGTTGTTGTTCTGCTTGTGAATAATCATAAATATCTGGGGATTGTGGGCCATTTTGTTCAGGGGATTGTGGGCCTTCTAAAATAGGTGATTGTGGACCTTCTGGAATAGGCGATGATGGAGCATCTGCATATTCATTTCTATAATCTGGAGAACCATCTGGACTTGCAGGTGGTCCTAAATCTTCTGTAGTATCTTGTTGATGATAATTTTGCTCATGCTGTTCATAATAATTGGGGTTATATTCTTCTGTTGGACTTTCAGGTTGCCCATAATCATCTGGGGATTTTCTTTCACTCATTTTTATAAATTAAATATTACCACAAGTCTGAAAATGGATTTTTTAAAACCAGAATTTCAATTAATGGTAGTACAAATAATAAAAACGCAAATATATTTAGAAATAAGGAAGCATCAACAAAAAAAGTATTGATAGAAAAATTTCTAAATATTGGCTTTAAGTTAAAATGTTAATGACATTTTGCCAACACCTTAAGGATATTTTTTAAATTTACAGTAACCTTTTTAAAGAATGACAAAAAGTCAAAAGAAAGCAATCTCATTAATTTTTGATTTGTTATAACATTTAAAAAAGGCATGAATTAAACAGAAGTTAAAATTCATGCTAAACGAACCATATTAAAGAACAATCACATCTTTGTCTTTGTTAAACAAATTTTAAAATATTATTTTTCAAATATGAATTTTTTAGTATTTGTGATTAAAATTTTTTTTGTCCTTTATAAACGGATATATCTAATTTTAGGGAATTGTTTAATATAACGGAAAACAAATACAGTTTTTTAAAAAATAGCAGCTTTGTAACATTTACCTTTAATTAGATGTTCGAAAAATATTTAGAAAACAATAAATTTAAAAAACAATTGACATTAATTTGTTTTACACATTAAGAATCGAGTATGTTATTGCCAAGTTTTATAAATAAATTGCATGCAATATGGTTTCTTTTGTCCAATTTTGAATGTCTGGGAAAATGGCATTAAAAAGGTTCAAGTAGTTTTTTTTCAGAATGAATTGGCCGTTTTTTGTCATTGTTACTCCCGAGTTTTCTCCGTTGTTTTGCATCAATTGTTTTGTTGGCTCTTTTTTGGTAATTTTCTTTTTTCAATCAAATATTTAGTTGGTTTTTAGTCTTTTTCCCATTTTTTAACAATTTTATAAATAATATGTTTCTAACACGTTAAAAAAAATGGAGAGGAGGAAATTGTAATGCAAATGAAGTTCGATATTTTTTCTGGAAGCATAATCTCTCTTTCATTTTCGTTTTGTAAAATCTTTTCCAAAATTGACTTTTTGACATTGCTATTATTTCTTTCATTTTTTTGCGTGACATTTACGTATTTTTTTAGGAAACAAAAGCAAAGCTTTTCTTTCATTTACAGAAAAAACCAATTCTGTGAAATTTCGTTGTGGTTTTTTTCTTCTTCACAGCTTTATTCTCTCTCATTAGTGAAGGAAAAAGAAGAAGAAGCTGTAATAGCCTTCTTTCTTTTGCTTTCACCATATTCGACAACTTGACAAAAAAGGGGAGATAGAGTCTCTTATATTTTTTGGCGTTTAAGTAAAGCGCTGCTACTGGCGTGTTTTCCATCCTGAGAAAAAAAGAAGGAGCTAAAAAAAGTCCTTCGTGTTTTTTCTGGTTGTCCTCCTTCTCGATCAATGAGGGACATGAACGCCATAGGGGTAAAAAGAAGAAGTAGCTGCAGCAGGGAATTTTGTTGTTGCAAATAAGTCTCTCCTTTTCTTCTGCTTCTTCTTTTTTTTACGTTTAACTTTACGTCCCTCTCTCTTTTTTGGAAGTGCGTGAAGTGAAATATGTTTTTTTTTCTTTCTCGAATAATGACCAAAAACTTATATGAATTGAAAAAAAAGAAGATGACATTACTCTTCTTAAAAAAAAAAGATTTTTTGTATTTTCGTTTACGTTTTTTATTCTTTTTTTAATCCTTTTAGCCATTTTTGGTAGTCGGGTTTTCTATGTTTACTTTTGTTGTTATAATTTCGGAGAGAAAAGAGAGGAGCAAAGGGTGGACACTTGCTTGCTTCTTTTACAAATAAAATATATCCCCTCAATCATCGGTCAGTCTTTTTCTTGCGCGTGTTCAAAAGATTTTCCCCTCCTTTTTTTATTGACGTTATATTTTTCTTTGATTTCGAAGTTGTTTTATTTAATTTTTTTGTAAAAAGAAGGAGAATTACCAAATTCTCTTGTCTTTTTATAGACGAGTTTGGTCTCAAAATGGATTCTTCAACTTCTTCAAAAAAGGATGAAATGCCAACATCTTCACCCCCTGTTTCACCATCAAAGCTAACAATTGATGAAAAATCTTCTTCACTTCCAACTTCACCAATTCCATTTTCACCTTCTCCACCTCCACTCAGGGTATCCCCACCACCATCATATGCATCAAATAATGGTTCATTTCGTCGATGTGATAATAAACAACCTTCAGCATGTATCTATTGTGGAAATGCTGGAGGAAAGAATAATAATTCACCAAAATATTGGGGTGAATCTTCAAAAGCTCAAGCACAATATTTCTTAGAGCGGTCCCAGCAAGCTTTACGTGCAATGACCTTTTTAGGTTTAGCTTTATTCTTTATTGTTATTTTTATTCTCTTGGTATACGGTAATCAACACTTTTTTCAACCAAAAACTTTTTCTGGTTGGTGTGGCACCAGTTTTGTTGATGATGGACAACCACGGCATTTTGCACAAGAAATGGAAATTAATCCAAATGAGGTTTTTTTGAATACAGATTTTTAAAGACAATTAATGTATTTTTAGCTTTATGAAAAAATTCAAGTTCCCAAATTTGGGCTGAATAGACCAGCCGTCTTTGTACACGATTTTCGCAAGGTTTGTTCAATCAAAAATAAATATATTTTTTGAAAGGAAACTCTCCGATAAAAAAAGTAATCTGTTTGATTTTCTTTTCCTTTCAAAAACATTTTTTTTCGATTCATTTATTTTTGGGTCCAAAATGGTTTTAAAAGGCAAGCACGTTTACTTGTCCTGATTTTGGTGTGAAAAATTTTTTATCGATTTTTGAAAGAATTACAGTAGCTTTTCAAAATTAATTATAAAATTTCGCAGACACGTTAAAAATCTTTTAAACATTTTTTAAAAAGCATCTGACAAAATTTTAAGCATTAAATATTTTATTTGTTTTTATGGGATATTGTAGCATTTGCCTACTGTAAAATTCATTTACAAAAGTTTCATATTGAAATTTTCCTACTACAGTAATATTAAACATTTTTTTAGAATATTACTGCAATCGTTGATGTCTTGGGTGATCGATGTTTCTTAAAAACTCTTGATCGTTCAGTTGTTGCACCACCAAAAAATTTTATTGATTTAATACAAAAAATGGAAACTGGATATTATTCACAAAATCCTCGAGTAATTCATGAAACATTCCGAGTTGGTGGACAACTTTCTTCAACAGATATCTCAGAATTAGATTCAACAATGGTTAGTAAACATTGTAATGGAAAAGATGTTTATCAACTTGTTAAAGCATCTCGAACCCTTGATGCACCATATTTTGTTCGAGATAAACGAGGTAAATCCTATATAGAAGTTGATTTTGTAATACATTCAATTCTTTTTTAGAAGCCCCAAGTCAAGAGCTTCAGTTTTCTGTTCTCAATGGTGACAATGTTGAAATTGAACGCATCATTTTTTAAACTTTGTTTTAATTTATTTTGTAAATATTTATATTTTTAAATACGAATTTAGTATACATTTTTTTGTTGTATTTTGTATGAAAATTACTTAAGTATGTTTAATTAAATATTTTATTGTGTAAAATAAAGCTACAGTATCCCAAATTACATTAGACCATAATTTGTAACATTTTTTAATTGCTCTTTGTTATAATTTACAACAGTTTTGATTAATTACATCAGTTAATAATGCAATTACACAGCATGGACAAAACAAGAATAAAAAATATTCTATATAATAGTACAACTTCCTCATCGAGTTTCGGCTTAGCATGAGATCTTCTCAGAGAGATACAAAAAAATGGTATGCATATTGGTTACATCTTTCTTTTACAATTTTATGCAGAAACTTTTTGTAAATATTATTTTTATTTTTTTTTATTTATAAGCCATACACACACAACACACATACAGCTTAACAAAATTTTGATTTGGAAATCATAACATTATGTTATGATTTCCAAAATCTTAAAAAAATCATGCCAAAGCACGTTTTTGTTGGTGGTATGGCTTACCAAGAGTTCAAAAAAGGTTTAATTTTTCTTTTTTTTTATCTTAAATTGGTAATAACACGAAAAACGCGTTGCAAAAAGAAATAAATTTATGTCAGAGAAACAAAGAAATTACTATTTTTTCTGTGTGTTTTTTAAACATAATTTTTTAAACAAAAGTTACGGTAAAAGTAAAACAAAATATGTTGAGGGATATTTTGCCAAAGTATAAAAAATTTTAAATTTTTGTTAACGAAATTTTTATTTTTTCAAGTTCAAAAAGTAACGTTCCTATTTGTTTCTATTTTTGGTATTAAATGATGCGTTTAATTATGAATGAAAGTCCAGATTTAAAACCTGAAATTAATTCCATTAAACCAAAGGTATGTTGTTTATAAAAGTACCCGATTTATTTACATTTTAATTAAAACAGTTTAGATTAATGATTCGATAGATATTAACGCTGATTCTTCACCATTAAAACAAGAAGTTAATTCTAATAAAAGAAAAGTTAGTTATTTTTAAAAATAAACTGTATATGATCTTACTTTTTAGATATATGATTCAACAGAAGGCGATGCTTCTGATTCTCCACCATCAAAGAAGAAGCAAGAAGATAGTGATACAAAAGCTGAAGATGATAAACCTTCAACAAGTATATCAACAAAGAAACAAAAGCAAAAAGAAATGTCTGAAAAGTTTGTTCTTTTACTTTCTTGTTATACAGATATTGTTTTAATCTTTTTTAGATTTCGATATGGTAACTTTCATCGGTATTATGGAAATCGATTGAAAGGTTTACAAAGAGATCCAAGACTTGATATATTTAAAAAGGAATGGTTTCAAAGAAGGAATATTTTGGATATTGGATGTAATGCTGGATATTTAACGCTGTCAGTTGCAAAAGAATTTGAACCTGCATGGATTCTTGGAATTGATATTGATGAGCATTTAGTTGGGGTTGCACGAGCTAATATTCGACATTACTGTGATGAAAAAGAGGTTAGTTTATCTACTCTAAACTATTAATATCTAACCGTTGTACTTTTAGATGATTGGAAAATTTCCTGCTTCACTTGCTGTTAAAGAAGAAGATGGTGGACCAAAAGTAAAAAAGTTTCCAAATAATGTATGGTTTCGTCGACAGAATTATGTTTGTATTATGGATGAAGAGATTGAACAAACTCAAGAAGAATATGATATAATATTAGCTTTGAGTATTACAAAATGGGTTCATTTAAATTGGGGTGATGATGGAATTAAACGATTCTTTCGAAGAGCATTTAAGAATCTTCGACCTGGTGGACGTTTAATTGTTGAACCACAAGATTTTATTACTTATTGGAAGCGAGCTAAAACTGTTGTAAGTTTAATTCATAAGTTTCTTTATTTGTTTAGTTTTAAGTTTAAATTTATAGGATGAATTGAGAGAAAATTACAAGAAGATTGAATTTAAACCTGAACAATTTAAAGATTATTTACTCAATGAAATTGGCTTTGTTAGCTTTGAAGAACTTAGTATTCCACAAGCTAATTCTAAAGGTAAGGGAGAGGGTTTTAAATTCTATTATTATAGTACAATTTTTAGGGTTTGAACGTCCACTTCAAGTCTTCAGAAAAGAAGTATTCAAACGTTTAAAGAAACCTAAAAATGATTCTTAATTCAATGCTGTTTCAAAAGCAAATAACTCTTCAAAGCCCAAAAATCTTGTTATGTTTCAATAAGTTTAGCCTTGTGATTTCTCCATCTTTTGTTGTGCCTCTTTTACAGTGTTCTTTGATTACAATTTTATTTATCAGTGAACTTTTGTATTTAATATTATTGAAAATTTTGCATTTTTTTATTATTAATAAACTTATTTAATATTTTTATTGAACTTCTTCGTTATTTAAAATGTTTAAAACATTTTTAATATCTTTTTACTGTAAAAGTTTTGTCTTGCAACATGCATTATTCGAAGCAGAACTATGTTCGAGAACTCTCATAACGAATAAAATTGAAAGAAAAATCATCGTTTTTTCTTCAAAAATTTTTTCAACGAGACATACTTCATTCATCTGCTTTTTGTCATTCTTTTTTTCCGTTGAATAATAATATTACAGAAACCTATTTTTAAGAATGTCTGGTGGAAAAATTGTTGATGCTGATTTTGAACCATGCGATGCCTTTGATTTCAGTAATGTTGCTCGTAATATTGCACTTGTTGATTGTGGAATGAGAGCACCTCGAACAACGAGTACTGGTACAACAATTGTTGGAATGTGTTATAAAGTAATATTTTTGTCATCATTATTACTTTTATAATGAAATCTTTTTTTAGGATGGAGTTGTTATGGGTGCTGATTCTCGTGCAACTGCTGGAAATATAATTGCTGATAAACAATGTATGAAAGTTCATAAACTTACTGATTCAATTTATGCATGTGGTGCTGGTACTGCTGCAGATTTAGATCAAGTTACTAAAATGCTTTCTGCAAATCTTCGTTTAAATGAATTAAATACTGGAAAGAAGGCTCGTGTTATTACTGCAATGCGTCATGCTAAACAACATCTTTTTAAATATATGGGATATATTGGAGCTTATCTTTTAATTGGTGGCGTTGATGCGATTGGTCCACATCTTTATGATGTTAGTGCAAATGGTACAACAATGGCAAAAGCTTATGCTGCAGATGGTTCTGGTAGTTATGCAGCTATTTCTGTTCTTGAAAGAGATTTCAAGCAAGGAATGAGTGTAAGTTTGTTTTTTATAGTTTATGTTTTTTTCATATCAAATTCATTTGTAGGAAGCAGATGCAAAAGAACTTGTTCAACGTGCTCTTGAAGCTGGTATGCATGGTGATAATGCTTCTGGAAATTCTCTTAATCTTGTTGTCATCACAATTGAAGGTGCCAAATTTGAAGGCCCAATTTTCCCTGGCTTTTGTAAACGGCCTACAGAAATTGAATTGGAATACAAGTTTAAAACTGGAACAACAGCAACTCTCAAACAAAAAACATTCAAATACGACATCGTTGAATCTATGGACATTTACTGAATACTCCCGAATGGTTTTTTTCATTCTTTTTTTAATATTTTTACTGTAATTCATATTCTGCATGTTTAAGTGGTTATTATTACACATCTTGAAATAAAAATAATTTATTTTTGTTGAGATTTTTTATTAAATCAAGGAATAAATTTAATAATAAAAAAAAGAAAATTAGAACGTGGAAAGTTCTCAATAATTCTTTCCCCCGTTTAAAGCCTGAGAATGATTTTTTATAATTTGATATATAAAAATATAAGTAAAATAGTATTTTGAAAGTGGGAGAGTTTTCTTTTTTTGCACATGTTAGAAAATTAAATTTCATTTATATGATTAATGTTGTTATTATTTATATTGATAGAACTCGTGACAACTTTCTTTGGAGGCAAATATTTTGTTGTGGAATGGCGGTAATTCCTGCGTGAAGGAAAATATCGAAATGATGAACGTACTCTTCCAATTACAGTTGAAGATAAACGATATGTTGGAGAATCTGCAGTTGTTTGTGAAGAATTTGGAGTATCACAACCAATAAGCTTATAAAATGCATGCCGATATTCAATTGAGCATAACATATAAAGGAATAAATGTGGGAGATAACTAAAAAATTTTATTAGTATTAAGGCATAAATTTTGGATTTTCATAAGAAACATTCTTGTAGTTGGTCCTGAAAATCAGGCAAAAAACATTGTTCGATTTTCATTCAAACACCAATGAAAAACGAACAATGTGTCTTTGCATAATTTTCAAGATCAATTACAAGAAAAAAGTTTGTTATAGATAAACTCTCTTCAAAAAATAAAGCTTACTGTGAAACTTGTAAAC
Organism: Panagrolaimus sp. PS1159; assembly: GCA_963922195.1. NCBI lineage: Eukaryota > Metazoa > Nematoda > Chromadorea > Rhabditida > Panagrolaimidae > Panagrolaimus > Panagrolaimus sp. PS1159. The sequence continues at coordinate 623,556 of CAWUHW010000026.1, forward strand.
AATTTGCAAAAGCTCGAAATATTTGTAGTCCAATGCTTTTATGCGAATGATCAATAAAAAAGCTTAAAGCTGATGCCGGAAGTGTACAAAGAACAAAGGTTGCAGAAGTAATAAATAATAAAACTAAAATTCTTCGACGATCTTCCCTTTGACGATTTTGTCGTGCAACGGTTGGAATTGCCGCGGCAGAAGCTCTTGCCCTTCTTGTATCATCAATTTGTTGAAGGGAACGAATCATTCCCAAATTTAGTACAACAAGAATTATTATTGGACCAATTCGAGCTATTGTCTAAAAAGTAGGTTTTTCGTGTGTTAAAGAGTTTAAAAAAATTCATGTTACTGTAACAAAATTTAATTTGTTTCAGTATTCCAAGTTCACAGTTAAGTTAAAAAATGCGTAAGTTCAAAAAATCGTGTACTTTAAAATTTTTTTGTATTTAAAAAATTTGTCATAAAATTTCAATGTTTGTGAAAGTTCAAAAAAATTCTGCATTAAAATTTCCCATGTTTGCGATTGTATTTAAACTTTTTCAACTCTTATTTTCCCATCGAAAAAAAACTTACTTCTCTGAAATAAAGATAAATAATAAAACCAATTGATCGATTAATTGTATGATTTCTTTCAACTTTCCAAATTGTTCGATTAAATGCATCTTCAGAATCTGGAGTTCCAATAAGAACCTTTTGAATTCCAGAAGGTAAAAAAACAATAAATGCAATAAAATATAATAAAAATACAGTATTTCGAATTCGAGATCTTGCACCTGATGAATTATGAAAAACAATTGGATATCGAATTGAAAGATATCGATCAACAGTCATAACAACAAGACAAAGTGCAGATGCAGTTATAAGAGAATTAATAATTGGAAGCTCTAAATGTGCATGATAAAACATAATTAAATATGAATGTTCATCAGAATATCCGCCATGTCTTAAACAGAATGGAATAAGAGCAAATATTGATAAAATATCTGCAATTGCAGAACCTTTTAAATAGAGATATGCGGCAGCTCGCATAGTATTTAGAGTCCAAATATTTAAACATTGATTTATAAATCCAATAATTAGCAGCACAGGCATTACATAAACATGTGCAATGAAATCTATTCTTGTTGTTGTTGTTGATGCTGTTCCAACATCTTCAGAAGATGATGAAAATGCTGTTGAAGGCGTTGTGAATAATAAGGATGATGACATTGATGATGATGATGATGAAATATGATCGTCATCAGAAAAGAATAACAGTGGCGAGTGGTGCGCTGCTGCTGCCACTGCCACCGTTGCTGCTGATGCAATTGCAATCCCGATAATTGCAAAAGTAATAGCAAAATTTGGTGATAATAAAAAAAATTTTGCTAACCGATAACCAAATGTTTTCTTGTGTATTAAAATATTTGTTGTTGTTGTTGTTATTGATTCAGAAGAATCTCCTTCACCGTATTCTTCCTCGACTTGGACGATCGTTGGCAATGCCACAGCTGTAATATAATTTGGCATTTAGCATTTAATAATTTATTAATATTACAAAAATAATAATATTCAACAGATAAAGGGAAAAAGGGGGTACCTTTTTTTACAGCTAAAAAAGCAAGTTTATAGTCGCCACATAAATTTCTTCCCGTTTAACTTGCTTTTTTTTGCGCACCACGTTACACTTAAGCTTTTTTTAAAAAAAGGGGAGAGTAATAATCACTGAAGCAAATATACAAAGAAAGATACAAAGTTGTTTGCAAAGAGAATAACCATGAAAATAAAAAAAAGGAGGGGAAAAAAGAAAAAAAGACAAAATGGGGTGTTTAAGATTTATCTCTCTCTTCCAAGAAGGTACGGTTGTTGAATTTTTATATATTTGCATAGTGCAAAACTGTAGTAATAGTTCAAAGGATTTGTTTGTCTGAGATACAAAAAAGATAAACAATGATCCGGATTTTGTATATCTGATAAAAAGAAAAAAAAGTAAAAATGACATTTATTTTTTGTTTCAGAGAAAATTACAGGTCAAAATTTGGTAGTAAAAAAAAATAACAACCAGCATTTCAAAATTTTTGTAAATTTTAAATATTAAATTAATTTATCACTATTATTTCAAATTTCAAGCCTAAATTTGAAAAAAACAGATTAAGCTTAAAGCGGTATAAATCAAAAGAATTAAAAAGGAAGGAATAGAAAAAAAGGTGTAAGTTGGGGATCAAAGGGCATCAAATTTTTTAGACAAGTGTTGTCTTTCCAAAAAGTGAATAATACTTGCAGCAAACAACAAACATAGACATTTATCGCCCCATTTTTTTTGAAACATTTGTAAGCGGACTCAATTTTAAAAGATCAAATGTTTATTTTTTTGCAGCAGAAACAAAAAAAGAAAAAAGTTGTACGAGCAAAAGCCTAATAATCTAAGCGCTAACTTTAAAGGGAAAAATGGATTATCAAAAGAGATTTATTTGCGCATTTTTCTTATTAAATATAAAAAAACTTTTTTGCCAACATTGAGTTAATTATTGCCGCTTAAAAGGTTTTTTAGGCTATCACGTGCTTGCAACAAAATTATACCGTCATCAGCCGAGCGGCAAAAGATTTTGTTTTAAAAATATTATTTAATTGCCACAATTTCTTGTTTTCTTTTCTGCATTAAAAATGTTGCAAAAAAAGTTCTAATTTTATAAATGCCAAAAACGTTTCATAAATTTTTTCCAGGAAAATTTATTTATAATGTATGAAATTTCAAAAATCAATTTTTTCTGCATTTTTTTCAAAAATTTTAATAGCAAAACTCAAACTTTAGCATAAAACATGCAAAATATAAATTTAAAATGCTTTTTATTAACAAACGATTTTTTATTGTTGAAATTTTTAAAACAAAGAACGCGTGCTTTTATTTCAAAAAAAAATATTTAGAGTTTTGTATTTTCCAAATTTGGAATTGACATTTTATTTATTTTTATTATTGTCCTTAAAAGTTAATTTACTAACTTTAGAATATTTGGCTAAACTTGTTTTTGTAGAGAACAAAAATGGAATTACCGTAATACTTTTTTAAAAAAAATAATTCCTTAGAGTATTTTTTTCAATAATCTAAAAAAGAAAGACTCTGGTTTTAAAAAAAGTGTATTTTTTAATATTATTATTTTTACAAAGTTCGAAACACAGACAAAAGAGGAAACTTTTTTTGAGGGATTCTTTTTTTTCACATTGGCAGCTAATTTTTGAAAATAGTGGAAAAATGAATGGCACATCAAGGAACAATAGACTAATTTTTTTTATAAAACGTGGCAAAAAAAGGGGATATATAAAATAACGGAAATACACAACTATTAAGGTTTTATTTTTTATTTAAAAAGATAGAGATAAAGCTCGAAGAACATAAAGGATGATGTTGTTGTTCATTAAAATACATATAAATGCCATTTCAAAAAATGGGTAAAAAATAAGTACGGTGACCTTGGATCTTTTTTATTTTGCAAAAAAAGAGAGTAAAAACGGAAAAAACATTTGAGAACGAATAATATATATATTCAAAGGCTTTAAAAGGGGGGAGGAAAAAGAAATAAGCATGACATGAAAAAAGAAACTTATTAAAAAATATTGTTGCAAAAAAAACATATTTATGCATCATTAAAAAGAAATTGAACTTCGAGAATATGAGCAGAAACATCAGCAGCTGATATATATGGGGGCTAGAAAGAAAAAGAAAACAACAGATGAAAGAAAGTATAATCAAAATGAATAAATATATAATAATTACTTGAAACAGCTTTTTGTTGTTTATTCTTTTTAATGAAAAAATTATTTAATGCAGAGAAAAAAGAAGTTCTTTGCAACAACGAAAAAAAAAAGTAAAAAAGTGTTTTTTTAAATAATTAAAAAATTATAAACGTTTCATTGGAAAACGATTATGGCATTTTTTTAATTGTTTCAAACAAAACACAAAAAACGTATGGGAAGAAAGAATTAAGTAATAACAAAAAAATAAAAAGTTTAAATTTAAAAATTTATAAAAAAGAAAAAAAACTTTTTTCCATGTAAAATGAGATGAAGGAAATGAAAAAGTTTTTTCAGTGGGTTTGCTTTATATTTTTTTAATTTCGTTAATGGAAAAGTTGGATGAAATTTGGAACTTTTTTGTTTATTTATTTTTTCTGAAATATTTTTTCTTGATAATGAATGAAATGTGTGAAATGAAGAAAGGCAAAAAAATATCTGGGGTGTTAGCTTTCATAATAGAGTGGCGAGGAATTTAATTTAAGGAGGCCGACGGTTATGGATTCCCTGAATCAAGCATAGCTAAATTTCATTTTATTGTTATAATCACAGAGTCGTTGTGAGACAAGAAAACGAAATTTCGAATATAGAATATTTAAATATGCTAAAGCATCCATTCAACCAAAAAAGGATAAAAGATAGCAGCTACGAAAATACAAAAAAAAAATTATGTTAATAAAAAATAATATTTTAACTCAAATTAAAAATTCTGAACATTCTTTAATTTGAATTAAAATAGTACTTAAAAGTGATAAAATGTGTTCAAGTATAAAACTGCGTTCAAAATGAAGAAATTTTGTTAATTCAACAAACAAAAAGGTACTGTAATAAACCCACCCAACCCACTCTTCATTTTTTTGCAATTAAAAGATTAATGGCATTGGCTTTCCAAAAAATGTGATTAATGGTTTTAATCGTTGTTTTATATGTATGTAGGCAGCAAAAGCAAAAAAGAGAAAAAAAGAAAAAAGAAGTGAAAGATCAAAGTCAAAAACAAGAGTGTTTTACTCATTTTTAATAAAACTCAAAAAAAATTGATGAAGCTTCCATAAAAAAAGAAGGCTGAAAGCTTCATTATTAATGCGAATTTTAGACATCTCTTTTTTTTCGTGTTTGACGTTAAATTTTCAAAAAAAAGCTCATTTTGCGCATCTATAAATTTTTAGGATAAAGGCATGGGGGTTACTATTACTCATTTAGTACCCATTATAACAGCTCTCTTTTAGTTGATTGCAAACATAGTAAAAAATGCAAAAATCCACTATATCCCTTTTTTGTTGTCACCAGGGAAATGACGATTGCTCTATCAAATATATATTTGACTTTTTGCATCCCTTTTTTCATTTTATAGCGTCATACTTTCTTTTCTGGAAGAAAAAGAAATAAAGTGGTCGGTGCAGAAGAAAAATAAATATAAATAAATAAATTTTATATAAAGCTTTTGTCTTTCTATTTTGGATTACGGATTTTCCAGATCTGAATTTCTTTTAATATTGAAGGGAAATTTCTGTTCTCGAGAGACACCTCACTCTCTCTTTTTTTAGACATTCTTAAAAAAAGTGACTAAAATAAAAGTGACCAAATATAAAAAAGAAACAACTTTAAAAAAAAGGCATCAACGGATTTGGTTTCCGTGTGTGTGTCAAAATTCAGAGTATTATTTCTTTTTTTTCCAAAAAAATATATAAAATTTAAAGTCTAACTACCATTAAAAAAATAAAGAAGGGACAGAAAAAAAGGCAAAAAGACATTGTTTTTCCGTTAATGAAAATGAGAGATTTATGTTGCACACAATTTTCAAAAAAAAGATTTCATTGGATCTGTGTTGTTGAAAAAAAAGAAGATTCTTTTTTAGGCTAAAAAAGCTGCAATTTTATCCTTTTTTAGAGACTAAAAGAAATCGTAACATTCATGAACATCTTTTAAAAAACAATAATATACGTTTTTCTTAGAAATCAAAAGAAAAAAACAACTCTAGTCTAATTTTTAAAAAAACATGAAAGGAAAAGAATCTGAAGAGAAATATTTGTATTAAAAATGAATGATGATAAAAAAAAGTTGTTGCCAATGGACATCAGAAACAAAAATGTCGCGACTTTTGATCCTTAAATTTTCAAGAACAAAATAAGTGCCAATTGATGCAAAAATACACAAGAGTGAAAATAAAAAGAAAGGGGTCAAATTTCATCAACCAATACGGAATAAATTTTTTCTTTCTTTCTTTCACTTTTTACTTTTGTGGGAAGATATACTTTTTTGGAAATATACCGGAAGTTATTCTTCGCCTTCAAAAGTTATTTGAGACATTTTTTGAGTAAAAAAAGAAACGGATGTGCGCAAAAAACCAAAACTCAAACCATAGAAAAAACCAAAAACAAATATTGTTTAAAGTTTGTAAAAAAAATTACACAACAAAAATGACATCCGTGAAATTATTGAAATGTGTAATTCTTTGATCAACTTTTCGAAAGAGAACAAATTTTATTTTTCATCATAAATAGCCGATTTGATAAAATTTTAATTTTTGAGGTCAAAAGTTTCAATTTAAAAATATATTTATTTTTAAAGGGATTTGTAGCTTGAAAGAAAGAACGTACAATGTGCCAACGAAACCTGAGATTTTGAAATCATTTATTTGGCACCAAGTAAAAAATTTAAAAAATATTAAATATTAAAAAGTATCATAAGAAAGAGAAAAAATGGTCAAAATTAAATACAAAGTTTACCAAAAACTTTACGCATAGTTTTTTTTGGGATCTAAATTTGAAATGTTTACCTTAACGATGATCTCATAGAAGAAATTCTCATACAGTTTAAGAAAACAATATTTAAAAAACTTTTAAAAATATAACTTACAAAACACTTTGTAGGGTATATAAGACGCGGATATGAAAAAGTTTTCCCAACAGTTGTAAAAATCTCACTTTTTTTATATGGAAAAAATGAGATTTTTTTTAACAAAACGCGTTTTTTTGGCAAAATGGCTTTTTTGTCTTTTTCGAACCTTTTTTGAATGGGGTAAAAAAACATTTTTCATATCCGCGTCTTATATAACACGTGATAATTAAAAATATTTTTGACCAAACAAAAAAAATGTCAAAAAAAGGGAAAATTCCTCGTATTTTTCAAAAATTGATCATAGAAATAAATTTTTCCTCAGATTTTTTTGAAATAAGAAATATTAAAATAAAATACAAATTTTAATTTATTTTGATCCATAATATGATATTATCAGCAGATCATATCATTTTATCAACGTTGATAAAGACGTTGATGTAACAATGAATCGATCGCCTGCTATTTTTTTGAGGCAATATTTTTAATTATCACGTGTTATATTCTCTCAGAAAAAACTTCTCGAATGTCTCTTTAAAATTTAAAGAAGGATAAAGTTATGGCATAGTATTATCTTAATTTTACTCATAAAAAATTAAGTGCCCAAAATTCATCTTAATATTGCCCATAATATAACCTGCCTCATTTTCCAGACACCCAAAATTTTCTTCAGAAAACACAATGAGGAAAAAATTTTTATATAACAACAAATGTTGAGGCATTAAAACAAACTGTCGAAAAATCGATTTTTTAAAAAAATCTCGAATCGTAACACCGCCATCAAAACAGAGTTGTGCAATCGCCGTTTTTTATAGCGGTTCGTAATCTTACGCAGTCAGATTTACCGAGAATAAAAAAAATTGTCCAAGAAATTTGGCTGTGTAATTTTGCAAAAAGCTATAACAAATGGCGATTGCTCAAATTTGTTTCAGAATGAATCATACAGAAAATTATATTGTTACGTATTTTTTTGTTTGATGTATAAAAACATTATGAAATACTAATTTTTTTGCATTTTTATTTATTTTGCAATTTATGCCATTTTTTTCAAAAATAAAGTTGTTTTTATTATATTTTGCTTCCTATAGAAAGCTTTCTTTACAGATACGTTTTTATCATATAAAAATCCTATTATTTGCTTGAAAAAATATCAAAGCTTTATCAAAGAAGATATCGCTCGTGTTAGAATCATTAAAAATTTTTTCTCAATATAAGCTTCAAAAGCTTTTGATTTTCATACAGCTATATAGAAAATATATTGCTATCACATAAGTTATCCGAAACGTGAGATTTTCATACTTTAATTCCCCATATATCAAAGGAAATTTAATTTTGTAGTATAAAAAAAAACATTTCAATTGTTTATGTTTCAAAAAAATATTACCCAACCAAGAATGAAAATAAATAAAACAGTAAAATGAAAAAAGAGATTAACAAATATGAATAAAAGGAATACAAATTGCAAATTTATCGACCAAATCTTGAAGGACGCTGTTGTTGCGGTGGACGATGGCCACCAGCAGAAGGAAGAGGTCTTGAAGATGCCATAGGACGACCAACAGGAACTTCTCGGAAATTTTGTTTAAACCAATTGATAAGAGTATTAACATCACGGAATGTTTGTTTACGAAATTCTAATCCATTTGGTGTAAGTGTAATATATTCATGATGATTTTTACCATATGATAAAAGGAATTTACCAGGATATTTTGCACTAACAGTAAAACAATATCTAAAAAATGTATACTGTAAGATATGTTCATAAATAAAAACTTACGGAATTCTTCTTGGATCTGTTGCTTTTTCACGAGCCAAATAATCATTAATATCTTCTTTTTGTTCAGCTTTAAAAGATTCAAGGAAATATCGATAACTAAGAATTTCTCGAGCATATCCAGCTAAAGGTTGAATATATCTTGCAAGGATTTCATCCAAATCTTCAAATGACTAAAAAAAAGAAATTATAAAAAATATTTAAAAATAAAAAAACTTACATCATCTTTTATGTAAAGAGTTTTACCAATATTAAAATGATGCACTTTATTTTCTTCTCGAACTGTAATATGTTGATAAATATCATCTGTTACTTTCCAAGTCACAACCAAATGATCTGGAGCACTTGAAGATGGTCGAATGATAGATTCCCCTTGTTCCATTTTCTTTAACATTTTTTCAGCTTCTTTGAAAGTAATATTATGGAAAGCAGAATGTGTAACAACACGTTTAATAAAATTTGTCGGTTCACGTCGTATTCTTCTATTATCCAATTGTCTTTCATCTGCATCTGCTCGATCTTGATCAAAATGCCTATCAAGTGGTAAACCATAATTATTTTTACGTAAATCACTTCCTTTACAAGAAAGATCAACTTTCATTCTTTCAAAATTAATATCAACAATACGGAAATATTGTGTTGTACCAATTTTAAGCATAGTTGGCCATACATTTTTAATAGAATCCATATCATCTGATAAATTTTTCCAATATACAGTACCAAAGAAACCATTTTCCATTCGAACTTTATAACCAATTGGTGGACCAGGACAATCACGATTTGAATGATCATATACGTCATTAATATCTTCAAAATCAGATTGACGACAATATGGACATTTCCATCTTCCAGTATCATGATCACGACTTGGTTGAATATCATCACCTTGTGGCTTTCTTCCATATTGTAGTCCACGAACTTCACCAACAATAAGTTTTCCAACACAAAAAACTTTATCAGATTCAGGTGATAACATTTTAAAGATTTCTTCAGGTGATGGTGGACGATATGGCTCTCGAAGATCTTTATAACGGCAACTTAATTCTGCTCGAATATCATATAATGTAATATTTTTATTTCCAAAGCCACGATGTTCCATTTCAATGGCAAATGCATCCAAATCAAGAACTTTCAAACGTGAAGGATCATTTAAAACTTCTTCAACAGCCGAAACAGAATTATACGATTCATCAACTTCTAACGCATCTGCTGCCATTTTTCTTGCAACTTCATAACTTTCAGGATGTACACGGGAACCATCAAGTACTTCAATATACACTTCAGAATCTTCTATCCGTGATGGATCAACAATAATAAAGCCAGCACAATTCATAAAAACTTTTGGGCCCAAATTTGCAACTTGGATAAGTCGAGCACGTCCTTCAAGATGTTGATTTGTATTTTTAATTGCTTGAATAATTGTAGCAGCTTTTCGTCGACCAAGACCCGAAACAAATTGCAATGGACCAGAGCGGAATGGCATATCAACAATTGCATTAATATCAACACCAACTTCACTAACTCGATTAATTGTCTCCATTTCTAAATGCCATAAAAGATCATGAGTTGGAATACAATCTTGTAAAGGATGCCAATGTACACATAAAATATCGTTTTCATGATTAAATAATCTTGAAATTTCAACCAATGGATCTGCAGCAATACGTGCCAATGACACAGCTTGTCGTTGAATTACAACATAATCCGGTAGTTCATGTTTGCCAAGTTCAGATTGTGAATAAACTTTTGCAATATCATTTTTATAAAGATCAATTGGAATTGATTGTGGAATTTCATTTTGTTCAAGTAAATTATCAACAATTCGACGAACATCTTTAATTAATCGTTCAGCATCCATATTTTCAGCTGACATCATAATAACATGGGGTCGTTGTTTCATAATTAATTGTTCCAACAATCTCAAATCACGTTTCTGAAAAAATACAGATTAAGGTATTTAAAAAATACAAAGGTATACTTACTTTAGGACATCCCGGGTCATATAATTTTTCACGTTCTAAGAAATTTGCAAGTCTTACACTTTCAATAATATCACCAAAATGATCAACAACAATTGCATAAGATGCAAGACCAAATTCACCAGGATAAGCGATTGCCATAATTCGAGTATCTTTGCCATTCGTTGCTCCAACAGCAAATTCATCTTCTTCATATGCAAAAGTTTTTGCATATCCAGCAATCCGAATCCGTTCGCCATAAGCATTTTGACATTGCTAAAATCAAAATTAAATATTTTATAAAACTTTCATTAAAAAACATACTCTTGCAACTTCATACTGTGATTCACGAAGTAATATTTCAATAGTTTCTTTTTCCAAATGGGGAAACAGATATTCTTTTAAAGCCATTTTCATTGCACGTAATCTTAATTTTGTCCACGCATTTTGTGGATTTAAAAAATCCGTTTCATCAGTAGTTTCAAATAATGGACTAAAAACAAAATCAAATCCACTATCACTTGGTTCACCAATATTTATTTTCATTTCAATAAGACCATCTTGTTTAGCTTTATGAATAATTACAAATTCTTCACCAGTAAAATCACTGACTGGTTTATCTTTTAGATATCGCATTGGCCAAATTGACATTGAATCACTAATAGCATCTCGACCTTTCTTTGTTGGCCATACACTTACAGAAGCAGCTAAACGGAACATAAGTCGAATATGATTACGAAATTCTGGTTGCCGTGAAATCATTAAAGCAAAATATCGAACAGAAAAATCAATTACAGATTGTGGAGTAGGAAATGCTCTGAAATAATTCCAATATAAAATTAAATTCAACAAAGAAAAAAATATACGGCGATAAGAAGTTTTCTGCAAGAATATCAGGAAGATATTGTGAAGAAGTTGTTAATTGATCTCCAAGACGACCCCATTCAACTAAACGTTCAGTATACTTTTCAGGAGAAAGTCCAAAGCCTTCCACAAATACATGAATACGTTCTCTTGAAACAGTTTCAAGTAAACTATTTCGGGCAAGCATTTTAAATTGTGGTAAAAATGTTTCAATTTCTTCATGAGCCTTTTCAGGATCATTTGCTTTTGTAACTGCTTCCCATTGAGTCATACTTGCCAAAAATCGTCCATAACAACTTTGAAAAAGATATGAAAAATCTGATATTTCTTCATTACTTCCAGCATCACCGATACTAAAGATAAAAGCAGTTAAAGAAACCACTTAGAAATAGCAAAAACCAACGTAAAAAGATCTTTCGATGTAATAGGACGAAGTGGAAGATCAGGATGTGCATCAAAATAATCTGACATACGACGGAATAAAGCTTGAAGCTTTCTACGACGAGCATTTAATACCATCCACTTAAAAAATAGACAATGTAGGTTTCAATCCATGAAGAAACTTACGCGTTCATCATAACAATAAATTCTCCACAAATCTGATACTGTAAAATATTCATCAAGCTGTTCTTTACGATAAAAAGCCATAAATGGAACTTCAAAAGATTGTGATCGAATATAACCAACAATTTCAGTAAGTTTATCAAAAAATTCATCGGATTGTGAATTACAGTATCTTCGTTTACTGCAATCAATTTCAGTATATTGTGGTTGTTTCGAAAGTGTTAATTTAGAAAATGCATGTCGTTGTAACCATCGAGCTTCTTCCTTGTATTCATCTTCAGTAGATTCAAAAACTGGTGCTCTTCTTGTCTAAAATTAAAAAAATTTAGAACGTCTATGGTATATGGTAAAAGCATACCATAAACCTTTCAGGTTTATCTTCTCGAACAATTAATTTATCTTCTTCACTTAATCGAGCTTTTTCCAAATCATTTGGATCAAGTTCTTGCAATAACTGAGTTGTTCTAGATTTTCGTGGTTCTCTTGGAGCACCATCTTCATCATAATCAAATTCTTAAAAGCAATAGCAGATTAAATTTAGAAATGAATAAAAATTGCATAATAATACCTTCTTCACCATCTTCATCGAAAAATTCATTAATATTAAAATCATCAACACCGAAGACATCTCTAACTTCTCTTAAAGTATCTTCATCAAGATCATCTGGTCTTTTTCTATATCGAGGTTTTCCATGATCACTAACAATAAATTGACCTAAAAAATAAATCGTAATTCTTGACTCAAAAAGCGAAGAAAAAACCTGATCCATCTGATTCAGCACCAGAATCAATATCTCGATCATCATGTTCAATGCCATCGTCTTCATCAGAATAAGCGCCATGAGTTTCTCGGGAACGCTAAAAATGGCAACCGTAGTTTCAATGCGATAATAAAGAGAACGGGGAACAAACTTTATTAAAATGTTCTCTTTGTTCACGATCACGATCTAATTCTTCATTTTCTTCTTCATCATCACTAATACGAATACGACTTCCAATAGCATTTCCAGTATTTTCATTAATAACAGCTAAATCTTCATCCGAAAGTTCACCATCAGAGCTACCTTTTGAAGATTTCTAAAAACATTTAAAAAATTAATCAATAATTCTAAAATGCAATATAAAAACGAACATCGTCATCATCATTATCTTCTTCAATTTCGTCTTCATCAACGACAAAACCTTGCATTTCTTTTCGAGCTTCTTCATCTTCATCATCATCATCTTCTTCTTCTTCATCAGAGCTAACAATCTTCTTTTTCTTCTTTTTATCATCAACTCGACGCTTTTTTGCACGAGGTTGATCCTCAGAGTCTGTAGTTTCAGCATCAGATTCTTCTGCTGCATCATCAAGAAAATCCATTATTTCACTGCAAAAATTGGGTATAAATATAATTAAATTGACGAAAAATTTAAAGAGAAATATAAAAACGCAACTGCAATCAACAAAAAAACTGAATAAAAATGGCAAATTTTAGAAAAATACTTTGAAAGTTAGTGTTTTTTCTAATTTGTTTTTTTTGTAAAACAAGTAAGTTTTTTCGTCGTAAGAGCAATCATTGGCAAAAAGAACCGGGAAAAATTCTGATGACTGAAATTTAACAATTTTTACATCGGCTTTTTTCCAGAGTAAGTATGATTCGATATGATAAAAAAATTTACAAACAATTGATAACGAACGAGAAAAAATAACGACTTAGGGGCTGTCCAGATATTACGTCATCACCAACTCCTCATTTACCCCTCTACATCAAAGACACTTTTTACCGCACATCAAAGGCGGCATGGTCATTTACCCCTCCCTACCTGATGACGTAATATCTGGACAGCCCCTTATTTTCATCGACATTTTTAGCTTTTTTTATTATTTATTTTCTTTTGCACTTTTTTTATACATAATAGTACAGTATAACAGATAAAAGTTATCCTTTGATAAAAAAGATAAAAGATTATCTCAAAATTTGCTTTCGTGCCACATCTAGTAAAAGTTGTTATCATTCCTGAATTTTGCGATGGTGGCTTTTCTTAATCATGTTTTAACATTTAAAGAACTTAAGTTGTCGCATATTTTTCGGTTATTTATGCAGTATTAGAATGAAGATTTGATTTGTCAGTAATCGTTGGGAAGCTTTAAATCGTGACACTTCCGGCTCAGATACTTTATCATTTTGATGTCTTTGGAACTCAAATGGACTCTAAAAATATAAGAATAAAACAAACAATTTTTTTTTATTTTCAGTTTTACTTGTGAATCAAATTTTGAAGCAGGATTAATTTGCTTCCGTTTTTGAATTAACAAAGATTTTTGAAAACTTTTATTAAGAGAATCAGATGAAGCTACACTTGAATTTTCGTAAGCAGATATATGAATGGAAAGGGTGCTATTATTTGTGGCATTTGAAGAGCGATTCTTCCAACATTTTTCATTTTCATCATTAAGAGATAAACTTTTTGAGTATCTGGAGCACAAATCTGTTGCGGATGATTTTTTCCATGCTTGTGATTTTTCTTTTTCTTCATAGCTTTCAGATAATGTATAATCTGATATTTTATTTATTGCTGTTGCAGTCCTTTGATACGGCAGTTGATGCCGAATGAATTAACAAAATAAAAGATATATTTAAAAATTACTTTTTTTACATTTAAGACCGGTTTTCATTTTAGTTTTTTATAATCGTGGAACTTTAACAATATTTGTTACCAATTTTTTTATTGTTATATGATTTGCTATTAGACTGAATTGGAAATATATTTGAACCGTTTAGATTTTGATTTAAATTCAGATCAGCATATTGAGCACCAGTATCAGTATGACAATAATTAAAAAATTTATGTTTCTGTTTGAACAAAAAAAAAATTTCGCAGAATTTCATTCTTGAAGAACTTTTTTGGAATAAAAAAATCGAGAAGAAAAAAACTTTGAAAAAACAATGATAGAAAAAGTCTGAAAAAAGAATGAAAAAAAATTGTCAATCAAGGGGGGGGGGATTCGGAAACAGTGCCAAAAAATTATCTTTTGTAACCATCTGAAGCACAATTAATTTTCAATATGGGTTCAAAAAAAAGTAGAAATAGGTTTTTTACTCAGTCGCTCAATGGCGTCAAAAAATTTTTTTCGGTTTACAAAATTATTTTGGTTCGCATGGTTTGAGACTTAGTAATAGCTGCACTAATTATGTACAATTTTGCAACTAATTTAACACCACATTTTTCTGCGTAGTATTGTATAATAAGTAAAAGTTTTTTCGTTGTGAGAACAAAACGTTGGCAAAAGGTACTGGGGAAAATTCTGATGACTGAAATTTTTCACAATTTTTACATCGGTTTTTTTTATCTGTTGTTCTATCGTGTTTTTTAAACTTTACTTTATTTATACAATTTTACTACATTTACAACCTTATTTGCTTCATATTAATGTTATAGAAAATCTCTTTCTTTTAATACTTTAATAGCCTTGCCAATTTGGACAAAATGTTGATGATGTTTGATCATGAGGTACAATCCATTTTCCATCTGATGTATGATTAATTAACCATTCACTTTTAATACATTCTGCAAAATCAGCGCGATTATTTTCATCTTTTTCAATCAATTTTTCAATAAGTTGTCGAGCAGGATATGAAATTTTTTCAGTAAATGGTACAGGGTATCTAATTTTTTCCCAAGGTTCCTAAAATAGTGCTTTTAACTATTTTTAAAAGGGGTAGTTAACTTACATGAGGCCAAAATCCGGCAATCATTGTATATAATGCAATTCCAGATGCAAACCAATCTGCTGCAAATGGTTGATATGGTGTATGACTAACCAATTGTGGGGAAGAATATGGACGAGTTCCACAGTAAGACGTTGACTTTTCAGATTTATAAGTTTGACGAGCAAAACCAAAATCAGCTAATTTAAGAACTTTGTTTAAATCCAAAAGAATATTTTCAAGTTTTATATCACGATGAGCCTAAAAAATCTATTTTTTATTTAGCCTTTAATAATTTAACGCTTACCACAGAAAGTTCATAATGAAGATGATGAACTGCAGCAATTAGTTGTCGAAATAAGCGTGCAGCTTCTTTTTCTGTATATTTTTTTTATCATTTAATCTTTTAGTCTTTTAAGCTTACCTGCTAATCCATTATAATCCAAAACATATTTCAATAAAGTTCCACCATCACAAAATTCAGAAATGATAACAACTTTTGTTGGATGTGGCTGAGCAATATGTAAGCATTTAACAATATGCGGATGATTAACTCGTTTTGTAACTTCTAATTCACGTGGTAAAAATTTTTCAACCAAAAATGAAGGAATTGATTTTTTGTCAATAATTTTTATTGCAACATAACGACCAAATCTAAAATTTTCGATAAGAATATAGGAATGATAAAAATAAGCTTACATTTGTGAATATGATTTATGTACGGTTGAATGTAAAGTTACAGCTATCAATTCGGCAGCAGTCATTAACTGATAATTATTATCAGCAAAATATCCAGCATTATAAAATGATTGAGTTGTCCATAATCGTTTATTGTTATTATTGCTTTCTGTTGATTCTCTTTGAATGTTGCCTTCAACTGCTGCTGCACGCTGTTGGTGTTCCTTATTAATTGTTAATTATAATTATAATGAAGTTATTTTCTTTATCAGTTTTCCATTTTTATTCCATCAGTTTCAAAATGCTCAAATTTTGAAACACTTTTTTAAGAAAAAGAACTTATCATTTTTCTACTTCGCGTTTCCAGTGTATTATTACTATAGTTCATATTAAAAAATTACATAAATTATATATTTATATATAAGAATTTTTAGTCTAAATTTAATTATGGATGAGTCCGTCACTAATTTTATGGCTATTACTGGTAAGCAATTTTATTACAGTAATTTGTTAAAATTCATATTATCAATTTTAGGATGTTCAAATGATGCTGATGCTCGTCGATTTTTACTAACTTATGATAATGATATGAATCGTGCTGTAGATCGTTATTTTGGTCAGAAGAATCGAGGTAATCCTGCTAAATCAACCTCTTCATCGGGGACATCGATGGAAAGAAATAATGATGACGTTCAAGTTATTGAAGAAGCAATGGACACAAATGAACCTGGACCTTCAAGACGGCGGCAACCTGCTAGACGTGCCGTTACTGTAAGAAATATTCATCCTGCTCCAAGTGCACCGTAAGTTATTTATTTAAAAAGGAGTAATTTAAATTTAAAAAGAATTGCGCAAGCCTTTTTTAAAACTATTTTTAAAGAAAATTTAAGGCGCAGTATTTTATGAGCTCATCCCTATTTTAAAAAGCTTTATTCTAAAAGGCACAGTATGTTAAGTAGGGTGAAAATAACGTATTATAGCTAAACTCAAACAACATTTTGGTGCTTAAAATTGTATTATATAGTGAAATGAGGTACTTCTTTAGTTTGCCCCCCCCCCCCCCCCCATATTTTTTCATTCTTTTTCTCAAATAAATATGAAAAATTAAGAAAAAATTTTAAATTTTACGGGCCGGCGTGAAAATTTCGTCATTTATCCATTCTTACGCAGCGCTATTTAATAGTGAATTATTTATCGACCATGTTTTGCCTTATAGTAATAAAATTCGCATTTCCCCATTAGTTTATAGTTATTTAACGAAAAACTAACTTCTGAACCAATTACTTGTTGAGATGCTTTAAAATGCATAACTTCTGGTTGATTTCTTTGATCTCCATTTTGTTGTCTTGGAAATTCAAATGGATTCTGTAAAAAATTAAATGAATTACATTTTTTTTGTTTTTTATATTACTCGAGATTTTAAACTATCAGTAAAGCATCGTTTTTGAATTGATCCTAATTTTCCTTTTTTTAATCCTGCAATATTTTCATTACCAAAGAAATCCAATGCAACTGAATTTTCATATGCTGCAATATGAAGAGAAAGAGTGCTTTTTTTGGTGGTATTTAGAGCATTTTCATTTTTCCTTTGTTTTTTCAAATCATCTTTATTATGAGTTGTAAAAGTAGAAACTTTGGAAGATTTATTCCATATTTGTGATTTTTCCTTTTCTTTAAAATTATCAGATACTAAAATCTGTTGCTGCAGTCCCATGTAAAAAACTTAAATATTAACTTTATCGTTAAAGACTTTGGATCAAAGAAATAAACAAATCAACTTTTTCTCTGAGCAACAGATATACTACTGTAACGTTTTTTACGAATTTACAAAAAAAAATTCATTATGAAATTAATGTTACTGGATTTTAATTCTTTTTGAACTGCAGCAGCAATTTTTCAAACCCAAGTATTTATCATTTTTTAATTTGCAATTAGACTGAACAGGAATTAATGTTGCACATTTTTGGCGTTGATTTAAATTTAGATTGTAATATTGATTTTCGGAGGTGGTAAAGCTTTGTTTATCACTTTTTGTTGCCATCTGGAACAAAAATTTTGGAACTATTAACTTTTTTAAACATGGCCTTTGCAAAAAGGGAGAGAGAAAATATAACAAACGTAAAACAAAAATTTACATATGACCTAACTTTATTAGTCAAAAAAAGCTGCAGTTTCACGTTTTTTTCAGTTCTGTTTCAAAGAAAAAAAGAGAAATAAAAAGGGGCAAAGAAAGCCGCGACTAAACCAATCACTTCAAAATGTTGAAGACTGAATGATATAACCGAGATCAATTTGTTATCTTTGCGCAGACGATCGAATTCCTAAAAGAAGAAGCTGCAGGCGGAGCCGTGCTTGCTGAGTATCTCAAATCTTAAAAACTGTAAAAGATTGCCAAATTGAAAGAGAGATAATAGATGCAGAGCGTTTTTATCAAAAAAAGATAAAAAGAATGTGATGGTTTTTAAACAAAAATAAAAAAAACAATTGATTGAGCTTGAAAAAAATAAGAGTTTAAAAATGCATTTTAAAATAAACAGGGAATCCTTTGAATCTTTCATCTTAAAAACAAGTCGAGAAAAAAAAACGCTAAAAGGGATCGCGAAACTTTTAAACTTGTTCCTATGGGCTTGCGCACCTGTGAGTTACGGAGATAATAAATTGTCTTTTTTTAGTGAGGTGACTATTGATGATGACGGTGATGAAGGCATTCGTCGACCTATTGCTCCTGTTCATGGCCAACTTGTTAATGAAAGCTTTCAACAATCTTGGAGTAATTTTTTGTATTTATATTTCCCTAAACGTAATAAATTTATTTTTAGGAGCTGGTGTATCACGTCCCACAAATGGTATTTTTCATGCAACAACTGATTATATTACACTTGCTCGACAACAAGAACAAAGACAATATGCCAATCGAGTGAATGGTGGTCCTTCTACAAATGGTTTTGAAAGAAAACCTAAAACTTTACAAAATTTGTTTCAACCTCCAACTGAAATATTATTTATTGGGCCTTGGGAAGCAGTACGTTCTTTGAGATTAAAGTTTATTTTTTATTTTATTTTATAGGCACGTCATCAAGCAACAATTCAAAATCGGTGGTTATTAGCGAATCTTCAAAATAATTCTGAATTTGCATGTGCTTGTTTAAATCGTGATATATGGAAGAGAGAAACAGTACAAGAATTAATAAAAAAGAATTTTATTTTTTGGCAAGTTGCTGATGATTCACCTGATTGCAAAAGAGTTTCATCGTATTATTCTGTGACCTCATTCCCTACGGTTTTAATTATTGATCCACGAACGGGTGAAGCAGTTTTAACAATGACTCGACTAAAAGACCCAGTTTCTTTTCTTGAAGAATGTATGTATTTTTTATTTATTTTTTATCTAAGAGAGCGGCAATAAGAAAAATTTTCTGCGTTTAATTAATAATCTGTCCAAATAGACTCAATTTTTTACGCTGATTCCGAGTACCACATTTAAAATTTTTTTTCTCAGGGCAAAGTGCCGAAAGGGTTAAAAAACGCTTTTTTTGATTTTTGCCCACCAGGTAAGCTTAGCGATAAGTATCTTTCGATAGCTCTTTGAAAATTAAATCTACAGTTAAAGTAAAAAGCAGCAGAAAAAAAAGTTACAGCTTTCGTAGAGCTGCAATTTGACCAAAAATAGCTAAAAAAACAAAGGAAAAAAGTGAAAACAATACTTCGGCAAAAAATCCCTCAAAATTTTCATTCTTTTTTGGAAAAAAGAATTCGACGAAAATTTTTTACTTTACTCGACTTAAGATGCCATTTTCGGGGGCTTCATGTTAATTTTTTTATTTCTATTTCCGTCTTAGTCAAGGTGGAAAGAACTATATTCTAAGATCTTTTTGGCCGCCGCTCTATTTTTATTAATAAAAAAACAAATTTTTTTAGTGATGGAATTTTTGGAACGTTATCCTGATTTTGCAGCATATGATCAAAGTTTTGTTCAAAATTTAAATAGACTTGATCCTTCAGATATTATTATTGAAGAAGCTGCTGTAAATGGTACTAAAAAGGTAATATTAATTTTTTCCGAAAACGAAAAGATATTTTACCATATTTTTTTTCAGCATGGACATAAGCGTAAACTTGGTGAAGATGATGAAAAGCCTTCAAGTTCAAAACGTGTACGGGTTTCTCAACCAAATTCGCAAACTACTATTCAAACAAGTTCTCAACCGTCTGATGTTGATATGGGTGAAATTGATGAATTATGTAATAATGGAACAAAGCTAACAACTGTTGATCGAGAAGAATGGAAAAATTTTATTGGTCCAGAAGATATAGGAAGTAAAAAGATTCAAATTATTTTTAAATTACCAAATAGTGAACGTGAGAAAATTGAAATTCCTGATACCACTCAACTCCGTGCATTATTTGTTTTTCTTGATGGTCGGGGATTAAATAGTCGAGATCATGTGCTAGTGCTTACATATCCAAGACGTGAATATTTTTATGATCGCCATTCTTCACAAACTTTGCGCCAACTTGGTTTCAATTATCAAGAGCTAATTCATGTTGATAAAAAATAAATTAACGTTTTTTTCTTACTGTATTTTTTTTGCTTTTTTTGTTATTTTTTTATCTGAAATATAAAGTGCTTTTTTTCTTTATTTTTAAGATTTGAAAATTGAGCAAAAAATGCTTTGAATTTTTTACGTAGGAAGGAATTACAATAATTTTCAAACATATATGACAAAAGCTTTTTATTCAAATTAGTTCTCATTTGTTTATTTTTACAATTTTTAGAAACTGAAACTATACAGTTTCTATTTGATGTTTAACCTTCAAAAAAAGTATAGTTTTTTCATGGTGTAATTTGTACACCATTGAAATAAACTGAATAAAGAGATTTTATAATTTTCTTAATGCAAATAAAAGTTGATTTGTTTACAATCTTTTTTGGTTTCCTTCAACTTGTTTTCACTTTTTTGGCTTTCTTCTTCTTTTGCAATTTAATACTTTTTTAGCATTGTTTCTTTCTTCATTGAAGTCAAATTTGAAGAAGGGATATTTTTAAAGATGACTTAAAAAAAGATTCAATTCCGTTGTGACTTTTTTATGCTAAAAAATATTTTGTATATTGTTTATTTTTTCATATGATTTTTTACTAAAAGCGGAAGCCTTTTTTTAATATTTATTTAAAAAAAGAAGGAGAGTCACATCTTTGGCAAACACAAAAAGTAGCATTGAAGAAAGATGTATAGTTTTTTTTCACTAAAAGATCGCTTACACATGATTGCTTATATTCTTTTAAAAAATTTTTTTGTAATGCCCTTGCTTTCCTTTTTGTTGATTAATTATTTATTCATTACCCACGAACAAGAAAAAAGTTTTGTTTTTTTGCTTGAGTTAGAAATTGACTAAACTTTTAAAGATGATGTCTTTTTTCAGCTTTTTTGATAATTTTCTGCTTTTTACTTTTATTTAATTTTCGAAGTACATTGAAAACTGAAGTAAGAAATTAAGTTGTGTTTTAATGAATGAAAATATATAATTGTTGGTTTTCTCCACTACAGTACACCGGAAAATTTGTAAAAAGTTTTTTAATTTGATTATTTTTCTTATGAAAATACATTTTTGTGGAAGTATTTTTAATTATAAAATTTAGAAATTAAAGAGAGCGGAAGGTTTAATACATTCTTTATTTTCGAAATGGCATAAATCTGAAAATCAGGCAAAAGTACAATAGAAAAAGACCCTGATTATCGGGTTCCTGCCATTTCGAATAAAAACGTTAAAATGAAAAATTCATTAAACCATCCACTCCCTTTAATAAGCATTTTTTTTCTAAACTCTTACTTCCTAATCGTTTTTTCTCATTTACCGTATACCATTTTTTTCAGTGCAAAAAATTAAATGTATAATTTTTTACGTGCGTGGCATTTTTTTCAAAGTCATTTCTTTATCTAATATATAAAACGATATTGAAAAACTAAATTAACATTTCATTTTATTAAAAGTTTATGAAATTAAAAAATATGCCTAAAATTACACCAACAATTTAATATGTATTTTATGTTCATCCAAAAAAAGTGGGGGAAAATTATATCAAAAAATAATAATTTTTGTCTGAAACTGCTGGCGTATATAAATATGACATAATAAAAGCATAAAAGTTTAATTAAATTTTTTTTTTCATATAATTATTTATTTGCATTTATGCTTTATCGTCAAAAACTGTTATAGTATATAGTTACTACTCCAAAAAAAAAAAGTGTTACAAAAATTGACAAAATTTCTTTTTTTTCCGTTTTGACATTTTGAACTTTTTTGTCTTTTTTATTTCAAATGTTTAAATATTTGTTTAAATCTTTGAAAATAATAAGCTTATATCGTTCAAAGTCAAGAGTTCATAATTTCTCAAATTCTTATGTTTCAAAAAACGATCATAAATGAAATTCAATTATGGTCACTTGTTACAAAAAAATGAAGAAACTAAAAACGTGTGACTTTTAATAATATATTTTTTTGAAAAGGAACAAAATTACTGCTGTTTGGTAATATTTAAAGTCTGTACATTTACTTTTTTTATTTTATAATATGGAAATGAAAGTGTTCAAAGTAGTTTTATAGTTTTTGTTTTTCACGTGTTATATTTTAAAATTTTTTTCAAGTTACTGAAATTTATGAAGTAGTTTTTCAAAACAAGGTTCATACGTTTTTGGTTGTTTTTCAGATTTTAATTAATACTATGAAGTTTTATTTTGTTTTTACTACAAAGCATTTATGATACGGTTTTTCTTAACGAAAAAGATTAAGATTCATTAATAAATGTTCGGTCATTTGTAAATTTATTTTGGTTGTTTTTCACTCACATTAATTAATACTAAAAACTATAAAACGTTCCCACACTCTTTTAGATACAGTACCGAGAAAATTGTTTTTACGTAATTTGTACCCCTCTCTTTTTATTTGTAATAGTTCCGATTTATTTGAGGCGAAAACGTTCTTTTAAATCTACGCGTTTTCTGATTGTCACAATTTTTTTTGTATAAAACATTTTCAAAATTTTGAAATCAAATTTATTTTTACAGAAACAATGGATAAATACGATTTTGGTTCATTAATTGCATTTGCGAATGCAACAAATTCTTTTAACATTTCATCCGGTTTTGATGTTCTTGCATATCATTTATTTTTGCTAATTCTTGGAACATTTAATATTTTATTAATAATTTTATTATCATGGAGTTTTTGTTGGAAGCGAAGTTATCATCCAAATTTTAGAATATTATTTTTAAATTTCTTTTTGGCGCTTTTTTTTGAAGCATTTTTTACAGCTGGATATTCGCTTTGCATGTTTACAATTGATATAATGAAACATCCATTAACAGTTTGGATTTCACAAATTGGTGGAATTTATGGAACAAATCTTCTTCGAATTACATATTTTATGTTTATTATTGAAAGAGGAATTGCAACAATAAAACATGAAAGTTATGAAAATAATAAAAGTATTACAATTGGAATTATTTTGGTTATTATTTCTGTAAGTTGTTTTTCATTTTTACATTATTTATTGTTTTGTTTTTTAGCATTTATTTGATGCCTTTCTTGCAGCAAATTATTTTTATCTAAATTTTAATATGTTTGCACAAATTGGATTACTTTTTGGAATTGATATTTTGACACTTTGTAGTTTATTTTTTCTTTTAACACGAAATCGAAAACTTCGTCGAATAAATGGCCGTTCAACGATTGCCCTTTCACAAAGATATCAAATATATGAAAATCTTCGAGCTTTAAAAATTTCTCTTCCAATTATTGCTGCAGGAATTTCAATAAATATTATTGGAACAATTGCAACAACCCTTCAAAGTTTATATTTTGTTTTAACAGTTTCAAGGACCCCATTTTTTTATATTATTATGACACCATATGTAACATTTGTATTATTTTTAATTATTAAAAAAGATAAAATTGCAAGAAGTCGATTATTAAATATTTTAAGCTGTGGAAAAAATGGTATGAGTTATGATTCAAATTCAAATACTGTCGTTTTTAATCAAACAACTTCGGTCAAAAATGTTTTGGGTGAAAATCTTTTAACTAATCAAACGCCCGATAAACATTTTAATGATTTAAAACATATGTGGAAATAACTTTTTTGAAATATGGATTTTAAACAAGTTTTGTTTCACAAAAAGAAAAAGAAATATTCTGATGATGCACCCGTTTTGTATTTGTTTTAAAAAGATTTCTAATAATAAATACCATATATTTTATTTCCACTTTTTCATATCAATAAAAACGATAAATTAGATAAAAAAGGATACATTTCAATAAACAAACAGCAAAGAAATGCATGATTTAAAGCCTAATAAATAAAATCCATTTAGGTTTATTTTTTTCTCATCCATTTATAATTTCTTTAACTTGTGTGGAAGCAATTGATTATTTATGTTCAATAAAACCGTAGTACAAAATTAGCATTTTCGTCAAAATTATTCCAAAAAATTCAAAATTAAATATTTTATGCAAAATAAAAATAAATTACAAATTTTAAGAAATTCGCATAAAATGATTGGATCAAATTCAATTTTTACACCCCAAAATTCCATCACTTAAATTTTATATTTGAAAACAATTTTTTTGAAAAGTTTTTCAAAAATGTAAAATATGACGGAGAAATTTTTTTTGCAAAAACTACAAAAAATGTTTATAAAAAATTTATCGCTTTTTATTAATTATTAATAAGAAAAAACAACATTAGACAAGTTTTGCTTGTGAAGCTAAAGAATAAAAAAGACCATTCCTATTTGATAAAAGATTTCGAGGTGAATCAAATTCTTTGACCTTCCCATTATCCAGCACCAAAATTCTATCATAATCCATAATTGTATTTAATCGATGAGCAATTGTTAAAATTGTACATTTTGGAAATTGTGTTCTTATTGATTGTTGTATCAAATGATCAGTTTCCATATCCACAGCAGCCGTTGCTTCATCCAATATTAAAACTTTAGTTTTCTTTCGTAAAATTGCTCGAGCAAGGCATACAAGTTGTCGCTGTCCAACAGAAAGATTTCCACCACCTTCTGTAATTTCTTGATCAAATTTCAACGGAAATTCTTCAACCAATCTTCGAAGATGTGATTTATCAATTGCATCCCATAATTCTGCATCAGAAAAATCTCCAAATGGATCCAAATTTGTTCGTAGAGTTTCAGAAAATAGTACAGGATCTTGTGGAATAATTGTAAGATTTGATCGAAGATCATGAAGCCCGATTTCAGCAATATTTATTCCATCAATTGAAATTGATCCTTCAGCCGCTTCAACCTTAAAATGTAAAGGCGTAAAAAAACTTCCAAGAATTTAAAATAAAATTTATTACCATACGAAAAAGTGCCAAAGTAATTGAACTTTTTCCAGCTCCAGTTCTTCCAACAATTCCAATTCTTTCATGTGCACCAATTTCAGCATTAACTCCACGCAAAACAAGGTCCAAACCAGGCCTATATCGAGTTGAATAATTTAAAAATACAATTCTTCCTTCAGATGGCCAAGTATGAGGTGGCTCTTTTCCAGGAAGACGCCATTCAGCTTCAGTTGGAGTTTCTGAATATTCTTTTACGCGTTCAACAGATACAATATTTGTTTCCAATTTACTTATTTGTCGTACGGCAAAATTAAGAACAAATGTAATCTAAAATAATAAAATTATTATTACCGTAACCTTCGAACAAATAACATACATTCAATGAATATGAAACTGAAAGCCCAATATTACCAGCAGAAGTTGAATCCCTTGTTAATGCCGCAAATAAAGCAGCAAACAACACAACACAATTTCCAATAAATTCAAGACGAACTGAAAAAAAATTTATAAATTTGCATAACGGCATTGAACAAGTTACCTGAAAGCCATCGATTTGCAACATAATTTAGATAACGGCATTGAACATGTGTATCAACTTTATTTTCAGAAATCCGACTAAATTTAGGAACCAAATTATATGCACGGATTGTTGCAGAACCATTTATAGATTCACTAAGATGTGAATAAATTGGAGAACGAGTTATTGATTCAAGGCGTTTAAGTTGTCGAGAAGTTCCAATGTAATAATTCTAAAAGAATAAATTAGATACGATACAAATTTCAAAAATGCTTACCATAACAAAGAGATACATAACTGCTAATGGAATAATTACTACACCAAAGATTGGAGTTGAAATGATAATAATGATCAATGTTGATGTAACTTGCAAAATACATTGGGTAAAGAACTGGACATTATATGGAATTAAAATATCGATTGTTTCAATATCCTAAATATATTTAAATATTTATTTTGCCAAAAAAAGAAACACATACTTTTCCAATACGATTTAAAATTCGGCCAAATGGGGTAGTATCAAAAAATCTCATTGGAGCACGAAAGATTGCTCGAACAAGTGGAGCATGAAGATTTCTTGATGCATTTACGCCGCCAAACAATAATGACGACATTCCCATAAACAATAAAAAGACTTCAGAAAATCCAATTGCTGCATACACAGATAAACGAACTCCAATTGGTTGAGTTGGTCCAGTTGTATTAAATGCAACAGATGCAGCATTATCATTTGACCAATCAGTAAGCCATAAATTTCTTAACATTGATGCAATTGTTGAAAATACCATTCCAAAAACAAAGAAAGATGAAAGCAAAAGACCCATAGCTTTGAAATATCTTGCATATACAATTAACTTGACACGACCAGTTTCAACTCGTTCAATACCAGTTAATTGGCGATGTTGAATATCAGTTCCAGAAATTAATGATGCAACAGTTGAATGCCGTCTTCTTTTCACTTTATTTTGGGCAACAGAATACTGTCTTTTCCTTGAGATTATTCCAGATACTGTAGACATATGACTTGTCCCAAGAAGCTAAAAAAATTTATGTATTTTAAAATAGCGATTTACATTAATAAAACTAACATTTTCACCAAATTCACTTTCATCGACAAATGGTTCTTCATCTTCTTCAGATGAATATGCAATTTCTTCTTCTTCCTGCTTTTGCTTCTGAAGTTGGTCTTCTTGTTCAACCTTGCATTCTTCAAGTAATTGATTGAATGCCCCATTTTTCATCATTTCAGCATAACTTCCTTCACTAACAACTTTTCCATCTTGCATAACAAGAATTAAATTGGCATATCTGAGATAGCTAAGTTCATGGGTAACAAGAATTCGAGTTTTATTTCGTAACATTCCTTCAGGACCAAGAACATTCAAAAATAATTGTGCACCAACATGTGAATCAACAGCTGACAGCGGATCATCCAAAAGATAAACATCATGATTTTGATAAACAGCTCGAGCAAGTGATATCCGAGATTTTTGTCCACCAGAAAGATTAATGCCCTTCTCACCAATTTCTGTAATATCGCCCATAGGCAAAATCGTCATATCTTGATAAAGGGAACATGCATCCATAACACGTGAATAAAAATATTCATCAAAACATTTTCCAAATGTTATATTATGTCGAACCTAAAATATTGCTAATCATCATTAAAAATATTCAAAAAACAAACAGTTTGATTTTGCATCCAAGGTTGTTGTGGGACGTATGCTACAGTACCATGTACACCAATATGACCCCGAAGTCTTTCCATTTCACCCAAAAGTGACATTAATAAACTTGATTTACCAACACCAACTTTTCCAACAATTGCAATAAGTTGACCTTTTGGAACATTGACATTAATATTATGTAATGAAGGAACAATAATGTCTCTATCCCATGCCATGGACGCATCTTTAATTTCAATGATATCATCATCACCTAAAACAGATTATGTAAACATAAGTCAACATTTCAAAACTTACGAGAATCAGTAGGAATTTTTTCAACATAATCTTCAAGTTCATCTGCAACGAAGAAATCAACCAATCTTCGATTACTAACAAATACTTGAACAGTTTGTGAAATCAATTCAGCTACTGTAGACATTGGAGTTCGAAGTTGATTGAAAAGTGTCAAAGAAACAAAAGCAATCTGTGGAGTAAGAACATTCTTTTCATCAAGAAAGATAAAAGTTGTAAATGTACAAAGTGCTACAAGAAAGGGGGAAGCACAATTCAACATATCACTTAAAGTTCTCAAAAATGCTGCTTTTCGAATTAATCCCAATTCTTTATTTCTTAAATTTGTTATTACACTTTCCATTGGCGGTTCCCATGCATAAAGTTTTATAACTAAAAAAGGATTGAAATTGTAAAACTCTTTGAAAAATAAAAATAGTTTTTTACCTTTAATGCCATTCAAAACTTCATTAACCATTTTAGTTCGATTATCTTTAACCTTCATTTGTTCAACTTGAAATTTTCGAATTGCCATTGTAATGCAAAAATTAATTGGGAGCAGTAAAAGCATAACTGCAACACCGCTTAAAACAGAAATACCAATTTGTTGCCAAAGGAAAAAGAGTGCAATTGAAATTTGTAATGGTGTACTCCAATATTGATGAGTTTGGGGTGTGATTTGTTGAAAACGATCAATATCAATTGCCATTAAATTAACAATTTCACCAACAGATCGATCACGACGTGCACCATTAGAAAGTCGAAGAGTTTTTTTGTAAACTGTTGCAGTTAAACATGTTTGAACACGAGTTCCAATACGATACATTAAATAATAGTAATGATTTAGCAAAAGTGATGATAATTCTGATGCAGTAAACATGCAAAGCGATAAAAATACTCCAAGCCAAAGTGGTGATGTTGCATCTTCAGTAAAGATAATCAATCGTCTAAAAAAAGGGATAATGTAGCAAAGTTTGTTAACTAAATACATACTTGAGAAGTAATGGATTACAAAATTGAAGCAAATCTGAAATGCATTTTAATGCCATAGCAGATATAATATCCCATTTAAACATTAAAAATAATCTCCAAATAATTGATGGTGGTGAAGGAACTTTTGTTGGGAATGATGAAAGTGGAGGAGCAACCGTACCATAATCACTATCCTATAAAAATGAATATAAAGAAGGTCATGAATATGAAAAACCTACAACTCCAATACGATCAACATTTGCACTTAACAAAGGTGTAGTACCAGTTGCATCACCATTTAATGAAGCAGATCCACGTCGAGGCAAATTACTTTTTGATTCCAATTCAGCTTCTTTCCTTTTGCTCATAAATTTCTTTACTGCTGGATCCCAAAGCGATGACCATTTTGGAACTAATATTGCAGAACTGTCATCAGGATTCAAGGAATATAGATCAGAAACTTCCAAAGGTTTCTTTGCCCCGATTGCGCAAATATTATTAAACCACCATAAAGTTTGTCGATTGATAAAAGAGCAAAGCTTTTCAGGTGAATCATTTTCTTGTTTATGAAGTCGCTTATAAACATCTTGACCAGGTTTATCAGCAAATGAAAAGAGGATAACCTGTGCTGCAACAAGTGAATACCAAAGCATATAAAGAATAAATCTTGGTGTTCCATTCAATGCTAATTTACTTGGAAGAGTATTTTGTGATAGCCACCAATATGCTTCCGGAAGTCCACAAATTAACAATAAAACCCATGTCAAAAATATTCCACCACTTGTCACCTTTCCAAATCTTTGACATGCAACAATAAATAGCGATATTAAAAACTAAAAAAGAAAGAATATAAAAAGCTACCAACAATAACAAAGAAGCTTACCATAAGAAACATAAGCATTAAAGGATAAATAAAATCAACGGTAAAAGTTATATCCGCTGTTATCGATTCATATAATGCTAATATTAGTAAAGAGAAGGCATCAATTAATAATAGTAATGTTATAATCTAAAATGCAAGTATAGTAAAATTTAACTCCAACAATATAAACTTACTAGTTTAGTTAGTAACAACCTTGTCCATGGAAGTGGAGCATTCTTTTCCAAAGTTATTTGAAATATTAGTATTGGAGATAAACAAAAAAGGAATAAGCATGGAATCCATATCAATATTGTATGTTGAAAGCATTGTGAAAATAGAGGTAGAGTTTCTATATTCCACATAATTATTAGTATTATTAATTAATTAGAATTCATACAAGTATTTTTTTGGATGATAATAACGCTTATTCCTTATGGGGAAAAAAAGAGTTAATGAAAAGAGGGGGGATCAAAAAAAAGAAGGGGAGAAGAAACATTAGAAAAGAGAGAGAAGGCGCGAGTTGGAACTGAAAAAAAAACAATCTCCAAAAAAAATGTGTGAAAAGTTTTTGAAAGCTAAAAATTTTTTGTGCATTTTTTTGCCAAAGTTTTTTTCGATCCACGTTGTTTTTTTTGTTGCTCTTTTTTATATATTTTTATCCTAGAAGTTTCGACGTTATTTTTCTTTTATCGATTCAAATTTAAATTAAAAACATTAAACCAAAGGCTAAAAAAACCAACCATTACGAAAGATGTCAGCTGTCTAAAAATGTTACTGATTAAAAAAAGTTCATTTAAATTTTATTCAAACCCAAAATGGTTCACCACAAAATGCTTCCATTCCAGTTGGTACATCATCACCATCACCAAAATCAATTGGTATCGAAGTACTTTCAACCATTTTTGTTAATTAATATGTTAAAATAATTTTAATACATAAATTAATATTTTTTGGGGTTAGTTTTTTGCTAAAAAATTAATCAAACATCAGAAAAGAGAATATTAGGGGAAAACACTATTGAGTATCTTTATTTTTATCAAACACGCGATATATATTTTTTCTTCTGTCTTTGTCTGCTTCTTTTTTTGGGTAAAATTGTTATCTTTCACGTTTTTAAGCTCCTCGGAACCTGGTACAAAAACAATTAACGTCCCTTTCTGCAAAAATGACAAATGAAAAAGAGACGATTGACAATTGTTGCTTGTTTTATAAGGTAAGTAAGAAGAAGGAAGGGGGGTTGAAGGTCAGAAGGTTGAGGATAGATAAATTTAAAATTTGTTAAAATTTATGATGGAAATGGGATTTAGGATATTCAATTAGCCTCTTTGATTTATTCATATCTGATTAACCTTGTGTTAGAAGGCAGGTGTTTAAATCGGGCAGATTTGGATCCTTGAATCAGGGCAGCAAAGTAAAAATTTATCAAAGTGACCGGTAAAATGAACAAAATAAAGCTTAAATTTTTACGATTTTTTAACCTTGCTTTTATTTTTGATTCAATGTTTCTTTTTGATACATTTTTATTTGGACCCAAAAACACAGAATTTACACTATTTTTTCGAGAAATTTCTCGAAATACGTCTTCTTTTTAGCTACCTCTTTGACCAACACTGACTTCCATTTCTGTCTCGTATATGAATTTATATTTATTTATGATAACATTTGTGGTTTTTATCAAACCAAAACAAGTCAAACACAGCCATTTTGGGTCATTTTTATTGATTAATTTTAACGCTCAAAAAAGTCTGTTAAAATGACTAAAAATAAAGAATAAGAAAAAAGGTCACAAAAAAAGAGATGTCTGATAACAGTGAATATTTATAGTGTTCTTTAAAAATAGATCACATGATAATCAGCAATAACTCATTGCATACTCAGTAATTGAATAAATTTTTGAAGCATCAACCTAAAATTATTTCATTAGAATAAACTGTTGATATTAAAAAAAAGATTTTTAAAAGGACCGGACTGTTTGATACATTTTTCATATTAACGTTTTTTTTTCAAAATGGCATGAACCTGAAAATCAAGGAATTTTCTACTGTACTTTTGCCTGATCATCAAGTTCATGGCATTTCGAATATAAACGTTAAAATGAAAAATGTATCAATCAAACCGTCTGGCACTTTTAAATAAAAGATTCTGCTTTAACATGTTTGAACTTACATCAATAACATGATTTGTAAATTGTCCAAACATTGCATCATATTCTTGAATCTTTCCATCAGCTAATTTTTCAAAAATTTCTTTTGCATCTTTGTTTGTATTAGCCGGGAAAAGGAAAATTTTACTAAATTGATTCAAGTCAGGAATTATTTTTAAAACATCTTTTAAAAGATTTTCTGCAATTTCCTTTGAATCAGCATAAAATGGCCCAATTACAAGTTGTTTTTCAAAACAAATTCGAATATTACAAATTCCAACAATTTTTTCATCACTCAAATTTAAGGCAATTTTCGAAAATGCATTTTTAGAATCCAACCAATTTTTTATAAATCCATCTCTTCGAATTCCACCAATCATTTCAGAATCATATTCAATAAATTTTTTAGAATCAATTTCTTTGAAGGAAACAGTTTTAATCAAAGAATTTGGGTTTAATCTTTTTGGATCAATATCTTTAATCGAAGCTTCAAAACTTCCAATTTGCCATTTTGGATATTTATCAAAGCCAAATTTTGTGGCATATTTTTTTGTCATTTGTGGAACACCATTTAAGCCCCAATTAATACCTTTAAATTTTGGGTTTTGCAAAACTTGTTCAAATAATTTCCATCCAAGACCAGTTCCACGAAATTTTGGTAAAACAAAAAACATTCCAACTGTTAAAAGTGATTCAGAGCCATTAAATGATTGATAAAATGCTGTTGCAACATGTCCAACCGTTTTATTCGTGCCCTTTTCAATGGCAACAAAAAGATTAAAATTGTCTTTTCCAAATCCTTTACTCCATCGATCAAAATCTTCATATGCAAGGACCCAACTTTCATAGTTTCCTGTCTAAAATTGACCTTTTTTGTCAAAAATTAATGATAAAAAGTGCATACATTTTGAACGGCATCTTTCCATCGATCTTCACCACAAAATTCAATAAATTTAATATTTTCCATTTTTTAAACAAACTTTGTTAGTTCTGTTCAAGTTTTTAAAAATAAAAAAAAATATTTAGAGACACTTTTAAATTTTATTTTTCAATTAATGCATCACACATTTAATTGGGTTCAATCGACCAAAAATATTTTTCTCTCTTTTTTTACATACAATTTTTTTTGATTTTTTCGTCAGTCAAAAAAATAAATCCAATTTTGCACACAAAAGATATTGTTGCAAAGTACCATTTGTACAAAAAATCATTTTTCGATAAATTGACAGTTTTAAGAGTAGTTTTATTTTATTACTTTTACAATTACATGAGATCTCCTCGAAGAAAAAAAAAGAATCAAAAAGTTAAACCTGCTAAAAATTTATTTTGTTCAAATCGTTAAATTCAGAAATGTGATACGCATCTTTAAAATTCAATTTTTACAGTTTTAACATTTTCTTTCTATCTTTTCTTCTCATTCAAAATGCTATGCCATTGCTGGAGTTCATCGATAGAAAAAACATTTTTTTCGGTGCATGCTTCTCATTTAAGGTTTTATCATTGAAAAAAGGGATGTTTTGGACAAAAATTAACGAAAAAGAGAGAAAGGTGATTCAACATGCCATGTTTTATCTTTTTATTGATTTCTACAAAAGTCCATTCACAATGCATTTGCCGAAAAAAAAGTCATTTTTGTGTTATCAAAAAAGTCTATTGAGACTCCAAATTTTGGGAAAAAAATAGATTTAAAGAAATGAATTTAAAAGTTTTTTGTTAATCATATTCACTTTTTTTCTTTACAGTTTTTGTAAAAGTGAATATGATAATGAAGGAAAAATTTCAAAGTATAAAAAGAATTCTTCAGTAAATTTCAAACAAATATGTCCACGTTGCATTCATCAAATATTTTTGAATCAACCAAAAAAATCATGGTTCAATAAACATTTTTCTTGTATTTTTTCTTATAAAGTTGTTATTACTGATTCAAACTATCCCTCACTTCCAGGGGCAGAAAATTCAAACAATTCATATAATTCCTTGAAAAAACATTTTCTTCCAACAAAAATCAAAAAATGTTTTAAATGTTTTTCAAGAAATCATGAAACAAAATTTTGTACGAAAAAATTAGGTAGAATAATTCACTAAAATTTAGTGTGTTATTCTACCTAAAATTTAGTGTGCTAAATAATTTAAATAATATGTGGATGAAATTTTTAGCATCTAAATGTTTTCAACCAAAAATTGACATGGATTTGTTGCCACGATTTATTCAAATGCTTGATTTCTTTTAAAAATATTTTGTTGCATTTTCTTCCAAGGAATCTGTAAACATGTGTAAACCAAAGCAATTAATCGTTGCAAAAAACATGGAATTTATTAACGAAAATTATTTTTTGACAAAATTTCAAAATTCAAATATCGGTGTCACTAAAAAACTTTTAATCTCAAATATTTCTACAAATTACAGCTCTAATTTATTTCTTTTACAAAATTTTTTAAATTCCATTTCTGCCAAAACTTTAGCAATTAATGCCAAAATTATTGTATTAAAAAATTTAACAATTTCTGCTGAAAAATTTCTTCAACTTTTATCAAAAAATACAACGGTATTAATTTGTAAATTTGTAAATTTGTTGAATTCACTTCTTTCTTGAATTTTGGAAGTATTATTAAAAAAATTCCAAGCATTAAAAACTGAAATTACGAGATGTAAATATTAAATTTATGGATTTATGGGTTAAAAATTTATTAAATAATTGTAAAAATTTATTACGCTTACGCTTTGAATTTTGTGTTTCTTATAGGCATCTTTTTTTTCTTGGAGCAAGTTTATTAATTTTCATTTTAAAAAAAGTAATAAGCTTGTAATAGATAATTTTTTAGGAAGATTTTGCAAAAATTATTATTAACATTAATGGTATTAATGATGAATTAAGCAAAAAATTTCCGAATTACCGATTACAACAACACTAGAACCTGTAGTAAACGATATCTGTATGTCCATTAAAAAGATATAATTTAATCAATTGTAATCAATAATTCTGTCTTTAAACTCATTCTCCAAAAAAATCCTGAGAGATTGGCAAAGCCGACAAAAATGACATTTTTTTCTTTTTATTTTACTATTTTTTTTAAATAAATAAATGAATAAATTCTAGCTATTTCAACATTAAGTTTTTTATATAAGCAATAATCAAATACTTATCTTAAAAAAATATGCCATGTTTGTGCATTTTGATAAACTTGATATGGAACAAAAACAGCTACATTAGGTCGAAAAACCATTGCCTTTAGAATTAATAATCTACAGAGCTTTACCCCATAAAAATATTTTATGACCAGATAAATGCAAAAATTTAAATAAACAAATTACGCGTTAAAAGTAAGCATGGCAAATGGATTTTTTTTCAAATAGGCAATGTTTCATTTTTAAAAGACGCTAGCTTGCTTCATATTTTTTGGGTTATTCAAAAAAATTTTTGATTCAAAACTCCACCTCCGTTTTTTTTCAAAAATGGGATTCATTTTTTTAAAAACAAAATTTTTTTGCGCCATGGCGCCAAGTTAAAAATTTTAAAAACCTAATTTCTTCAATTCAAATTGCAGTTCATAGGGCACATTATTTGTTTGTTTTTTCAGAAAAAGAAGGAATAAATAACAATAAATTTATTATCTGCTAAAAAACAGCTGTTGTAAAAAATACAAAACAAAAGAAATATAACCGAAAGAAAAAAAAGATTACACGAAAATTCCCAAAAAATATTTTTGTTAAAGCTTTTTTGCCTTTCATTTTTTTTCTATAAATAAAAAAGAATCCTAAAAAAGCAAAGAAAAATAACCCTCCATTTTTTCGATATATTTCCATTCGAGACCACATATATTTAATAATATTATTTTTATAAACTCGTTTTTCATTTTCTTTGTTTCTACCGTATTTTTTTAAAGAAAGAATAGCATTGCTGAGTTGAAAATTTTTGTATTTTTTAATAATAATTTAAAAGAATGCACATGTTCCAATATCCGTAACACTAAAAATATTTTCACTTTGAATTGTTGGAATTTTTGAAGTGAATTGTGGAGTTAAAGTTGCAATTGGGATTACCTAAAACAAAAGGATTAGAGGATTTCATATATCCACAATAAATTAAAGTACCGTTCCAACAGTAAGTTTAACAAAAAGCTTTCGAGCTGTTGAATTTGTTGTAAGCGGATGAAAAAAGATATATCGATATTGATATAAATCTTCAACAGATTCAAATGCAGATCGAAGAAGTGTTGATGCAACATCCTAAAAAAATGAGGATTAGCGGATTTCATATATCCATTATAAATTAACATACTGGTGTTTTAGCATACAATGGTGCAACAGATAAATCATTTGAAAGAGATTTTCGAAGTGAAATATATCCAACAATTTCTTGTCGAAAATTAATTGCAACATGTGAAGCCAAAGAATTTGAAGCTTCCAACCAAGCTTTAAGAAAACGGTCCCGCCGTAATCCGCCATTCATTGAAGCATCAAATGTAGCAATGGCATTTAAGCCTAATTCGGCACAAGCATTCTTAAAATCAACAACCCGTAATTCAGATGATACAGCCAAATTTCTTGTATGTATATCCGAAACAATTCCACGACAAACAACAACTTTTGCTTCAGAAATTTGACAAAATCCATGCAACTTTGAATATTTTTCCCACATTTCTTCAACCGAAATTAAACCCGTATTCGCCTTTTGAAATCTTTCATCTTCAAATGCCCGACGCCATAATTCAATTCCAAGACCAATTTTTCGATGCGTTGGTTTTACAAAATACATTCCAACTGAGATAAATGGATCAATTGTGCCAGTATCAGGTCCAGAATTTTCAGAAACAAATCTTGCAACACTAATACATCCAACAACTTCATTTTTACCTAAAATAATTTAATTTTAAAATAAGCTATTTAACATTTTTTAGATAATTCATTTTTCATTGTTACAGAAGCATTAGATGTCTAAATGTGCCTTTGTAATTTATAGTCCAAATCCTTTAAAATCTGTGCTACAGCTGTTTTATTTAAAAAAATCAATCAGTTCTTGAAGCCCAAAAAAACTTTGACGTGGCAAAAACTTTAATTGGTCTGTTTTGGACTTTAAACTTTGCATTTTTACTGATAAAAAATTTGCTATTTTTTATGGTTTAACAAAAATATTGATTAATTCTTCTATTTCTTTACAATTGGTTTCTTCTTTAACGTCAAATCTATTCCTTTAACTTTGACATGCACCTGTCAAATATAAAAAGCAATTTTCAAAAATAGCGCAATTTTTGATATTTTATGACTGATGACAATGAACATTTTTTTGTTGTTTTCCCATTGAAAGGAGAGAAAAATGAGGGGTACTTTTCTTTCTTTTTTTGCGAATCAATGAAACTCTCTTTTTTTTATGCATCAAAGGATAAATTTTCGCTTTACTTTACTTTTTAAAAAAGAGGGGGTATACAAAAACAAACCGGTATCAAGTGCAATAATAAGATTAAAGTTATCATCTCCAAATGCTTTTATCCATGTATCATAATCATCTTCAGAAAGGAACCATTTTTCATTTTCATAAATCTAAATTCATAAATAAATAACTTTAATGTTACTTAAATGAAAATGGAAATATTACCAAATGTACAGTTTCAAGCCAAATATCATGATCCGGATTAACAAAATATTGAATACCAACAAGTTTGGGATTTGATGGAGTTGGAACCATGCTTTTTTTAGGAATATTAAACCCTATAAAATAGAGATGAAAAAAGTTCAAGGAAATTAAAACAAAGAAGGAAAAAATGGAACAAGAAAAAAAAAGAGAGGCGTTCGTTCCTTTTTTAAGAGAGTCGATAAAAATGGAAAATAACAATTTTTTCTTGAAAAAGGGACAAAGATAAGCTAATCTTTTATTTTTTTTACTGCTGCTGCCCTTAAACTTTGACAGACTTTAAAATCAAAAAATAAACATTTTAAAAATTTTCCAAAATAAAAGTTTTGAGTTTTTTTTCAAACATAACAAAAAAATTTTTAGTGTTTGTGCGCGGGGCAGTCGGGAGAAAAAAAGGGGAAGAAAGAGAGAAACATAACTATTTTAGTGTTCGGTTTTTTGCCTTTTTGCTCAGAGAGGAAAAAAATAATATATATATAGAATTGGGGGAAGAATAAAAAAAACAACAAGAACAAAGTCGAATTTTGTTTGTTGCACATTGGTCCTTTTTTTCTCTCTCTCTCTTTCCTACGAACATTGAAGAATCGATAGAAGCGCCCACAGCAGCAGAAAACGACGACGGAGACCAGCGATCGTTGTTGTTTGTCGTCCCCGAATGAAAAAATAGAAAAAGACCCATTTTTTTAAAGCAAGCATTTTTCAAAGCCCCCAACGGACGCGCTTGTTTTTTTATTGTTGTTATTATTTTTTTAAGAAAAAGAAAAAACAGAACGGCATACATGTTTTAAATGTATGTTATAACACATGAAAAGTCCGGTTTTTTCTTTGACAAAAAGACTGTAAATAAATAATAGTTCTTTTTTTTGTTTGAAATTTGGTCTTTTTCCTTTTTTTTAAGGAAAAATGTCAAAAAACGTAGAAAGATTGTTTCAACGTTTGTTTCGTTTTTCTATGACAGATAGAAAAAATACTAATTGAATTTTTATTATTAAAAAAATTATTTTTTGAAAAATGATTAAAAGTCATTTTTCGCTAATTTCATTTTTTAAAACAGTTTTAAGAATTGAAAAAATATTTAAAGAAAAAATTTTTGAAAAAAATTAAAAATCGGCATTTAAAAATGGTGTTTTACAATGTCAGCCTGATTAATAACTTTTTGCAGAAAAAAAGTTTTCGAAATAATATTATTTTTTACAATTTTTGCAAAAACGGAAAAACAAATTTTGAAAAAGTTCCGAAAAAAAGGAGGAAAGAGTTTAAAAAAGATAAAAATTTTTAACATTGTAAATTTTACAGAAATTTTGAAATCGAAAAAAGATTAAAGTTAAAAAAAAAAGAATCTTAATAACTTTTCTTCCCTGAAAAAGAAAGATTTATGCAAAAACAAAAACATCATAAATGAGTAATGCTACAAAATTAAAAAGAAAGCATATTTTTTGCAGCGCCTTATTCGTTATATTTCTTTTAATAACTTTTATTTCATAACTTTCTCTTTTTTTGCTAAACCATCTGGAATGCAAATTATTTATGTAAAAAAACAAGGCTATCACAAGTCTAAAATTATTTTATTTTCGATAAAAATCAAACGTTAAAGATTGAATCAAACACAAAAAAGTGCCGATCGTTTACAATCATAAAAAATCTTCCAAATTTGAAAGAAAACATATATGGATAAAAAAAAGTTATAAAAATTTATGGCATCTTAATTTTCAGCAAATACAAAAACTTTTTGAGACAAAATTGGATAGCAGGTCTTTCACATTATAAAAGTGATTAAGATTTTCTTCAGCGATAAATATAAAAAGGAAACGAAATATTTCATCATTGGTTTCAAACGCATATTTTTCTTTTTTTTATTTTGCCAATTTTTGCTACGGTCAGTTTATCATCACGGTAAACACATGAGGGCAAGGTGAGGGATTGGAGGGGATTTTTCCCTCGTAAGTATCGTACCTACATAAGCCAAATTTTTTAAATATCGTAGATTTGGGGCAAAAAAGTAGGAGGACTCATAGGTTTTAGATAAAAAAGAAAAGAGATATAAAAAACAATAATT
Organism: Panagrolaimus sp. PS1159; assembly: GCA_963922195.1. Lineage (NCBI taxonomy): Eukaryota > Metazoa > Nematoda > Chromadorea > Rhabditida > Panagrolaimidae > Panagrolaimus > Panagrolaimus sp. PS1159. The sequence continues at coordinate 663,170 of CAWUHW010000026.1, forward strand.
TCTTCAAAAAACAATCGTCAACAATAGATGTAAATTCAAAATCCAAAATTTTATATTTTTGCTTTGTCTTTACGCCATGTTGTTCATGGGTTCGTTGTTATGAAGCGGCTGTGTGATCACGGGCTCATCGGGTGTCCTGTAGAGACGGATTTTGAGATAAAGGCATGAAATATGGTTAAAATTACTCCCAAACCACCCTAAAATCATTAAAAAATAATTCAGGAAATGTCGGACCCGAAAATCGAAATTTCGAAAATTTCGATTTTTTTCACAGGGGGGACCAAGGCAAAATTTTTTTTGTTTCGAAATTATCAGAATATGTCCAAAATATATAAAAAATAGTATAAAAATCGTTTACAGCGATACAATAACTCAAATATTGGAGTTATACTGTCAAAATGATGTTGGGGGTATTGTGAAAATCTATTTTGTTGAAAAAAATTTTTTTCCAATGCTTTACTTTGACTTTAATTTGACTGATATTTACTAATTCGAGGTCGGGGAGTTCAAAAAAAGCATTTACAGACGTTTAAACTAAATATTAAATACAGTTTTTGGTCCTGGGGATGCATTTTTGCTTATTTTGGGCTAAAAAATGAGATTGTCATCTTTCCGGTTAGCTAGACGCTTCGTTTTGGTCTTAAAATAACCACAGCATCAAGTATAATAGCTGTACGAGGGCTTTTGTCGAACGGATGGATATTCTTGATTTGCCGTCATTTTGAAAAATCTGTTTACTTCTACTCCAACATGGTAGACACATAAGATCGTATCAAAAGATGATAGCTAGAAACTTCCAGAATGGTTTTTTTTTATCCCAATATCCATGTGCAAAGCTGTTCGAAGCCTTTTACGCATATCTTATCGGGAACGCAAAAATTTTTGGACTTATACAATATCTATAGGTAAAATGGACATGTTGTTATAATCAACAATTCTATTTTAAGAAATTAAGTTTGGCAAATTCTGTCAATACAGAGTTGTTTCCCACATACAAGCCGACAAACGTAGGCTGAAATCAGAATTATCTATCCAGTAGTTTCCATTTGTCGAGCCAAAAAGTGATTTTTTGCCTCTTTTTTGCAGCAAAATTGGCGTTGTTATAATCAACAATTCTATTTTAAGAAATGAAGTTTGGCCAATTCTGTTAATAGCAAGTTGTGTCCCACATGTAAGCCGACAAACGTAGGCTAGAATCAGAACAATCTGTCCAGTAGTTTCCATTTGCCGAGCCAAAAAGTGCCAAAAAACAGCATTTTTTGCAATTTTCGTTTTTTTGACCTGACAAACCCAAAATATGATAATATCATTTATGTATACCCCAAATATCGTTTTTTTAATGTTTTTTAAGTGTGTTTAACCTAATTTTAAAATGCCGTCTCTACAGGACAATTTTCGCTCAAAAATGAGCCCGTGTGATTTTTGAAAATTGAATCGGAAACCAAAGCAGATTTTTTCATCAAAATAATTTGAAAAAGTTATTTTTTACGAAAGAAATAAAATTAAATTTGCTCTTTAAAAAAATGGAGAAATCATGAAAGAAATAGGATCCCGATCTCTTTCTAAAAAACAAATAATTTAATCTTCCTTATAATTACCGTTAAAAAAATTTGAACATTTTTGATTTTTGACTTCCTTTGAAATTTTGCAATTTTCAAAAAAATAATACAATACGCTTTTTATGTATTGTACGGATTTCGTTTTTCATCCCCTAAAATATCGTAAGCATTTTTGTAATTAATTTCTTGCATTTCATATTTGCTAACAAATAATTTGTTGAAGTTTATTTTCCAAAATTCTTGTGGTTGGTCCAAGTGGGATTCGAACCCATGTTAATACCTAAATTAAAAAGCTTATTTCTAATGCAGAAATGATCTGTAATTGCTTTTTCATTTGCTATTTAAAAAACCCCACGTGAAAAAGACTCCAAATCACAAAACATTTAAATTTTATTAGTATTTATTTTACACAAATTTTTACACATAAATCCAAAACACTATACAAAAATATACAATAATAATCAGTTTTTTACACATCAAATGGTTTCAATGAATCCAAGCAACAGACAATAAAATTGGTCGTGTGTTGATTGAAAGTGGTTTGTTTCATTGATTGTTTTTTTACCCGACCATTGAAGTTCAAATTTCCGCTATCATTATTAGAAACATTGGAAATGTCTGAAAAATATGAAAGCATTAAAATTATAAAATGAAAGTAAGACTTACCTTGTGATACATTTGAACGATCAATTGCATCGTTTGTTGAATATAATTTAAGAATAAGAAATACTAAAATTCCAACAATAGTTAAAAGAACAAATACAATCATCATATTTAAAATAGCAATTCCAATCATCATATTTCTTAAATCTCTGATATTTAACTGATATCAGATGATTTGCATCAATCATTTGATGCAAATCATCTGTTACCTATAAATATATCCATGAAAATATAATAACATTATTATTGAAAAAAACAAACCCGCATCATTTTTGGAACACCTTCTTGAAAGAGATTATTAAAGTCGAGAGTGTTCGCTTCTTCGTTTTCTTTGGTACGTTTGTGATTTTGGTTCACAAATCACGAAAATAAAACTGAAAATTTGCATACGTATGCATAAAACGATAAAGTTGCATTTTTTCATTTATTTTTCAAACAAGCTTTTTTGGATCCTAAAAACATTCTTTTTGACTGATAATATTTTGTTTTTCCCCTTAAAATTTAAATGATTTTTGTGATATTTATTCGAGTTGGTTTTTTAAAGTGAATCAACGTATTTGTTACCAGTACAATTTCCTCACTCAGTGATAATTTTTTATGTACCATTTTTAACGATTTTACAAAAATTTTTTGTTTATTATTTCAAATAATGACTTTTGCCAGAAAATTTAAAAAAAATCAGACATCCTATTTATTTTCTTCTCCATTCGTCAATCTAATTCATCGTGTAACAAAAAATTACAGAATAAATTTGCTTTTTTTTGTTTCTGCTAAAAACGAAATTATATAATTTTCTACATTTTTCGGCGGTAGTGTTTTTTTGCGGGGATCAAAAGTTTGCAACAATTTTTGGTTTTTTTTTAATTTCAAAAGAAGCAAAAAAAGAAGTTTATTAAAAATTGGGGGATTACGAAAAACAACAGCAAAAGAAAACGAAAGTAAAAGGTAACTTGAAAAAAAGTAGTAAAAAATGTAAACATATCTCTTTTCTTCATTCCATCAAAAGAAAAAAAATCACTCCTTCGTAACTCAAGGCCCCTGAGGCGATAGATAGTGAAATTGCAAAAACAAGAAGAAAATGATGAACAAATCCGATTTAAAAGTGTAAGCAGCAACAACGAAGTCGATGATGAATGAATGAATGAATGACCGCGAAAAGTAAAAAGAAAGAGTTAAAACAAGTCTCTCTTCTTTTTTTCTTTTGATTTTATGTGATTTTTCTCTTTATTCTTTCTTTGCTTTACCTTGTGATGATTTTGATCTTCTGAAGCATAAAAAAACTGCATGAAGAAGAAGAAAAATATGAGGATGACAGAGGACCTCTTTTGACATATTTTTTTACAAACGGATATATCTTCACTCTTTCCCTTCCAAATGAAGGAAGAAGATTAGACTAGTTTTTTTTTTCAAGGAGATCCCAGAAGCTTTCACTTATCGAAATCTCATAAAGTCATCCTTCTTTTTTCTTAATAACTCTTACTTTTTTCTTCTTTCCTCAACTATAATATTTTTTCTCGTGTTGTTTTTCTTTCTTTCTTTTGTTTCATCTCTTTTTTCTTTCTTGAAATGAGATTTGTTTGTGAAACTTTTTCTCTTTGATGATGATTTCCACCGTTGAAGGCAGTAAACATCTTTTTTTGTACAACAAAAAAAGTAACATATCTCTTCACTTTTTTTTGTCAAAGATGAAAGTTTACTTTTTATCTACCTTTAGTCAAACACTTATATATTCAAACACAAACATATAATATAATTATTATCCGGATTTCTTTTTTGTCATAATCTTTTCATCTTTATTTGTGACAACCTTCGTTTTTACAAAAAGAAAGTTGTTGTTCTCTTTTTATTTTTCCCTGTCAAATGTGTAGATTTTCTGTCACTCATAGAAAACTTGAATATTAACTGATTATTACTGATTTGAAATTAGATAATCTTTCATTATACTTTTCTTTTCAGCGGGAAATGCACTTTTTTATCTTTTCTGTTTCTGTTAAATACGGTTTTTAGAAATTTTTAAAATATTTAAACAGCACCAAAAAAACCATTTTTTAAAGTTAATTTTCTTAAACTTTTTGACTTTCAAGTGTTCTCTTTTTTTGGAACTTTTTAAACAAATTATACTTTTTTTGAACTCTTCAAAAAAAAATTTTTACTTTAACAAATTGAAAAAACTTCCTTCTTTTTTACATGTTTCTGTTTTTACAGAAAAACGTCATTTTTCCTTTCCTATATTTCCCATATACTGTAGTTTTTTTTGAAGTTTTTTGTTGTTTACAATATTAGTTACAAATATTACAAAATAAACCCACTTTTTAACATTACACTTTTTTTATCTCATTTTACTCAAATCCCCATCTCTCTCTTTTCTCGGCTATTTTTCAAGTTCTTCCAAAAGTCAGAAGTTTCAAGTTTTAAAAATTTTTCACGTGGTTTTAAAAAAACTTATGTTTTTAAAACTATAACAAACTCCTACAATTGGGTGCTTGCAAACTTTTGTGTTTTTTTGCAGCAAAATTATCACTTCTTTTTTTTCTGTCAATTGTTTTTAAGCAACTTTAAAAAAAGTTGTCTTTCCTGTTTTTTCGTAAACAAAAATTTTGACTTTTCAATGATTTTTGTACCTTTTTTTTCTTCCTACACTTTTTTATTTGATTTTTAAAAGTGCTAATTTTTGTCAGTGGTTTTTGGTTTTGATTACGGTAATTTTTTTATTTTGTTTCTTTATAAAAATGAAAAGTGTAAAACAAAACAAAAATTAATCAAATAGACTTTTTTGGAAAAAAATTCAAAATCCTGCAAACTTTTCTTTCCTTTAATTATTTTCTTCTTTATTTAATATTATTATAGATTTTACTTTTTACAAAAAAAAGCTTTTTAAGTAACACTTCTTTGTTTATCCGGAGAGGATCCATTAATGATTCCAAAAAAAGAGGGATCCATCAGATTCTTTCCTTTTTAGTTTTTAGTGAAACAAAACTTTTTACAGCTCTCTTTTTTTTACCACTAAAATTTTTTCAATGTTTTTTCTTTCACGTTTCAGTAAATTCCTTAGAGATTTTACAAAAAAAAGAGAGAGTTTTTTGTGAACACTGAAATACTAAAAAAAAATGGAGAGAAAAAAGAAAAAGTCTATTAATTAACACTTTCCATTACAGAAGCTTTTTTTGGGTTGGTTCATCCCATCTTTTCTTTTTTACTCATCCTTCTCTCTTTCTCATTGGAAGGGCTTAAGTTTTTTAAAAAGTAAATGAAAATTCCACAAAAGTATATTACTTTTTAACTTTCTTCGAAAATTATCATATGCTCTCGAAACGAAAAACTCCTTCATTGATTTGAAAGTTTTCGTTTCGGGACTCGTTTAGAGTTCTAACTTTAATGTCCCAGTTTTTCACATCTTTGTTTTCAATCTTGCAAAAAAAAACAACAATAAACTTGTTTTACCTCCAATTTTTTTGCTGAAAAGAAGTCAAAAAGTTCAGGAATACTCCCTACTTTGAAAAATAAAAAAGAAAAACACGTCGTCATTGAGACCCTTAAAAAAATATTTTTCATTCAAGGACTTTTTCCCATATTAAAAAAATTGCAGCATTTTCATCCGATTGTTTGAAATATTTCATTTTTTGATTGTAAAAAAACCTGAAGTTTTTTCTTCTTCTTTTTTTGCCTCTTTCTCAAACACCATCGAACAACAAAGAAAAAAAAGAGTTATTTTTTGCGAATTATTTTTTGATTGTCATTTTTTATTTGTTTATTTTTTCTGTGAAAAAATGGCATTTTTTGACAATGGCTTTGCTTGCAAATTTTTTTTGAAGGATACTTGTAATCTTTTATTTTCAAAAAATGTTTTTTTGTCTTTTATCTTTTAAAAAACAAAAGCTTTAATCTTTTTTGATTGGTCTTGAAAAGAGTTTCTTTTGATTAAAGAAACAATAATTTAAAGTTTAGTTATTTTAAAGAGTTTTTATTTTTAGCTTTTGTTCTTCGTTTTAAAAAAGCTTCAAAAGACGTTTGATATAAATTTTTAATCAAAATGTCAGCTTTTTTCTCTTTCAATGATTGTGTTTCATCGCGTGCTTTTTATGTTTGTTTTTGTTTCTTCTTTTTAGGTCATCATTTTTGGCTGACCTCTGCATTTTTAAAGAAGATACATTTTTCAGTTTTTTATATTTTAAACATTTAACTAACTTTTATGATTTTGCCATTTTTGATTTTACATAAAATGGAAACCCTCTTGAAACAATTTTTTTCCTATGCCTGAACCTGAAAATCAGGCATTCAATGGAGCGGGTTTTTTACTTATTGGTGCTATAGATTAGTGATACTCTTCTGAATCACCCTGATTTTCAAGTTTGTTAATAAGTAGAAATTTTCTCTTTAAGACATTCCATAAATAATTACTGTAAAAAACGTGTCCAAAGATCGAAAAATATTTTTCAAATAAATTTCACATTAGTTTTTTATATTTTTAAAAAATAGATCCATTCATTGTTTTTTTCCACTTTTTTTAATGGTGTCATTTCTATTATTTTTGGATATTTGATTTCACAAAAAGAAGTGGAAAGAAATATCCCTCCAAAAAAGCAATAAAGACTTTTTCTGGCTTTTTTTTTCTTTAACACCGCCGAAGCCTTCAAAGATTTGAAAAAAAGGGGAGGAAAAAAAGAAAGATAAATGGCTTCTCTCTCAGATGGGACAAAAACGATGAATGAGAGGAAGGCTTTAGTCTTCGTTTAAAAAGCTTTTAGACATCTCGTTTTCTTTATATTTTGACTTTTTTTTGTTTGACAGAAGAAACAAAACATGAAAGTGAAACATCATTGTTTTTTAGTCTTTTTTTAGTCAGTTTATTGTGAATTAAACTGGTGGGATACGGTTTTTATCGGCTTTTCTCTTTTCTTTATAAAAGAAGCAACATTTAAAAGTTGTAATTTATTGTTATTTGTAAAAGTTAAATCTGTCTTTAACAGGACAATAAGGGTTGTGGGAGGAGGTGATATTTTTTGGGGTGAAAGATTAGTCATGTTTGTTGTTTTTTTAATAGAATTTAAACAACAAAGCTAAAAATGGAACCCTAATTAACCACTAAGGGAAATACCTTTATACTGAATAAGAAGTCGAAATTTTAAAAAATAGTTTTTATTTAAAATAATATTCTAAAAAAACATAAGTGTACTTTAATTATTTGTAGACAGTAATTGCATAATTGTCTTTAATCTTGATAAAAGTTACTCTCTCTTCTAAACTCTTAATTTTGCTTTTTTTGTGGGTGTTTTTCATTAAATTTTTAAAAAAAACTTGTAACTAAATAAGCTAACACTTTTTTGCAGAAAAAAAATATTCGTCATTTGCTTTTAAAAGGTTTCAACGGCTTTCATCATTTTTCTACCGTAAATAGAAAAAAATTGGAGACCCAGCTTGTAATAAATCCCCTTCAAATAAAAAAAACGATAAAATATATTTTTTTATTTAAACCTCCTCCCTACATTTTTTTCTATCAAGTTTCTGAATCACGCAATAATTTAAAAGCAGAAACCGCAGCTTCGTTCTTTTTTTCATCATTCAAAAAAAAACGCAATTGAAACCATTCTTTTTTCTTTGAAATATAAAAATTAAATGCTTCAGTTTCCATCAAACTTTTTTCTATGTTTTTTATTTCCTTTAATGATTATTAGAAGCAAAAAAAAAAGACAGAAACGGAAGAATTTTTATTTATGAAAAAAAATAGAAGTGTAATGAATCATTTTTTCTTTCTTTTTCATTATTTCAAATGTCTCTCATTTTCGTCGTTGTTGGAGTTGCGCCATATATATTCTTTCCCAATTACCCTCATTTCACGCTTTTCACGTTTTCGTGATAAATCGGTTTTATTCTTTCATTTCTCAGCTGCTTTTATTTCGATTTTAAACTTTTTTCCCTAAAAAAGTGAGTGAAACAAAAAACCCCCCATCGGCTGATTTTTTTTCGCGCACGTGAGACCCTTAAATTTTGTGACTTTTTTGTTTTTTTCTTAAAAAAAAACAGAGATTATCCAATTCAAAAATTTTACTCATATAACTTTTTGGGTAACTGTTTTTTTTGGTACAACTAAGATCATTCACCCGTAATTTTCAATGGACTCATTTTTTGCTTTTCACTTTTCAATTGCTTTGTTTTTTGATTCTTTTTTCTGTACAAATGAATCTTTCTCAACCAACGCGGATTTATGATTTGAAATCAAGTGGTTGGTGGTATACTTTCAAGTGAGAGAGGGGGGTTCGTTATTGGACAAGGTTAAAAAGAGAGTAACTTTTTGTAGTCAAAAAATTTTGTGGTCACAGACAATTTTAAACCATTGTTTTAAAGTTCTTGAAACCTTTAAACAAACTTGTTTAAATTTTAAAACAGCTAAAAATATATTAGTTTTTTGAATGAATCTCTAAAAATTTGTTGGGAAAAAACGTTGTTTTTTAAAACAGTTACTGTAGCTCTTAAAAATTGTTAAACCTTTTTGAAAAAGCTAAAAATAAGCTTTTTTTAAACAGGATATGTCTGAAAGATCTTTGATAAATTTTTGATCTTTAGTTTAACTTTTTTTGCTTCTTTTTTCATGAATCAAACATGTCTTTTTTAAAAATAAAGACATGGTGTGATTTGTCTATCAAAAAAAATTATTCGAAAACGCTATATTTATTTTTTGATTTCTACAAAAAAAAAAGAATTTGACAAATCAAAAACATATTTGACAGGCTTTAAATTTTTGGGTGTTTTTTCCTTTTCGTTAAAGTCTGCTTTTTTAGGGAAAAAAATATTCAGCGTGTTTTTCAAAGAAAAAAAGATGGGAGGGAAAAAGCTTGGAGAAAAGAAGCAGAGCCGGACTCTCTCAATTTCATCAACATGAAAAGAATATTTTTGTGTTTGACCAATGGTCAATTTTCATTTTTGGTGTTTTTCTTGTTTCTGCTTTTTTGTTGATGATTTTTTTGCTTTCTTTGTTACAATTTTTTACGTACTTTTTTTCGATTTTCAGCGTTGAAGCAAAACAAAAAAAAATAATGAGGTTTTAAAAGCTTGCTTTTCACTTCAAAGATGGGAGCGGCTTGCTTTTTTCTTCGACCCATTATATTTTATTCCCTTTAGGGGGGGGGACTTCTTTTTACAGGTAAAAACAAAAATAATAATGAAAGTTAAAAACTTTTAAAAAAGAAGAATGCTAAAAAGTTATTACGTTTCTTCTTTCTTTTTTACTTTTTTTTGCAATTTGCAATTGTTTTGTTGCTGCTGACAAACGGCGGCTAAAAAAGAACCACACAGCTGACGATATTATTTAAAATACTTTTTCGTGCACTGCGCAAAAAAAAGCAAAAAAGGGAAAAAAAGCTTCGGTCACGGTCATCCAAAATTGTATGTTGTTGTTTTTATTCTTTCTTTTTCTGCTGTGTTTGCTGCGGTCACTCTTATAAAAAAAGGTGAGCAAAAAGAGTGAACGGAGAAAAGAAAGGAGAGAAAATATGAAAAATGAAGGTGTATAAAATGAACCTATATATACATTTTTAGACCTATGCAAATTGTTGTTACTACTGCTGCAGTCTCTCCCTTTTTGAAAGTGAACTGTTCCGTGTTGGAAAAGGTCCGTCGTGCAACAGCAATAACAATTTTTCTTGCGCACCTTTTCATTGAAAAAAATTTTTTGGCGGAATTTTTTTATTGCTGCCGCCGTCGGTCGCTATCGTTCAATGTCCTTTTTCTTCTTTCTTGTTTCTTCTGCTTCTTTAATCGATTTATCCGATTTTTTTACTTTTTCTTTCCAATTTTTTTATAGATTTAATACGTAATTTATCCATCTCACTTTTTCTTTTTTTTTCTAACAAGATTTAAAAGAAAATCAGCTTTTGATTTTTTCTTTTGTTTTTGCCTAAATTTCTTTTTTTGTTGCGTGGTTTTTTTTGAAACGGTTCATTTTTTTACTCTTGTTAAAAAAGCAGCTGATTAAAAATTGGACATAAAGGTTTCGAAACTACTTTTTGTTACCGTAATTCAACTTTTTGTAAGTGCAAAAAGTGACCAAAAAATGTTATTTTTCTTTTCATTGAAAAATCACTTTTTCCATTTAATTAATAAAAAACAAAAACAATAGTGTTTATTTTTTTGGGTGCATTCAATTGTTTTTCATAGAATTCCTTTGAGAAATTCCTTTTTGATAAAACATCACTTTTTGAACTTTATCGATAACTTTTATTTTGTCTATGAAAAAAAAAGAATAATAATATTTAGTTTAATAAAACACGACAATGTTTTTTTTCTTTTTTCCGATTTCTTAATCATGATTTTTATCTTTCATGCAAGACAGACACCTTTTTCGTTAATCTGCTCTTTTTTGGTTCTTCAAAAAAATGAAATCTTGCTTGTTTTTGTCGCATTTTTTTCTTTCAATGTTCGAATCTAGAAAATTCAACCTTTAAAATTCTTATTGCACCTTTTTCTTTTTTTGCTCCAAAAAATGATTTCAGTTTCGTTCGTTCGCTTGCTTTTTTCGATCACAAAAAAAAGCAAGCAAGCTTCAAGGAACCGGACACGCTTTTTTTCTTCTGATGGTGGTAGGTGCTTTAAGCTTTCGAATAAAATTCAACTTTTTCATGATTTTTTTTTCTTCTTCTGCACTTCACTCTTGTCAAATCGCGGCTTTTTTTGCTTTGAACAGAGAAAAGCTTGATTTTTTGAAGTCGTTTTTTTTAAAACCAATGTTAGCATTTTTTAAAAAATTTATTTCTAATTCTTTTTTAAACTAGGTGATTTTTTTTCAATGTCTGTTTTTGCATGTCTTAAATCATTTTCAAATTTTTGGTTTTAAATAAACTTTTTTTGATTTACTTCCTTTATTCTCTTAGATCCCCAAGATTAATAGACTTTATTTAATTTTTAAAGTTTGAGTTTTTTTACATTATCAAACACCTCTTCTTTGAAATTCAAAACTTTGTTTCTCGTCTCTTTCATTTATTTTTTGAATTTTTAAGTGGCAAAAATTTTTAAGTTTTTGGCATTTCAAAGGGAGTATGTTTTTGGTCATTTTTAATGTCCATTTTTTTAACATGGCACCATTTCAAAATAGTTCAAAAAATTTTTTAACCGAACTTTTGGTTACTGTAGGCGGCTAAATTCCAAAGGGAAAACTCAAAAATAGTTATTTTTTAATTTCATAAAAAAAGTAACAGATTAAGGAGCAGAAAAACGAGGGTGCATCAGACACCCTTCAATTTTTTCATTGACATATTTTTTTCAAAAAATATACTATTAAGAAATTTAGTAAAAAACAAATCCATCTATCTTTGTTGTTTCTTTAATTAAGACATAAAAAATATAAATATTTTTTCTGTATGTATTTTATAGTTGAACATTTTAACCTTTAAAAATCACAAAATCATTGAATAATTTCCCGGTTTCTATTTTTAACTATGAAACATTTTCATTGATACCTTAGATTTTGATTGATAATGGGGCTATTCTTGGAAAGAAATTTTAGTCACAAGAAAAATTTTGTGATTCCCTCAATTCTTTTTTCTTCTTCTTTAATTTTGCAACTTTGATTTACCCACAATTTTCTATTATTTTTTTTCATGAGGCGTTAAAGATCATTCCACTTTTAATTCTTATTTTTTGAAATGAAACCACAAAGATTTTAGATCAGTGCAAAAAAAATAATTAATCAAAAAATAGAGATGGGCGGTTTCCGGTGATAACATTTTCTTTTCATTTTCAAATTGAATGCAATAAAAAGAAATAACTTTTTTCTCAATCATTCAATCGCTTGCCACTTTATTGTGTTCTGTTAACATTTTCAGAGGAAGAGAAAATAAATAATAAATTCTTTAAACTTTTTTTTGGAAATAAAAAAATAAATTTCCTCCTTCTGTTTGTTTTTTCTTTGAAACTGAGGGCACTAATGAGAAAAAATATGTCACTTTTTTTATCTGTTTGTGGATGCTGTGGATATTGTAGTAAGTAAGTAGTAGTAGAAGCCGTTTTAATGTATTGTGTTCTTTTTTTGGGGTTGTGTCTATTTATTCCTTTTTTCGTTAATATAATGTTTCTGACATGGTGGTGAAGAAGCAGTCACGCATATATAAAATAACAGAAAAAAAGACTTCTTTCAATTTTGACAGCAGCATCCTGCTTCTGTTTTGTTTTTGCTTCTCTGTTTTGAAAATTTAACCGATCTTTTTTTTATTTCCTAAAAAACTTTCACCTTTTTTTGCTTCCCTATTGCTTTGTGTCCTACAAAGAAAAAAATTGTTGTTTTTATCTCAAATATTTTTTGAAGTCCTCCCGATCCGCCCCCCATCGAAGAGAGATTTTGTAAGCTTTTGACAGATCGCGTCATTTTTGATCTTTTTTTATCGTGCGCAAATTCCTTTTTTTTCTTCTTTTTCTTGTTAGCTGCTTTGATCGTTGAAACAATCTCAAAATTTAACGAAAGTTGTTTCAAATCTTTTTTTCCTTTTCCCAAATTTAAACAAATTTTTTCAAGTGTTTTTGTGCTAAAATATTTTCTGCGTGTTTTTAAAAAATTACCGTATTCATTTTTATTCTTTTTTTAGGATTTAAATCAATCAGATATATATTTATTATTTGTATATTTTAAAGTATGCCATCATTATCACCATCACAATCAAGAGATTTTTTTACAATGCCATTTCGAAAAAGAAAATATACAATAAATCCACCAGATGATATTTATAATGTAATTTATCTTGGAAATGTGCTAACAATTATGGGAAAAGGTGAACAATCAATAGAAAAGCCGCTATCTCTAATATGGAAAGCATATTGTTCAAAGCAGCAAAGGCATGAACTTTCAATGAAGTTAATGGTTACAAGATCTGGGCTAAAAGCTGAAACAAAACTTCAAGGATTGACAGAATATTGGGCACATCGAATAACATTTTGTTCAGCACCAGCCGATTATCCAAAAGTTTTTTGTTGGGTTTATAAGCATGATGGAAAGAAGATGAAACCAGAGTTGAGATGTCATGCAGTTTTATGTAAGAAAGCAACAATTCCAGCACAAATTGCATCAAATTTAAATGATTTCTTGCATCAAGCTTTACAAGAATATAAACGTGAAAAAAGATGTATTGAAAAGGCAAGAAAAGTTAGCGCACAAGCTGGCGGACATGGATTAGGTCCAAGAAGGGTATGTTAATTGAATTTAAAGTTTGTGGATGAAATTAATTTGTTTTATTTTAGAAACTTTTACTTCAATCTGGCTCCCTCAATTTTCGGCCACCTGTTAGTAGATCAAAATCTGCTCCAAGACTTGGCTCAATTGATGAAGAAGATGAAATTGATGAAACCGTTTGCAATGAAATTATTATGGAGGTTAGTTTTTGGTTTTACAATTAAAAAAATATACTGCAACATTTCTGCAACCGCCGCATTTTTTTTTGTAATTAAAAATCTATTAACGTTTTTTATTAAATCCTCAAAAAAAGTAATAATGCTCTCTTTGACCTAAATTTTACAGTTCTTTTTTTGTATAATAAATTTGAGTGCTTTTTTTTCAAAAATTTTTTTATTGACTTTCAAAAAAACGAACGTGAAAAAAATAGAAAGTTTTTTGAAGCGTGGCCAATTTTGAACTCCATTTAGAAGAAAAAAGATGGCATTGCCCCAGTTTTTTTTCAATCTTCTAAAATCGTAAATTTTTTATTTGATTTTTTTGTTAATAATTTCTTTTTATTTTTTCAAGTCCGCTTCAGTCTTTTGTCGATTCTTCTTTTTTTCTTCTTCTGATTTTTTGACGACAACCGCAATAACGAAGCAAATGAAGAAGAAGACGGTATACTTGAAAGTATACTACAAAGTCGAAAGGTTGTTGTCGATGTTCTTCTTCTTCTTCTTGTCGTGTCATCTCAAACACGTCTTTTTTCAAATATAGACAGAAGATTGAAAGGGTAAAAAAAAAGCATTTACAAAATGATTCTAAAATTGACAGTCTTTCTCGTTCAAAATAGACAACAACTTGTCGCAATTCCAAATTTTGACACTTTACTAATCGCATATTGCAAAGGAATAACGAGTATTAGAAAGAGTAAGCATTTAAATGTGGCTTCTTTTTTCCTTGCAACAGTTTTTGCTAAGTCTTGTCTTTGATGGTCACTCTTTTTCTTGTTTTATTAAAAGTCTTTTTTGACAGTCTTATAACAGCTTAAACAGAAGCTAATGAAACTTGCGCAATTTTTTTCTTCTGACACATTCGAGAAAAAAATCTCAACAACTCTTTTTGAGCAGCTGACAGCAATAGTAATCTTTTGCGGATATCCTTCTTTTTTTAAAAACTGAATCATCCAAAAACGATATTTTTCAAATATATTACATTTTTTAAGATTTAAAAATTCTGATAAAAAACTGCATTATTTTTTACGTCACATTCGTTTTTATTATGTCTCTCTTTTCTTGAAATTTCTGCAAAAATTTCGTAAAACTGGAACATTTTTGCACTCAAAAATCATTAATGAAACAAATAAAAAGATTGTTATTACCCAAAAAAAAACAACTTTCGTTGTGCGCTTTATTTTGTGTTTTCTGTTGCCTAAAAAATTTTGAATTTCAAAAGCTTTTTTTTCAATCAAAACTCATAAAATGCACGTGAAATGTTATATTTTTTGGGTGTCAATGAAAAGACGCTCAAAACCTATTAAATTTAAGTTGTTTTATATGAAAGATCATGGGCAACTCTATTTTAAAGGGGAAGAAAATTCCGTAGCATCAAAATTAAAGATTAGTTTGAAATTGATTGAAAAAATGCACGCATATCAAAAATGTTACAGTACTTTGAACAAACTAAAAATATCATTATTTTCATTAAAATTTAAAACGCTGATTTTAAAATGTTAAACATTTTTCTAGGAAAATGATAATGATGATGATACATTTGAAGATGGTGAAATTGGAACAGAATCCATGACATATGATCAAAATTCTATGCAACATGATTTTGATTCATCTGCTGATTCATCAATAATAATTTTACCAAAATCAAACACCGATGAAATAAATAATAATTATGAAAGTGATGAAGAAGAAGATAATGAATTTATGAGACCGATACGATTTCAACGAAAATGTTCAATGAATTCTGCAACAAAGAAACGACATCAATCTTTACCGCATTCAGCTGAACTTCTTTCAACAAGCTTTCAAGATTCTTGTCAAATTCAAGATGATAATGAAGAAGAAGAAGAAGAACCAACGGCATCAACAACAACAGATTCAACACAAATTCCAACAAGTTCTTGCGCATCTTCTGATGATGGATTTACATCTTCATGTCAATCAGGAGATTTGGAACAATTACATCGAAATCAACGTGCATCTTTAAGACGTCGAATAAAAGCTCTTAAAGAGCCTGATTCAATTAGTGATGAATCTGGATATCATGAATCTGGAGCTGGATCTGGAAGTGAATCAAAAACAACAACTTCTCGGCATTCAATTGAATATAGGTAAAAAAATTATTCTAACCATTTTAAAAATATTTTTTAATTCAATTTTTTTAGCGATGAAGATGACGAAGAAGAAGAAGATTTTGAAGATGAACGAAAAGCTGCCCTTGCCGCACAATGCCTTCTTGGAACTTCTGCAACAATCGAACTAGAACCAAATGTTCAAATTACCGCACTTTAAAAAAAGATTGTTTTGAAACAATTTTTTTCAAAACTTTTTTTTGCATTTTTAGTTTTTAAACAGGTGTTTTTTGAGCAGCTTAAATCCAAGACTTTTTATTTGTACATATATTTTTTAGCATTTTTGATTATTATTTTTTATTGTCCTTCAGATATAAAAATTGTTTTATTTGTTGTAACATTTTTTTTCTGTCTTTTTCTACTTTTTTTCCATTGCAATTTTTCTCTTTTTTTAAATTCGAGCTTTGTTTCTTTCTTTCTGTATTCAAAAAGGAAAGAAAGATTGATTTTAAATTTGAAACAAAAAATGAAACCAAAGATTTTTTTAAATTTTGTCTTTACATTTATATGTGTGTATGTTTGTAATAGTACAATATAGTAATTAATACGAGCATATTTAAAAAAAAACAGAGTCTACTTAATAAACGATGAAAAAAATTACCATTTCACAGTTATAAAAAACTCATTCGAAAATAATCAGTTGGTTACTGTATTATTGAACAAACAGATATTACCGAAAATGAAACAAAATCGATTAATTTTACTGATTTATTTTTAAAGAAAATCCAATCTATATATGATAACAGCAAAATTATTTTGGGTATTGTAATAAATACTTTCAATAAATTTTGTGATCTTAAAATATCTTTGGCTCCTGTTTTTTTAAAAGTTGTAAAACTTAGAACTTTAGTATTAATATATTTTACAATTTAAGTAAAAATTTAAGTACAAGATTTTTATTCCAGGAGAGATTACAGTAACTGAGTAAAAGGATACAATGACAAAAAAAGTACAAAGTTAGTACCAAAACAGACAAAAAAATAATATAAATTTGGGTTAGAAAAAGAGAAAACATATAATCCATATTTCAATTAAGCATTGAAGCGACGATTACCAAGTTCACTATCAGAGTAATTAAGCAAAGTACTCAGTTCATAATATTTGATTTCACCATTTTCCCATTTAATTTCTTGAGGCATATGTTGCTTGACAGAATGATAAACTTCGAATCCACGAGCAGCTCTATAAAAACAATATAAAATTAAATTTTTAAATGAAAAAACTTACAATTCATCAGCTTGATAAATTGGTGTTGGTAAAGATACAGGACTGCAAACAATTTGATGACCATAACTTAAAGAATGAAGAAATGAGAACAATTCTTTTTTGCTAACTTCAGGTTCATTCAATACAACAGAAACTTGAACAAATTTGGCTGTACCTAAAAAAGAAAAATCAAGAGTGAGCGTTTACCTTTTTATCCTTACCTTTAATAGCTTTGTGACATTGCATATAAAATTCAATGCAATCAGGACGAGTAAATGTGTTTTCAATGAAGGATCCAGCTTGAGGATTTGCAAAATCACCTTTACTTCCTTCAAAGAAACGTTTATGATGTCTTTTGGTGCAAATAATAAATACAAATTTAGGTTTATAATCGAGCTTTGTTTCTTTCTCAAAATCTGCGAAGCCTTGTCTAATTGCAGGTAATTCTTCTTCAAAAGTCATTTTAAATTGTCCTTCTAAAATATAACACTGTTATTTCAAACAATAAAATGCAATTAAAAATCTCACCTGACACACCATCACGTAAAATAACAACAATACCAGGTAACTTTTTACGATTATTTTTAAGACGAAGCAAAAATTGTTTGACATAAATTCGTAATTCATGTTTATCAACTTTTTCTTGGCAAGTTGGCTGAAAGAAGAAATCCTGAAATGCATTTAATATAGCAAAGTCTTAATTTTTAACGTAAAAACTTACCCCAATAAAAGCAGAAGGATCAGGTAAAACATTCGCTGTAATTCCAACTGTAGATGGATCCCGAGTTTCAGATTGATGGCCTTTATCAATATTTTCTTTACGTTCTTCAGGAGAAACTCCAGCTGGATGGGCTACATCATAACCAAGAATAACTGAAAAAAGTGTAGTAATAAAGTTAATAAAAAAAACCATAAAAAACATACGGACGTCACCCTTATTGATATCAAGCCGTTCTCTAAAAAGAAGAAAATATAGTATTGTAATTTTTTATTAAAGTAAAACATACGCAGTATTAAATTGAACTTTATAATTGGATCCACCGTTCTTAACATTAATTTTAAGAAGGATATTTCCAAGTGTTTGTGTTTGATGTTGTTCAACAACCTTCAAAGCGACTTCAAGAGTAACATGCTGAGTTAAAACTTTTGTAACAGCTTCCATCATTTTAAGGATATTATGAGAATGTTGATTTGATTTGCTATCAATAAGAATAACAAAGGTGATTTGATTATCTTTAAATTCTTTGAACAATTTACGCCAATCATTAAAAGATGAAGTTCTGCTATTAAATCCTTTTAACCTTGCATCTTCTTTAAATGTAATGCCACGACCTTGTGAAACCTAAATTTTTATTAGACGCTATAATATATTATAAAAATCTTACCTTTTTAAAAGTATCATGGAATCCTTTAATCAAATGCGGATCACAATCTCTTCCATCGTAGATAATTGCCCAACGATTAATATTACAAGGTTGATAATATTTATTTCTTCCAAGATCAAACTTCCCATCTTCATTTGGTTGAATTTGTACGTTTCCACCAGCAATAATTGTTGGCTTTGGTGGACGTTCAAATTCAAGTGCTGTTGCATTTTCTGCTGGTTCAGATGAAACATGAATACCAAATGCTTTTGTAACATCACTATTAAAATCCATAGCATGTACTTCAGTTATAATATTTTCATATCTAAAAGAACGAAGATATAAAAATATATATTTACAGTAGCTTTTATACCTTTGTTGAGGCGGAACAGCATTTAACCTATGTACTTGCTCACGTAAATATGAAGTAACCTTTTCAAGGCTAACACGTTGATTTGGAAGGATTGCTAAAAAAAAGCGACTAGAGTTACCTATATAAAATCATTACAAAACATACAAAGCAATTCCATTGGAAATTGTCCTTTATCACCATAAACATTAACTGCACGAGTATGAGGTTCTCCAAGACGACAATGTTTCTTTGTTCGGTAAAAATCTGGTAAGCTAATAACTTCTTCAGTGCTATCATCTGTTCCATCACCAAGTGTAATACTGAAAAAAGGGTAAAATAAAGATATTTAATAAAACCATAAAAAACTTACGAAATTTCATCAACATATCTATCATCAAAATTTTTAACAACCAGAACACGATGTTTATCATAGAGTGGACAAACTTTGATACCTTGAAAGAATTTTATAGCATCTTCCCAAACATTGGGATTACGGGCATCAGCATTAATAAATTCCTTTACTTTTTGAAGTAAATTCCCAACAGAATAAAAAGGAGAGCATTTGAAATCAACGATCAGCCCAGGACAAATTTTTTTTGTTGTAGCATTGTTGGGATCATCCACTTCAACGACTCTTATTCCTTTTTGTGTACCATAACGGGTGCAAAGGCCTCGACCAATAGGCTTTTCTTCTTCACGATATAGCTGACCTGATCCAACAACAGAAAAAATTCCACTACAAATTAAATATTATTATAATGAACATGAATAAAATTAACAGCTTACCTATTTAAAGCACCCTGAGATAGGATAATTTCTAAAACCTGACGCACAGACTGATCTTCATCAAGAACAATATCACCAGAACTATACTGAGAAAGATCTGATAAATCAACATATTCCATTTCTTGATTTGGTGAAATTTCAACAGTAATTTCTCCATTTCCTTTAAGCAATTCTTGAAGCTCGGTTGTAAGTTGATCCTTTGTTACAGTATAAGAAATTTGTGTAAAAGGTTGAGAAGAGTACAATGTATTTTGATTATCATATGCAATTTGAATTTGTGGAACGCCAAAATCATTCGTAGCCCCCATAACTATAGATAAAATACGGTAGCATAAAGCTCTCGTTCGAGTATCACGTCTAAAAAATTTAATATAATAAAATAATATAAATTCACAATCTTACTTTTCTTTGGTAAGGGAAGTAACTATTGCTCTACCATCATATCTTACAGTTCTAAAGTCCATTGAAACATCATATCGATATGCTTTTCTACCAGGATCAACATGTACTGGAAAAATAGCGCCTTCACCAGTTAAAACATGTGGTTTAGAAGGAGGGCGTGCACCACCTCTTCCACGATTTCCTCCATCTCCATTACCACGACCACGTCCATATCCACCACGATTTCCACCGTTTTGAAAGTTACGATTTCCTCCATCTTGAAAATTTTGACGATGTCCATCATCTTGAAAATTTCGACGAGGTCCAGCACCACGATTTCCTCCATCTTGAAGATTCCGATGACCACCATCTTGAAAATTTCGACGAGGTCCACCACCATTATAATTACTACGATTTCCATCATCTTGAAAATTTGCACGATGTCCGCCACCACGATTTCCACCATCTCGAAAGTTTCGATTACCACCTTCTTGAAAGTTTGTACGATTTCCACCACCTCGACTTCCACCATCTTGAAAATTTGCACGTCCACTTTTCATGATGGAGAAAGATATGATTAATGCAACTGCTGCCTTCTAAAAAAAGAAGTAATGAAAAGCAAAACGCATGCGCGTGAGTAAAAAAAATTAAAATAATCATTCGAGAAAAAAACGAGAGAAAGCGCGGCAAATTTAAAATATACATCAAAGGAGAGAAAAAAGAAGAGAGAGAAAATCGCGTTGCAAAAAAATAGTTTACCGTAAAAATAATAAATATTTTTTTCGTGTCTTTCGAAATCTAAAAAGAAACACTTTGGCGCCTTTTTCGAGGATATTTCGCAATGCATCTAATGATTTTCAAGTGGATTACTATGTAGCTTTAAATTTTGCTTGAAGAAAAACTTTTGCAAAAAATAAGTTTCAGATACAAAATAAGATTTGTTGGGACATTTTATGATCCAAAAGGGTGGATACTTTAGAAAAGAACACAAAAAAAGCAGGGAAGGTGTAAAAATGAACAATGTCCAACAAATGCGTGATGATTGGATTTATAACTGTCTGTTGCAAAAACAAAAACAGCGGTGCGAAATTCCAAAACAATGGCCCAAATGCTTTTTGCACTTAAGTAACAGAATGCGTGTCGACATAGACTTTTTATAGCAAGCGACATTAGAATGGATTTCCTTTGTCGATAAATATTCCATATTATATAATATGCACTTGAGATTTTGTTGCCCTAAAAGTAAAAATGGTTATTGCTATTACTTTAGAATTTTGTGCGGCTGTTCGGCAACGACCCCTTTGAATCACTTTTGAAATATTAAGGTCCATAATTTATGGATAAAAAAATATCAAAAATGTCGTTTTATTGTTGAAATAAAAAAATCAGAGAGAAACAAAGAAAACAGCCATTTTTACTGTTTTACTTACTGCTGCCACTTTTTGCCATTTGAAAAAAAACAACATTCAACGAAAAGAGAAAAATAGGGAACTTATAGAATTACAGACAGAAGCTTCTGCAGTATATGAATAAAATGAACACACATATGTATAATAAAAAATAAATAAAAAAAAGTTTTGTGATTAAAAAAATTGATATGCATTTTTTATCAGAGACAAAAGAAAGACGTTTTAGTGTTCCGTTTTTTTTAAACGGACATTGGAAAAAAATGCAAACATTAAAATATAGGACAATATGAAAAAAATCTCTGTTAGGAAAATAATGTGTTATCAATTTTACAACAACAGCAAAGTTGTCAACAAAAAATGACAGGTTCTGTTTTTTCAATTGATCTTTGGAAACATAAAAAACTTTTTTCTATAAAATAAAAGCAGAATTTTGGGTGCAAATATGTTTTTTTACAATCCTTTATGTGAGTTGTAAATATGAAAAACTAAAAGTTGAAAAAAAATCATAATACTAAATTTGTTGCTTCAACCAAAGTACACAATCAGTGCTGTTCAAATCACTGTGAAAAGAGAGTGATCTCTAAAAGCAACAATAGAGAAAAAAAAGTGAAAGTGAAAAATCTCTATTATGCAAAACAGTGAACAATCTCTTTCACTGTTTTCTTCACTGTGACTTCACAGAGATTTTCACTGTTTTTAAATTTTTTTCGTGTCAACACAATTCGTTAAAAAGGAGGACACATTAGCAAAAGAAATAGAAGTAAAAAATCAATTTTTGTAAAATACCTTTTTAGTGAAAAAAATAAATGTCTTAAAAGAATCATTTAAACAAGTAAAAATTTACTTGTTTAAATGATCGCTAATAATAGTGCTTATTATTAACCATGCCGAAAATGCAATTGCTCCAGCACAAAGTTGAAGATATGGAAATATGCAATAAACTGCACCTTTAATTGCAAGATAGTCTGTTAAAGTTCCATTAAAAGTAATTGCAATAAATCCCATAAGTTTGTAACAGCTTTCTTTTAGAAAGTAGGTTTCCATAAAATTGGGATGATTGGCAAATACAGTAGCTGAAAAAAAGAACTGTTTTAAGTAAAAATGGTGTTAAATTAATTGCGTCTTAATTACAGAAAACTTACTTCAAAATGAGTCGAACCCAAGATTAAAACAATTTCATAAATAATATCTTACCACTCTTGAATCGGATGTAAATTAACATCGTAATAAGAACAATTGTAAAATTTGTAAAAACTTTCTAGATTAAATGATTTATTACAAATCTATTTTATGTTTATACCAAAACGGCTGAAAAATGCATACAATGCTTTTAAAATCTAAACTGTAGCTTAATTTTAAAGAAAAAAATTTGTGGGAACTTCAGTTTTTGTATCACTGTTATTTTAAAATATTGTTTATTGTTTTAAAATACAAAAAAATAAAAATAAAATATGCAACAACAGTATAAACAGAATTTTAAAAGTACAAAAAATTGAACTTTCAACTTTTCTAAGAAATGGAAAAAGATTTTTATTGATATAGTATTTCCCAGTGTTGTATCTATTATTGTATTCATGTCATTGTTTTTTGGCAACAAATAATGAAAGAACAAACGCATAGAAATCGTCAAAAACTAATATAATTACCCATTTTTTATATTTTGAAGCCCGAAATGCCTTAAATAACGAGGTTCCAAAAAATATTCGCGATGTTATTGAACTTCAGGATAGTGTAGACGAAAATTAACATTTGTTTTTGTTGTTTTAGCTTTTCTTTACTGTTTAAAAACATTTCAAAATTAAAAAGAAGCCTATTTAAAGTAAAAATTGGAGGACAATATTAAAAATCAGTCAAAACAGGATTTCGGGGAATGGCGGGGAATTCCCTGGGGAATCCCCCGATTTTTTTGATTCCACGGGGAATGAACAACCCTCCCCTTAGGCATGGCAGCTAACAGCCCGTCACAGAACGCTAGAACTTTATATCTTTTTTTATCACTGATAAAAATGTTTTTTGACAATTACAACCCCACCGGCCTTTGGGATAAGCTATCTAATTCCGCAGACTGCATAAAAAAATGTTCAGTAGGTGCCGAGATATGAGCAAAAGGCCGTTTCGACCCGGAAACGGGCCCAAAACGGGCATTGGGTCATATCTCGGCACCTACTAAACTACTAAACATTTTTTTATGTAGTCTGCAGAATTAGATAGCTTATCCCAAAGGCCGGTGGGGTTGTAATTGTCAAAAAACGTTTTTATCAGTGGTAAAAAAAGATATAAAGTTCTAGCGTTCTGTGACGGGCTGTTAGCTGCCATGCCTACCTCCCCTTCATCACCACCAAAAACTTCAAAAATCAAAAAAATTCAAAGATATCAATTTATTGAGATAAAGAAAAAAACAAGAAAAATCATATTACAGATAAAATAAATAAAAAACAGACAAAGAGAAAGAACACATTAATCAACTTCTTCCATACGAGAAGCATCGTCTTCGGCACCATCAACCTTAACTTCATTTGCACATGATGAAGGACCAGCAACTTCAGCGACATCTTCTTCTTCACCAATATCAAGACCAAGTTTAATCATACGATAAATACGATCAGCATGAGGTTGAGGTTCATCCAAAGAGAAGCCAGAAGTAAGGAGAGAGGTTTCGTACAAAAGAACAATGAGATCTTTGGTTGCCTTATCATCTTTATCTGCAGCAATACGATCACGAAGATTCCTAAAAAGAGAGAAACATTAAATGAGAAACACATTACAACAAAAAAAACCTTACTTAATGATAGAATGTTCAGGATTAATTTCAAGATGCTTTTTTGAAGCCATATATCCCATAGTTGAAGAATCACGAAGAGCTTGAGCTTTCATAATACGTTCCATATTTGCAGACCATCCATATTCACTTGTTACAATACAACATGGTGAAGATTCAAGACGATTTGATACGGTAACTTTTTGAACTTTCTTATCAAGAATATCCTTCATAACCTTGCAAAGATCTTCATATTTGACTTTATCTTCTTCAAACTTTTTCTTTTCTTCTTCAGATTCAGGAAGTTCAAGGCCTTCTTTGGTGACAGAAACAAGCTTTTTACCATCATATTCTTTAAGCTGTTGAACACAATATTCATCAATTGGATCAACCATATAAACAACTTCAAAGCCACGTTTCTTAACACGTTCAACAAATGAAGAAGTTGAAACAACATCAAGACTTTCACCAGTAATATAATAGATGGAGGTTTGATTTTCTTTCATACGTCCAACGTAATCAGCCAAAGAAGATAATTCTTCACCAGAAGCAGAAGTATGATAACGCAAGTATTCAGAGAGCTTTTTACGATTGGTTGAATCTTCATGGATACCAAGTTTAAGATTTTTTCCAAATTGTTCATAGAACTTCTTGAAGTTATCTTTATCTTCAGCAATTTCATCAAAGAGTTGCATACATTTCTTTACAAGATTCTTTCGAATAACTTTAAGGATCTTTGATTGTTGAAGCATTTCACGAGAAATATTTAATGGTAGATCTTCAGAATCAACAACACCTTTGATAAAATTAAGATCTAAAAGAAAGTGTAACAAAAAAAAGTCAAAAAAAGGGTATAACAACATACAATCAGGCATTAGTTCTTCACAATTTTCCATAATAAAGACACGACGAACATAAAGCTTGATGGAATTTTTGGTTTTCTTATTTTCAAAAAGATCAAATGGTGCACGTTGAGGAACAAAAAGCAAAGCACGAAATTCAAGTTGACCTTCAATTGAGAAATGCTTAACAGCAAGATGGTCTTCCCAATCATTTGATAAAGATTTATAGAATTCTGCATATTCTTCATTGCTGATATCATCAGGATTACGAGTCCAAAGAGGCTTAGTCTTGTTGAGTTCTTCATCTTCAAGATACTTTTCTTTAATCTTTTTCATCTTCTTTTCATCCTTTTTGACTTCTTCTTCAACTTCTGCACCATCTTCAGAGACCTTCTTTTCAGCATCATCATCATCTTTAACTTCTTTATCAGCTTTCTTTTCAGCATCTTCTTCTGCTTCAGCTTCATCATCAGATACTTCCTTTTCACGTTCTTTTTCAACAACAAGCTTGATTGGATATCCAATGAATTGTGAATGCTTCTTGACGATTTCTTTAATCTTCTTTTCATCAAGATATTCAAGTTGATCTTCTTTCATATGAAGAACAATCTTTGTACCACGAGTAAGTTCGGCATCATTTACAGTTTTAATTGTAAATGAGCCACCAGCAGAAGATTCCCATTGATAGCATTCATCATCATTATGCTTTGAATTGACAACAACACGATCAGCAACAAGAAAAGCTGAATAGAATCCAACACCAAATTGACCAATCATTGAAATATCTGCACCAGCCTAAACGTGATTTATACAAGTGATAAAGCTATATGATTAACAATAACTTACTTGAAGAGCTTCCATGAATGCTTTTGTACCAGATTTTGCAATAGTACCAAGATTATTGACGAGATCAGCCTTTGTCATACCAATACCAGTATCCATAATGGTAAGGGTTTTATCAGCTTTGTTTGGAGTGATCTTGATGAAGAGTTCTTTACCAGAATCAAGTTCAGCAGGTTCTGTAAGAGCTTGATAACGAATTTTATCAAGAGCATCAGAAGAATTAGAAATTAATTCACGAAGAAAAATTTCTTTATTGCTATAAAAAGTATTGATGATAAGGCTCATCAATTGAGCAATTTCTGCTTGAAAAGCAAAAGTTTCTTCTTGAATTTCAGCCATTTTTGAAGACGAACAGCGAAAGATATTTGATGGTATACCTGAAAGAGAGGAAGTACTATTAAAGATGATGTAAAAATAGCGACATAACGCGGATAATATACACGAAAAAGATAAATGCAAAAGAGATAAATAAAAACAATGACAAAATAAATTATAAAATAAAGCAATAAATTAGGAGAGAAGTATAAAAAGTAACCAGCATTGACGATCATAAAAAAATGAATGATTTTTGCAGGCCAGAAAAAAAGAAAACTTTTCTAGAATTCTCGAATGTTCTTCTCTCTCTCTTCTTCTTTTTTCTTCCAGAAAAAAAAGAAGAAAGAGAGAAAGAAAAAAAAGGTGTTCGAAAAAAATGCTTTGGATGCGGTAGGAAGAAAGTTCAAATCTCCATTCAAGCAAAAAAATATTTAAAAAAAGCATAATTATTTACAAATTGACTTCATAAAATTTATTTTATGAAATATAATGTCTTCAGATTATTTAAAAAAATTAAATTATTGTTAAAATCAATATTTTTATTATCAGTTTTCTACAAACATTATAAACAAGCTTACTTTAGCATTCAATGGAATAAAATTTACAGCATGCTCAAATCCACCCATTTTTTTAATAACTTGAATGGTTTGATCAACGGAAAAAATGCCATTGGTAGAGATCCGCTACTTTTTGTCTTTTTCAGATATTTCTTTAACATTATCCAAACAATCTGGATGGACTTCGGCATTTACATAGATTATTCTGTTAAGATCATCAAATTCAATCCGATATTTATGTAACACGTCTAGACTAATAATTATAACCAATTGCGGATGTTTGTTCACGAATACTTTGTATTTTTGATAATAATATTGACGTTGTTGTCATTTTTTAAAGCTATTAAAAAGTGTAATATTAACGTTAATAAATAATGGTAAAACGGGAGCACAAAAAACTTTAAAATTTAATATGGAGTCTATTTGTCCCTTGAAAGTATTGACTTTTTACCCCTAATTTTTCAACACTTTTTGTATTAATACATTATGTATTAATACAAAAAAAGCATATGCATGTATTATACATGCATAAAAATCAATACATTAAGGGTATTGAAAAAATTATGGGTAAAAAGTCACTGTTAAGCAAAAAACTACAGTAACCTTTAAAATTTACTTGTTTTTACCATGAAAAATGTGGATGATGTCTATCCCGCTTTTTGAGGTCAACAAATCCTTTATCTTTGTTAAGTTTATCAAGCTTTTTCATATCATCCCCGGATAGCATAACTTTTAAAGCTTCACCATTTTCTTTTAATTCTTTCAGCTTTTGATGATTATGGAATTATTCCAATTCCATAATTAAGAATCCAATGAAGTGCAATTTGAGCAGTTGTCTAAAAAATAAATTATCATCAAAAAATATTTATTTTTTTAAGGGACACACTAAATGGTGGATGGACGGGCCGGTGGAGTGGTCGTCTAAACGGTGGACGGATTTTTAAGAAAACAATTTTAAAAAAAAATCTGAAATGGGGCTGTCCAGATATTACGTCATCAAGAGACATGGAGGTAGGGGGTCAGGAAATTATGACGCCGCTTTGAAGTTGCGGCAAAAGATCAAAGGGAAAGAATGACGCATAAGGAGGTAGGGGTCCAAAAAAGTCGAAATTTTGATGACGTAATATCTGGACAGCCCCAATCAAAAAATTTTTGGAGGATGAATCCTAATTTGCGTATGGTGAAATTTTTCGAATTTTTTTTAATAACTTTTTTCAAAAATCCATCCATCGTTTAGACGTCCACTCCACCGGACCCATCCATCCACCATTTAGTGTGCCCCTTTTTTTAATCCCTGGATAAAAATTATTTCCGTCTATTTTATTAAACAATATTTTCCTTTTAAAACAACTTTATTAAAATATTTATCAATCTTCATATATTGAAATATTGCGACAACAAAAATTACTTTGACTGTGATAAAGAAACTTTTTTTGTGACAACAAAAAATATAGCATCCATAAAATTCAAACTTTTACAATATCTTTCTTTCTTAAACATTTGAATATTACTGCTGAAAATTGTGTACTGTAAAATTAAAAGTAACATGCTTTTTCGCAAAAAATTCAAAAAGCAAAAGAAATGAATACTGTAAAAAAAGTTTATTTTTATCAAAATTTTACATACAAATACTCAAAAATCATACAGTTTGAAAGAATATTTAATTAATGATTTTATTAATCAGTTGAATGAAAGCACTGAATATGAAATTGTAAATGTGAATCATGATCAAAACATTTATCACAGCTATGACATTTAAATAAATTTGCTGTATTTTGATCAGAATGTGTTCGGCGAACATGGCTATCATGTGCAGCATGAGATGCAAAAGATTTTCCACAAAATGCACACTAAAAAATTTTAAAGTTAAAAAAGCTTCAACTTTTCAGTAATTATAATGCTCAAAGCTTGTATAAGATTAAAGTAGGGATAATTTTTGAAACTCGATTATCCTGTTTCTGGGTCATTAATCCTATCATGACCCAATAATTTCAAGATTCCTTAGGGTAATCAGATCGTTGTGGGATTCAATGACTCTTTAATAGTTTAAAATTTTAACTTCTTTTAAATTAAAAACTATAGAAAAAGTGAAACATACTTTAAAAGGTTTTTCTCCGCTATGTTGTCGAATATGTGTTCGAAGGATTGAACTTGCGGTAAAACATTTTGTGCAAAATGGACATTTATACGGTCGTTCACCACTATGAACTCGCAAATGCTAAAAAAAGAGAAATATTTTGGACATTTAAAATTGGACTTAAAAAGGCAAAATAGGTAAATCGTTGATTAAAAACTATGTTTTAACAGTTTTTTAGTTTTTTTTATTTCCACTTGTTCGACGAAATTACTGTAGCAAAAAAAGGTACAAACCTTATTTAAAGAAGAAGATTGTGAAAAAGATTTTCCACAAACATTACAAATATGTGGTCGATGATTTTCATGTACATGTAAAATATGAATTCGAAGTCGATCCCTTTTTTCAAAAGATCGAGTACAAAGTGGACATGGAAATTTTCGATCACCATTATCCACGCATCTTGTATATTTTAAATGTTTATCTCGATAATATGCATATGAAAACATTTTTCCACATCTTTCACATTGATATCCATTTCCATTATTACTATTATTTCCAGCAAGAATGGGAAGAGTCGAATTTAAATGAGATGATTCAAGTAATGAATTTGGTGTCTCTGATAAAAGAAAATTTTGTTGTGAAAGTGAACGTGGAACAGATGGACCAGATGCATCACTTTGTGAATCTAAATTATTTCCATCTTCTAAGGCATTATTTGTTGTTTCCGTTTCAGATGCAACAGAAATTTGCTCCAATCGATTAAAGTCAAATGAAGACTTTTTGAAATAAATTATTTCGTCTCCATAATTTATTGGTTTCAGAGTGATATTATTTTCTTCACAAAGATTTGCTTCTTCTTCCTTCATCGAAGAATGACATAAAAGTTTCCAAGTTTCTGGAATCTAAAAAAGCGGATTCTGAAATGACAAAAAAAAGCTGAAACAAACATCAAAAATTTCTTGTTCATCGATAATTTGATTTCCTGTATAAATTACGGCATGTGAAACAGAATCGGCTGCAGATACTGTAACAATTGAAAGATTTTCACAAAATTCATTTAATTCAGAAATTTGTTCCAGAGCTAAAAAATTGAACTTCTAAAATGACTTTTTTCCAGTTTTTAATTATTTTCAATTTTAGCCCACATAAAATATTTTCCCTTTAAAAAAAGATATTTATAATTACCCTGAACATTTTCTGTATGACGCAATAAAACATTAATTGGCTCATTTGGATTCTTTCCATTAATAAGTTGAAAATTTATTTGTTTTGTAGGTCGTTGTAGGATTCCATTTTTTCGTGATTTTTCTATTCCTGATAAAGTTGTTGAAACAGATTTATTATCATTGATTGCTTCAATGGATTGAATTTGTTTCATTCGAGCTTCCAAAAGGGATGCAAATGCTGAAGGTGGAATTATTGGTGGAATATTTCCAAAACCAAATGGTGGAGGAAATCGAAATAAAAATGGAAATGGAAATCCATTTGGAATAATTCCATTATTAATATTATTATTATCAGACGAAGTACGATGTTGTTGTTGAAAGAGATTATTATTATTATTCGATGTTGGAAACATTACTAATTTTAGTTAACTTTAAAAATTAGAAGCAAAAATGAAAGACACCCTTTTTTAAAGTCGAAGTCTTTTAAAGAATGAAAGTATCTAAAAAAATTGAAAAAAAGAGAGGCACTTTTCTACCGTATTTCTCCTCCCTCTCTCTCTCTTTTTCTTTAACGTTCTTTTATGCATTCAAAAATTTTTTAAAGTCAGTTAAAAAAGAATTAGGCACCGCCCCATAGACACGACACCCAATAAGGCTGCATTCATTTTCTTTCTTTCTTTAAAGATTCGAAAAAAAGACTATTCTCTTTTAAGTAAAAAAAATGAGACGATTGGAAAGAGACCGAGGATATATATTGTCATCTCTTAGGAAAAAATAAGTGACTGCAAATAACTTTTTTCTTTCTTTTACTGTTGGATACTCTGAAATACATACACTCTCGGATATTCTGTTTACAGTTTATTGCTTTTTTTAAACACTTATCTTTTAAAAAATTGAAAAAAAATTGTGTCCATTATTGTTTTTGGTAAAATTAAATTTTAGTCTTTTTTGGTTTGAAAATGGGATCCTCATTTTCAATTTCATAAATTTTTAAAAAGCTTTATTTTAATAATTTTTTAAACTCAAAGAAAAATATTTTTTAATGATTTTAGCAACTAAATTTAATTTTAAAAAATTTTAATTTCTGGACACCAAAATATCAACAAAAACAGAGACAAAAAGTTTTCTCAAAATCTTTACGATTGTTTGAAAATTACAAAAAATTGCTTAAAAAACATGTTTAAAGTTATTTTAATTTTTGTTAAAATAATTTTATGTCAAACTTTTAAAACAGGTTTTATTCTTCGTCAAATTTGCTTTATTCAAACCAATGTTCTACGAAATCGAAATTTTCATTTCGAAAAAGTTGAAATACCGTAAATAAAATTTCGATGTTTCAATTAAGGACAGAAAAAAATATTTCGCTCATTTCGTTATTTGGAGTTATAGGGATTTTTATTTCGTTCAAACACAGTACAAAAAATACAGTAATCTATTCACTCAAATGTTACATCACAAAAATAAAAAAGTTAAAAACCAAAAAAAGTTAAGTGAATGAATATATACGATACCTAAAAAGTCTATCTCACTTTTTTCTTTTGTTTATATGTTAATGTTGTGTCCATATTGCAAATTGATATATAAAAAAGCTGAAATATAATTATATAAAAGAATAGAAGCAAGCAAACAGCAGCATCTCTTCCGTCATTGAAGAAAGAAGAAAAGCGAGGACACAAACTTATCTTTTTCCTTTTTTTTGTTTTTCCGTTGCGTAATTACTCATTTTCATTTATTATATTTTTTGGAGTCAATTTTAGATCCATTTTTATGGGAAGGGATGCATTTTTTTTCTTCGATACAATATTTGGAAATAGCATCAATGGTTGTAAATCCTCCTTTTTATTCCGCATTGTTTTGATTAAAATTTAATTGAGTTACCGCAAATTTTTTTTCTTTTTTGACTTTCCATCTGTCTCTTTTTTTTCTATGGCAATTTTTTAATTCAAACATATTTTTTATAAGGGTTTTCAAATATTTGTGATTCAAAACTGTATAAAAGCGCGTGGGGACACGAAATGTCTAAATCTCAAGAAAAAAAGAGCAATAAAGAAAAATAAAAAGTCACACTTGAAAAAAAAACATACAAACACGCGCTTTCGCGAGCGTTTCAAACAATAAAGTCTCTCTTTCTTTTTTTCTTTTGTAGATTCTTAAATAAATTTTTTTTATTACAATTGAATAAAAATATGAATCAGTTCTCGAATCATAACATACTTATCCACGACGATACAAAATTTCAAGTGACTTATTATAGAAAAAAAAGGTGAAAACTGACCAGATAACGGTACTTAATAATAATAATAACAATATTTTTGAAAATGTTGTTTGAACAAAAAACTGTAAAAAATGGACAAGACAGAAATAAAAATAAGTTTACAGTACAAAAATAAAAATCTTGAGAAAAATTTCTTTTTAGCATCAGAAAATGAATCAGAAAATTTATTAAATCCATCTTTGTCAATTTGAGGGAGATGTATTTTGCCTTTTTTGTTTAAAAAATTTAAAAAACATAAGCACACACAATTTTCCATTAACTGACGTTCAAAGACTTCTTCAAGCAAGAAACTGACGATGGGGGGAATCGAACCTGGCTTGTTGAAATCTCCCGTCGTTCTGTTGCTGCTCGATAACAACTGCGCTATGAGTGCTATCATAAAAATTGTCTCAGAACTTCACTATATCTCAAAGATATTTTTCCAACTTATTAAAATTATTGTATTTGCAACAAAAGAATTTATTAGCATTGCATACTTTTATCGATAACAAACAAAAAATGTATTTTGCTGTTATTTTGCAATTCACTGTCCTTTTTCCTAACTGATTTTGACAGAAGTTTTTGGAATTTCTGATTTAAAAAAATCTGCCGATGTTTTTGATTTCTGTAAGGTTTTATCTTTTTGTTTCATAAAAGTAGACTTAAACAATAAACTTAGTAAAACATTACAATTTTTTCGACTTTTATTTTCAAAAATGCATTTCCCTTTCTTGCATCTTCCAAAGCATTTTCCATTTCCCTGATTCACCTTAAATTCTATTAAAACAGCATTTTGTTGTCAATATATATTTATAAAATCTCTGTTTTAACAATTTATAAATGCACAGAAGTGAATCTTTAACAACATTTTTTTAGCATGTAGGATGCATTTTTTTTAGCATAATCAGGATATTACCGTTGTTGTTATTGTTTTTACTGCTGACTCAGAACATTTGCTTTTTTCCATTTACGGTCAAATTTTGAAGTTTGATTCACAACATTTTTTTCGGTATTTATAAGTTTCTTCAGCCAGAATTGGTTAAACAAAACATTAATGTTTGCTACCCTCTCTTATAATAAAATGGGGCTAATTTTTTCTAACTAAAATTTAGTAAATTTTTTTAAAAATTTTTACAAAATTACAAAAAAGGGGCGAAATTATTGGTTGATAACACCATTCTTGATAAATTTTTGTCTTCATTCCGGGTACTGTAGATCGATTCGGATACTGTAGATCAAATCGATTTATTTTCCATGCAACAGCTTTTTTTATGGCAATTTTTTTGATAGTTATTGTTAATGTTGGTTTACTGTATACTCTATACAATAATTTTAGCATTTTTGAATTTATACAATTCCAATAAAAAATTTTCAATTTTATAGAAAACTCATATTTTTTCACCTGACTAAAAATTACAACTTTTTATAAAACAATTACATAAATTTTCTTAGAAAAAATTTTGTAGTATTTTTTGTGTCAAATTTTAGTCATAACATTTAATTCGCATTTTCTCAGTTTTATCTGAAAAAGCTGTTTTTTTTTTTTGATTAAATTTTTTGCCACATGCTTTTTTATTTCCAATTTTAAGAAATAATAATATTTTTTATATTAACCAAAGTCTGTCTCTAATTTTCTCTTATTCATACAAAAAAAAAGAAGAAAAAGCTCAGCTTAATCTTTTTTCTTTTCTTGAAAATGCAAAACTTTTAATAAGCTCTTTTTTTAGTTGCATGATTTTTTTGCAATTTTATGCCAAAAATAGAATGTGAATCTTTGGAAAAGATTCTGTTATTAGTTATTTTTAAATGTGAAAATTTGTAGTTAAAAGGAAAAGTGGATACCTGGTATTTTTAAAATTGTGTTTTCTACTACGGTAATCGTTTAATTCTTAGAAAAAATTTTCTAGTTAATGTAAAAAAGATTTTTGAATGAATTTTTTTTAAAAAAATTAAATCTAATAAAATTTAAAATAAACATTTTTGAAATTAGTAAAGTTACGCTAACATTTTTTAAATAATCTTTCAAAATTTCGTAATTTGTGAAAGATTATAATAGTTGAAAAACTTTTTGTTTTGTTTGTAACGTTTTTCAAATCAAATTTAACAAAATAAGAATTAAATTTGGTGTAACTTGAAATTTCACTTCAAATTAATAAAATTATTAACAAACTTAGCGCTGGAAAAGAAAACTTTTTTTACCATAATATTGTATTACAAATAAATAGATTACTGTAATGTTGTATACTTTATTCTAAAAACTTTGTGTTTTGATTGTTGTTATTTTTTTTCAAAAACCCCAGAGAGATTCTTCTCTGAACAAAAAAACCAGGAAGCTGCTATTCGCATTCAAAAAAAAGTTGAATAAAAAACACAGTTTTTAAGAAAAACTAGCATTTTTTTTGTTTCCTTTCTTCTTGGAAATTTTTTACACTCGTGCCAAAGTAATCACTTTCATTTTTTTTGTTTGCGTCCGGTTCATGCGCGCAATTCTGCGAATACTTATTTCTGTTTCCAAGTAAAAAGCTGCTGCCGGCTGCTGTCCTCAACATTTTTTTATTTCAGCTGCTGCTTTTTAGCTTCTCTTTCTCTCTTTCTTTCTTTGCCTATTTTTTTGTCAGACATTTATTTCAAACAGTGAGAAAATAAATATAAATATATGCCAAAATTGCTGCGGAATAGTCACTTTTAAAAAAATAGTAAAAAGACAGTCTTTGTACCATTTAAGATTTTATTACCAAGAATTTAATAATCTCGAGATTAATCGTTTTTCCTAAAAAAATAGTTTTAATACTGGTTTTGGACTTTTTAAGCTGATTTTCGTATTTTAAAAATGCACAATTTTTAAGCGTTTAAAAATAGGCAGAAAGAGTTAATTTTAGAAACCAGAGTCCACTTTTTTTAAAAAAAAGGCTCAAAGGGGCGTTTCTGTTTATTTTCAATTCTTGTTATAGCTTTTAATAGCAAAGTTAAAACAGCAAAAAATTTTTTTACTTCCATTCATTCGTCCAACTAGGTTAGGATTTTATATATCTGTGCTTTTACAATAATATTATACTTTTTGGTAAATATTTTTTAACAAATTTCATTTTGAATTTTTTTTTCGTTTTCCATTTTCAAAAAATTATTGTTTATCCTTCATTGACCTTGCCTCTTTTTATGTTTTCTTCATTTCCTCTCTTTTTGTGCCACCTGTCTATTATTTTTTTGCCATTTCAAACAGTCAGCGTTGACTCTTTTCTTTGAAAATATTTTTTTATTCATGTCATTTTTACCATTTTCAATCAATGAAAATGAAACCATAGATGTAAAAAAATGGCATGTCATTTTTTCTGTTCTTTATTACTTCATTTTTTTCATGAATTAAATTAGTTAAAATAAAAAACTTCCGCTTCTTTTTTTTCGAGGGTGTCAATCGCCGTTCTTTGAAATTTGTCTAAAAACATTTTTTTTGCCTTCTTTCGTTCGTTTTTTTTTATTTCTTTTGAAATAACCTTTTTGAACCTTAAATCTTTAGAAATTAAAAAATGTCAGACGAAAATGAAAATAGTATTTCTTTATTAAAACCCAATTGGAATTTAATAGGTTTGTTTTATAGTTTTTAAAAATGTTAATTAAACTTTATTTTTTTCAGACGAAATTAGTATTCCGTTGTTGGAGCAAGGAATTGGGTCATTTGATATTTTACAACAAACTTTGCCATCAATTGTTTTATCAAGATTTGATAAAATTGTAATATACTTAAATGGATTTTAAAATTTAATAATATCAATTTTTTAGGATAAAGAATGGACAGAAGCAAGAATGATAAAAATGTATCGAATTGCACAACTTCAAATACAGTATATTTTGGTAAGTTCATTTTAAATTAGTGTATAAATTAAATGTATTTATATTTTTTTAGCAAAGTCAACAAACATTAGTAAAAGAATTGGAACAAGAAAGAGAAAAAGTAACAAAAGTGAATAAAATTAATCAAGCTTTTCGAAAATCTGTTATGCAATCACAGCGTTCTTCGCGGGAACTTTTTAAAGTATGTTTTTTTTTCTCCGTTTTTAAAACTTTAACATTTTTAATTCCTAAAAATGCGGATCTTTTTTATTTTTTCCAAAAAAATTTTATTTCCAAGCTACCGTAATCCATTCCTTATCCAAATTTTTTTGCAGTGTGATGAATGTTCGAAAATTTTTTTGCATAGCACATTCTTAGCTGATCATATTCAACGAAAGCATCGCTCAAGTAGTGTTTTAACAAATCATGAAGCAGAAACGCCAAAGTTATTCGCAACTTCCGCTCCAAATAATTCTTGGAAATAATAAATACTACATTTTTTTATATGTACATAAAACCGGTTGCTATTTTGAAAAATTTTATAAAGATTAACATGAAATAATTACAAACAACTTAAAAATATAGAAAAATGAAATTAAAATAGAGTATTTGAACGAGAATTTTCGACCATTTGTTCTTTCTTCTTAATCTTTTTTATTGATTTTCC
Source organism: Panagrolaimus sp. PS1159 (assembly GCA_963922195.1). Classification (NCBI taxonomy): domain Eukaryota; kingdom Metazoa; phylum Nematoda; class Chromadorea; order Rhabditida; family Panagrolaimidae; genus Panagrolaimus; species Panagrolaimus sp. PS1159. The sequence continues at coordinate 699,696 of CAWUHW010000026.1, forward strand.
AAATTTTTTTGCTTGTGCACCAGTCCATGAATATTCATTTCTAGCTGTAACCGATCTTGTTCGAAGCTTTCGATCCTTTTTTAATTTTTGTGGAATCTTTGATTCCTAAGAAAAATGATTTTGAAACTTTTAAAGGTGTTAATCAAAAAAACTTACATAACATTCAAATTGATTCCATTTAAATTCAATTGGTGCAAGGGTAATTGCTTCAGTACTGCTGACTTTTCGCACTTTTTCAACAACATTAAAATATTCGCAACATTTTTCACACATATATTTATTTGTTTTTCCAACTTTAAATTCTTCTTTTTCACAATAATTGCAAAGTATTGGAACATCTTTAAATCCTGATTCTGCAACAGATATATCTTTTACAGATAAAAATTTATATTGTTCTTTTTGTCCACATCGATAAAATTTTTCCATAATTTTTGAACCATCATATGATTGTTTCCATGATTCATAATAGTTATAAAGGTACATGTATGATACATTATTCATTTCATCATTAGGAGCATCACGTCTTCCCTAAATATTGATTAATATACATATATTTCCCAAAAAGGCAAAACTTACAAAATTAATAAGCTTTGTTATAGATCGATTAAAATCATATTGTAAAATAAAATTTTCAAAAGTTTTTAATTTTTCTTTATCAAGCCGTCCCTCATGCCATATATGTTGTAAATCATTATTTTGAAGAAAGTATACTGCATTTACAACATTATAATCAAAATGCTTCAACACTGCTATTGCATCCAACATATATAAATCACCACAAAAATCTTTACAATCAATACTTGTAATTATTTTTTCATATTTTCGAATGACCAATGTTCTTGAAAATCTGCAATATCGAATATATGCAGCTTCCAATTCTGGTGTAAGACGTCTTGGAGAATACATAAGAATATCTCGATCAACAAGGCCATTATGATCAACAAATTGTATTCTATTTTCATCTATCCATTGTCTTGCTTGTTCATCATTCCAAGAATATTCATGTGAAGCTGAAAAGGCTCTTCTTTGTGGCTTTTTCATTGATTCTGGTTGTAAATCTAGTTCCTAAAAAATAAGTTTATACGGTAACTAAAGACCGAAAAAAACCTTACACAACTTTCCATACAAGCAGAATTCTGTTGACGTTTCTGTTGTTGTTGTTGTTGTGGAAGATGAGAAGCATTGGGTTGTTGTTGTTGAAAATCTGGAGTTGAAGTTTGATGTGTAGCAACAGGTTGTGATACAAATTGTGCATGAAATAAATGTTGTTGTTGTTGTTGTTGTTGTTGTTGTTGTGAAAGATGAATACTTTGTTGACCATTATTTGATGCTTCATTGGGATTCAATGAAAATTGTGAAGCTTGTTGAGAAATATCTTGATAACAAATTTGGTTATCTGGATTAAATGTTTGATGATGTGCAGGTTGTTGCATTCCAACTGTAGAAAAATATGGTGATTGTTGTTGTAAAACAGGAGAATTCTGTTGAGGTTTCTGTTGTTTTTGTTGTGAAAGATGAATACTTTGTTGACCATTATTTGATGCTTCATTGGGATTCAATAAAAATTGTGAAGCTTTAAATTCAGACACTTGAGGTGGTGGTGGTATTTCATCACTTTGCTGTCTCGGAAATTCAAATGGATTCTGTAAAATTAATTTTAAGTATAAATTGCTTTTATACTTTAGAGATATTACTTGTAAAATAAATTTTGAAGGAAAAAGCTGTTTTTCATTTCTAAGTAATCCAAAAAAACCATTTTTCAAATTCTCCTTATTTTTTTCACCAAATGGATCAACTGCAGCAGCTGATTTATCATAAACAGAAATATCTGTAAAAATATTTTTAATATCAATAAAATTGACAAAGGTAAAACTAACGAAGAGATAAAGTGCTTTTGTTGGTTGTTGAAGAGCTGAATTCCTTCTTCCATTGTTTTTCTTCTTCAGCCTTATTATTAAGTTTCAAATGTTCTGAACATTTATCCAATGAAAATAATTTTTTTCTTTCTTTACAGTAATCAGATACTTTAGAATCAGGTAATTTAGTTGTTGCTGCAGTTCTCTCAGCAAACAATTTTTGGCATCGATTTCGCTAACAACATTTTTTATTGGATATGCAAAAAAAATAATACTTTTTGGATAAATGCCAAAATGTTTTAATATTGTGATTTATTACTGTAGCTTTTTTATGCTTTAACAAAAAATTAGCGATACCATTGCTTATGTTTTTGGGAACTGCAGCAATTTCTTTACCATAATTTTTATCGTTATATGTTTTGCTACAAGATTGAACAGAAATAAAAGTCGGAAGTTTGTATTTTTGATTTGAATTTAGATTGGAATATTGATTTCGATCATTTGTTTGAGAATTATCATTTACAAAGCGTTGCTGCTTATCTTTGATAACCACAAACTTATCGCTTGTTTCCATCTAAAATATGTAATTTTACATAATTATTTCAAATTACTAAAAAACACAGGCTTAAACAGAACAATTTTTAATTCAAAGTTTTAAAGAAATGAAAAAAAAAACAAATTGGCTAGACACTGGCTGGACATTTGTTACAAACTAAATCAACACGGAAAAGAAATGATGATGCTAAAAATAGCACCTAAAAGGTTGTTATGTGCTGAAAAAGCACATATTTTACTGAAAAAATTTTTCGTTAAAAAGGTTCTATTTTTCAATTTTCCTTCAAAATTGGGGAAAAAAATTATCCGTATAACATGTGCACATAACAAAAAAATAAAAACATAATGGTGACATTTTAGCACCATTCAGCGAAAAACTTTCTTTCATTTCAAAATATTTTTTTTGGGAAATTTAGAAGATATATCTGTTTTCGAAAAAAAAAAAGTAAGAATGATGCAATATTATTGATTTTTAAAAAACAGTGACTTTTAGAGAAAACTAAATTTCAGCAATGTTAAATTATTTATATTAAAAATGTCGTTCTTTTGATCAAAAGTTTTTCATTATTCGGTGTCATTAGAAAAAGAAGCAAAACCATGTTGCAACCATATGAGTTAAACTACGGTTTTTACAAAACTTTCAAAAATTTGTAACGAAAATTCTGTGTTATTTTTAATATATTTTAAAATACATATCTTTAAGCTTCTCTTTCATTTACCCTCCATTACAATAATTTCTGTTGAGAAACGTTGAATAATACTAAAAGTTTTTTTTAACAAAGTAATACAGAAAACGATCAATGCAGTAACTAAATCAGATGTCAAACAAAAATAAAATAAAGAAGTAATTGTCATCTTGACAGGATGTGAAGCAACAAGATAAACACAGACATTGATAAAGTGAATGGAAAATTTAGGTTAGGGATTTACAAATTTATCATCTAAAAATATTTATACATTAAATATGAATTTGTTATGGAAAATTTACCCGCAATTCAACTTCAAGTCCCGATAGAAATGCCAAAGTTGAAAATGATAAGTATAAATAAAAGGTTCAATAGTTTGTCCATTATTTATTAACCGATCAATTCAAGTCCATCTTTTAACAATATAAACAATTTTACTGCAAAGCGTTGTTTTTAATTTAGCACATATGTGTGTTTATGCGCGCAACATCCAGTTTTCTTTGAAACAATATCCCCCCTTTTTCGATGATGAACTTCAAAAAAAAGAGAACCACTTAATTTTTTCACCTTTTTTTAAAAAAAAATTAACCGGATTCTTTTCTTTGTTTGTTTTCGATCATCACCATCATCGCTGAATTCGATCGAAAAAGTTAGCCTCCTCTTCAATGCTTTAATCTTGTCTTTAAAGAACAAAAAATGTGTGGAACGCCCAATAAAAAAAATGGGAAGAGACACTTCTATCTTTAAAAAGGTGTATTTAAAGGTCAAGCAATTCCTTTTCCTCCCAACATTTCCATCCTTTTAAGATCGCTTCTTTTTTGTTCAAAGGTTAGTTTCTATCTCCAAAAATACAAAAAATTGATAAGCTGTAATTTTAGATGTTTTTGTTATCATTTTTTGTTATTTGTCTTTTGAGTTTTACTGTAGCTGAAGATTTTAATGGTCTTTCATCTTTTGGAGACAGTGATAGCACTTCAACATGGATTCGTGCAAAGCGTTCCTGCGGTGGATGTTGTGGTGGTGGATCTTGTTGTGGAATGGGTAATCCATGTGCTTCTGTAAGATTATTCGTTTCCTCAAAATTTTAATCGTTTAAATAAATTTAGACATGTTGTTCAATTCCAATTTCAATAACTCCTGCATGTTCATGCGGAGCACCAGGTTGTTCATGTGGGGGTTGCAGTTGTGGGTCACCAGGGTGTTCATGCAATGGTGGACTTCCATCTTGTGCATGTGGAACTCCTGGTTGTTCATGTACAGTTTCACAAACATCCCTTGTAATCCCTGTACAAACATGCTGCAAATGTTGTCAACCAATTTGTGCAACTGCTTGCATACAAGGTGGAGGATGTAGTTGTGGATGTAATCGTGGAGGGTGCCGTCGAAAAAGAGATCTCTTCCAAAATATTTCTGCATTTGAAGCTTCTAAAATTGGCGCTTCTATGCCCGCTTTAAATCTTTAATTTTTGTGTTAAGTAATTTATTATTACTTATTTTATTTTCAAAATAAATTTTGATAATTCAAAAATTCAATTTATTTCAAGTCCAATAAAAAAAGGAATTTGATACAAAAAATATAATAGTTGAAAATTTTAAATCAACATACAAATAATGAACGAAAGGGATTAAATATAAAAAAAAAACAAGTAAGAGACCAAACAAAAAAGTGAGTAATAAAAAATGTAAAAAAACATAGAAAAAAGTCAAAAAATTATTCATCAGTTTTCATTTTCTTGTTAGTATCAATTTCGATATCTTCTGCTGGTGGGGATTCAGCAGGACGCTTTGTAGTTGGTTTAAAAGATTCTTCATTTCGAATATCCTATAATATAACATGATTTAAAATAGAAGTTGAAATGGAAATTGTTTTATGTCGTTTATTATGTTGAGTTATTTAATAAAAAACTTACACCTTCTTTTTCATTATCATAAAGTTCAGAAGCATGTTCAACAATTTTATCTGTAATTAAATCACTTAATCTTTCATCAGGATTTGCTGCTTCCAAACGACATTGTTCCATTTCTTCAATATTTAAAACATCTTGTGGAACGGCTAAAATAGATACATAATTGATTACTGTAGGTTAATGATTTAAAAGAAAAACATACGATGCATTTGTACACTTGGACATTGAGGTACTTGTTTAAGATTTTCAAATACAGTTGTTTGAATTTTATCTAACATTTCTTTGGGATTGTCATTTGGAATATTACTGCTATCAATGTGAAGAGTAAACGATGGAGAATAATATTCAAAGAAATCATTAAATCTAAAAAAATTATTCTCATTATATTTTCAGAAAAATGTAAAAGTATTACGGTAATCGATTACTGATTTCAACATTTAAAGCTAAAGAAGTTTCATATGTCCAACATCTTGCAACATTTCTTGCTGTATATCCTCCACCACCAAGAAGCATTAATTTGAGATCTAAAAACACAGTAATAAAACTAAATACTATATAATAAAAAAATAATTACCATTATATTTTCGGAAAAATGTAACACAATTTCCATGACCATGTAAGGTAAGATTAAAATTTCCTAATCGATCACCATTAAGAGAATCTGCACCACATTGTAAAACAACAGCACTTGGTTCAAAAGTTTCCATTACACGAGTCATAACAGGTTCAAAAATTGATTTATATGCTTCATCGGTAATACCATCACGAAGTGGAACATTTACAGCATAATATTTTCCACGGCTAACTCCAACATCACATATATCACCAGTACCAGGAAAGAAGTCACCATGTTTATGAAATGATACAGTCATAACTCGATCGGTTGTATAAAATGCCTCTTCAACGCCATCTCCATGATGGACATCGATGTCAACATACAAAACTCTGAAAAAAATAATCGATAAACAAATATAAAAAATATTTGCATAATTTTCAAACAAGTAAAATTGATTAATCAGTTATAAATTTTTAGACAGCGAAAAAAACATGTTTTTGGTTGCTACTATTTTTTTGCTGTTGCTTAATCTTGTTAGCTCATGCAAACTTCTTAATGCTTATGATTATTTTGATATTACGGTAAGCAATTTTCTTATATTTATGTGATGTAATTAGATTAGATCTCTATTTTTTAGTTAACAATAAAAACAAGTGAATGTTCCTATGCTGGAACAGATACTTTGCTTCTCTTATATTTTCCATTTCATGGTAATCAATCATATACATTTGTGCCAAATTTGGGACCATTTCAAATTCAAACAGATTATGATGGCTTAGAAGCAAGTCAAACTACAACTCAAACTGTAAGTTTTTGTTTTTCCAACTTCTCTAAATCTACCGTATGTTATAGATTAAATGGAATAAAATAAAAGAATCTGCAAAAGAAAAACCACTTTGTTGGCCATCATTAAAAACTATCTTAATTGAAAGACAACGATTTACTTGGTTAATTCCTGAAATTGCATCTGCTTGGAAGCCTCAATCTATTCAAATTTCAATTAATGGTACTCAAAATGCTAAAGTTTTACGGGAATTTCCACCAAATTGCGATGTTGGATGGATAAATGAAAGCGGATTTTATCAAATTGGTCCTGCTAGTGATCAAATTCAAATGTTATCAGATAAAAAGGAAGAAGTATTTGTTTAAAATTGTATGTATCATGTCTTTTTTGTTCTATTTAATTATATATATATAAAGCATACCGTTTATGATACTTTAATAATTCCAAGATTCCCAAAACGATATCATTTGAATAACAAAATCCTGAAGCTTCAGCTTTTTTTGCATGATGTAAACCACCCATCCAATTAATAGCAATATCAGTCTTTTGTTTATTAAGCTTTACTGCAGCAGCTAATGAACCACCACTTGAAAGTTGACAAAATTCATAAAGTCCATCAAAAACTGGACAATCTTCACCAACATTAACTAAAAAACGGATCTATAAAATCGGAACTATTAAATTAATAAACGAACATTTAACCATTTGTTTATTCAAAGTTTTAAGGTTATCTGGAACAGCTTGTTGCAAAAATGTGATGTAGTCTTCTGTATGAAATTTTATTAAATCTTCATATTGAGCTGGGAAAGGTCGCTAAAAGAAGGATATTATTATTATTTAAACAGAAACGGAAAACGAAGCAACATTACATAAATTTCCATATGTCTATAAAGTCCATAATTAAGGATGAGATGATGAGCCATCTTGATACGATTTGGTTTCATAACATGTCCTTGACCATAATAGTAATTGCCAATGCTTGCTAAAATAGTTACTACCGTAATAATTATAAACTTGTATAGCAAGAAACTTACAATCGTAGTAATAACAAACACGTCGTTTGCTGTGTTCTTGAACACCTGACATAATTGCTGTAAAGAAAATGTTAACAAAAATAAAAAAAAACAAAATCAAAGTTAACAAATATTAAAAGGTAATTAACCACAAACAAAAAATTAAAACATATTAAACAAATATTTTTATTAAAACAACAACAAACAATCAACAATTACTAATATTAAATCCTAAATAACCCTAATCTCTTTTATTCATCGTATCTTCTATCATCTTAATCAATTCTTGCTTTTCTTGTCTTGCTTGAAACTTTTCATCATAACGATGCTGCAATCTTTCTCTTTGTTCTTCAATTGAAACTTTATGACGATATGCAACATTTTCATTAACAGCTTTCTCCCAATTACCACCTGTTTCTGCAACAACTTTTAAAGCACGAAGAATATTTGGTAATGGCATATTGAAAGCACCAGCTTCCCATTTGATATATTTTCTAACCGGTAAATAAATTGGTGTAAATTTATACCGTTTCACGACATTTATTGTTGATTGTTCCTGTTCTCTATCCATTGTTGCAGGTAAAATAATAGTTCTATTTGGATCAAGTGGCCCATCAAAGAAATTTTTAGCATATCTAAAAATAAAAAGATACATAAAACCTAATGGAAAAACAATTATCTTACTTTGTTACGTAATAAACACGTTTATCATTACGTTGGTAATGCATATTTGGATAAACATCAGGTACAATTTCTTGATGAGCATGTTCTTTAGTAATATGTTTAGTAATACCAGCTAATGGACCTTTAGCATTTAAATGATCAAAATTGGATAAATTAAGATTCAAAAATTCAAAATGAAAAGGTCGACGATATTTAACATTATTTTCCTAAAATTTAAAGTACGGTCATAATATTTAAGCTTTTAAAGTTTACTAACATTTAAGCACATTTCAACTTGTGCACCCATTTTTGAAGCATCTCTTACAGTCATTTCTGGAAAAAATTGAAAATCAAAAGCAATTTTTGGAGTTTCAGAAAGCATTCTGGTAGTATATTGTCGAAAACCATGAATAAAATTTATATCTAAAATTTTGTGTAAAAAAATAAAGTTCATAAAGTAACGATTACGTTTGGTATTTCTCAATGGATTTAGCATAAGCTGATACATAAATGGCCCGTATCCCATTGCACCATCATTAAATTTTGCTTTCTATGTATAAATATTATTAATTTAATATAATTTTTTGAAAATATGCTTACTTCAATTTCCAACCTTTCAGCATACTGTTTAATACCTTCTTCAGTTTTTTGTTTATCCAATTGTTCCCTTCGTTGTGTAATAGCAAAATATTCAACCATGCTAACACGTTCCGGAACGGATCTTGTTCGAATAAGGCTATAAATTTACAAAAATACACATTAACAACAATAAATTATTAGATTTTATACTTACTTTGCCCAATGATGATCATTCAAAGATTCAGGAACTTTACTATGAAAATATTCAATAAGCTAAAAATATTTCATATTTAATTTTATAGTTTTTTATTTGGCACAAACCTACTTCTAATTCTTTTAAAATCCGATTTACAAGTTGAGTTTTTTGTTCACCATCTGGAAAAGATTTAAGCCTGGTGAGGAATTTCTTTGATGGCATAAACTTTGAAATTTTTGAGGCTGCCATGGTTTCTCAAACATTCAACAAAATAAAATAAAAAGTTGTTGAAAAAAAACAGCAGAAAAAAATACAAAGTAAAAATTGTTTGGCATTTTTTTATTATTCGTGTCGAGAATCCAAAGCTCCGAACTAACAACTTTTTTTGGTGCACGCGGCGGGCGTTACTACATTCGTCGTCGGAATTGATTTGTGTCCTTTGTTCTTGGCACAAAAAAATTACTTTAATAAAACTTTAAATATTGTATTTTATTACAACATTATAATTACTATCATTATTTATTAATGTGTTATATCGATTTTTTACATAATATATATTTTGATATTTAAAAATTGCATTGTTTTTAAAATTTCAGTTTACTTTTCATTATTATTTTTAAAACTAGTGGTAAACTCTCATGGGCCCACCAGGAGGAAGACAATTCCCGCCACAACAAAGTGGAATAAATAATGGATGGCCACCCCAACAGCAGCAGCAACAACAACAACAGCCATCACAATCTCAACATCAAATTCCACCCCAACATCCACATTATCCCCATCATCAACAACAACAAATGCAGCATCAAGCTCGTATTCGATTTCAACAACAGCAACAATCAATGCCAGGGACAAGTAATCCAAATATTCCTAATCCTGTTTCTGCAATACAATATGCAAGACCGTAAGACTTTAAAACTTTTAATTATTTTATATAAACTTTATGTTTAAAGTCAATTACAACAACGTTTACCAATGATGCCAATATCGTCTTCAACTTCGGCAGGGTCATCATCTTCCCATCCAACAATAACAAAACCAATAGCAAAAAAAGTAAAAAATCCAACAATTGAAAAAGAAAAAATTCAAACATGGCATGATTATCCTGCTGATAAACGGCAACTAAAAAAGCATAAATTTGCACCAGATGTTTTTCCACAGGAGCCTCAACAAGAAGAAGATAAAATGACCCCAGAACGGATTAAACGGGGATTTGCGTTACCCCCTAATTTTATCAGAGATGAAGGAGAATCCGCAATGAAACATGTAAGATAGATTTTAAATTTATATTTTTTAAAATACCTTTTTTTTAGTTTATAAGAGAAGATAAAAGTGGTGAAAAGGGTGGAGATAAAGTGGATGATTTTTTGCATAAAGCTGCTGTATTTATACAAAGTGTTAGCCAAAAAAAGAGTGGACTTTTGGATAATAAAAAGATAAAAGAAATTTCATTTGTTCCCTTTAAAGTATGCTTTTACTTTAAAAGAAACAACTAATAAATATATTTAGGACCCACAGAAAAAGGCTCAATGGTTGGATGATCTTGCAAGAGGGAAATCATATCATTCTTTAACAAAAAAGATTCCTATTTTACCCATTGAAGAATGTATGGAAGAAGTATTTGAGCATAAAATTTCAATTCCACAAGTTGTATGGCTTTTAAAAGTTAGCCATTTTGCTCCCCCGGATATTCCACAACAAAAAGAAAAGCAACAAATTTCATCAAAAAATAAAAAGCAAATGGAATCATGTGATTATACAGTTGTATTTATAAAATTAATCAAAGATTTACTCGATAAAATGGAAGATGAAACAACTGCAAATTTAGCAAAACAAAAATGGAAATATTATTCAATGTTAATTCGGCATTCGGTTATGGTAAGAGTAATAAAGTATTCTGTAGCTGTAGTAACCTTAAAAAATAGAAAGTTAACAAAAATGTTATTTCATTTTTTTACAGTAATGTTTTTTTTTTTCAAAAAATGTTTCATTTTATGTTACTGTCTCTCATTACAGTAATGATTATACAGTGTGTCCAAACATAATTGAGCAGTTTGGGTTCATTAGCAAATTTTTTTTCTTTAAGGTAAACAAAAACAAACTTAACAGTTCAACTCAACGTGCTTGGATAAAAATTTTTCGAATTCTATATTTGCAAATTTTTGATAAAGGGATAGTAACAAAAAACTTTTTTGTCGTGTTTCTCTGTTACTATCACTGAAATACCGCTCCAATAAAAAATAGCAGCAACTTTTAAAATTTCTTTAAAATTTTATTGCCATTTTTAAAATCCAAATTTTTCAAAGAGAGGAAAAATTCTAAAATTGTGAAAATTTTTTGGTCCTGTTTACTAGTTTAAAAAAATCGAGGAATGCTTACTTTAACTGTGAAGTTTTTTTTGAATAACTTTAACATACAAAATGGGAAGAGGATGCTGCCAAAGATGAAGACGATATGTTTCTGTCTTTTATTACCGTAATCCTGTAAACGTTGTTGTATACCAATTTAAAGCGCAAGCAAAAAAACTACTCAATTATGTTTCGACACTCTGTGTTTTACAAGCTTATATAAAATATACTGTAATTATCATACAGTAACTTAAAACCAACGAAAGTAATTAAAAATGTTACTTTATTTTCTCTAACAATAATCCATTTTTAAAAAATTCTCCATATTATGATACTATCTTCCATTAAATTAATCCAACTTCTCACATTTCGTCTAATATTTATTACAGTGTCCACATTTGTTTTAGGAAGGATTAGTAAATCGACAAGAATTTTTTATTGAATTAGCTGATGTACTTTTGGATGCGCATCAAAAATGTTCACTTGAAAAAATGCATCTTTATCGAATAATTATTTCTTTTGTATCCTTATTTACTCGAGAAATAACAAAAAATGTTTTTATTGCAAGAAAATTTTTATATATTATTGGTTTAAGGCTTAAAGGATATATGGATGAATCAGAAAAGAAGAAAAAGTTTGTCCTTTTTTAAACTTGCAGTACCCCATTTAATAAGCATTTATAGAGTACGACAACAACCAAAACAAATATTTTCTGAATTAGTTGCATGCAACAATCATCGATTAATTGTTTTAATGTCATTTGGAATAATTACAAGTATTGTCATTGATTGTCCAGAAGCGTGTATTTGGATGCCATTGGATGAATCACAAGTTCCAATGTATCTTGTTGGATCTCCATTAGATATTTTACCAATTGATCCAATTCTTTTTCCAACATTTTTAAATGAAAAAGAATCTATGGAATTTACAAAAACGCTTAAAAAGCTTTTAGCTTCAAAATTAAAACAAATTCATACAAGAAGTTGTAAAATTGATAATCGATGGGCATTGAATTGTTCGAGGGAAACAGATTTTCGTAAGTTTTTTTTCTCGAAAAATATGTCAAAAATCGAAATACTGATTAAGGTAAAAAAATTAAAAAAAACATCAAAATTTCGACATTTTGATGTCGAAACTTTTTTGGCTTAAATTCCAAGAAGAAGGGACCAAAATTTATGTAAAGTTTGGTAAAACTGGAAATTTAATCAAAAAGGATTTAAATTTATATTTGAACTCTGAGTAATTTTTTGTGTTACTAGTCACATTTTTCAAACGATAAATCCAATTTTTGTTACTATCAAAATATTGTTTTTTAACGATAAACCTAAATTTTTGTGTTACTATCAAAGTAACATTTTTTTAAAAATGTACCAAGTTTTCCAAATTAAACCAAAAATTTTTTTAGATTTAATTGTTCGAGCATGTGTTGATGTTGTTTCATTGTTGGATACTGCCGATCTCACAAAGCCCCGGGCAATCTTTGATTTATATTCAAAAGTTTTTGGACTTACCAAAGGAAACAATGAATTTTTTGATGGTGAAATTGTAATTCGAGTTAAAGCAATGCTGCAATGGGCAATTACAAATGAAAGAGAAGGCAGCTTTCGGGCATTATTGGTTTCAAAAATTTTACAAATTTATGTTCGACATTTTCGTTCTTTAAATTTTGATTCAAGAAATTTTGTACAAATAATTGTTGATTTTTTAAATCGTGAAGCTCCATCCCCGGGAAAAGCATCATTTCGAAAAGAATATTCAAATTTAATTTTACTTTTAATTGAACTTCAACGTGCTTCACTTTTTTCGCATGATGAATATATTATGTTGTTAATTAAATATGATGAATTAAAAGATGGTGAACCAATTATTCCAAAACTTCAAAAACTTTTAGAACCTTTGAAAGAAGTTGAAGCTGCGAATCTTTCAGATGAAAATATTGGAAGAACTTCAAATGAAAATCAACAATTAATTCGAAATTTTTTAACTCCTGCAACAACAATTATTCAAGGAAATCTTGCAGATCATGAATTTTGTAGATTAAAAGATGACATTGAAGATGAAATTGTTTTTATGGAAAAGCCTGAAGAAATGGGAATCCATGAACGTCTAATTATTCAACTTCCAATTGAACAAATTGAAGCCAATCGAGGAGCTGTAAATCAACGGGCTATTTATCTTTACGGGATAACAAATGAAAGAGAAGAAGTTTCAAAAAATTTAAGAAATTTTTCAACAAATATTATAAATAAATGGTTAGAATTTTGTTATATTTTTCATCGAAAACGAAAAACTGTTAAAACTCGAAAGAATATGGTTGGATTGGATGAATGCTTTAAAGATTTTAAGTAAGTTTTGGCTGCAGGAATCCTAAATTATTATCAAAAATTGTTTTATGCCTTTTTTTCGATTTTTCCTAAAACAGAACAAAGGTTTAGCGAAATTGAAATTTTGACTTTAAAAAACACGAAATTACAAAATTGAATTTTCGGAGTTGGATTTCGAACGGAAAATTTATTTCGAATATTTTATTTCGATTTGCATAACTCTGATCAGGACAATCTATGCAAGACGCAAAAAAAAAGATTGAATTTCCTGAATCAGGGTCTCGTTGTAAGACCAAAAGTCTCTGTCTGCTTAGGAAATATCTCCATAAAATTTATTACCCAACATTTTAAATTACAGAAAATTAACATATTACGATCGATTATGTGTTACGGGTTATTGCATGGATGGATATTTACAAATTTTAAAAGATTTCACTTCAAAATCCACTTCATCATTTTCCCTTCCAATTATTGAAATTTTTGATATGCTTTTATCAATGGCAGAAGCGGCACAATGCATCGGTTGGACAATAACATTCTTTCTTGAATGTTTCCCACTAATTTTATCATGTGAAAAAATACTTGATTCTGTTCGAACTGATTTACCTCCTGGAACATTTTCATCTCAACAATGTTTTGCAATTGTTGGATTTTTAGCAGAACATTACAAATATTTTTTACTTTCAAAAGAAGCAATTAAAATTTGTAATGCACTTTTTCGTGTAATTGAACCTGCAATTCGTGCAGAAGATTATCCAACAACCGGATGGTCAAAGGCTGTTGCAGCATTTTTAATTCAAGCTCGATTTGATTTAAGAATTCGTGGAAAAGGATTTTTTGCATTTCGAGCTCGTGACTGCCAAAAACTTCTTCCAACACATGGTACTCCAATTGAATATATTCAAGATTTTGATGATGAACTTTTTGTTTCTGAAGATGATTTATTAAATTATCAAAAGTAAATCCCTAAAATATTTAGAATTTCCTAATTAAGAATTTCTTTTTAGGAGAATTTATACATTCCATGATTTTAAAGTTTTTGTTCAAAGATTAAATTCCGTTGAAGCTGAACATAGCTTTGTTGTAAATGCATTTGCAATGGCAAAAGAATTTGCGAATGATTTTTCAAAATTAACAGAATTGGCAAATTTTTGTGGAAATATTTCAGCTGTAAAATCGCTAGAATCACATTGGTTAAATGTTATTGAAGCCCTTTGTACTCCGCATGGCTCAAAACGGATTAGGATTCCAGGTTTTGATAAAATTGATAATTCAATGGATTTTTTTCAACATTATACATATTCAACATTTATTACGCTTCTTGCAACAAGATTTTGCTTTTCTGTTCATTCATTATTCGTTCGATTTAATAATGATTTTTTTAAAGCTCCACGTAAGCTTTTTTTTGACTTTTTTCGTTTTCGTGTTGAGACAACTGTTTTTGTTTTGAGACAAAATTACAGTATCTACTTTTTTAGATTTATATGAAGGTCATAAACCACATTTACTTTTAACAATGCAAATAATTGCAAATATTTCAACAGCAACGGATGAGCCATTTTATATTTCAAAATCATTATTTCATCTTTCAAATATTCCATTTCGAGTACCATGGCGAACTTCAGATCTTCGAATAAATCGAATTTTACAAATTCGTGAATTGGATGCTGTAATTCTTCCACTTTTATTAAATATTTTTTCATATGTTGATGGAATTAAAAAGAAGGATACTTTAAGGGATATATATTCATTTGCATGGAATACTGTGCTAACAATAACAGATCAAGAATGGATTATTTCAAGAATGTTTCAAATTTGTGCCGTTGAAAGAGATATGGAAGATTTTATTAAGGCTGTTCCAAATCAAAATACTGGAAAATTATTGCTTGCAATTGCATTAAGAAGAAAAACAGATCGAAAATATAAAACTGAAGTAATGGAGCTAAGGCCAGCTTTAAAAACTTCAATTCAAAAATCTTTCTCCGTTTTAACAATATGGAATTTACGTGCAACATTTTGTGATTTAAAAGTTATGATTCGAGAGGTAAAATTTAAAAGAGAAATTTTGAAATCGAAGTTTTGATTTGCAAAATATTTTTGTTGAAGAAGAAGAGTTTAGATTTCGTTTAAACGCAAAAATTTTGAAATCGAAATTTCGACTATGAAAAAAATTTGTGCCAGAATGAATATTAATTCCAAATCCTTATTTTCAGGCAATTCCAAGTCGAAATGGAAACGGCAACAAAAATGCCCAATACCAAGCACTTGCAACAAATTTAATTGTTGAAATTGGAAAATCTTGTCGTGACTTTTTTCTTACTGATGATGTTGAAAAAATCCGTCATTTAAAATGTCCAACAATTGAAAGTTTTACATTTTTGGATTTAAATTGTTATTGGTTATTGGCAGAACTTGTTGAAATAATTACAATTCCAGAAACTCTTCCAAAAACCATTAAAGGTGCATTTTTGGATGAAGTTGGAAATATTTTTTCAACTGCCCCATTGGATTCTCTCTCTGAAAATGAACGAGAAAAAAAGTTAAAAATTTGTGCAAATCTTTTGGAAACTCAACCATTTTTAAATTTACTTGGAACATGTCAACAGGGTGAAGAGAAATCCCGAGATAATATGATTAAAATGATGCTGGACTATGGAGCAGATATCAAATTATCAGAAAATCCAATAAAGCTATTTGAAAAGAGATTTAATGATGATAGAGCTGGAATTTTGTTACGAATGAATTTAGTTGGAACAATTATTGATTTTGTAAATACTCCAACGGATAAACTTGGTGAATATGCAGGATGTATTTTGCAAGCAATGATAAATGGTGTAATTTCACCTGAACGAGATGGAGAATATTTTACAACTTGTTATGATTTATTATTAACGCTTGTGTTGGCACTTTTTACTGGACCTGGACAACCACAATTGGATAAAGAAGGAAATGTTAAAAAACCGCGATATAATGATTATACAAAATTTGTTAATAAAATTACTGATAAAACAATGTCTGGATCTCTTCGATGTTTGGAAATACTTTTTCCAATTGCTGCACCAACTTCTGAGCAGCCCACTTTCAATGATACTTTTCCTGTAAATTCTCCAATGAAAAATAATGGTGGAAAATATCCAAATATTGGTCCACCTGGATTTGCACGAAATATTAAACATATTAAATTGGATAAACATTGTGATCCGGCACAAAAACGAATTCAACGATTTTTATATCATTCACATCAAAATGACTTTTTCCATCCAGGAACAATTGGAAATCCGTTACCAAAAGGAATGTTAGAGCAATTTGTTGTTGGCCCCCCAGCATATACAGAACCAGGGCCAGATTTCAATCCACCTGGACATCATCATCCACAAATGCAACATCAACATTCATTAATGAATCTTCGGCAACAACAACAACAACAACAACAACATCATCATGCTAATTTCTCTGGTGGACAACATCCCCATCAACAACAACAACTGCATCATCCTCAACAACAGCCACCACATTTTTATCCACCACATCATGATCGACCAATAATGCAACAACAACAACATCAGCAAAACCCTGGATTATCAATGCCACCCCGTCCTCAACCACCCGGACATCATCCACAAAATAATAATATGCAAATGCCACCAGGTCCAGGACAAATGGGTGGTGGAATGCATCATCCACCAAACTTTAATCAAATGTCTCAACAACAACAACAACAACAACCTTCGTCTTCTCAAAATCAACATCAAATGCTTCCACCACAACCAATTATGCCACCAAATAATCCAAACGCAAATAATAATCCAAATGGACCCATGTTTAATCAAATGCCACCAATGCAACCTCCAATGCATCCAGCATCTGGTTTTGGAATGCAACCAGGAATGAATAATCTTCGAATGCAACAACAACAACAACTTGCACCACCAGAGCAACAAATGAGACCCCCTGGACCAGTAAAAAGTGGACCAAGGAAACGAAATCAAAGTGCCGGACTTGGATCACAACAACCTGTAAAACGAGCAAGGAATGATCCATTGATTCGACCACCATTGCCTGGACCATTGCCAACAAATCAAATGCCACCACCACCAAATTATATGATGCATCAACAACAACAACATCAAGGAGGTCCAGGAATACTTGGAATGTCAGGACCACCCGGCGGATCTGGTGGTGGAATGCCAGGCGGACCCGGTGGACAACAATCAAATCCAATGTGGGATCAACAACAGAATCAACAAGGGCCATCAAGAATGATGCAACCGCCTCCACAACAACAACAACAACAACAGCCCCCACAAGTTTTGCCTCAACAATCTCAACACCAACAACAACCTCCAATGAATTTTAATTCAAATCGATTTGGTGGAGGTGGCGACAGCGGTGGTGGTCCAGCACCTTTACAAGGAATGACTGAAGAAGGGATGAAAGCAAAGTTAAAAATAACACTTCAAAAACGAGCATTGAATCATCCACAATTAAATCCACAATTGCCACAACAGCAGCAACAACAACATCTAAGGCCACAACAAATGCTGCAGCAGCAACAACAACAACAAGCTCAAATGAGGCAACAGCAGCAACAACAACATTTACAACAACCGCCACATCAGCAACAAAGTAAGCTTATATTTCAAAACTACAATACTCTCTGTTTTGGCACGACTAAAACATTCTGCCAAACATTTTTATAATTTTAAAAGCAATTTTAATTTTCAGATTTTAATCAACAAATGAGATAGCATCAACAGAATCAAAAAACGGAATTAAAATTATAGCTAAAAAGTCCTGTCGCAAAATCTGGTCAACTTTTCTTTGATTCTTTCTCTTACATACATTATATCCGGTCGTCTTTATTTCCATATTTTTTTGTTCCATAGATTTTGTATAATTTTTATTTAAAAAAGTATTATTTCATAATTTTTTTAAAAGGTTTAATTTTAATTGTATTTATATTTCTTTGATTTATATATAGCTTTTAATCGGGTGCTTTTCGAGTTCATATCTGATATGGCCGAAATTCTTTGTTTACTTTTCAACATTTGGTTCATTTAAAAATTTTTTAGTACGAACTCAATCCCAGATTGTCATAATGGTATCAGTTTACTTTTTTTTATTTGTATTTTTCTTTTTTGGGTTTTTAGCATAAATTATCAAACAATTTATTTAAAGTAAATTTATTTAACAGCAAAAAATAATTATAAAAATAAAAAGTTTCATAATTAGAAAAAATACTTTTTTGCCTTTAAATTTTTTTTATAATTAAACGTAAAAACAGGCATGTACTAAATTTGATAAATATGATTTTTTTTTGTTCACTTTTTTGCCCATCCAAATTTTGAACAAAGAAAACAGCAAAATAAAAAAATTATTATAAAATTACATTTAACTTTTTAATAAACTACGTGAAAAAGAAATCAATCACAAATCAGTTAAATTTTAATAGTATTTATTTTAAACAAATTTTTACACATAAATCAAAACCCAAAACACTATACAAAAATATACAGTAATAATCACTTTTACACATCAAATGGTTTCAATGAATCCAAGCAGCAGACTATAAAATTTGTCGTGTGTTCGTTGAAAATGGTTTGTTTGTTTGAGCCAATCTTAACATCACCAGCATCAGTTATATCACCGACTGTGCCGAGCTTAACATCACGAGTATTGCTTATATCACGTACAGCAGTATTTTTTCTATCTAAAAAATATGAAAACATTAAAATTATAAAATAAAAGTAAGACTTACTATTGTTTGATCTATTTGAACGACCAATTGCATCGTTTGTTGAAGTTAATGGTGGAGCACCGTATGCTGCTGCGGTAGGATCAGAATAATATGGCATTGATGTTGGAGTTGTTGGATTTTCTGATAAAGTTTTTTTTGAAAGAGAATCTTCTTTTGAACAGCAATTGTTAAGCCAACACCAAAGAGAATAAAGAACCATGCAGGAAGTTGTTTAAACCATTGATTAATATCAACAATTGAAAAATAATGTCCAATAATAATTAAAAATAATGAAAGTAAAATAATCGCATAAATATTGATTCGATTTAACAGCATTGTTGTTATTCCTTGAATATTTAACAGATGATGAATGAGACGAATTTGTGCTTTGCAGTTTTGCTTCCCCCATAAATTTACATTCTCAAAATTTGCACAAAAATGTTAAATTTTCCGAAACAAAACATCAGCAAAAAAGCAGCAAAAAAATTATATTGACAGATTAATTTTTTAATTAAATTTTTTGTTTTATGTATTAACATTAACATTTTTAGGCAGTTGAAGAAAACGAAAGCGAAAACTATCATACCCTCTTAAAAATTGGAGTATCCGAGAAACTTAATAAAAAATTTAATTTTTTTTTAACGTTTCCAGTTGTAACACTTCCATTTAAATTACAACTCATCACAGATGGAGTTTCTAATTTTGCTGAACATTTTGGCCCAGATTTTTGGTCTAAAAACATTTTTCACTTTTTGCAAAATTTAATTTTTTTTGTTGCAAAATTTTTTAAAAAAATTTAATAAACGCTCAAAAACTGTCATCCGAAAGATGGTTAACGGAAAACAGCATTGCGCAAAGGAAGATAACAACAAAACTGTATTTTAAAAAAATGTTTTGAAATTTGAAATTAAAGCATTGCAGGCATTTTTATAAACGTACTCGTTTTTTTGAAGCTCTTTTATTACAAAAAAAGAGAAATAAAGTTTCCTTGGATACGTGAAAAAAAACTTTTATAGGGAGAGATGCATAAAAATGAATAAATGCCATATACGTGTAGGTGAAATAAAAAAGAGGCCTAAATAAAGTGTCACCAAACACAAACAATGTTTTTTGCCATTGCGCAGTGAGCAAAAAAACATGGTAGAAAAAAGTGAGAGAGAAAATTAAATGGAAGCCTTTCAAGTTTTTACTTACTTTTTTAACTTTTTTTTTGAAATGAGAAAAAAAGCAGCTGCTGTTTTGAAAACGTGATTTCCGAAATCTTTTTAAAACTTCGATTTTTGATGATAATTTTTTTAGATTGCATGAATGGTATGCTTAAATCTTAAAATTTCTTCGTTTTTACGAGGAATTTTAATTATTTTAAAAACACGGGCAATTTTTTGTCAACAAAATTCATTGTTGAATGTTACAGAATCATTGTGTAATAAAGCTGCTTCAGGAGGTTTTATATTTTAATAAAATACAATTTTCTCCAACTCTACATTTTTAGAATCATTAATTCCAAATATTTCAACAAAAGATGTTCATTTAACAAATGATTTAATTCCAACACTTTCAACAAATTCAAATTTTAGTAATACTGTTTCAGTTACAAAACTTTCAAGTACTTTGATTGACGGATTTGGAGATTCATATGCTATTGTTGTATGTTTAAAAAACTTTTTGAAAAGGGAGCGGACGATTTGAAACATATTTCAATTTAACGTTTTTTTTTTCAAAATGGCATGAACCTGACAATCAGGGTATTTTTCTATTGCCCCATTGCTTGATCATCTGGTTCTTGCCATTTCGAAAAAAAAACGTTAAAATGAAAAAAATATTGAACCGTCCGCTCCCTTTAAATATTGTTGTAAAATGAGCTTTTCTTTAAGCTTTTGCCTTTTATTGTAATTTATTTAAAGTATTTTATAACCTTTTTATTGTTAATTTTATTTGTCGTTAGTTTTGCTTCTTTAAATTTGTGTCTTCTTTTATTTAAAAATAGTTGAAAAAGTCTTCTTTCCTAAAAAGAGTGATTCATAATTCCTGTCTGGCTTTTCTTTCTTCTTTCTCTTTTTTTCCCACAATTTTGTAAAGGGCACCTGGCACCAACTTTTGAAAAACAAAAGCCGGATGCTTGCGCAAAAACACTCTCTATGACTTATGTCTCTCCCTTTTTGGCTTCTTTAATTTAAATCATTGCCAAGAGAGAAAGAGGGTGGAGTTGCGCAAGCGTTGATCGCTGTGTGCACCTTCTTTTTGCAAAACGATCGGTGAAGCTGGAGGTGGAGCTAAATTGGCACTTTTCGATCTGTCCGGATCGCCGGTTTGGTTGCGCTGGCTCTTTAAAAGGAGCCCCAGGGGAAGCAAAGATTCAGTTGGAGAAGGAGTTGGTAGTTGAGTGGGAGAAGGAGTTGGTTGTTCAGTTGTGCAGTTGGTTGGTTGGTCAGTCGGCAGTCGAGTCCTTCAGTTAAGTCAGTTGGAGAGATTTTTCTTCAGTCGTTTATGTGTTTTGGTTTTGATTGTTAAAATTGAATAAAGTTTGAAAAGTTATTTGAAAGAGGAAAAAAGGGACAAAAGAAGAAAAAGAAAGAACCACTCGAGAGAAACACCGGGGATTTTAAGAAAACACTATATTTCTTCACTGGTGCCACGACCTTCGTTTTGGAAGTTCTCTCTCGAGTCGAGGTTCGGTTTTTTTGGTCCGTTTTTTTGAGAATCTTTGTTGGCGGTGGTCCAAGGTGCTGAATTTTAAGAAGTGTTTTTCGGAAGTGTTGAAGAAATTTTGTGGTCCTGGATTAGGTTAAGGAATTGGAAAGGTTATTGGTCCTGGGGAAATTGGACGAGGTATTAATTTTATTGGCCGCGAATTTGTTTGGTATTTCGAGAGGTGTTTTGGAAATTTGGTAGTTGGAAAATTGTTAGTTGGATTTTTGAAAATGGATTCAAGAAAGAATTTTGGAATGGAAGATTTTGGTCAACTTTTAATAGCGATGAACCAGGAACTGAATGTTTTGTGTAAAAATGTTGGATGCCTTCAAGATCAAGTGAATGCTCTTGACTCTTTGGTCCGGGATGACGTTAAGGTAAGGCTTGATGTCCTCGAAGAGCGCTTGCTGGTTGTTGAAGCTCATATGGCTGGAAGAACTGAAGAGCTGGAAGCTGAATTGGATGAAGAACTGAAAGAAGATGAAAGTTTTTGTGAAGATAAAGAAAATGGTGGTGAGGTCCAAGTTAACGTTGAAAGAAATTTTGACGTCCTTGATAGACTTCAGGAAGTTGAAATTGGTTTTATTGGCCAAATGGATCAGATGGTTGCAAGCATGGAGTTTGAATCTGAAGCTGATGAACTTGGTGAAGCTGTAAAAGTAAGCTTTTTATTATTTGGAAGTGAAGTGGTTGAAGCTGATGATGGGCTTGGAAAAAGCGGAAAATATGAAAATAAGAAGTTTTTGTTGAAAAATGAAAGTGTTGAAGGAACTTCTGAATCCCTTGATAAAGTTGGTGATTGTCTTGGTAATGATTCAGAAGTCAAAGAAAAAAAAACGAAAGCTTCAAGTAAATTAAAAGGAGTTAAAGGTGGCTTTCTTGATCGGGTAACTGATCCCACTTTTGCTGCTGAACAACGAGCAAAAATGATGGAAGCAGTTGGACAAGATCCTTTGAAGTTGGATTTGTTCTTGAAAAGATTGCATGGATTTGATGATAATTTTGATAAAGCTGGATTAAATCGTGATTTTTCGGATGGTTCTGGTCAAAATCGAAGATTGCGTCATGCTGATGAAGTGGCAGGGATTAACGGCATGGAATGGGCAGACGTTAATGTTTTGGGAAAAGCGGATGGAAATGGCAATGAAATGTATGATGGGAATCCTTTGGTGAATTTGAAGGCCTTCTTCAGAAAGCTTCGGCTTTTCTTGATGCAGTTTCCTTTTGCGCCTACACCTGAACAAGCGGTTGCTTATTTGGTTGGTCGACTTCGAGGTCGGGCTTTGATTGCTTATCAAGCTATGCCAGCACATGTTCAAGCAGATTTTGATTTGATTGAAGCAGCTTTGAAACAAAAGTTTCCAAATGATGAATTTGTTTGGGCATCTGAAATGGAATTGCAAAGCTGCTACCAAGGACCTCATGAAAGCGTGCATGCTTTTTCGCAACGAGTTGCTGAACTGGTCTATGCTGTGCTCGATGGCATGCCAGAAGAAGAAGTTGAACGGAATCTTCGGCGTGAAACGATGTATCGCCTCCGTGAAGAGCTTCGAGAGTATGTTCAAGAAAAAGATCCGGAGACTTATGAAGAAGTGTTACAGTATGCTCGTCGTGGTGAAGCAAATCTTCAGAGAAGGCAGCAAAAATATCATGAAAGATTTTCAAGTGGATATGGAGTTTATGTGGTTAAATATGGACGAAGCGTTAATTATGATCCTGAAAGTCATCCAAGAGCTTGGAAATGTCCTTCTGAAAAGGGGTTGAGACGTTCTTATGGCAAAAGTTATGGTCCGCGAAGTTGTTATGTTTGTGATGCTCCTGATCATTTAGCTCGAAATTGTCCATGGGCTTATGAACGGGAAAATGATGGACAAGATTGGAATCATGGTGGTGATCAGCAAGATGTTTATGATGGACAAGATTGGAATCATGAAAGAAGAAGTTGTGGAAAATCAGTAATTGATCCCAGAAGATGTTTTGTTTGTGGTGAACAAGGTCATTTGGTTCGTGAATGCCCTTATCAGGAACAAGTTGGGAATGGTGATGTTCTTGAAGAATATCCTCAACTTGCTGGTGTTACTGGTGACTACGGTACTGGTCAAGATGAAGCTTTTTATGGTCCTTCTGATAGTAGTGATCTTTATGGTCATGTATACCTGAATAGTGTTCAACTTGCTGGACATGCAGATTACGGTATCCCTGATAATCTTCAGCCAAGAATGGCGGACGCAAATGTTTTGGAAAGTCCTGCTGAAGATAACGATGTTGATACTGGTTATCATCGCAAGGAGATGGGTGGCTTTCTTGTTACGGCAACAATTGATGGTGGTGAAGCTGATGATCAAGTAGCCGCAGAAGAAACAGTGATGCGTTACAAAGGTCTTCATGGATCTGCTGTTAGTGGCTCACATTTTGGTGGAAATAAAGGTCCCGAATTTGCTTTTGGAAGACCAGATGTACATCAAATGGCTGAAGCAGAAGTTGTTGATGAACTTTATGCCAGTCCCTTAGTTAAGAATTTTAGCCGGAAGGTGGAAGGAAAGACTGGTCATAAAGTTCATGATCCTGGAGGACTATCACTGGAAGGAAGCTCCTGCATGAAGTCAACATGGTCCAATGTTGTTGCTGTGAATCGGAGCTTTGGCTCATTTTACAATGTTAGCTTTTGAAAATTTATTAAGTAAATTTTAGTGGAAAGGAGGAAGTATTGTTGTAAAATGAGCTTTTCTTTAAGCTTTTGCCTTTTATTGTAATTTATTTAAAGTATTTTATAACCTTTTTATTGTTAATTTTATTTGTCGTTAGTTTTGCTTCTTTAAATTTGTGTCTTCTTTTATTTAAAAATAGTTGAAAAAGTCTTCTTTCCTAAAAAGAGTGATTCATAATTCCTGTCTGGCTTTTCTTTCTTCTTTCTCTTTTTTTCCCACAATTTTGTAAAGGGCACCTGGCACCAACTTTTGAAAAACAAAAGCCGGATGCTTGCGCAAAAACACTCTCTATGACTTATGTCTCTCCCTTTTTGGCTTCTTTAATTTAAATCATTGCCAAGAGAGAAAGAGGGTGGAGTTGCGCAAGCGTTGATCGCTGTGTGCACCTTCTTTTTGCAAAACGATCGGTGAAGCTGGAGGTGGAGCTAAATTGGCACTTTTCGATCTGTCCGGATCGCCGGTTTGGTTGCGCTGGCTCTTTAAAAGGAGCCCCAGGGGAAGCAAAGATTCAGTTGGAGAAGGAGTTGGTAGTTGAGTGGGAGAAGGAGTTGGTTGTTCAGTTGTGCAGTTGGTTGGTTGGTCAGTCGGCAGTCGAGTCCTTCAGTTAAGTCAGTTGGAGAGATTTTTCTTCAGTCGTTTATGTGTTTTGGTTTTGATTGTTAAAATTGAATAAAGTTTGAAAAGTTATTTGAAAGAGGAAAAAAGGGACAAAAGAAGAAAAAGAAAGAACCACTCGAGAGAAACACCGGGGATTTTAAGAAAACACCATATTTCTTCAAATATCAAAACTTGTAATTTTTACAGGTAATCGGAGTAACACATGATGAAAAAATTGAATGGCAAAGTGTTTCCCCAACTGGTTCAGCACTAAAGCTTCCAACAATAAATAATTCCAAAATAAAGATTGATAAAAATTCCTCCCTTGAAGTGCAATATGATAATAGATTTGGATTATTTCATATTGAAACAAACTTTGAAACAGAATTTCCATCAAAAGTAAATTTTACAAGTTGTTTTTTAACTTTTTAAACCTTCCCATTTTAGATATTAATTCTTTCTCCAACTGATAGAATTCGATTTAAACTTTTATCAAATTTATCCCTATCACTTTCAAATTGTGAAATACATTCATTATGGTTTACATTTTTTAAAACAAATTCTTTAATTACGAAATTTTTGGATATAAGTCAAATTACTGGAAAAGAAATTATAAATATTGAAAAATGTAAATTTTGGCCATTTTCAAATATTATTTATCGGTTATGTCCGGGATATGAAGTCTCTGCTGCAAATACAACAACACCGAATCATAGTTTTAGGTATGTTAGATAAAAATAAATTGTTAAATTATAAACTTAAAATTTTAGTACATTAATTAATAAAATAACAGAAGGTACAACAATTGAAAGCAAATCCTTTACAAAAGATAATACATTATCGGATAAAATTTTAACTTCATCAACATCAAAACAATTACCTTCAACAACAAATTCTGGCAAAAATGGAAATTCACAAAGTTCAAATCCCTCTTCAACCCAAGCAATGCAAAATATTATTAATACAAAAACTATTAGTAATTCAAATGATGAAAGTCCATCAACTTTAATAATTGATAATGAAAAAGAAACATTGGAAAGCAAATTTGCAGATCCGTTAATCTCAAAAAGTTCATCTTTGTTGACAAATTCTCCAACAACAACAATTACAAAAAAAGAATTATCAAGTCCTTTTCAAGAAGCAAAAGCGTCTGCAACAACTTTAACACCAATAAATTTACAATTCATTTCAATTTCATCATCATCATCTGAAATAATTAGGGAACAAAGATCAACTCCAATGCCTCCTTCAACAACACAAAAATTAACTTTGGAAACTACAGGTGCTGGAAATACTGTAACTGCTTCAACTCCACAAATTGTAACAGATAAAGTTTGGATGTCTTCTTCTGGCGTTGAAAGCTCAAAGACAGCAACAACTTTGAATATAGAAACAACTGCTACTGTAACTACCAGCACTTACAATACTCAATCTGTAACAACTTCCACTCCATCGATATCAAACACGAATCAAGCAACTACTGTTGGTGATGGCTCCACAACAATAGCTCCAACATCGGCAACTATTTCTACTACAGGATCATTATCAAAAACAACAACAACACAAATTTCTTCAACATTAGAAATAAAACCTAATACTGTACTAACAAGTACTACTGAAAGATCTGAAAGAGATATAACTCAACAATCATCTTTAACAACTGATACAAAAAGCACAAGCGGATCAATGACTTCTACAATGAATAATACAAATGAAATTTCATCCTCTCCATTATCGTTACCTTCTGTTTCACCAACTTCTACATCGCCACCACCTCCACCATCTATTGCTTTCTCCCAACAAGATTCATCATCCCCTCCTACAACTTCTCCTCCAAAAATTTTTTCAGCTTCCTCCAATTCGGCAACAACTTTAAAAAAGTAAAATTAGCTTTTTACATTTTTCCAAAAAAATAATGAATATTTTTAGTATTAAATCAGGATGCTCAACAACTGATGAATCTGGTTTATGCAAATATTGTACAAAAGGTACTCACTTTATTTTCAAATATCTTACAAATATAGTTTTAGATCTTTCAACAAAACAATGTATTGTAACAGTTTATCCACAATTATTTGATATAAACGTTAAAGAAGCAAAAACTACGGTATTTTTCCTTTTAGTTTTTAATGTTACAATATATTTAGGTAACCCTACAAGTTTCAAAAGATTTGGATGAGATTGGAAAAATTGAATGCAATTTAATAAATAAAGATACGCTACAAAATATTCAAATCAAAGTCAAAATTGATGATAACACAATAGAAATTGAATTTACTCCACAAAATGGTGTAAATGAAATGAAACTTTCATGCTTAATTGATGAAACAGGTTTTTTAAAAATGTTTATTTTAAAATTAAATTTTTCTTTTCAGAATTTTTAAGCAATAAAACAATTTTTATTTCATCTTTTCAATCATTGGTCGAACACAAAACACCATTTGCAAGTGGCTTTGATTCATCAAATGAACATAAAACTATTTATGTATGTTTTTTTGTCATTTTTTTGTAATTTTTTATTCAAATTATTATAAAAAATTTATAGGTAACATTTAAAGAAGCAATTCCATTACAATTTATTTATGCGGCTGGAAGCAACAACGCATTTTGTGTTTTGGGTTTGTTTTCTTTTTTCAGTGGAAAGAGTGCGCCTCTTTTGTTCTCTGCAGCCTAGGTCGACCGGTTCTTGCGTCTTTTTTTCTCTCTGTTTTTAAAGCACCCTTTTTCCCTTCCATCTTTGCGCAATGATGTTTTCCATTAACCATCTTTCGGATGATAGTTTTTGATTAAAAAACCCTTAACTGAGCGTTTATTAAATTTTTTAAAATAAAATTTTAAATTACTGTTGCAAAAAAAATTTTGCAACAGTAAAAAAATTAAATTTTGCAAAAAGTGAAAAATGTTTTTAGACCAAAAATCTGGGCCAAAATATTCAGCAAAATTAGAAACTCCATCTGTGATGAGTTGTAATTTAAATGGAAGTGTTACAATTGGTTCACATAAACTTTTTGCAATTCGACAGCCAGAACTTGCAGATGCAACATTTCAATATCAAATTCCAATAACATTTTCTATATATTCTCCAACAACTGCTCCATCACAAAATACAAAAACTGCAGAATTCCTTTCATCTTTAAAAGGAATTCTTGTAAAATTTGATTTAACAACAGATATTAAAAATCGTACATTTAATTGTTCAAAAGTTTTTATGAGTTCAGAAACTTTTGGCACACAAGCAATTTGTCAAATGACAGATTCAGAATTAAAAATTACATTTGGTGCGGCTCCAACAATTTTACCACATCAACCATTGTTAGTTCGTTCTGGAGCTTTAACAAATGCATATCTTGATGGGGAACGACCAAATACAACACAATATGATGCAATTGAGTTAAAAGTTCCTGCCGATGCAATTACACCTTCAATAACTTTACAAGAACCAACAGCAGCATTTGCATGCCAACAAAATGTTAATTTATCTGTTACAATTGTTTCTGGGGATGCTGGCCGAAATATGACATATAAATGGAAGCTTAAAAGTGGAGGTAAAAATTGAAGCTCTAACAATGAAAAAATTTGCATAAATTTAGGCACTGCTAGTCTTGGCACAACTTTATCACAAACAACTTCATCATTTATTCAAATTCCCACAATTGATATTGGATCCGGTGCTTCAATCAGCGTTGAAGCCTGTAATTTTGTCAATAAATGTTCAGAATCAAATACAGTCGAAATAAAATCAAGCGAAAAAACTTTTCAATTTACTGTTTCAATTGCGGGAATTCCTTCGACTACACTTCCGTCTTCAAAAATTTCACTTTCTGCAATTCCAAGTTTTGCTTCATGCAATTCTTCTCGGGATCTTTCAATGACAAATATTTCTGTAAGCTTTTAAAAATATTGTTTTTATATTTATAAACAAATTCCAGTATGAATGGTCAATTAATGGAACTTCAGTCTCACATGATTCTGTTTATATTGTTCCCGCAAAAACATATGCTCCATATTCAGCTTTAACAATAACCGTTTTGGCAAAATATTGGAATTCTGAAGCTGCAGCAATGTTGGAAGCAACTTCAGAAGAGGGAATCGTATATGGAATTGAAGGATTGGTTGGAATTGTTGATGGAATTGAAAGGGCAATTGCATCAGATACAGAATTGTTAATTGATGCTCGACAATCCTTTGATCCAAATACTGGAAACAATAATTTAATTCATTCATGGACATGTACAAAAGATGGAGGAATAAATTGTACAAATTTAGATTTAAATTGGAAATCAAAATTGCTGGTTGTTGCATCAGGAGTTCTAAAACCAGGACAAAAGTAAGTAAATCTTTGAAAGAAAAAGTTGTACAACTTTTTTGAAATGATTGATCCTGAAAATCAGCATTTTATTGTTGCACATTTTTGTCACTTTCTGTTGCTCCAAAAATCCCTGATTTTTAAATTTGATCATTTTTAAAAATTTTCGTGGTGGAACTTTCAACTAATGTTTAGTATTGTAACACAAATTTTTTTAGTTACACATTTACTGATACAATTTCAAATGGCTTAGGAAGTTCCACCCAAATCTCTGTAACCGTTCACATTCTTCAAGGTTCAGTTCCAATTATTCAACTCGTCCCTTTAACAGAAAAATCTCTTCCATTTGATTCATATATCCGTGTACAAGGATATGTACAATCTAAAAGTGAACTTTCAACTGAATGGCAACTTTTTACATTTCCTGATAATTTGGCTGTTGATATTTCAAAAGTTTTTCCACAAGTTAAACGGAATTTTAGTGATAATGGAAATAATGCTGTTGTTTCTGTTTCATTTACAATTCCACCAGGAAATAATAGTAAATATCCAGAATGGAAAGGATTGAATCCAGGGCAGTATATTGTAAGGCTAATGGCAACAAATATGGTTGGAAGTTCATTCACTGAGCATACATTCGAAATTTTACCACTTCCAAAAAAGCCAACATTAGCTGTAAGTTTTGTTGCTATTAGCAGATTCTAGAGTCATTTTATCGATCAGGTTTCGACTCCGACCCAAAATTTTTTTTTCTCACCAGAATCGGAGTCAAATCTGTGATTCAGAAGTCGCAGCAACATTTGAAAGGGAATAAATGAGTATTCAGTTCACTGATATGCGAATTTTTAGATGTCACCAATGAAAGATATGTTTGCCCTTCAAACTCCAATTCAACTTTCTGCCAAAGATATTCCACCATCCGCGGATAAACCAATTTCTCTTCGATTTGGTTTTCGAACAATTTTAGTGAATAATAAAACAATGGATAAATGGTTTCGTGCTTCTGCATTGGATTATTACAAAACGATATTAGCTGCTGCATGGCCAGAACCCCATGCAGCTTGTAATGAAAGGGTTGCATATCAAGGTTTACTTGAAATATGTAGCTTTGATGGAGCATGTTCACAAACGCAATCACCAAGATTTGTTGTTCAACATCCATTGAATTCTTCAATTGCATTTTCACAAATTTTAACTTCTGCAACTTCAGATATTACTTCAGGAGATTTAGAAGGAGCTTTAGTAAAACTTGAAGCAATTCAACGTGAACAATGTAATACTTCCATCGATGGCACAGTTGTTGATGCACTAATAACAAAAGTTTTAACAAATTTACAAAATTCAACTGATTCTGATTCTCTGTTAATTGGTGTTGGAATTTGTACAGCAGTAATAAATTCAGCATCAAAAGAAAATGTTGATAAAGTTATGGAACTTTTACTTCGAGCTCAAAAAGCAGCCGTTTCATCTCGTTCAACAACTTCAACTCCAACAAGACAAAAACGAAGTTCTACTGCAACAGCGATGGCAGCACTTCCAGCAATGTCCGTTTCACCTGTTGTTGAATCAGCAGCAGAAACATTTTTAATTTCATATGATAGTTTACTAACTGGGAATCAAGATCTCTCAACTGCTTATATTAAAATGATTACAGATTTTTTGGCTGGTTTTTGTGTACAACTTGATTCAAATCGAATTTTAAGTGCCGAAGGAAATGGATATACTTTCATTCAAGCTGAAGGTTTATCACCATTTGATGAAAACTTTTTAAATCAATCTTATTCTGCAGCAAATGTTGAAAAATCGGTAAGTTTGTTTTAATTCATTGGCATATTATTTTTGTTAAAGCTATTCAAAAACGGATTTCATAGTTGAACTTAGTAGCGGTTAGGTTTTTTGAGCCAATAAAAATAGCAGAAAAATTTAAATCAAAATATTGTTATTTGAAAAGAGTATTTTTGAAAAATTGAGAACTTGAAAGTAGCGTTTAAATTTTAAACAAACTTTTAAAGTTACTGTCATTTTTTTTTTATTAGAGCGGTCTTTGACTAATAGTAACAGAAAAAAACGATGGCAAAAAGTTTTTTACTATTTTTCTATAAAAAATATTTGCAGCCCGTAAAATTTTTATCTCGAAAAAATTCTGAGTTTAACTATGAAATCCTTTTTTTGTTTATTTTTAGAAAAAAAAACCAGCAAAAAAATCATCCAAAGATGTTTGGATATTCAGTAATAAAAAAAAATTATTTTAGATTACGTTTGGCACAAATTTTCAATCTGTTTATAAATCCTTTAAATGTGGAGAATCAAAAATTGCAACATGTTCAAATATTTGCCTTGCAACTGCGGATATCGCAAAAGCTGCATTAATTCAAAATACACATTTACAACAATACTTTTTTAGTTCAAGTTACAATTCAATTACTTTCGCATCTGCAATGAGTGATTTTTATCTTGTATGTTTATTAATTAATTTCATTTTAACAACTTTAATCTTAATTTTTTATAGATTCGATTTATTGATCCAAATAGTGGTAATGAAGTTCCATTAACTTCAGGAGCGGCATATAATTTTAGTATTCCCCTTTTAAATTATGCTGCAGCAAATTATTATAGCGTAAAATTTATTAAAATTAATAAAAAATCAAAAAGTTTGTTTTTAGTGTTTTGTATTTGTAAATGGAATTTGGAGAAATAATATGTGTAAATCGAATGATTTCGGAACAAAAATTGATTCAAAATATTTTTTGCAATGTTATTGTGAAATAACTGGAGTTTTAGCGTAAATTTTTCAAACATTTAAAAAAAAATTTATTATGGTAATTTTTTTTCAGTGTTTTTACTGTAAGTGCTCCAACACCAAAATATTATCCACCATATAATGAAATTGAACTAAAATTTAATTTGGTAAAAATTTATTTTTTTTCAGTTGCTTCATTAAACATTTATTTTAGTCAACAACAACAGCCTGTACATCCGCGCAATTATCAAACTTTCTTGGAACTTTATCAACAAATTCTGGAGTTGGAGCAGAAAGATTTCGAAATTATTCATGTAATCCTGGAACAAATATTTCAACGGATCCTTCAACAATAATTTTACGACTTCGTCCACCATTTCGTTTTTCACATATTTCAAATTCATTTGCAATGCAAGCAATAAAGCGAGCTGTGACAGTTGGAAACAAAATGATTGCATATGGGAAGGTTGAAGTTACAGCCTTAAATGCTACAACAATTTATCGAAGTAAAAAATATAAATGAGCGTTTATAAATTTTAAATTTATTTTTCTTTTTTTTAGCTTTGGAAGGTGATGAAAGAGGAAGGAGAGTTCCGCTAAGAATTGATCGATCATATCGTGAAGTCGTTGGCGGAAATGATACAGAAGCAGCCGCAATGGCAATTAAATGGGCAAAAAATTTAGCAAAAGATATGAATATTGATTCACAAAGATTTAAGAATCCTATCATTTTAATGGGTAATTTTTTTTAAAAAAGTATTTACAAGTTTCTTTCAAAAGATAACGATTCTGCAAAATTGAAGATCATAAGGTCGAAATTTCAATATTGAAATTACCAATATCCAAATACCGAAATTTCAAAAAACCGAAATTTTAATTTTGTATTTTCGATTTTTCAAAAACGAAATTTCGATATTGCAGAATTTTGAAACTGACCCTGAAAATCAAGATATTCATTGGAGAACTATTTTTGTACTTCTTACAAAATGCCTGATTTTCAAGTTCAGTTAAACACGCCGTTCGTGATATAATACATCATCCTTTAACGATGTTACAATAATAAAAAATGAAAGTGTCTCGCCACGATTTTCGTTATAGTAATTTTTAGGAAACCTTCCATAATTTTTTTAATCCTATAAAAGTTAACTTGATTTTTTAGGAATGTTATTTAATTTTACAATTACTTTACCATTTGAAGGTGAAGCAACTTTATCCGATCATGCTTTATCCGCTGAAGAACTCTCACTTTGGATTCGAGAACAAACAGATTACAATGAAATTGATTTAAGGGATAATATTGATCAACGAATGCCAGTTGATCCATTAAAATATAGTGAAATTGTTCAGCTTGCTGTAATGTCTCCAACAAATACGCTTATGACAATTTTGGCAATTGTTTTATCAACGGTTTTTGTGCTATCTTCACTTTGTATTGGAGGCTTAGTATTTTTAAAGATTCGAACGGATCGACTCATTGAACAACATAATCGAAATATTCGAACTATACAAATTGATGCAGCTGCTTCTTCAGATATTCCATTAAACGTTATTCCGTTTGAATCAAATGGGATGGTTGTGGATCGGCATGGAATGATTTCAGAAGAGATGCATGAAGCTGCTGATACTGTCGTCTTTGGACGGCATGGCACTACACGTGTTCGGCATCGTTAATATATCGAAAAAATTATTTATAAATTATTTATCAAAATTTATTAAATCCGGTTTTTTATATTTTTAACGCGTTTTTTTTTATCCCCGGTTTAAACTTTTATGTGCTTTTTAACAATTTTTTTACACCCGTGAAATAATATTATTTTTTGTGATAGAAATATTATATTTGTCTGCTTTTTTTGTTATAACCTCAAATAATAAATTGTATTTTTAATTTAAATAAAAAAATCATTTAAAGCTGTTTCAATAAACAACAAAAAGCAAACACTTAAAAAAATACAAAATCAAAAACGAAGCTTTTTTCTTTTTTCGGGCAAAACTCTTTTATTTTTAAGTGTCGCTTTTTTTGATTTTCTTGAAAGAAGAAAGTCAAAGAAACAAACATGAAACAGCGTTAATCTTCTTTTTTTGTACGCGTGTAATTACAATAATCCTCTTCTTTTTTGTTTATTTTGACTTTTACGGCTTCCGCAAAAAATCTTTTTTTTAAAAAGTTGAAAAGAAAAATCAAAACTCACATTTTTAGTTACAGTTGAAAAAAGTTTGACCAAACTATACTTTTAAAGCAGTTTTACTTTTGGGGTTACTGTAATTTTGAGCAATGATGAAAGTAATAATAAAAAAATGGTTTTATTTTGATCACTTTTGATGGGGAAAAAAAGACAACTGCAAAAATGTCCAAGACTTTTTTTTTGTTTTGCTTCTATCAAGCTTTATCTCTCTCTCTTTTTTCTTTTTGTCTGTTGCCAGATTGTTGTGGGCAAAAACAAAAAAAGTGATCTAAAAAAAAATTTAAGAGAACCCTAAAAAATTTGAAAGAGACAAAAAAAACGTCGCCAATGGCTCCTTTTCTTTTTTAAATTTTAAATGACTTAATATTATTTTTTTCTCCATCGTCCATTTGCCTTTCTTCAAAAAAAAGCATATATTTTTTTTATAAAAATAAGAGTCTCCATCCATTTTTTACCCAAATGGCTACTTTCCATTTTTTTCTGTTAACAGTCAAGAAAAAAAAGTGAGGTGCTTTTCGGCAGCTTTTTTCTTATGTCCGTCATTGTGGGTCTCTTTTTCTTTTTTACGTTGCTTAAAAATTAAATGTCTCAACTCTCTCTCTCTCATATTTTTTTGAGTCAGCTGTGCCAACGTGTTTACATCTTTCCTTTGCCCTTCTTTTCTTTTGAGCTGAATTGGCTATGAAAAAAGTGTGTCTTTTTGTTTTTGTAATGTTTGATATATTTTTTTCATATCCTTTTTATAAAAGATATACACGCGTGTAAAAAAATATCCATCCCCCCATTATTATCAAATTACAGGAACAAAAACAAGTTTTTTAATTTCCTGTGTTCAGAAAAATTTTTTTTAAATTGTTCGAAAAAGTAAATTAAATTTTTAGGTGAATTTTTTATTTGCAGAATTAATATTAATATCCCAGAATTTGATTGTTACTATAAAAACATTGCGCGAAAATTTTATTTTTTCAAAATATTTATTTTCTTTGTTTTAAATCCTTTTCTGTTTAATAGCCCAAATGACAAATGCCATCTCCAACAAACGGGTTCAAACGTGAAAATGTTACACCACCGAATCGAACACGTTTAACGGGATCAAGTCCATCCCTTTCATCCCCATCTGCAAATGCCATAACAACATTGTTATCCAATGCTTCTATGAATGCATCATTTCCATCAACATCTGATACAAATTATTTTATTACACCTGCAATTGGAAGGCATAGATTTTCGCCTTCATCTTCAGCAGCAGCGGCCCCAAAAAAAAGTATCTTAAAGCGATCTACTTTTCCACTTCCTGTAAGTTTTATACTATAACAGAAATGTTACTGTATTCATTAAATATTCCAGACAGGAAAAGTTGCATTTGAATCACCGTTTACAACATTTGCAACAAATGCTTTATTACCCCCGACTCGAAACAGTAATTTTGAACAACAACAAAATAGCAGTAATAATAAAAATAATAATAATGTTTCAAGAATTCCAAAACCATCGGTTGGATTTTCTGAAAAAAATACTGGTAGAATTTTTATTCAAAAAAATTCAAAAAAAAATTCAAATTTTAGTTGCAATATTTGGTGATACATCAGATGATAATACAACAGAAAATGAAAGTTTAGCACAATCTAGAATTCCAATTCCAGTTGTATCATCTTCGTCATCAGCAACATCAACAAATCCATTAGATAGACTTATAAGGTATTTACATATTAAATAAATGGAGCTCTCATTAAATACGTTTATTTAAGGCAAACAAGTATACTATATTCAGAAGATGAAGATACAGATGATCCAAGTCAACCAGCTGGTGATTCACATGATGGAACTGATTATGAAGAAGAAGATACAGTAACAGAAGAAATGGAAAATATTGTACAAGAAAAAAAGGAGAATGGGGGAACGGATGATGGAGATATATCATACACAAGTTCAACGGCATCCTCATTAGTTACAAGTAAATGGTGGTTTGGAAAAGAAACAAAGTTTGTGATTTTTTTCATTTCGGCATACAATAATATTAATTTCAGATATGTAACACATTGTGATAAACATGGTTGTAATCATAAACATCATAAACACCAACAATCTCCACCTGGCGCATATTTAACTCCAACACAACAAAAATCAAAAGAAATAAATCGCCTTAGAAAAGAATTAAAAACTGCCAAATCTGTTGTTGAAGAAAAAGAGAAACATCTTCGAGAACTTCGTGATAGAGTAAAAGAAATTGAAAATATGATGGATACAAATTCGGCACTTCGAGAACATTCTCGATTAATGCAACGACAAAAAGAAATTCAAGATGAATATAAAGCAGAGAAGCAACAAATGGTTGAAAAACATGAAATTCGAGTAAAGCAGCTAATTCAAGAAGCCGTTGATGCAAGAGCGGAAGCATTGAGGAAAACAGAACAATTGGAAAATTTTCATAAAATAAAAAGGCAGAATTATGTTGATTCTGCAACAAATACAGATCCACCACCTTCACATGCTATAGGATTACAAGCTGCATTGGCTTCATTAGCTCCATCTCCACAACCTGGAGAACAGCCATCATCTGAAACACAGTATCAGCAACAACAACAACAACAAGTTCAAGCTGCAATTGCACAAGATACTGTTAATCAATTACAGGTTATTTCTAATAACATGGGGTACCACAACTATAACCCTTAAATTTAGGCATATCAAAATGAAGCCCTAATTTGGCGGACAAAGGCTGCCCAACTTGAAATTGTTGTAAAAGAACAATTAACAAAAGCTTCAACAACAGAAGCAATTTTAATGAATGATCTTGAAGCTGCTCGAACAGAAATGGATAGACTTCGAGATTATTGTCATCGATTAGAAGCTGCAGCATTAGCGGATTCAATTTGTGATGGAGATCGATTGGATACAGCTGCAATGATTCGTTCAATGGATTCTTCATCCCGTGCAACCCCAGCTAATCAATTACTTCAATCACCGAGTTCTTTGCATTTAGTTTTAGCTGCAGAATGTCAATCACCTGCATGTTTAGAGCGAACAAGGCTATTGGGAGAAGAAAACAAACAACTTTATGAATCTGTAAGCATTTATTATTTATATTTATTCTTTGGTTTTATTTTTGGTGTTTTATTTCTTTTGTTTAAATCTGTTTTTAAGTTTTCTTTTAACTTTTAATTTGTTTTTGTGGTACTTTTTACTTATTTTTTTGCGTTTCTATTTCGGCAAAATAAATTTTTGTTTTTGTGTTAAATGTGTTCAATTGTTTTGTGTTAAGTGTGAATTTTATATCCATCTATTTTGAAGATTAATTCCTGCCTATTTTAGTTAGAAGAACGAGCTGCAAGAGTTCATGAACTTGAAGAAGCTGTAACAGCTTTGCGACAATCTGGAGAAGATATGATGTTTGAAATGGAAGACCTCAAAGAACAACAAAATAGATTAGCCCAATTAGCTGAAGAAAGAAATTCTGAATGTGAAGCAGCACAAATAATCCTTTCAAGACTTCAAGATGAAAAAGAGCAACTTAATCAAGCTCTTCTATTTCTTGAAGAGCGAACAAAAGTATATCGAAATACAATTTTGGATAATGATTTAGTTGTGAGAGATGAAGCAACATCCGAATGGCATCGAGGATTTATTGATCCAAGATTTCAAATACTTGTTTCTAAACCGGCACAAACGGATTTAACAAGCGATGAACTTCAAAGTAATGAAAGAGATTTCATTAATTTGAGGGATAAACTTCGAGAAATTCAAGCTGAATTTTCATCGAAACATAAAACGTTGCACGAAAAATTTAATGAAATTGAAGAAAATTTAATTTTAAAAACAAATTTGGTAGAATCTTTAAGTCGGCAATTGGATTCAGCGCAGGATGAAATTCAACAAAGTTTTGAACAGCGACAAAAAGAACGCGAAATTTATCAGCAAAGGTTAGTTTTTACGTTTTTTTAGAAATTTCGTTTTTGGCAAATAAAATTAGTTTGAAAATTTTTATTTTACTGATTTTTCGATCAAAAATGGATTTAAAAATTTTATTTTCAAAGAACTCAAATTTCGAAGTCAAAATCGCAAATATTTCGGTTTTTTTTGATTTCGCGATATTTATTCAAATTATTAAAATTAGTTTTAACAGCAAAATAATCAAAATCTTTTAGGATAAATAATTTAGCAAAAACAGCAGAAAGGATACCATTTTTAGAAACTGAACATGAAAGAATGAAATCAGTAAGCATAAAAAATTATTAAAATTATAAAAATTCAAAATTACAGGAAAAAAGTTTATTGGAGCGAAGATTTGAAGAGATTAAAGAAGAATATGAAGACGGACTTGGAGCAGCTTTAGATGGAACATTGAGAAAATATAAAGAGCAAACACTTTATTGGCAGGATAAAGTTTCAAAAATAGAACAATCTCGAAATTTAGCAAAAGCAGAAAATGAAAAACTTCGAAAAGAATTTGAATTATTAAAAATGAAAAATTTTTTGGATAAAGCGGATTTGGAAAATCGGTTAACGTCTAGTATTGATCATGTTACAGTATTACATGATCAGGTTTGTAATAATCTTTTTAGGGTATATATTTTAATTAATTTTTTAAGATAAACATTCCAAAACGTGATGCACAATGTGATGCTCGACCAAAACAAACAAACAAATATGTTTCATGTAAGCCAAATATAAAAGAAAAGGAAACACAAATATTAAAGGGAGAATTATTTGATGAAATTGAAGAGCGACTAAAATTGACACAAGTGGAATTAAGTGTCACAAAACGGCAGTTACAAGTTTTACAACAAAAAATGTTAGAAGGAAACAATAATAATTCTGCAGGAAGTCAGGGAGGAAGAGGATCTGGAGATCGAGATACAAATTATCAAGGAACACCTCGGCCTTCACCATTTCGATCAACAGCTTCACCAGTTTCTGGAATCATCGAAAGGGATTCATCTTTTATGTTTTCTGTTTTTGATCATAGCAGCAATAATGCCAATGTTGAAGGAGGCAGAAATAATTCAATTACAGAAGCAGAAGACATTGAAGATTTAAAAGAAAATATTTCCCAACTTGAAGAACGAAATGCTGAACTTTCAACAAAACTCAGAAATTCTGAAGCAGAAAGAAATGAACAAATTCGAGCAGAAAAAGAAAGGCTTCAACAAATTTTTAATGAATTTGATAATGTTCGAAAAGAATTGGATGAAGAAATAAAAAAGTATGAAGATGAGCGAACAAAAATGAAAGAAAAGATACAAAAGCTTGAGCAACAAAAAGATGAAAATGATAAACTAAAAGCTAAAATTCGACAATGGAATAAACTTCATCGCTTGCTTGCTCCAAGAGTTTCAGCAACCTCTGACAGCAATGATGAAAATGAAATTGAAAAAGCAATTGAAAAAATGCATCATTCAATGTTTTCTTCAAAACCAAAATTAGAAGAAAATTCTGAAGAAGAGTTAAAGCGAAGCGTTTCATTCCCTGCGCTTCTAGTAACGTCTGCGGATTCAGATTCTGAAATGGAACAACATGTTTTAAGTGAATCAGAAACGAAGAATCCAGAATTAAATGAAACGAAACTACTTTCAGCTGAATTGGCACGCCTAAAAGCGAAAGTTGAACAATCAATTCGTAGAACGGTTTCACAAAATTCTGCAACTTCTGGAGCAACAGATTCTTTATCGCCTTCAACGGCAGCAGCAGGAAAAGCAGCAGAAGCATCACCAGCTCCAGCATTTGCAGAATTTTCAACAGATTTGGAACAAGTTCAAGCAGAATTAGAAAAATTAATAATTAGTATGGAAACTCCACCTG
This sequence comes from Panagrolaimus sp. PS1159, assembly GCA_963922195.1. NCBI lineage: Eukaryota > Metazoa > Nematoda > Chromadorea > Rhabditida > Panagrolaimidae > Panagrolaimus > Panagrolaimus sp. PS1159. The sequence continues at coordinate 739,924 of CAWUHW010000026.1, forward strand.
CAGCAGCTTCTACAGTAATCATATCCGATAATCATGAGATTGAAGTCGAAAATGAAACACTTCAAAAAGAATTTATTGAATTAAAAGCAAGCTATGATGAAGCTGCTAGAGAATTGGATATGTATCGAAATGAAACTGCTGCAGCAGTTTTAGATCGAAAAGATAATCCAAGATTTCCGCGATCAAATAGCTCAGAAAATTTAATCAATACTTCTGTAACTCCACAAGAGCTTCAAAGGTATCATTTTAAAATTAAAAATAAAACAAATAAAAGTAAATTTTAGATGGAAAGAAACAGCTGGAACAACATTCAGGGAAGTAAATCGATTACGAAAAAATTGTGCCGGATTAGAGGCAGAAAGAAGAGAGTTAAAAACGCAGCTTGCAATTTTAAAAGGTGAAATTGAACTTGCAAAAGCTCAAAATCAGCTGAATAAAGAATTGGCAGAAGTTTCAAGGAGGGGATCTTTCCAGTCACATAAAAGTCAAACGCATAAAAGACAAAGAAAATCAACGGATCGAAAAACTCGAACACAATCATTATCAACAACAACCGGATCATATGCAACTGCAAATTATTCTTTCGCTTCAATGGATGTTTTATTAAGTAATAGTGAACCAAATATTTTTGAAGAGTATGTTAATCTATTTTTTAAATTGGACTTTTTAATATTTATTGGTAGTGATTTGATCACCCAGGGCCGTTTAGTGTTTTTTTTAACTCTTGCATCAAGTTGTCTTAAATTAGGGGGGATTGAATTTGAAATAATAAATAAGACTCATTTAAAAAACTCAGCAGTTAAAAAACATTTTTTAGATGGAAGTCAACAGAACAAATGAATTCTTCGATTAATGAAAAGCATAGCTTTGAAACTCTCCCAAAAGTTGATCTTCAAGATGAACTTTCAATTGTTCAAGAAGCTTTCCAAAAACAAGTTAGCGCTTTAAAAGTCAAAAATGCAGAACTTGAAAAAGCTTTGGCAGCATCAAAAAATAAATTACTCCGACATCAACCACTTTCACGATCGCAGGAAGCAATTGCTCCAGTGCCAAATAATTTAAATGAACAAAAAGAAAAGCTTGCCATGCTTGAAAGAGAAGTAAAATTATATGAAAAAAAGATTCGAGATATGGAAGATGAGCGACAAACAATGAATTTAGTAATGTTTCAAAAGGGACAACAAGCTGCAAAACATGATTTAACTGAAGTAGGCAAACAAGTACAAAGATAAGGTAAAAATTATAGTTTTCGTTTTAGGATAAAAGAATCGATGAATTAACAGAAGATAGAATAGTGCTAAAATTTCTTCATGATGCATTTTATTATTATCTTTTAAATCGTGGAAATACGAAAGAGCATTTAAATGTAATTTTATATTAGAGTTTTGTAAAAAATGAAATATTCAAATTTTAGGCAATTATGACAATGCTCAATTTTACTTCAGCTCAAAAAGATGAAGTTGGGAAACGTCGTGGAAATTCACATTAAAAAAATACTGCCAAAAATGTATCGTGTGCCTTTTTAGTTTCCATTGAAGAAATGGGAAAAACATGTTCTACCAAAAATCGAAAAAGAAAAAAAGACAAAAAATGCCAATGATCGAAATTTATTCGGGTTTTAGTTTATAGCAAAAATTTAATTGAAATTATGGTTGTTTGTTTGTTATACATTTTATTAATTGTTTAAAAATAAATAAAAATTATTAACATAAAAAAGAGATTATTGTTTTCCGCCACGTTTTGAAGAACTTGGAGTTGAAGTTTTTCCGCCTCGAGTTGATCCTCCTGATTTTGGAGTTTTTGTTGATGGCCGGCCTCGAGGAGTTGGAGTCTTAAAAACTGCAGATTTTGGAGTTTTAACTTTTGGAGTTTTCTTTGGAGCTTTTGGTTTTTTCACCTTCTTTGTTTTCTTTGGTTTTGCAGCTCTTTCTGCTCTTTGTTTTGCACGCTTTTCTTCAAATTCTTTTTTTTGTGTTTCATGTTCAGCTCGAGCTTTTTCAACTTTTTCATTTTGTGCAGCTTGCAATTTTTCAACTTCTTTTAAAGCATTTAAATATCGAAGTTCTTTTTCATGATTTCGGCCTTTATACGATGTTATTGTAATTGTAATACCAGAATCATCAGTTATATCATATTTTTTCGCAGAATCTCGGAAGATTAAAGAATCACGAAGTTTTTCACGTTTTTGTAGGGCTGCATCTGTGGCATCTTTATCTCGACTTGATGATGATGATGGTGAACCAATATCTGGGATTGCAGCTATGTTCGATGAAACAGATGATTCACGTTTTCCACCAACACTTGATGGACCTGCTTCAATACTATCAGGGGTATGACCACGTGTAGATAATCGTTGTCTTCTAAAATAGAAAAATATTTACATATTTGGGGCTAATATAGATAAATATACTTGTGAGCTTTATCCATTGCTAAACTTTGTACTAAAGCTTGTTGTTGAACAACATTTGAATTAACTCGAGGTTTACGGGTCGAAGTCCCTTTTCTATAACAAAAACATTACTATTAATTTAAATCTTAAATCAACAAAAATAAAATATAAAACCTTGTATCACAAATTTCACATTTAAAAGCTTCAAATCGATTCTTAAATGTACAAACTGTACAATCCCATGAAATTTGATCATAATCTTCTGGCTCAGGTTCCGATTCATCTGTTACTTCAATCTTTTTAATCTTTGATGGTTTTTCTCCAGATTTTTTACTTTTCTTTGACATCTTTTTTGGCAAAATTAAAAATATGCGCGCTATCGTTTGTATGTTTTTGAGACAAATGACATTTGTCAAAGGTTCATAAAACGCTAGATTTGGCGGGAAATTAAAAAAAAGGGGTTCTTGCTTTAATTTATAAAAGAAAGGTATGAAATCTTCAGGGATTGAAAATGAGGCCGGCCGGCCTCGGCCGGCCCGGCCCCAGGCCGGACGGGCCTTAGTAATTCTGGCCCGCGGGCCGGCCGGGCCGCGTTAAGAAGCCCGCGGGCCGGCCCGGCATATTTTTCAAATTTTGTTTTTTGGTAGTTTTTATGTTTGTGGCGTGCGCAGTACGCACTTTATCTTTTCTCATCACTATGAATCATTGTTATATTAATTCATATTGATGAGAAAAGATGCAAAAAACTATTTTTTGCAAGCTGCAGGTTTCGAAAAATATTCTAAAAAACTTTTAAAAAAACTTGAAATATTTTAGGGCCGGGCCGGCCGGGCCGAGAAAATTCCGACGACGGGCCGGGCCGGCCGACTTTTTCGGCCCGATTTTCAATCCCTGGAAATTTTAATGAATAATGCCATTTAATTGACAAGAAAATTATAGTCGCAATAAACGGTTTTAATGGTATGCTTTAATTTTTCCCAAAATTTTCTTCAAAACTTGAATCCGACGAAAAGACCAAAGTATACGGTCATCTTTTTGAATCAAAGCTAATCTAAAGAACCCTATCTTTTTTTGGCTTGTCTCATATTACAAAATCTGAATCGGGTAACAATTATACCAAAACCCCATCAAATATAACTAGGTTTTTTCATTATTGCACGAATTTTTACAAAAAAGAATAAAATCAAATAAAACATTTCAAAAACCAAATCTCAAATTTCATTTTATAAACTTTTTTTTATTAAATTCCCAATTGAGTATGTAACCACTTGAAAATTTTTTTATTAAAATAAATCAAAGCTATTATTCTTTTTTGTTAGCATTGAATGACTTTGAATTAAAGCCAAATATATGAATTCATTTTATATGATTTGCAATCTCTCCCGAATCAGGTTACTACTTTCATACTCTTTTTGTTTCCTTTGTAAATATATTTTTTTTGCATTTAGCATATTGAGTTTTGGTACTCAAAAAAAATATAAATCAAAAAAAGCTATTAAAAATCATATTTTATTTTTAACAATCAAAGTTTATTTTGATATCGAAACTGGTTGTGTACTTCAAAAATATTTTTTGTATTTGATTACATTTTTATAATTTAACTTTGATAGTCTTTGCTCAAAAACTTTTTACTTTTCAAAATTTAACAAATTTTTTTATTTTTTTCGAATCCAAAAAATAAATGTGAAAAGTATTAAACTAATAATAATCTGTAGTTTTGGGAATAATTTGAATAAAAGTCAAAAGTGCATTTTTTGCGTCAGCGATTAACCAAAAAAATTATTACTCAAGTATTAAAATCTTGGGATAATTTCTTGCACAATTGTTGTAATTTTTAAATTAAAAAATTCCAAATTAATCAACTTTTTATGTCCTCATTTTTTGACTTTTTAATTTTTAAAGTTGATTACCTTCTCCTTAGCTAATAACTACAGTATTCTTTATTGTCGTTATTAACTTTTATATTTAATCAGATGTTTTTTTGTTGTACTTAAAACGTGCAAAAAGTAATTTAATTTATTATAGAATTAAATGTCACACATTTTTGACAGTTTTATATGTATAAAAAAGCAAGAATCCAGTTTCACGTAATTCGCGTAATAAATCTTTTACAAATGTTACGGTACTTTAATATAAAAGAAGCTTATAGTATTTTGTAAATCTTTGTTTTTCCCTTTAATTAAAAGTCTAAATTATGACCCCTTTTTTTGAAAATACTTTGAACTCAAAAAAAGTGCAACTTTCTTAGAAATTTTAACGGCAGCTTTTATTATAAAAGTTGTTTATAAAAACCCATTAATTAAATTTGAAAAAAATAAACATAAATTTAATAATAATGTTTTTTGTTGGAGAAAAAAGTTACTTGCTAAAACCAAAGTACAGTTTTTTATTTATAAAATTTTTGAAGTTATTAAAAAAATGAAAAATAGAAGGATTATTCGTAAATAATCGATTGCAATAGATTTTTAAAGCCTGTAAAACCATGTTAAATCTATTAAAGACTTAAATAATTCCATTTCAGCTATAGTATAGTATTAATACGGTTACTGCCTTCCACACTTTTATTTGACGTCGTTTTGATTTTATAATTACTTCTTAAACCTAAAATAAACTATATCTTAAAAATAAGGAATTAACATTTTGTTTGTTTCATTTAAAGATTCCCGTCACTTTTTTTTGATAAACAAAGATTTTTTTGAATCTTTTAATTTTTTGTAGTGAATATTATTTTTATCTTTAAAAATGGTGTCACTAAAAAATGAGAAGCTCAACCCAGAAAGTATGAATATATAATATTCATTATATTATGAACATTTGGCTTCATTATATTTTGTTGTTTAAAAGATACTATTATTGTGATTTGTCTGGAAGTTTTTTTTACTCCAATTATACGATGTCAGACAGAGTTGAGCCTTTTGTTTTTGCTGGCATATTTTGCATGTTTAAGTTATTCAAAAACGTACAGTTTAACTCAATACATAATATGTTATATTTTTGCAAAGTTTTCACAGAAAAAAACTTTCCAAATTCCGATAAAGGTAAAATCGGAATTTAGCGAGCAAAAAATTATTATCGTTTTTTATGCTATAATCACTTAAAAACAAATGAAAAAAGACGACAGTAACTTTAAAATTTCTTTTAAAATTTAAATATTTCTCTTGAAAGCCAAATTTTTCAAAACTTCCAAAAAATTTTTGAATAATTTGGACTTTTCTATTTATATCTTAAATTAAATTTCTCTTTGTTATCATTTTAGCTTAGAAATTTTTAATAACTAACTTATTTGCGTTTTTTGATATCATTTAATTCGTTGTAAAAACACTTCAATAATGAGAAAAATAAATGTTATCTCAATACCGTAATATTTAAATTTAATAATTTTGAATATTTCATTTCTGGTCAGAGATTTTTTGGGTTTTTTCTTTTTGCACTTTTTAATGACATTTTTGTTCGAAAAATATAAAATATCTAAAAATATAAATTTTATTCCTTTTTTACTCTTTTGTTTTACTGTTTCAGTTTTAGACTTTTAGTAATCCTCCAAAAGAAAATTTTTTATGACGAATTTTGAGAGTATTGTTGCTGTTTCAATCCCTATAAGACTTTGTTATTGTTGAAAAAATATATACTGTAGCTGTAGTAGTGATAATGCAAAAGGGAGGATTAATGACGTGCAAATCAAATCATTAGTTTAATACTTCAAAAATTTAAAATTTAAAGAGATTTAAACAAAATGTTTTTTACACACCAAATTTCAAACGGATTTGTGTTTTCATGTTTTTTAAATTAAGTAGTGAAAGTACAAATTTGAAAAAATTAAATGTTTCCGTTCGTTTTAAGAATTTTTTAAAACTCCAAAGTTTTTAATCCTTTTTTTGGCGTTTTTTAATTTCCTTGTGTATATTTTGATTTTTTAATTAATTTTAATTCTTCAAAATATAACCTTAAATTCAAATGGCACGTACAAACCATTTTTAAAAAAATAATGAAAAAATATGAGTAAACTTGTAACAAAAACCCGGATATTAAAAATTTCTTGTGCCCTTTATCCACCTCCATAATATTACTATTCAAATCTGTTATCTTTTTTTTCAAACAAAAGTCACTAAAAATATCTTTTTTTCAAATTCTAGGAAAAAAATGTGATGTTATAGTTTTATTTGCAAAAAAAGAGTTAGTTGATTATTATTTTTTTCCTCATTTCCTCTTCCTCCTCTTTTTTTTCCATCTCCGTTTCCACTTAGTGATTCTATTGTGAAAAATTTATTTAGTTGAAAAAAAAAAAGAATTTTGAAACATAAAACAATTTCGATGGATGGTTTTTTCTATTCTTTTGGCAGAGAGCGACAGTCCAATATAACCATAACCTTCCCCTTTTCCTCATTGCCGCCGCCATCATTTGACAGGACAAAAAATAAAAGCGCATCCATCTCAATTAAAAAACCTAAAATGTAAAAAAAGAGAGAGAGAGCGATAAAATGCGCAACAATTGCAGCAACAGAAACAGAAACATCAAAATCAGCATTGAAAAAAGTACCAAACCTGCTTTTGTACTCATTTCTTTTTTTTATTGTGTTACCATTTCCATTTCCCCATTTTTTCCCTTAAAACCCAATCAACCACCACCATCAATGTTGAGTGTCCAAAATTCATAAGCGTGAAAAATAATAATATTATTATTTTTTAAGAGTTACAATTCATTCATTCACTTACTTCAAACATAAAATACCAATTGTTTTAATAATTTTTATTGTCTTCAAAAATGATGAGTTCCGAAAAGTAATGACTACATTAATAAAAAAGACTAATAAAAATGTCTCTCAAATAAAAATTAACTTTTTCGGTTCAAGTCTTAAAACGAAAACCTTATTTTCTTGGTAAGACATTATATTCTACAGTAATTTGTATTTGGTGTTCTCTTTTTTACGCTACAGATTTGAAGAATCAGCACTAGTCTTTTACCTAAAATCTCTGTCCTTCATTATTTTCTCATTATCCCTTTTTGATCACCTTATCACTCAATATATCTTTTTTAATACCCATTAATTTTTTTTATCCCTTTTCTTTCTTCAAAACTTCAGTTTTCCAAAAAATAAACAACTTTTACAATATAAATTACAAATTAAGAAAAAATCATCGGTTTTTAGTCGAATTTCATATAATTTTCTTTTTTTAATTCTGTGTAATTTAAAAAACTTTTAATCTTTGTACTTTCTTTTTTAAAGAGTGTAAAAGTTTGAAAAAGTACGGCACAGACAAAAAAATAATGTTGATAGAATCAGGGCAGCAGGTGCTTGGGTTAAATGTCATTTTAGGCATAAAATAGTTTTTTTTTTATTAAACATTTGAACAAATGTTTGTTTCTTAGAAACGTGCAATCTTTAAAAATAAAATGTCGAGGGTTTAAAAATTTTAGGGCTAATTTGGTAAAACTTTTAAACCCTCTTTTTTGTAATACACAAAACCTCCTCTTTAAAACCGGAAAAAGAAAGAAACTAAATTATTGCCTCAAAAAAACATACGCAATCCAAAGAAATTAAACCAAAACTATTTTTCACTCAAAAATCATTCTTTCATCAAAAAAATAAAAACGGAACAGGTTTCAGTTTTGAATTTTATTTTCTTTCAATCAAAAAAACCCAAAATAGGGGGCATTTTTTTGTTTTGTTGCGGGTGTATTATCGCGTGTGCCTCTTTTTTTTCAGGACTCATCTATATTTTCTTTCTTTCTTTGTTATTGGCCTTTGTTTGATCGGAAAAATGTCTTTTTTATTTATCTTTTTTTTAAATTTCGTTTTAAAGGGAGCGGATGGCTTAATAACTTTTTTATTTTAACGTTTTTATTCGAAATGGCATGAACTTGATGATCGTGGTATTTTACTATTGTTCTTTTGTCTGAACATCAGGTTTATGCCATTTCAAAAAAATGTTAAAATGAAAAAAATGTTAAGCCCTTGGCTCCCTTTAAAACAATATTTTAGTTTTATTTACAAAAATGCCATTAAATTCTCAGAATCCCAAAAACCTCATTTACAGTTGATTAAACTTTTTAATTTTTTTAATTTTGTTGCAAAAAACGTTTTTTTTATAAGTCTCGAGCTAATATGTCACAAATATATTAAAATTAGTAAATAATGAATTTCCGTTTTAAATTTTAAATTTATGTTCTTTAAAAATTGTCAGTCATGTGTCTTTAATGAAAAGCATGATTTAACATTTTTAAAAAAGGTAGGAGTGAGTAATTTAATTTAACATTTTAAAAAAAAGTTATTAAATGTTTTTCTTTAAAAACAGCTTAAAAAATTGCCTATTATTACTAATTTTGGGGACAAAATGTCCCCAAAAATGTCAGATTTTTGTTGCAATAATTTTAAGTTTTTTAACCTTTTTTATTCGAAATTAAACTTCTTTTTGAAAACCGCCTCCAGATTTCTTTTTTTGTTTCTAAAAATAAAAAAGCAACTTACAAAATTACAGCTTTCAAATTTATCTCCCAAAAAAGATTATGGTTTTTTGCCTTTTTAAAAAAAGTAAGTGAATTAAATGTTATAAATAAAATTTAAATTTACCAAGTTTAAAAACGGTAAAAACGCTTAAATTAATTTTTAACCTACACAAAAAAATGGTAATTTTTATTTATTAGTTTTACATTTTTTTGCAAACAGGTGTTTTATTGAAAAAAAATGAATAAATTTATTAAACATTCTTTTTTCGGTATTTACGCCTCTCTCTTTTTTGTGGGTTGATTGCATAAGGCTTAAGTAACTTTTACATAACAGAAAAAATATGTGTTTTGAGTAAAGAGTTTGAATAAATCCCACCACTTTTTCTTCAATAATGAAATACCATAGATATGGGATAATCTTTTATTTTGTTTAGGTTTCATCAATTTGAAACACAAATGTTTTATATATTTTTGAGGATTAGCTTTTTTTGCGTCTGATATTTTACGTTTTTTAATTGTTAAAATACTTTTTTAAAAAATTTAAAAAAACGGAAGCAATAATTTCAGTGATTAATTGCCGTCGCCACTTTTTCACTTTTTTTCGGCTGCCGGCACTTGCTTTGGTCTCTGAGGAAACTAACTGACTAACTAATAAATAAACATTCGAGAAGGAAAAAAAGATTAACTTTTTTTAGCCTTAAACTTATGTAATAATAAATAAATAAATTTTTTTATGTATGTTATTACTTACTTTTCTAAGTGACTTACTTACTTTTTTTTATTTAACTTCATTCATGCTTTTTTACTGCCCCTTTTTTATGGAAAATTGTTGTACTTTGCTTTGAAAAGTAGTGAAAGTAGGTAAGGTAGGCTACCACTTAATTGCTTGTTTTTCTATTCTTTATTTTCACGCGCCTTTTTTAATGAAAAACAACCACATTTTACGTTTGGCATTTTGCCATTACTATTTTTTTCATTTATGTCAAAGGAATAAAGTTTCTTTTTTCTTTTAATAACTACAAACTTTCTTTTTTTTCTTAAAAAGAAGTCCCTTCCTGATTGGATATTATTATTATTATTTTAAAAAATGGTAAATGGTGTGCTTATAATACTTGCGTGATTTAATAAATATTTTCACTTTAATAATCCCAAAGAAAGACCTATAAATAAAATGCAACACAAAAAAACAATAACCCTATAAATATGATTAAAATATCGTCAGAAGCTGTAGTCAAAATAATTCCATTGTTTTTTTTTGTTCCTTATTTTTTTTGTGTTTGAAAGTTTAATCCCATACACTTTCTCTCTCAACATTTTGTACAACATCCATCCACAAATAAACACCCCAATGAAATATGGATTACTGTAAGTCTTTTTTTCCTATAAAAAGCTTTTTTTCTTCTTTTTTTCACCCCTTTTTTTAACGCATTTTTATGGTTGCGCGAAAAAAAATTTTAGAGTGTCAACAGCCCCCTCCCGTTTTTTTTCTTTTTCTCTTTTAATAAAAATACGGTCATTTTAAAAAGAAAAATGAAGTTTTCTTAGTACTGAAAAAACCTTGTGGTCAATAATGTTATGTCTTATGATATACATATACATATATGTGAGCAAATATATTATTATTATTTTTGTTTTGTTGCGCAATAAAAAAAACTTGTTATTAAATTTTTTTCTTTACTTTTATTTTGGTTAGGTGAGTTAAATTTTTTTCTTTTAAAAGCTGCTAAAAATTTTTTAAAGGCTACAGTACCCCCATAAAAGCGATGTATCCGTGTTTATCTCAATTATAATAGTCCCATTCAAAAAAATTTTTATTTATTTACGCTTCGAAAAAGTTAAATTTGGCGCCAAATGTGGTAGCAGTAATGACGCTCATTAATGACATAAAAAGAAATAAAGTCATATGAAAATTAATACGCGTACAAAATAAAACTTTGACTTTTAAAAATTTGAATTTTTTCGCTAATTTGCTTCGACAAAAATTTAATTAGGAATACTTTTTTTAGCTTAATGGTCAAAAAGGGTTACAAATGTCCAAAGTATACTATATTTATTCTAATTAACAAAATTTCTTTTGCTTAAAGTTCTTAAAATTTTATCCCAGATTATTACTTTTAAAACAGATTATTCTAAGAAATTATAAATTAATTTACAAAGATTTAAAAACGTTAAAACAAACATCCATTTTTTTAATTCTTTGCAAAAGTCGTATTTTTTTGGAAGCAAATTTAAAAAATTGAATTGTCTTCTTTTTTGCCCGTAATTAATTGGTCTTTAATTGCATTTCGATTATTCACTTTTTTCTTACTTTTTATTTAAATTAAACATTTGTACTTTTTGCTTACACGTGCTTTTTTGCGCATTTCTTTTTATTTCTAGAATTGGTAATTTTGTATTTAAGTAAATAATTTGCATGTGTTTAGTTTGAACTTTTTTAGTCTTTAAACGAAACCAAAAGTATTAGAATTTTGTCTCGCAACGATAATTTTCGGTATTTTTTAATTACAAACTTTTAAAACCAATAAAATGACCAATGTCCATTTTTTTTTAAAAAACGTATACTATTTTTAGTTTTTAAAAAAAATGTAGCAAAAAAGTGCAATTTCTTTTTTTTAAAAGCATGTGTTTTTTTTCGTTATTGGCAACTGCCCAAAGCAATGCTTCCTTCCTTTTTTCTTTTTCCCTTTTGCTCCTTTTTGTTCCGAAGTAACAGCGGCAGAAAAAAAAATGGTTTCAAATTTATTTTTTATTCTCCTGCATTTTCTTGCAATAGTTAAAAAACGAATTTTTTCGTTTATATATTTTTTCATACTTTTGCAAATCACTCTCTAAAATTTCTTAGAAACGTATAAAAATTGGCCCAAAATAAAATTAATGATTCTCTTTTTCAATTTTTATCAGTGATGTTTTTTGTTTAAAAAATTTTTTGTTTATTTGTCTCTTTTTTTCGTTATCACATTTTTGGCAAATTTCCATGTGCTTTTTTTCTTTTTTGTTTCCTTTTTAAACAAATGTACTTCTTTTTTTCTTTTTGTTTGTTTGAATTTCATTGAAGATTGAAGTTTCTAAAAACTTTTTTTTCATTCCAATTTTATTAGAGAAAGGGACAGTAAAAATGAAATTCCCCTCCCAATATTAGTTTTACGCTAAAAAATAGCATCCTCAAAAATGAAAAGTTTTTCTTGGACAACGAAAAAAGTTTTTTGAAACACGCCCTTTTTTATATATGTTTCGTTTTTGCCAAATTTGTTTTTAACAAAAAAAAGCAAGAAAAAAAAGAAAAACATGAAAGTTTAAGGTCCTTGTGGACTTTCTTTTTTTAATGGTTACTACTACTACTTTTCTTCTTTGGCACTTTTTAAGTAATCATTCACAAAATTTTTTGGCACAATTCATTTTTTTTCTTCAAGTGTCCGAAACCAATATACGCAAAAAGTTTTTTTTAATCGTATGTTTCTTATCTTTCTTTTTAAAAACAACAAAAGCTTTAAAATGCCAAAGGCATCTTCTAAGAAGCAGCAGCAGCAAGCAATGGCATGTAGAAAGAAAAAAATGATGACCATCACAAAAACTCGTATAACGGGAATGGCTCTTTCTTTCTTTTTTTGTTTAGTTCGTGAGACTCGTAAGAACAATGTTTTGCTGCTGCTGGCTTTTTTTCATCAAAAATAGTAAAAAAAAAACATGAAACAAGCTTTAAAAAAAATTCAATGCCCAGAAGCGAGCAAGCAGGCAAACAAAATGCTAACAACTGAAACACATTTTTTTTTGGCTAACCGCCAGTCAAACCTATCTTTTCTTTTTTCTTCTTTTTTATATATATTTTTCTCGGACATAAGACCTCCCTCAATTTTCTTTTTAGAGTTTAGTTTTGTTTTGTGTTACGCAATTCTCTGATGGCATTTGTTAGTAGTTGCCAGCGGCTGCTGCTGGCTGCTCTTTGATGAAGCAATAGAGTTTTTCCTCTCTTTCTCTTTTCGAAGGCTCCCAAAGGCGCGGGCGTTGAGAAAAAAAGGACCCCCATTTTTTTTGCCAACTTTATTTTTTAACACACAACGGTCAGTCAGCTGGTGCTTATTTTATACATATATAATTTTTTTGTTTGAAAGATTTCTTTTCTTCTTTTTTTTTATAATGCCGCAACAAAAAAAATGCTTCTGCTAAAAAAAATAATGATGACAAAAACCAACCAAAAAGCTGCTGCTTGCTTTTAAAAAATAGTAGTTTTTGTTGAAACTAAAATTTTTAAACTTTTATTAAGAGTGAAAAAAAAATGGTGGGGAGAAAAAACAAGGAGGACATCGATGACGAATAAATAGGGTCCTCCCAAAAAAACGTGTGATCACAAGCTCGAGAGTGAAAAAGAAGGGAAACAAAAAAAACTTAAACTTTCAATGTTTTTCTCTTTTTTTCTTGCTTAATCATCCAAAACAACAAAAAAAAATGAAAGAGAGAGAAAAAGAGTTTTGAAAGAAATTTAAACAATTAAAAAATGTGTCAAAAGATTCAATGAAGTATTATAGTTTTTGCGTGTGTTTGTGTTTGAATGAATGAGCGTTTTTTGTTTTTGAGCTTTTTTGCAAAAAAACATACGATGATTCTGAACCTAAAAATTTCGTTTCGAGCATTTTCGTTGTAAGAGTTTCCTTAAATTTTGTGTTTTCGTTGTAATTTTGTTTTTACGCTTTTTCGTTGTAAGAAATTTTTCGCATAAATTTCTTTCAAACTTTTGTTTCTGATTTTTTCGTAGTTTTTAAAACTCACTATTTCTTTAAATTTATCATTTCAAATTTTTTAAAGCCGAAATCATTGAGGCTACTTTTTTTTTGTTGTTTTTTGTTATGAGATATTTAAAATCCACAAAATTAGTTTTTATATATTTTTTCATTGAAAAGTATGATGCCACCTGTTTTTCTATCCTTTTTTTTTCAAAATGTATACTTTTTCATTTCAATTTTATTTTTTTTTATTTTATATTTATTTCTTTTGTTCTTTTCTTTCTTTATTTTTTTTTTGCTGCTGTAAACCAATGGACATTTTTTATATTATCGAAAAGCCGGAAATTCTTTTTAAATTGAAGGCGAGAAAAAAAAACTTTTTTTACAAATTCTTTTTTTCCCGGAAAATTTTGGCCACTTTTTTTTCCTTTCCCCTTGAGAGAATCAAAAGCGCGCAATGGCTACTCTCGTTTGTCACTTCTTTTTTTTATTCGTGTTTCTTTTTTTAGTTTTTATACATTTTTTGTGTTAGTTTTTATATATGTATATATATATATGTTCAAGGAAAAGGGAGAAAAAATGTAATCTTTATGCCAAAAAACTTTTTTTTTCGTCTTCTTTATTTCCCCTTGAGGGTATGTTTTTCTCTTTTTTTTAAAGCAGCAGCCGCCGCCGCTGATGCTGTAACGTTTTTGAAAAAAAAAAGAATGAAGAAAAAAAAGAAGTGACCATTGGGCAATCTTTCAGGCAAGCTGGCTTGGGGCAGGCAGCAGTTAAAGTTAAAGTCTAAGACGCATGTTTTTCTTTTTTAAAAAAAAAAGAAAACAAAAAAGAAGCATTTTTGAGGAGGAAGAAAAAAATATGGAATAGGGATTACGTAATCTCTTTTTTGCATATATGTGTATTGGAAGTTAGCTAGCTAGCTTATGTCCGAAAAGAGAGAGAGAGTTTCAGTCCATTGCTGCTGCTGCCGATGGACGTTGGCGTTTAAAAAGCGTGCAGAAGCCAGCAGAAAGCCGTTGGCATGCAAGACTAACGGACACTCACGCGCCAATGGTCAGCTGCAGTTGCAGCAACTATTACTTCATCGAGGGCATTTTTTTCTTCAAAAAAGCCTTTTTTCTTTTAAAAATGCATCGCTCAAAAGAGATTCAAAACTTACTAGACCAAACATGCAAAAAAAGAAGAAAAAAAGGATAAATGCATTGCAATGTTTCAAAGCCTTAAAAAAATGGGAGGTTGCAAAACGCCCGCCAGCAGCTTTGTAGATTACGACGATGAAAACAATAAAAAAAATAAAACAGCAAAAAAAGCTGTTTTTCTCTTTCTAGCTTTTTGGCATTTATCCAATAAATACTATTTCCTTTTATAATGTTTAAACTAAATATAGCATTAAAGGACAGACGAATGACCAACATCAGCTACCGTAATTCCTCACTTTTTTAATCTTTCTTTCTTTTTTCGTGTTTTTTTTGATTTTGAAATAATTTTTTTCTTGGCACACTGCTTCAGAAACATGTTCCATGTTGGTTTTAGGTTTTGATGACATAAACTTTTATAAACAAACATTTACCCTCTTTTTTAAATGTCCTTTGATCTTTAAAGTCTTGAGTGAGTGAAATAAAAAAAAAAGTTTCGCAAGTAGTAGTAGTAAAAAAATTGAGGCACCAAAAAAATGCTTCAAGCATCTAAGCAAGCGCCCCAGCCCCTTATGTCATGCGGTATTTTTTGGAGCAGTCTTTTTTACGCTGCTTTTTTTTTAACAACAACAGAAAAAAGTGGCGCTTGGCTTTTTGCCCAGAAAACTGCTTAAACCCACTTTTCTTTTTTTCTTTTTCATCCACTTTAAAAAAAGTAGTAGTAAAAAAAAGATGCAAGCAGCAGCCAAGAAAAAAAAACTTATCCTACTTTTTTTCAAGACTGGATTTTTTTGTATCAATCAAAAAAGCCGCGTATCTTCATTTTTTTACTACTACTTTTTGTCTCTTTTTTTGTTTGTTTAAATATATATTTATTGAATAAAAAATTATATAACGTTTTTTTCCTTGGAATCGTCTTTTTAAAAAGGTGTTTTCACAATTTTAAACATTTGTCTTTTTTGGTTTGATTTTTTTTGGTAGAGTCCAAGTCTCGCCTGCTGCTTTAGAGATTGGCTCGTTATCATTAATATTATTATTAGTACCCCCCCCCCCTTCATCATCCTTGTCTCTTGCTCGCTGTCTGGACGCTGCTTTAAAACTTTTGCAAGAAAAAAAGTAATTTGTTACGACTTTTAACTTTGCATTCCTTTATTATAATATTATCTTTCTCTCTTAGCTGCAACTCTTTCACTTTTAGATGCTTTTCTTATTTTGCAAGGAAGACTAAAATTATAATGAATGAAAATGAAAGTGAAAAAAAGTTTTAAAAAGACCATTGGCGCCAATCATGTTTGTGTCGTTTTTATTTTTCATGAATGAAAGCAAAACGAGAGTCTCTCGTAAAAAAAAGGAGTTAATGTCCGGTGAAAAATTGGCGTCGTCTGCTGCTTAAAATTATAATGATGCTTAAAGTTAAAAGAGAGAGTTAACAGGCGTTGTCTCTTTCTTCTTTTTAAAGATAATAAAAATACTACTACTACTGTGATTTGAAACATAACTATATTTTTTTTTCTTTGTTTAAAGCTTTTTTAACGGACAACAAACACAAGAAAAAAAACTACGCGATCATAAATAATATTTTTTTTTCTCGTACGGTTTTTTACACTTTTTTCTTCCTGGCGATTTTTGATGTTGTCCGTGAAAGAATGAAAGCAGCAGCGGCGATTTTTTTCCATAACACTTTTTCTCTCTCTCTATTAAAATCAAATGCCAAGCCCATATATTTTTATATTTCATTCTTTAAAAAAAAAGCATATTTCAAGAAAAAATTTATATATGTATTTTTATGCACGGACAAAAATAAAATGATGATGATGCTGTTTGGGATTGATATCTTTTTTTTTCTTAACTGATGACTTTGCTTTCTGCTGCTGCCCTTCCTTTTTCTTTTTTTTACGTTTCTTTGTTTTTCCACTTGACAAAAAAAAATTTCATCTTTTAACTTTTTTGAAAAACATCAAAAAAAAGATGATGAGTGTTTTTCGGGATCACCGATGATACCACCTTCACTCTCCATCCCTTTCATCTCTTTCTTCCATTCAAATATCATCTGTTACTGCTTTTGTTTCAGCTTACTCATTTTCATTCAATTTTAAGTTTTTATTGTTTTTAAAAAAGTGTAACAGGCTCTCTAAAAATATAATCATGTGCCATTTTTAACTTTTTTTTTTCTGTTTCTATTTTTACGATTTTTTTATTTTGTTTTTCTTTCTCGCCCTCATTTTTTTTATTGTTGTCCCTCCTTTTTTTTAAAGGTGTTTAAAAAGTTTAAAAATATTTTTTTTCAAAGCCAATGAAAAAAGAACAACTTTTTTTTATTCATTGTTAGCTAACATCTTTTCAGTTTCAATCACTCTCTCTTTCACTGATTTTTTTATTACAACAAATTGAATAATGGCACAACATCTTTTTTTTTGATAATGATGCTTTTAAACAATGATGATGGTGATAGTGTGGTTGATGATGGCAGTGGTAGTAGTGTCTATAAAAAACTTCTTTTGTTGTTAAAAGAGTTTAAAAAAAGAAAGAAAAAAGATTTTGTTTTACATCCATAAAACAATCGTTTTTCATTCTATTTTTTTATGTGTCAGCTTTTATTTAATCATGTTGCATTCTATCGGGGTTTTATCGTCTACTTTTTCTTCTCCAACTTCAACGTTTTTACCTATTAAAAAAAATTTTTTTTGGAATGCTATCAGAGCTCTTGGAATGAATGGGAAAGTGTTGAATTAAAACAAACCTGGCAAATGAGAGTGAATGAAAAAAAGTATGTTGAATTATTGCTTTTTGGTGTTTGGTTTTTTTCCTTAAAAAATTTTAATACTGAAACTCCCATCATTTTTCTCCTGATTAGCTAACTTTTTTTTATGGAAGAAAATGGGATAGGCGGGTGGCGGCAGCAGCAGCGTCAAATCACTTGTTCATCATTTTTTTCGTTGCCTTTTTTTGTCTAGTTAAATTTCAAGATTCAAAAAAGAAGAAGAAAGAATCACGCGACTCACGTGGAGTCTTCTTCTTCTTTTGGGTTTAGAATTCTCTCTTAAAACAAAATAATATTATTGCTGCCTTTTTTGCCATTTGGTCTTTTAAGTTTTTAGTGATAACAGGAAAAAAACCCATCCTTTTCCATTTTTTTAGGGGCAGTAGGGGTATAAGAAAAATTTGATGACTGTATGACGCACTGTATATTCTTTTTGGGCTCCAAGTTGGCGCCATTTGATCAGTTTATATATTGCTGCTTAAATAAAAAAGAAAAAAGTATAACAAAAATAAAAATTCTTTCATAATCTATTTTTTTCTTTCAAAACCTTTTATGTCATGCGAAAATGGGAAAGGGGAAAGGAAGGGGGTACTGTAATAATGCATTTAAGTTATTTTAAGTTTGTTTTTTAAATGTTAAACTTTTTTATAAATTGTCACGTGAGGTTTATTATCATCAAAGAAAAAAAGAAGTTTTGAAATTCAAATTTCATAAATGTTCTTTTTTGAAACTTCTTTCATGCTTTTTGTTTCTTCTTTCATTCTTCAATTTATAAACTTTAAAACTTTACATTTTATTTTTATTATTTCATCTTCTCTTGTGTTTATGTGAGAAAAAGAGAGAGAATGATAAAATCCAATTGACCACTTCTTGCTTTTTTCTTCCGGGGCATTTCCCACGCCTGCTTTTTATATCCCTTTTTTTGTTTTTCTTCTTCTGATTACTTTTCGCCGTTTAAAAAAGCGCAAAAACTTTAACCTTAAAGAAAAATAAAACATGTTGCAAATTCTTAAAAGAGAGAGAAAGACTTGAGAGATTACTATTACTCCCGAAAGAAATAGAATTTTTATACATTTAAATTTGCAACATTTTTTCTTCTGTCTTCTGGGGGCTTTTTTTGCTCACATGCTTTTGCTCGTTGCAGCTAATGCCAAATGCAGAAGAAGAAGAAAAAAAAGTGCGCAGTTTGTGTCTAAAA
Source organism: Panagrolaimus sp. PS1159 (assembly GCA_963922195.1). Lineage (NCBI taxonomy): Eukaryota > Metazoa > Nematoda > Chromadorea > Rhabditida > Panagrolaimidae > Panagrolaimus > Panagrolaimus sp. PS1159. The sequence goes on from CAWUHW010000026.1 coordinate 758,574, forward strand.
ACTTTTTTTCATGCAATTTTGAAAGTGGTCACTCAATTTCAAAAAGAAAAAGGAAATATAAAAACTAAACTCTAAACATTGGCGTCGCTTTAACTTCACTACTTTTTTTTGTTTTAATTCCAGGAAACAACTTTTTGCTGTTGTTGCTTCTTTTTTTCGCGCACGCTAAAAATATGGCATTTCAAAAAAAAGTTGCGCAGGAAAACCCAAAGGACATCAGCAGCAGTAAAAAGCATTTAGGCATCCTTTTTTGCATTCTTTCGCCTTTTTTCTTTTTTTTGCGTGCTGAAACCCAAAGAGAATAAAAGTAAGCGGTCACGTGTAATAGCGTGATAAGCCACAAACTGGGACCCGTGCCAGCTTTCCGCAACAAATATAAAAAAAGAAAAGAAAGAATATAACTTTTTTTACCCCCTGTTTCAAAACATATAAAAAATACACGCGTGTTTAATCTTTGCTTATGCCTATTTTTTTTACTTCATGTTTAAAAACTTTTTTCGTCTTTGATTCATACCTTTTTTAAAGGTATCAGATTTCTTTCTTTTTTTACTTTTTTGTAAAAGTTGTTTTAAATAATGTGTTTTAAAACCCCCCATGTTTCGTTTACCTGTAATCCCTCCCGTTTTTTTTCAAAAAGAAATTTTATTTATTCATCCTCAATAATAATAATGTAATGAATATAATTTTTTTGATGAAAAAAAAGCGATAATCTTACTCACTTCCGTTACTACTTCTTCAACACAGCAGAAAAAAACTGGACAATAAACCGGACAATGACTTTTTTTATCGTCGTCTCACATCACATCATTCACTTATACTTACTTACTTATTTACTTGCTTGTTATAAGCAAAAAAAAGTTGATCTGTTTAGAAAAAAAAAGTGTTTGTTGCGCAACAACGGTTTTGCACTTTTTTCTTCTGCTATTTCTGCTGCACCAACCACGCCGCCGCTGCCTGCAGAAAATGAAATAATAGAAACTCTTTTTATATTTTCCGGTCTTGCGCAAAATTGAAGAAAGTCCATTACAATAAAAAAAATTTTTTCTCGCAAAACTGACAAAAATTTCTTTACTTTCTTTTGCCTGTAGGGTTCTTTTCACGCTAAACTTTCTTTTCCTTTTCTTCCCGTTTTTTTTTGGTTTCAACTAACTTACTTTTGTACGCTCATTGATGATGAGATGGATGGGGAAAAGAAGGAAAAAAAGGGATGAATGAAAAGTTGTCAAAAAAAAAGTATGTTGAAAGAAAGTTTTGTCGCGCTTGTCCTCTTGTCATCATCATCCATCCATTTTTCCTGCTGTCCAAAGAGGGCCTTAAAGGGTTATATAATAGAAGGAAATGGGGAAGTCCGTGAGGTTTTTGATTTTTTTCTTTCTTGTAAAAACAGTTCACATTTTGCTTCCAAAAATCTTTTTTTTTTGTAAGTAAGTAAAAAAACGTAGAAACATAAAAATGACAGTTTCGCAAATACCAAAACTTTAAAAACAAATTATAAAATAAATGGAGGCGGTCGAAAAAAAGAAAAATTGGATTAAAATAAAAAAATACGTTTCAACAAGCATTTTTACAATAATAAATAATAAAAGGCGGAGTCAGTTTTTAACTTTAAACTTACTTTTTTATTATTTTTAACGAGCTTTTTGGACGTGTTTTTCGGATGAATCAAGGGAAAAGAGAGGGAGGGTCTACTCTCTGGCTTCTACAAAGGACAGCTTTTTGGAGGTATATGAATCTCTCTCACAACTTTTTTTTCCCTCCTTTGCGCAACTCAGGTTTTTAGACTCACGAGTTTTTTTTTATTTGTTTATGAAAGTTTTTTTTGTTTGATTCAATTTACAGTCATTTATATTTTTTTTCTGAGCTTAGATTTATCTCGTGTTTTTTTCATTTTGATTGTAATCAAAAAAACTTTTTTTCCGTTTTGTTTCAAACATTTTTGATCTGTTTTTTTCTGTATCTTTCTTTTCCATTTCAATTTTTAACAAGTCAAGGAAGAAGAAGAACATCGGCACTGAAAAAATAAATTCATAACAATGACGAAGCTTCTTTGGGATAACTTTCCCAAAACTATTTCTTTCTTCTTTTTTTCCTGTGTGACTGTACTATTACTATTACTCCTTTCTTCCTTCTATCTTTTTTCTGCTTGCAAAATACGTTTCTGCTCCCATAAAAAAAAGTTTGTTGTTTTTTTTTCTATTCTTCTTTTCTCTCTCCTTTACTTCCAGCAGTCTGACTAATATCGCCCCTTCTTCCTTTTTTTATTGTAACTGTTTTTTTTGTTCTTGAACAAAAACAGTTTTTAACATTCTTCCTTCACTTTTTACTTTTGTGCGTGGTTTATTTTATTCGATCGGGTTTGAACCGTTTTTAACCCAAAGTTGGAAAAAAATTTTTGTTTAAAAACCTTTTTTCTTTCTTTTCCGTCATCTTTTGTTATTTTCATTGTTGTAATAAAAAAATAAAATTTAAAAGTCATTTTAAAAAAAATTCATACATCTGGGCTTATCGCCAACCACTTACTTTCCTTTCCATTTTCGCCCCCGTTTTAATTTTTATTACTTTAAACTTTTTTGTCTTACTTTTTTTTTCTTTCATTCAAAGAAAAAAGAGATAATCCTTTTTCTTATGTCATTTCCTGGATTTTTAAAATCCTTGATTGGTTTATCTCATTCATTCTCATTTCTCTCTTTTTTATTACCTCATTGTGATTGTTTTTGTTTATTTCGTATGGCTTCTTCTTTTCCGTTTTACATATTTTTCTTCCTTGTGGTCATATGAAAAAATTTAATCCTTAAGTACTTCAACATATTTATTATTATTATTATCCAATCCTTTTAAGCTGTATATGTATTAAATCCACGAAACAATTTTAATTTTTTTTTTTTTTCTACTTCCTACTACAGAGGATCTCATTAAAGAGGTTCAACCCTTTTTTTCTTCTCTCCACCTCTTTTTTACCGTATTAAAATTTTTTTAAAACCCATTTGTGCTTCTCTTACAACGGTAATATGCCTGCCGGGCATATAAAGACGTTCCTTCCTCTTTTCGCCTTAGGCAATGAACGCCGCGCTACCGCCAATGGCTCTCCATTCTTTTTTTTTATTTGTTTATTTATTACTCCTTTTAAAATTTTAAGCGTTCATGGAAGGTCATTTTCTTTGACAACTTTGATGCTTATCTCCTTCAATCATTTTTTTCGCACATTTTTTTTGAAAGCTTTGAACCAATTTTGATTTTTAATTGAAACCCATCTGTGACGTCAACATTTTTTTCTTCATTTTTTTAGACCCGTAAGAAAAAGTTAAACGGTCACCCAAAAAAGAAATCATTAACTCTTTTTTCCCAAATTTGATCATGTTGATTTTTCTCTGCGCATTTTTTCATTTTTGTTGTTTGTTTTTTTAATGGCTATTAATTTATTTAAAACAACTATTTTTATTTTTCGTAGTGGAAATGGTCGGCTAATCTTGGCATTTTACAAGCTTTATTTTTATTGCTATAGGGAAGTTAAAAAATGTTTTTTATCAAAATACACGCAATTTTTTCGTCATTAGAAAAATGGGGAGGGAGTACTTTGAATGCTGTGATTCGTTCATTTCCCGTCTGTAGTAATAAACATAAAATATGTTTATAAACGTGCCATTCTTTTACATACACATATATATATATCCTCTTATCGCATATGTCTCACATGTCTCATTATGTACTTTTGTCTATTTTCAATTTACGGTTATTCTAATCTTTTGTTCTAGAACGATACAGTTTGTTCTTGTAAAAGATAAAAAATTTAGGATAAAAAGGCTTCAACTTCTAAAGCTTTTTATAAATAATTACTTTCATGTATTATATGAATTAAACTTGTAATAATTTTATTACAATATTATAATCTTTGTTCTTTTTAAATTTCACTTATAAATTTTGTTACCTTTTAAAAAGTCCCAAAAAATTTATATTCTCACGGCAATACACACGCCACGCCTATTTTTTTAGGCGATCGCTTCATACTTTTTTTTATACAAAAAAAAAACATAATACGTGAAACTATTTTTTTCTCCCTTTTTTCATTTGTTTGCATTTCACACGATCGTTTTTTTATTTAAAATTTTTTTTTCAATAATATTATTTTTTGATTGCCATATTTGGTTTTGCCTTCAAGGAATCTTTCTCTCTCAGTATCAGTCATTATTATTTTTTGTATAAATAAAGCCCTCTGTAGCTTTTTAACAAATTTTTTATACACCTTTTTTTTCCGCGTTCGTTCATATTTATTCGTGTTTGAAAAAAAAAGAAAAATGTGACTTTCACTTTTTTTCATTTAATTTTAAAAAATGGTATACTGTAACATTGACTTTTTTTAATTTGTTTCATTTCTTTTTTAGAATCTTTTCTGTTTAAAGAAAAAAAAGTTCCGTGCGGTTAAACGCGCGAAGCTTTTGCAAGCAGCCACGATTCTTTTCCCGGCTGCCTTTCAAGCGAATATGTCGCTTACAAATGCGGCACAGGCAGCACTTTCACAAATGCTTGAACAATCAGATTGTAAATCAATGTTAACAAATATCTCAGGGCGGCTAAATGATATTGATTTAAAGTTATCTCTTATTTTGGATTTACTAAATAAAGGTGGTGGAAATGGTCAACAACAACAGCAGCAACATCAACAAACAAATGGTATAATGGATTTACATCATAATACTGCACAAACTCCATCTTTAACTGATTCGATATTGCATAATGCAACAAATATGAATAATATAAATTCAACACTTTCATCACAGCTTGCAGCCATTGTAAATTCAAATGCAAATTTGCTGGCATCACCTCCTCCAACTTCGATATTCTCAGATCCGACATTAGCTTCAAGGCTATTAGCTGCATGTCAGGAGAGACCTGAACTCTCACAAACAGCCTTTTCAGCTTTAATGAATTCTGTGCCAAAAATGGATGCGCTAATGCCAAAGCTGGAACCATCTGAAAATCAAATGATTTGGACTTCTTCGGCTTCCTCAACACAACCATCACCAACTGATCCATCAGAATTAATGGCAGCCGCAGTTGCAGCCGCTGCAGCAGCCGCAGGACATCATTCAGTACCTTCACCCTCCCCAGCAATTTCAAACAACCACAATCATCATCACCATCATCAAATGTCAACACATTTAGATGATCGGCATAAATCTGGTGGTGCTGGTTCAGCTGATTCAAAGGCCTTTAGCGATGATGTCGTTGATGAAAATGATGAAGAAGATGAATTTGATTATGAGGATGAAGGAGATTCTCCAACTGCAACAACTTCAAAACATCCATCAGAACTCTCTCCTCCACAAGATACTGTAGAATCAAATTTTCCTGAAGGTGCCGTTAAACGTGCCGCAGAAAAAGCTGCACGTTCATTTCAATCAACACAACCAAAAGTTTTTGCATGGCAAATTCTTCGAGAATCAATTACCGATGATGAATTGAAAAATATTCAAATTTCATTGAGAACTTTTCATGGTGAAACTGCAACACATTTGTTATCTCGTCAACTTCCAAAGGTATACTGCATAAAAGTAATTAAGGATCTTCAATAAACATATTTTTTAGATTCGTTCGGTTGTTGAAATGACAATGAGATATTTTAAATGGGATGCCCTTCCAGATGAAGCACAATTGGCAAAAGCAAAGCTCCTTTTAAGCCATTTAAAAAATAATGCAAAAGTTCGAAATTGGACATTACGTGAAGGTCGACCAAATCGGTTTGTGTTTCATTTAATTTTGCAAAAAAATCTTTTTTGTGTATAAAAATTGATTTGAACCGGTTTAATCATCATCATCATCTTTTAAACAACCGGAATTAGGCGTCAATAAACATCTATCTTCTCTCTCTCTCTTTTTCTCGGGCGATATATTTATTATCGTTAAACCCCCGATTTTTTTCGTTACGTAATTTTTTTATGTTAAAAAAACTGAGACGTTTGTTTCCGGTTTTATTTTTCTTCGTCTATCAATTTTCATGCAAAAAAAATAGTTTCTTATCTTTTTTGATGCTTACCTAATTAATACAGTATCTAGAAGAATATCGTAAGACTCTTTTTTTGAATTTAAGTTACTGTATTAAAAAATATTAGGCGTTAAACCATTTTTTTTTTTGTCCAAAAAATCAAATAATTGCTCAAAGAGTTTTTTTGAGTGAAAGTAACACCATAAAAATTATTGTTATTATTTTTTTACTTTCTTTTTTTTTCATGCTTGCGCAACATCATCGACGACCACCCTCAAGTTTTCTTTCTTCTTCTACTTTTTTTTGCGGAAGTGAAAGAAAGAAGGGATGAAATTATGTTTGGGGCTTAACAAATAATAACCTCTCACACTTTTTTCTTTCTTTTTTTCCCTCTTCAATATAACATACATACCTATTAGAAAGTTGTCCTATCTTTTTCTTCCATCCATCAAGAAAAAAAAATGATTTTTTTGATGTTTTTTTAACTCAGAAACGACAGTTTTTCCGGTTTTTACATATACCTGAACAAAAAAAACTTTTTTCAAACAAAAAAAAGCGCATCGGACAAATAAAATTTTTGAGGGACTAACAATTTTTTTTTGGTTAAACTTCTTTTTTTCAAGGGTAAATATTATTATCCGATTTTATATTACGTAAAAAACAATGTTTATTATCGAAACAAAATTTTTTTTGAAGAGAAACTGTTTTTGGAATTTATTTGAAAAAATACAAAAATGAAAAGATCAACAAACTTTTTTTGCTATCAAAGTTTTTGTGTCCAGAGAGGAGAAACTGTAGGTGTTTTAATTCGTTGATCAAGGTGATTTAAGACACATGAAATTTTTTATTTTTTAAAAAAATCATTTGACTAGGTTAAATTACAAACCGGTTTAATTTTATAGTTACCGTAATGACGTTCTCCTTCTTCTTCTTCCCCTTCTTTGAATGTCATTACTCTCAAATTGGTTTCTCTTTTTTCAATTTTTAAACTATTTTTAAAATCTTTCATTTTAAAATGCAAACACATTTTTCATTTTAAAACAAAAAAAAATGAAGTTCAAAGAATACAAATTTTGCAAAAATTACAGTATCTTATTAAAATAATTTTTTTCAGATCCACACAAAATGCTGATGTTTTATGGCGGCGTTATGCAGCATTATTGGGACCACAAGGGTTTGCATCCCTAAATAATATGAATTTGCTTCAACAAGGAAATAACAATAATAATCCTACAATTCCATCATCCCCTGCTCCAACAGCTGCAGGAAATATTAGTGGTCGATAAATGGATCTTACAAATCTTCTTCAAAATAAGATTCAAATGATTTTACAAAACATCTTTCAAATAATTTTTTCTTCTATAATTTTTAATGGCGTTTTAAAGCCTCAGTTTTTTTGTAATTGTTTTTTTTAATTTTTATCATTATCATTTTTAATCTTTTTCTTCCAATCTCTCTCTCTTCTCTCAGTGTCACAACCAAAGATGTTATTCATTTTTTTATGTTTTAAGTCATTTCACACATTTTTTAAGCAATTTAATTCATTTTATACATACATTTTTTGATTTGATTACTGTACATATTCTTTTTTCCAAGCAAAAAAACTTTCAAAGTTATCTCTAATTTTTTGTTCATTAAAAATTTACCAATTATTTTCCCCAGGGCAATATTTTTATCATTATCTTGTCATTCGCCTTTTTTTATTCTAATCATTATCCTTTTTAAAAAACTTCCTCAAAAAACTTTTATTATATATATTAAACTCAGCTTCCATTTAAAAAACAATTTCGTCCATTCCCCAAAAATTATAAAAAATCACACACATTTTTGTTTTCGTTTAATGTTATTAATTTTCTTGTTTTTATCAGTTTTTTTTGTTTGTTTTAAAAAAACCTACCGAAAAATGTCTTCCAAAGAATTTTCATTTTTTTTATAAAAGATTTAAAGAAATTTTGACTCCTGAAGCGAAAATTTGCCTTTCAATTTTTTGTTGTGTTAATTCTTTCCAAAAATTCCGGACCTCACTTTTGTTGCAAAATTTTAAGAAAAACCTGAAAATTTTAACATTTCTCTGTCTTTTGTTTTTTTAGCTAAAAAAATTTTAATGTTTTTTGTATGAATCTTCATTTTTCTCTTCTATGTTAGCTTCTTAGCCATGTCGGTGTCAATAGATTTTCAAATATTTTACTTTTAAAAAATTGTATATTTCTTTTTTTAAAATAAGAAAAAAACAAACAACCAAAATCCCCGTTTTTTCCAAAGTTTATTTTACCGATGCAATACCGTATATGCCCCGAGTCTTTGACACTTTTTTTATTTTAAAACAAGTTTCTTTAATTCTAAATTCTAAATCTTCTTTTTCTTTCTTTTTGTTTAATAACCAAAAAATAATACCTACTTAAAATTTTCAAAATATAAATAAATATATTAAAAAATTGTGATCATCTTTTTTTTTCTTTCTACATTTGTCTTTGTTGTTTTTTTTATATTTTATCTTCTGTGATTTAACAAAGAAAAACAAAAAACCTTTTTTTATAATTTTATACAACTTCGAGGAAGTTTTTTTATGTTTTTTTTCTATATTATTAATATTGCAGCAAAATGTATGATAAAAAAATAATAAAAATTTTAAACCCTTTTTTTGTTGGATTTTCTTCAATTTAATTGAAAAAATCGGGATGATGTAATAATTTTAAAATCGCTTTAAATTTTTTTAAACTTTACAAACAAAAATATGTCTCCAAAATCAAAATGTTTTTCTTGCGCAACACGCGGAAATTAAGAGAGAGAAAAAAAGAGAGAGATTTATGTTTGCATTTGTAATGCATAATTGAAAGTTTTTTCAAGTCCGATATTTTTTCTTTGATTTATAAAATTATGTTCCTTTCTCTTTTTTTTCTCCGACTACGAAGATATTATTTTTTTTCATTTTTTCAATCAAGCTTTTTGATTTAAAACGTAATAATAAAAAATTTGAAGAAAAATATGTATGTGGCAGAAGAACAAAAAAAAGGAAAGGAAAAGCTCTTCAAAAAAAGACGAGATGAAACACTTGTACCGATCAAAAACGAGAAAAAGAAAGAAGAAAAATAAAAGGGTAAAAAGCTTCAGATTTTTTTAATATCGACCACCAACAAAGATGAAAGACAAAAAGTAAAAAAAAAAATTACACGGGTTTAATTTTTTTGTTTTGCAATAAAAATTTTTGAGGGGAAATATAAATTTTATTCAAAATAAAAATCAAATTCAAACAAATAATAAAAATTATAAAATCAACAAAAAATTTTTCAAAGTTCAGAAGAATGAGTCGTTAGCTGCTCTTTTTCGTCATTCTTTGGTAAACATGTTTGATCGAGTTCTTTAGCGAATCGAGTATGGCACAATGAAACCTAAAAAAAATTTAGTGTTCATTTTTTGTTGTTTCAAACATTAAAAAATTCAATTCATTTTTCTTTGTCAATCAAAATTATCTTCCTTTTTCTTCTTTCTTTCCTTTTTTATTTATTACGTCATAAAACAGTTTCAGGTTTATGTTGTTTTTATATTTGCAATATTTTAATCAACGAATCTCTCTCTCTCTTCTTTCTTACTTCTTTTTACACCCACTTTCTTTGTTTCTTCTTTTTTATAAAAAAAGAGAAAAGAAATGCCAGTGTTGGAAAAAAGTTTAATACAGTCTCTCTCATTTTGTACGTAATGAAAAAATACAATTCCTTCCTTTTACTGATTGCCTCATATAAAAACTTTTGTGTTCAGTAGGGTAAAACCAAAAATGGCCAAAACTAAATAAATAAATAAAAATTGAGGTATATAAAAGCTCGTTTTTTTACTCTACTCAAATTGTTCAAGCGACAAGTACATTAGAGTAAAATTATTATATTGCTATTATAGAGTTATTATTTGACAAAAACTGGTTCAGGTAATTGGTACAATACGCAGCGACAGTCAATGACAGCAGTAGCGTCAACTGACAAAAAAAATACAATACAATAAAACGTTAAAAGGACAGGAAAAAGAGAAAGAGAAAAAAGTGTTGAGAACTGTTTTGTGCATTTTTTTCACTTCATCTTCATCCCTTTATTTTCATTTGCAATGTATATTAAAATTTTTCCCTCAGACTGTCAAAATAGAAAAAAAGAGTTACACAAATGGGATTCCAACCTTAAACTAGCGCTCATTCATCCAAAACAATAATAAACAGGAAAGAAAGAAGAGAGATGATTTTTTTGCCAAATTGGTTATTGCTGCAATAACAGCAAAGACCGGCGATAGTAATTATCCCTTCTCTCTTTTTTCTCATTTTTTTTTTATAAAAAGTGAGTATTACGCAATTTACAGAAAAAAAACATTTCAAATTGGTTTAAAATGATTTTCAAAAAAAATTTAGGGGGTTGAATATTTTTTTTTCAAAAACTACAGTAACCATCGTTTTAGTTATTTAAGAAATAAAAAAAATGCAAAACTTACAGCTAATGTATCTTTTGTTTGATGTTTGAAACGTTTCCAAAACCATGTTTCAATTTCGCTTTCATATTTTTCAATAATTGTTTCGCAATATTTTTGCAATATTTCCGTTTCAACGGATGGAGCTTCCCAAAGATCTTCAGGCATTCCTAATTCAACCTATAAAAAAAACTGGTTTAAAAAATTTTGATATTTAATCTTTTCTCATTTTTTTACTGTTGTTTAATCTCAATTTCTCGTATCTTTTCTCGAATTTTGTTCAAACTTGTTACGACATTTTTCGTCTCTTTTTTTCTGCGAAACTGTTTTGCACTTTTTTTTTGTTGCTTTTGAGCATTGTTTTACAAAAAGGCGATAAAAACACGTATGAAAAAAGAAGGTAAGACGTTTTGCACTTGAAAAGCAAATCCAAAAGTGTGTAACACTTTAAAAAGTTTTTTTATGAAAAGAATAAAGCAACAACGAAAAGTTTTTTCCGCTTCTTAAAATTGTAGGCCTCACGCAGTCTTTTTGTTACTTTTTTTACTGATTTAATTTTATATAAAAAATCTCAGGGATCTTAGATATCCCTCACCTTTTCATTGAAAAATAATATATTATAAAAAACGAATTTGATATTTTTGAATTAAAAAGCGAAAAAAAAATATAAAACATACTTTTACACCTTTTTTACGAAGATTTTTTAAAGTTTTCATAGTTTTTGAAGAATCTGGGGAAAATTTATCAATTCCAGATTTTTCTTTATGAATTTTAAAATGTAACATTTCTTCACAAACTGTTTCCAACTGTTCAATTAACCAAATTTCTGCATCTTCTTTACCCTAAAAAATGTCATTTTGTGTAAAAATACAGTATACCAAAGATATATTGTTAATTATAACTTTAAAGAAATAGAATATCCTATAAAAATGATTAAACCTACAATTTTAGTATTTAATTTTGAAAAAACGGTTTCAATTTCTCGTGATAAAATAAGGCAACCTTCACATTTTGTTGGCATTTGAATATTATTTGCATCAATTTGGGAATATTTTTCTGTATCCGCTTTTGCCATGTGTATTTTTAAAAGTGTAAAATAAATGAAGAGCAAATGTGCAAAAGATTCAAGTCGCAACAAATTCATGTTGACTGGGACTACAGTATTAGATTGTGCTACACACTTTCTAAAAAAAAGAATAGCTGTGGATTATTTTGCATAAAATTCAAATAAACAGGCTACGAAAAAATATTTTTAGTAATATTATTCAAGAATTTAATTTTATGAAAGATATTTGAGTTAAAAAAATCATGGCAACAATTATGAGGGCTATAAACGGATCAACATTACGCGTTTCATGGGGAAAAAATTAGAAGATTCAAATTTGTAATAATTCACACACATGATTGTTACATAATTATGGTGACAACGATTTATAATATCATTGATGGCTTATAGTTATTATAGTTCAATATTTTGATGTATAAGAAGATTTTCCCAAAAAACAACTTTACCTCTTTCAGTACTGCAACTGATTAACTAATTAAAAATAATTAAATCAAGAAAAAAACTAAAGGTTTGTTTCAACTAAACTAAATACAATGGTCAGCTTGAAATTACTCACAAAAAAGTTTATGCAATGGAAGCACAAATATTTTTTGGGAATAAAATTATTTTTTGTTTATATCTCAGTTCTCATATTTGAATCAATAAAAAAGGAGAGAAAGAATGTGAGCAATTAAAGCTAATCAATGGAAAGTTGCAGGCTTACAGTAATCAAAGAAATATTACAATACCGTTTTAAATCAAAGTTTAAATAACTGCAAATGGATGAACAGCAAAAAAGTGCAAAACTATATCAATGTTGCATTTTTTATTTTGAAATGAAAAATTAAACGCAAAAAAGAGTAATCATATTCCAAGTTTAAAAAATGTACTTTGAAATTAAATCAATGAAAAAAATACAGCAAATTAGATAAACGTAATAATTTATTTTTAAAAAAAAACATGCAAAAATAATTTATACAAAACATACAATTTTATTCTTGTTCTTCCATTGGTTCATCACTTCGTTCTTCACTTTCTGCATCATCATCTGCAGAAGCTGCTGATGGAGGATTAAAAATTTGTTGTGGAGCTTGTTCAGCTTGATAAAATCGTTCAGGGGATTGTCGAAAAGTTGTAGTAAATTGACTTAATCGTTGTCGCTTTCTTAAATAATAATGCCATTGAAGGAGCATTTGATCTTCAATAAATTTTGCATTACTTGATGATGCAATTGCTTCACGAAATTCAGGTTTTTGTAGCAAATCTAAGAATAGCAAACATTGTGGATATTTAAGAGTTTTTGCATAATCAGGTTGTTTAAAATAACGTAGATAATTGAGATATCGAACGAATGTTGCTTCTTTAAAATAACCACGTTGAGCCAAATCTTAAAAACATTATTTGGTTAAAGAAAAAAAGTAGAAAGATAATCATACAATTAAGATAATGTGGATTTGCAAGCGATTGTACAAATTCTGATTCAATTTGAAAACGTAATTTTGCTTGTTCAGGGTTTTCAAGAAACGATGGAGGTTGTTGTTGCTGCTGCATATATGGTTGTTGTTGATGTTGTTGCTGTTGTTGAAGATGATGTTGATATGGTAAACCTGAATGTGGCATATTTGGAGGTTGTGATGGTGCACCCCATGGCATATTCAATGGTTGGAATGATGGTCGAAGTCCAGTTGATGGATCCATTATAATTTAAAAACAAAAGTTTTTTATTTAAATTTAATCCAATGTTAGTTTTTTTACGCACTTACAATGATTTTCGTGGTGGGAGCATTTTGGGGGGGGGGGGGTTTCCTTGGGAGGTTTTCAAAAAATCTCATTTTTTCTTAGTATGAATTTTATTTTTTCACCTTAAATTTGGCATAAAGGCGTGGGAGGTCTCCCCAACCTCCCAAAGGCAGTTGCGGCCCTGAGTCCGTCTCTATCTTATCGAAAATTTAATTATTCACATTTAAAATTTGAATATTTTGCAAAATAACAAACAAAAAAAGCGATTGGATTTTTAAAACCTACAGAAGAACCACGTTGATTTGAACCAAGTAATCTTTGATTTGCTCTAAATCCTGATACTTCTGGTTCAGTTACTTGGTCTTCTTCTTGTTGTCTTGAGAATTCAAATGAATTCTGAAAAAAAGATGTTAATTTTTTTTTGATAATTGCATAATATTACTTGAAAACGAGGAAAAAGCTGTTTATCCATATTAGTTTTATTCCTTTTTAAGTCAACATTTTCACCATCAAGTGTATCAAGTTTAGTAATTTCTTTTGAATTTTCATATGCATTAATATGAAGAGAGAAGGCACTGCTATTGGCATTTGACAAACTATCTCTTTTCCATTCCTTTTTAGCTTTTTCATCAGTTGATTTATTGCATGTTTTTGAGTTTGTCTTTTTGTCATATTCATCTGATACTTTAGAATCTTATGATTTAAATGTTGCTGAAGTCCCCAATTGTATGTTTTTGTATAAATTATAAATGTAAAAAGCAAAATGTAGTTATGAACCAATGGAAGAACAGCTATTAAAGTTTATTTTGATAAAATCGACAATTTCGTTGTAATTAAAATACAAAGATTTCTGCTATCATACAACTATATTCTAACTTAAACATAAAATTTGAGTTCTCTGGGGACTGCAGTAATTTGTTTACCATAATATTTGTCATTTTTTGGTTTGTTAGAATATTGTACAGGAATTAAAAATGGACAATTTTGATCCAAATAAAGATTCGAATATTGATTAGTTTTATCAATAGGTGAAACATTATTTGTAATATTTTGATGTTTGTCCTTTGAGAATAAAAAATCGCCTTTTGTTATCATCTAAAAATGTGTTTTATTTAGAATAACCTTTGTATCCTTATTTAAAAAATTGTAAGTTTATAAAAAACACGATAGATCTGTAAAAAAATTTAATACGTCATTCTTTAGTCTGCAGCTCGACAGTGATCCTTAAAATGATAATAATAACTAAAAGTCCAACATTTGCAGCAATCGCCTCCCTTCTTCCATTTTCGCAGAAAATGTTGTAATTGATTGCAACTATAAATTGCCAAATGTTCAGTGTGTCCTAAAATAAGGATGATGCAATGTATATAACGCTGTTTTTTTTTCAACTTCGAGCAAAAATCGAAAATCTGTCCGGCGACAAAAATTCAGTTTAATCGTATCGACTTGAAACTTTGCACACATATAAATATGAGTTAAAAAATAATAAAGGAAAGGTTTTTGGACCCATATCAAACCTGGAAACTCTGAGACACGAGCTTGAAAATATCAAATTTTGGAAAAAATGCCAATTTTTGGCAGTTTTTTTGATCTCATAATTAATTTCAGTTTACGCCAGGCGAACTGTTTTATCTGAAGTATTTTTGTGTATAAAAATACACATCATAAACCTTTAAAAATCAATCTAAATGGGGGGAAGTTCAAAACGGACAGGTGTCCTCGAACAGCGTTATATGTAAGTATTTTTATTTGCAACACATAAAAATAACTACATTTTGCTTTTTACATTTATAATTTATACAAAAACATACAATTTTTTCAATGCAAACAAAAAAGTCATTCCTCTGTTGGTATTTTTCACAAAAATATTTATTTCGTTTTTTGAAAAAAATATAAAATTTTCGGTAATTTCATACTTTTTTGTGGATATTGTTTCTAAAACTTTTTAACTTTTCTTCGGTTTACAGATATCCATCAATTTTGTATATAAAAATAATTAGTAAAAATTTTATTTGTGCCTCAAAGGAGATCTTTTTGTTTTTTAAAAATTGCATAAAATGTTTTTTAGTACATACGACTTTCACATCAAAAAATGACTCAAAGCATTTTCAAAAAACAGAAAAATGCAATTTGCTGATTTTTCATTGAAAACTAAAATTGGAAATTATGATTAAAATACTTATTATTTATTTCTTTCATTCAAGAATGCAATGATACTTCAACTTTTTAAAGTAAAAAATAAAAAAAACTATTATTCACGATTTGTAATACAGTGCTCCACAAAATTATAAAACCACCCCATATTTTGGCGATTCTAGAACTTCTGGAAGCTGAATCGGTCTAATTGTTTCAGATTCGAATTCAGCATGTTAAAAAACCTATACAAAAGGGGAATAAGCCAAAGTTCTCGAAAATTCGATTTTTTTTCGAATATAGAACAAAAATTTGCTCCATGAATTCTGAAAAAAATGAAATCGATTTAAACCACTTTGGTTTAAATCGATTTCAATAAGTTATTTATATGTTTTATTTCCGTAATATGTGTTACCAACATTATTAAACATTTATCTATGCTTGTGATACTAATTTATTGCTTATCTACTCAGTTTTTCTCACACAAATTATCAATGAAATGGAGTACTATAGATAGTGGTTGTAAAATCAAAAAATAAATATTTTGAGATGAGTAATGGTCTCAAATGGTTGTATTTTGTTTTATTAACATTTATTTACAATACAGAAAACTTTTCAGCACAATAACATAAAAATTTAATTATTTTCAAAAATATTTCGACGTTGGGGTATATGTGGAGAACAACATTTGGCGAAAAAAATATTGGAATCAGCAACGTTAAAAACAAAATTTTGCTTAATTTTAATTGTATTTATTACCGAAAAGCAAAAAAAACTTTAAAAAAGCAGAAAAAAATAGGTTTTCAACTTAGTTTGAGGCACATAACAATGGTACAGTAATGGCAAAATGTAAAAACAGTATTCCAAAATCCATAAAATGGTTTATAAAAAGTTTATATTCAATTTAATTAAGTATTACATTTTTTGTTGAAAAATTTTTAAACTATTAGAAAAAAGGGATTGTTGAATTTAGGACAGAAATTCCCTGATACTTTTTTTTTCTCACAAATTTTACATTTTATGTTAATTTTGTTGCATTTGAAAATAATAATGGTGTTGTTTTCAAGTATTTTTTTATTCAAGTTTTTAAAATTTTTGGCGCTGAAACTTCCACATTTTCTCTCGCCCAAAAAACAACAAAATGTAAGTTTATTGTTTTTTTTTATGGATTTAATATACCCGTTTCTATTAATTACTTACCCAAAGCAGTGGCAAAGAAATTTCGACACCCGTGCATTTTTGTCCAAATTCTTTTTTTTGCACGCTTGTGAAAAAGTGCGTGTTTGGACAAACAATCCTTCTCTCTGTCGCGCGCCAACGAACAAAGCAAAAAACAACTGGGTTTTGGAACGAAAAAAATACTTTTTGAAAAACTAAAAAAAACATAGACCTTTTTTGTTTTCAAAAATTTGATCAGCTGTTTTTTCTTTCTTCGCAGAGCTGAGCAATTGCCGTTTTTTTACAGCTGTTTGCAATTTACGCAGCAAAATTTGTCGGACAATTTTTCTTACTTCTCGGTATATTTGGATATAAACAGGTATAAAAAAACGGCGGTTGCCCAGCTCTGGTTTTTGCGTGTATCCGTGTTTTTTTTAAACTTCTATGCTTTTTCCCCTTATAATTGTATTCCTTTAACAGATCGCGGTATTGTTTAATTGTATTATTATCATCATGATTATGGCTAATAAAAAAACATCTAATAAGACATCGCTTCCAGAAGCTAAACCAAAGAAAGAGTCTTTTGAAAGCTTGTTTAATCAATCATTGAAAATTTTTGATGAAGCTATTAAGCTTGATGAAGATGGTAAGTACTTTTTTGCTTTGTTTTTACAACGAACTAATCGATATATATTTTAGATGATACTCCGAAGCATGAAGCGGTTCAAGCGTATGAAAAGACTATTCAATCATTTGAATTAGCAATTAATTCAATTCCAAAATCAGTACCAGCATATGAACAAGATATTATTCAAGGAAGACTTGAAATGATGGAAAATTGTCGTCGAATAGCTCGTGAACGTGTTGATATACTGAAGCCGAAGCCTCTTCCACCACATGATCCTTCACGACAAACTTCTGCACGAGCTATTAAAATTGCACCTGGATCAAGTAAAGAAGAAGAAGAAATTAATGTTTCAATTATTCCAACATCAAATATCCTACTAAAAGATGTTTTGGGCAATGAAGCTGCAAAGAAAGCTTTAGAAGAAACGATTATCTTACCAAACTTGAATAAATTTGATTTATTTACTGGATTACGATCACCTGTAAAGGGCATTTTACTCTTTGGTCCACCAGGAAATGGTAAAACAATGCTTGCAAAGGCATGTGCAACTGAAGCTGGCTGTACATTCTTTAATATTTCGGCGGCAACAATTATGTCAAAGTGGCTTGGTCAAGGTGAAAAAATGATGAAAGCTTTATTTACTTCTGCTCGAGCAAAACAACCTGCAATCATTTTTATCGGTTTGCTTTTTTATGTACTTTATTATATACTTTAATATCATTGTGTTTTTATAGATGAAGTTGATTCAATGCTTTGTACTCGATCCGATGATGGTGAAAGTGGTGGAGCATCTCGACGTGTCATCACTGAATTTTTGCTTCAATTTGATGGTGTTACTTCTGATGCATCTGATCGTGTTCTTGTTTTGGGTGCAACGAATCGACCATTCGACCTTGATGATGGTGTTTTACGTCGCTTTCCTCGTCGTATTATGGTCAATCTTCCAAATGAAGAAGCTCGAAAACATCTTATTCGACATACTTTAAAAAATACCAACCATGAATTAAGTGAAGATGATTTGGATTTAATTGCTGATGACACTAATAATTATTCATATTCTGATTTGGCAAATCTTTGTCGTGAAGCTGCAATGGGACCAATTCGTGAATTATCTCGTGATGAATTACCCACCAAATCATCAAAAGATATACGTCCAATTGAACGTGAAGATTTTGAAAAAGCTTTAGAAGTTGTTCGACCATCAACAACAAATTCAACCTGTCGAAAAATGTCTGAATTTGCTGAAAAATATGCACAAGCCAAATGAAAATAACTGTTGCTATTGTCGATACTGCCATAATAATATATGAGTCTTTTAATACTTTAATTAATTTTTATTGTTTTCTCAACTCATAACTTTTTTTTCTTATCAAGTTTTTTTTATTAAATTTTTTTATTGATATGATTTTGCAACGGCTAAACTTTTTTCATGGCAGGGGTGAAACGGGGGTTTTTATTGTTTTTCAACGGATTTTTTGAAATATCTTTTTTTTGTGTTTGTGAAAATCGTGGCAAATATTTTGCTTATGTACTTTGATATTGTCATGTTTGAGGGTGGAACATTCGGGGTCCGGTGCCAAAGTGGAATCTTTGTCAAGATTTGTCATTACAACAAATCTCGATATTTCTTTTCTTTTTGATCGCTTTTAAAAGCTTGATAGACTTTTTCTTGCTTTTATTCACTTGCTTATAACTTTTCCTGTTGCTGCCGGCCGGCTAGCTTTTCTGTTGGAATGAAATGATTATAAACCAATAAAATGTATCAGACCACTAAACGAATAATTTTTTAATAATCTTTGATCCTTTGCTGCTGTTGAAAAAAAATCTAAGGATCCTCCAAAACGAAAATAATCGCTCTTAAAGACTTTAAGGGGGGATTACTTTCGTTTTAAGCAGGGTCTCCACCGTCCCATTATCGATTTTATCCGTCCCTAGCTTGCGTGCGCTTAAATTAATTAATTTGAAAAATCTTTTTTAACAAAAAGTTTAGATTTATGCTCCTCTACATCTTCCAAGTCTTTTGAAATTAAAATATTTTGCCGTTCCATTTTTACAGCCAGGGACGGATGAAAAAAGCGAAACGTCCCTTGCATCCGTCCCTGGCTGTAAAAATGGAACGGCAAAATATTTTAATTTCAAAAGACTTGGAAGATGTAGAGGAGCATAAATCTAAACTTTTTGTTAAAAAAGATTTTTTAAATTAATTAATTTAAGCGCACGCGAGCTAGGGACGGATAAAATCGATAATGGGACGGTGGAGACCCTGGTTTTAAGTTAAAGTTTTTTGTTTATTAAAATCATTTATTGAAAAAATATACCGTAATTGAAACAAATAATAAATTGTTACTTTTTTTTGGGAGCTGATAATTTTCTTTCGGCAGATTTGCCACCAGTTTTATATGATTCTTTTGATTTAACTGCATTACTTTTTGGTTGAATTTTTTCTTGGGTGGTTACGGTGCTTATTTTTTCTTTCTTTGATTTTCCAGATCCAATAGATGCAGCACGCTTTGTTGAAATTGATTGAGTTTGAGACACAACAGTTAAATCATTGAATTCTGACAAATCAAGGGCTGGTAAATTGATGACAACTTTCTTGTTTCTAAAATGTACAAATTTAAAGAGGTTTGTTCAATTAAAAGATTTATATATATCTTACTTTTTATGATTTCCTTCTTGCGTTGTCTGCTGCTTTTTATCAAATTTTGCTTTTTCAGTATCTGATGGCATTGCAAGTGTATTTGAAATTAATGTATTTTGTCGAAGTGTTGCACAATTAAACATATCACGAGTTTGAAGTTCTTTCAATGGTGCATATGGATCCCATTTCGCATTTTCTTGTGCCTAAAAAATCAAATTATTCATTTATTTATTTATAATTAAAAAACTTACATCACTTAATTTAACATCCTCTGTAGCAACAACATCAGTTATATCAAGCTTTCCTGCTGATCGAATCATAGCATGACATGTATATACAATTTCTTTACGATTATACATATAATTTTCTGAATTTGGAATATCATCAGCTTGATCTTCTTCAAGTAATTCTTCTTCTACTGGATTCGGAGTATTACATCCAAAATCTGGTGCAACAGTATCATCATCTTTTGAAAGCTTCTTCCGTTTTGAAAATGAAAACGAAATATCACCTAAAATCATAGTTAAATAAATGATTGATTGTAAAGCACATACCCTTTGCTGACATTACAGATTTTGTAAGAGATTTATCTTGAGTTTTTTCAATTAATTTATCCCTTTCTGCTATTCTTTCAATTAATGCCGTATTTGGACATAAACCAAGTGCCTTTTGTGCTTTTGCCATTTGATATTTTTGTTCTTCAATTGTAACATCTGCAGAATTCTTTATTTTACGATGTACTTCATTTATTCCATTCCTCTATAAAAATGATATATCCCACATGTAAACAAACGTTGTAATTTATAAAATAAACTTACTTTTTCCTGTTGCAGCTTCGGTTTTTC
The DNA here is from genome assembly GCA_963922195.1 of Panagrolaimus sp. PS1159. NCBI lineage: Eukaryota > Metazoa > Nematoda > Chromadorea > Rhabditida > Panagrolaimidae > Panagrolaimus > Panagrolaimus sp. PS1159. Next base: position 779,187 of record CAWUHW010000026.1, read on the forward strand.
TTTTCCTTGTGAAGCATGTTCACCAGTTGTTTGTGTTTGAGTTTGTGAACCACTTCCAGCATTTACTGAACCTTTGTCTTTCTTCTTTCTTTTAAAAAATATACACATTATCCAAATAAAATTTAAAAAACAAAATAAAAAATTGATGAAGAGAACAACCGTTGTTGAATGGTGTTAGTTTTCGTTTTGAATTTTCGCAGAAGCATTCACAAAACAAGAAAAAAAGTTTTGCAAAAATGTACAAAAACGAAAAAACGAAAAAAATATTCAAATTTACAAAAAAGCTAAAAAAAAAGAAAAAGTTATTTTTGTAGATTTTCGAAAGTTCTCGTTCAACCAAGAAAAATTGAACGTGTTAAAGTTTAACGCGTTCAATTTTTCTTTTCGCTTTTATTGTTTATTGATCCTTTTTGAGTTTTACATACATAACAGAATCGTTGACAAACAAGAAAAGGGAATAATACAAAAAAAAAATTTATAACATCTACGAAGTTTACGCAAAACTTGAGGATTTTGTGTTTGAAGTAAATAACCTATCATTTTTTGAAAATGGAAATATTTGGGTTCGACAAGTTTTAAAATCTGGCTTAACAAATTCTTTTGTTTGTTGAGGTTTAAAATTTCTGCCAAAAATTGATAAATATTATGACATTTCTATAGGAACACATTTTTCGAATTCAAAAGAGCATTCGCCGGTATAAAATCTTATATAGAAACCAGCATAACTGAAATATACTGATTCTGCTCCGCGACATCAGCTTTATGTCCTTCTGTTCAGAATAAATTTAAAAGCTATTTCAGATGACAGCCAGGATTCTGCAAAGTCGAAATGCCTAAATAACTGTTTTAATGTATTCAACATATATATACAACTGCGAACTAGGGTTGGCGTTCCTCGCGAAAATTGGAGATTTTCGATTTTTTCCAGGGAAAAAACAATTCCAGATATGTCCCCGTCTCCGAATTTATTTCATTTCGAAGGGGGGCTTGAACAACATGAATATAGGGTTTAAATTATAAAAACGAAGATTTTTTTTGAAAAAAAGAGATGTTACAATATAACAAACAAAATAATCGGATATTTAACAGTAAAACAAAAATACAGTATAAAAAGTTATTACATTAATATTCCATATCTTCTTCATCTTTATTTTCATTAGTGACAGCATTTTTAACTTGATCTTGATTATTATACATTTCAGCAACTTGATCAGCGGTTGTTGCATCAGTCGAAGCTTTGTCATCACGAATTCGCACAAATCGTGGAAATCGAAGTGAAATACCTTTATCAGGATCAACAATACCAATTGCAGCTTTAGCTTTTGGAGAAATTGATAAATCTGCGCATTTAACTTCCCATACAATTTCAGGTTCAAACCAAACATCTGGCTTTTCTTCAGAAGCATAAGCATAATATGGAGGTGGTTTTGAAATAATATGTTTAGATAAAGTTTCATGATGATTCTTTAAATCTTCATCAGAGAATCCAGTACCAATTTTGCAAATAACTTGATAGGTTTCAGAATCTGGTTCATAACATGCCATTAAATATCCACCATAAACACCAACACGCTTTCCAGTACCTTTATATCCACCAACCACAACCAAATCAAATGTATCACCAACACCTTCAAGGTAATCCTTTTTGAGTTTCAACCAACTATGTGAACGTTTTGCAATCTCATATGTAGCATCTTCATCTAAGCTTTTAACCATTAATCCTTCACAATTTCCTTTAATAGCTTCTTCCAAAAACTCTTGAATTTTGTCAGTATCAGAAGTGTCTAGACTAGTTGCAAAAGTAAATGAACCAGATGATTCATGAAAATGTTGATGTAAAAGTTCTCTTCGTTCACGAAAGCTTCTTTTAACTAATGATTCATCATTGAGATATAGTAAATCAAAAAGGAATACACAAACATGAACTTCTGCTTTTACTATTTCTTTCCCATCAGCTCCACGTTTCTTTGCAGGTGTACTATCTGCTTTACGAGCTCTTGTCGTTAATACTTGAAAAGGTAAAATTCCTAAAAATGTATGAAATAAAAAGGTATTTTTAAAAAACGACGAACTTTTTGCCACAGGATCCCAAGCAACAACTTCTGCATCAGCAATAAAACTTTTTACAGTATCTTTAAAGCATTCTGGTAATTTGCTAATAACATCTGGATATTTTGGAGTATGATCTTCTTGATTCCGGGAATAAAGTTTAACAACACCATCAGACTTTTTATGAATTTGACATCTTTCTCCATCATATTTCCATTCACATGCAAAATCATTATCACCAAATCGTTTCATAACTTCTGAAACAGCTCGAGTTGGATGAGCTAACATTGGTTTCATTGGAATTCCGGGTTCAATTTTGCATTCATCTGGAAGGGCTGCAACACCTTTACTAAGAGCAACATCAATTAATTTATCAAAATTTGGGCATTCACAATAAGTTGTTTTTACAATTAAAGCATCTTCAACCATTCGTTGTTTTAATTTTTCTGCAGAAAGCTTTTTTCCTAAAAATGATAGAGTTTTTTAAAATTTTAAGCACAATATTTTTATACCTTCATTCTTCAATTCAACAGTTGTAAAAGCATTTGCTAAAGCAGCAATAAGAGATTGTCCAGCTAAGCCAATTCTTAATTTGCCTTGAAGTCCACGAATTAAATATCTTGCTTCACATTCTCTACAAGATACCAATAAGCCTTGAATAGCTCCAATCTTTTTATCAGTTGACTAAAAAAAGAAGTTGTAAATTATTTAACAAAGATATTATTACCTTTAAACCACTCATTAAAGCAATTTCTCGAAGCTTTTTAAATACGGCAGGAATTGTTAGCTTTTTTGTTACAGAGAATCCAAGAGTTTTTTGAGATGTTCGACTATTTTCAGCAACGAGTCCAAGATCACCAAATTTGTGAAGATCTTCTTTAATTTTTGATACCTGAAAATCATTAGTTTACTTATTATCAGTTTTACAAACGCAATAACAAACATTCCGACCAAAAGCAGAACCCATAGCTTTCATTAAATTTGTTTCAGCAATACCCAGTTCTAATCCTTCATAAGCAGGACCAAGTTGATTTACACAGAGATATACAGTGGCTGGAAGATCTTCTTAAAACGATAAAATTTGTTAGTTGTTGAAAAAAAAACATATAAAATTTGCAACATACTTGGTGAAAGTTCAATAGCATGAACGAAAAAATCACAAAGAATTTTAATAATTTCTAATCTTGAACTTGTTTCTTCAATTTGTTCAAGAGTTTTAGCTAATGCTAAATATGGTATTCTAAAAAAGCAGCTTACATTTAATAAAATACTGATGTTAATAAAACTTACGGATCGTCCTTCTTCCAACAAGTTGATTCTACAATATCAACAGCCATTCTCTTTGGAATAATAAAGTTATTGTAACTAAACTTTTTTGGTCTTTTAGCTGATGTAGAAACTGTAAAAGAGAATAAACGAAAAGCTGTAGAAAATAATTGAAATCGAGCAATCTTTTAAAAGTTTTTGGAAGAGCTAAAAATTTTATTTATGTAAAAAACAAACACCTTTTTTTCGCGCCCAACAAAAATCAAAGGCTCTTAACACGAAGATGACCTGGTTTTCAGTTTCAATTTTTTAGTTGTTTTTCTATAAAATTTGCTTGGTATCTTTTTCACCAAATATTACTGTAATATTGTTTACAAATGTTTAATATTTAACGAACCACCAAACACAAACTTTCAAAATATATCAAAATTTATCTTTAACATAAAAAAATTATAATATAAATTCGGTATACTAGAATTATAGTAACCGGAAATTATGCACGAAAAAATTAAGGCAACATAAACAAAAAAACGATATTTAAAAAATAAAATAAAGTGAATTACAGTGTGGGATTTTTATAAAAAAATTTTTAAAAATGAGCGACCGAGGATTCAAATTGGACGCTCTCGACGCCGGTATAAAAAAAGCGAAAGACGCGCAGATCAAAGAAAGTAAAAAAAGGTATATAAAAAAATTACAACAAAACGATTTATAACAACATTAAGCTAATATAACAATTAAATTATAAAAAATAGACAGAAAATAACAAAAAGAAAATGGTATCACAATAATGATTTTTTGACTAAATAAAGGCACAAATGATGATGATGATTGAAGGGATGATAAAAAAAAAGTCTCAATCAGCAAAAAAAATAGAGACTAGAATGCTGAAATAAAAATAAAATCTCAAAACAAAAAAGATAAAAAATATCACAACACATAGTTACCATGTTTTGCAATAAACGAAACACAACACAATAGAGGAAAAAGATATGAAAAAACGATATATGAAAACTTAAGGATATTTAAAATAATTGATATAAATGAAGGATTATACTTTTAAAGGTCACTTTTACAAAAACAACTATGGAAAGAAAGAAAGAAATTCTGGGTACCGGTTTCATGTGATAAATATATTTTTAAAACACTTATGAATGTGAACGTTTAACACCCCTTGCACACGTTTCATCAGAGCAACAACATACTCGAATAATTCGGCATCCACAATTTGATAATGGATTTAAGCATGCACTAACACGAATTTCAGCACCATCAGATAAATAAGGATCAGTTTGAGTTTCAATCGTAACTTTTTGTGGAGATGTTGGAAGACTTCCATTCAATGAAGATACGGTATTATTTGATGATGGTGGAGTTGTTGTTTTTGATACGGTAGTCGTTGTTGAAGCAGCGGCAGCAGCTTTATTTGATAGTCTAAAAAGCAAATGTTTATTAATTTAAAAACAAGAAACTTACTTATTAAATATTGCATTAACACGTTGAGCACGACTTGCTTTATCAATGGTAGTTTTACGCTGCTTTTTTGTTGTTGAATCATTTCCATGATTTGGAACAGGTGTTGAACGATTTGAATCAATCATGCCATTGTTAGGTCGATCAAAAATTAAATGATTTGCCCAATCTGTTGTGCTTAAAGATGGATTCAAAGAAGATCCCATACTTCCAAATCCAGAAGAAGAAGTATTAAAACCAGATGAATTAAAGCTTTGACTAGCTGAATTTAAAATTGATAGAATTGATTCATTGATTGCAGAAGCATCATCAAATCGTCCAAGTTTTGTTGGTGGAGCCGTCTGAAATTACGCAAACATTACATTTAAACAAACACCTAAAAATGTCTTACATTTTGTTCATCTTCAAAATCATTATTAACAAAATGATTCAAAATTGATGAGGACGCCGAGGAAGTGGATTGCTGAAAATCATCAATTGATGGATTTGAACGAGTATCTTCAAGCTCATTATTATTATTTGTTTCTTGGCATTGTTTTGCAAGTGAAAGAAGGGAAGCCATTGTACCGTTTTCAAAAAGTTTTGTTGGAAACTAAAAAGAAAAGTACGGTTTCTTTTAAATCTCAAAAATAAAAAAGAATGCTTACCTTTTTTGCCAAAGAATCATCATGATTTGAACTGACAGAATGGACTTTTGTTCGAGATCCAGTTGATTCAGCGGAATTTTTATAACTTTTTAATTTGAATCCACCATTTTCAGCTGTTTTTCTTGCTTGTGTTAAAGATTTTTTAAGGCTTTCTCGGCTACTAAATGTTACACCTTCAGACATGATAGAAGTTGCAGCATCAACAAGATCATTCAAATTTGTTTCAGGGAATTCAATTGCAGCAAGGATTAATTGGCTCTTAAAATATTCAAGTTCCTGAAAAAGCGGGACTATTAGTTTCGTTTAATTATTGTTAATAATGTTTACCGCCATATCATGTTCAGCGGGATGATTGTGTTCACCCTTTGAAGTACCATGTGAATCATTATCCCATGTTTCAGCTCTTCCTTTACACCAAGATCTTGCAGAAGTTAACTTTTTTGCGCAAACACATCTCCAAGTTTTAACATTTTTTGCTGGTACAATATGATGAATATTATATCGATATCCTTCAAAAATTAATTTTTGATTCCCTTTAAATGATGTCACCATTCGAGGTGTTGCAGGATTATATGGTTGAAAATTATACATCCTAAAAAAATTTTAATATTAATAAAAAGTATGCGATAAAAGCTTTTTTTATAAAAGTGATAATTTTAAAAATGGCACGAAAGGAGAAAAAAGGTAATAGGCGATCGCATGGAAAGGCAATTGAAAAAAATATATGATGAAAGTTTGTTTATTTTGCGTGTGCGGCCTTTTTTAGGTACCTTTTTTTGCCAAATGCGGCGATTGTTTCAAACAATAACGAAAAATAAACGTGGCACGTCGGACACAAAAAAAGTGAAAGACTGACTTTTTTGATTGGTTCACATCTTTTTTTTCTTCAAACAATGGCAAAACTTTTTAACCTTGTGAGAAGGTTATTGTAAGACAAAAAAACGCGAATGGCACTTTTTTATGCCAAAAAAATATTTTAATTTTAACAAGTTTTGACAAAACACTGTAAAAATACTTTTTAGGACAGAAATAAAATTTTGATCATGATTAAATTTTTTTTTTCCTGGTTCGCCTTCTTTTTTTATTGACAGCGCCATTATGGCAATAGTAGAAGAAAGTGGTGGCAGAAAAAAGAAGGAAAAGAATGAAAGAATTTTTTTTGTGATAAGCAAACACTAACGTAAATGGCGAACAACACCGATATATTCTTTTCTTTTTTTTTTATTCTGTCTATGGCGGGCAGTGTTTTTGTGTTGATGATGATATATATTTTTTGATGATGTATATGGGTGGCAAAAAAAGAGCTTTGCCATTTTTTTGCGTGTGTGTTTGTCCGCGTGAAAAATGGAGAAGAAGATTAAAAATTGATTTTTTTTAATAGGGCGTTTTATTTGCCGATATCGGGGGGAAAGAAGTGGAGAGATAGATGGGCGGATGATGGCGTGGCGGCGCCGCTGCCGACGACTGATGTTTTGTAGCTCTCTTTTTCAAAAAAACTGCGTGAAGAAAAAATTATATTTTGACAATGATGCAAAAGAAGATAGCAAAAAATATGCGGGAGATATTTGATGAATGCCATTCTTTTTTATTTCTTATGTTCCACTTCTTCCTTTTTCGTTGTTTTTCAAAAATGACAGTACCACTTTTGGAAAGAAAAGTATCGTATTGCAGTAAAAACTTTTTTTGCTTCCTCTTTTGAAATTAGTTTTTGTTGAAGAGGCTTTTTGAAAAACCTGAGAAAAAGATGAGTATACAAAAATTTTTTTTTGTTTTAAATGCCACCCGCAAAATTTTTTTAGCCAATTGAAAGTTTTGAAAATTGTACAAACAAAAATGCATCACCTCTTTTTCTTTCTTTTATTGGGTCTCTTCTTTTTCACCCATATTTAAAAAATTTTTATGCTGTTATTGAAAAATATTAAGTAACTGACAGCGACGACGATTTCGATGCTGATGTTCAATCGTTTACTCTTCTCTTTAATACTGCCACCGCCGCCAATGAAATTTTTTATTTCGGCTTCTCTTTTTTTGGCGACAAAAAAATACAGTTCTCTGCGGCGGCGGTGGCAGTTAGTTAGTCCAAGCAGCCAGCCGGTTGTCATCATCAAAATCATATTGCTGCTGCTGCTTTTTTTAGTCCTCTCCTCACGAGACATAAGAGAGAGAGGAGCGCAAGGTTTTATATTTTCACTGTCAATTCCATCGTCGTTGTTTGTGTCGCAAAAACGAGAATAAAGGCAAAATCAACTTTGCTTTTCTTTTTTCTTTTTTCTTTTTTTTTTGCCCGAAGTAAAGAGATGATGGACTTCAATAATACTATCGGAGGAATGAGAGTAGCGCAATAAAATATACCCAACAATACAATAGAATTCAAATGCTCGAGGGGGGTTGCTTTTATAGAAATAACATATCGTTTGTCGCCATTCTACTTTTTTATGGCCATCACAATAAAGTCCATTTCAATTTTTTTCGCTAACAATCAAAATTCAAAAAAGAAGAGTAAACAATTACGAAGAGACTATTATTTTCCAAACAGATAAAAATAAAATCTACAAAAATTTGGCATTTTTTAAAATAGCTTTAAAAAACAAATTTAAATGAAATTATTTTATCAGTTTTTTTTTAGATGAAAAAATTTGTGACATATTTTGCCTTTTTACTCCATTTTTTTAGGAACTCTGATCATCATGCTTTTTTTGATTTTATTTTTGACAAACAAAAAATTTTTTTCATGGCGGATGATTTTTTTTGCTTTGCGTGGAAATTCCTTTTTTCTTCTTTCCTTCTTTGCCTTTTTTTGCGTTTGCCTAAAAAAATTCAGTATCGCCATTGTTTGAAAATTGCTGCAGAAAAAAGAGAAATTTTTTGTCTCTGCCTTCGTTTTTTTTACGTGAGAGCAATCAATTACGCAAATAATATTTTTTTGCAATTAAGATTTTTTAAATAAATATTAATGTTTAAAAAAAGGGACAAAAACTTACATTGAAAAACGGCAGATTGAATTTGTTGTTGTTGGAGTTAATGAATTTTCTCCAGGTTTGTCAACAACAATTGTTGATGATAATAATATCAAAGGATTATTACTACTATTTGGAGCTATGATGTATGATTTTTTTAAAATGCAACAGAACCTCCAAAAATAAACAAAAACTGTTGCTTTTTTATTTGTTCTTCAAAAACGTTAAAAACAAGTGAGGGGGTGGCGTGTGCCGTACTTCCAACAATTGAGTGGCTGGCTGCTTTCTTTTTGTAAAAAAAGCAGATTGGATAAAAATGAAATGACTGCGCAACCAGCAGCAGCTGTAATTTTATTGGCTCGGCAAAAAAGAAGTTGTTGAAGACGGTATTTGTAATGTACTGTCTAAAAAATGAATGGCAAAATTAAAATTTTTAATAGGATTTAATTAAAATCACGAAAAATAAGAAAGGCAAAAATAAACGAATAACAGAAGGAATTTTTTTCTAAAAGATGTTCACAATCGCCTGAAGCGGTAAAATGGCAGCCATTGAAGAAGATGAAAATGAAGAAAAAAGAAGTAGCAACAAAAACGGAATCACGTCTTCTTTTTTCTTCATTTTCTTTGCCCTGCCGAGGAAATCAATTACGCGAACACCCCCTCTATCTTTTATTTTTTAAGATACACGCCATATAATTTGTGAAAAAGATGGAAATAAGAAAAACACTGTTTTTGCCCCCCTCTGGGTTAAAAGCAACGGAAAGAACTTCTTTTTCTTTTAGGGGAAGGAAGGCAGGCAGAAAGAAAAATATCGGCGCCGATTTCGCGCACAAAAAAGGCACATGCGCAAGAATTTGGCGCCAAAGGAACAAAAGAAAGAAAGAAAAAGTTGTTGAAAAATATCAACATAAAAATAGAGGAAGAAAGGAACGGGTTTTTTTTGCCTAGGCATCTTAGAAGAAAGGGCCATCATTCGGTTAACTGCCATCAGAGTTATATGGGAGCAAAAGACTAAAATATGAAAGCATCAGAAGAATCAGTAAAGTGATCAAAGAAAAAAAAATGAGAAGACTGCGCAAAGGAGCTCGCGTTTACATTTTGTACAGAGTGGCTTTTTTTACTTTTTCTTTTTTGCGCCGAGGATGAAATCGGCGAAGAAAGGGAGGACTTCATTGATGGTTGCCTCGAGCGGAGAGTATTTTGAGAGCGGAGAGAGAAAAAGAAGAAGAAAAGAAACTATCCAAAAAAGCTTTTAAAAAAAGGTATGTGTGTCCATCATTCATCAGAAGTCAATTTTTTAAAAAAAAGTTATTCAACACAATATGCACGGTTTTTTCTTTCTTTCTTCTTTTTTTTTCAACAATGCCAAAAGAGACCACACACGCGAACTGACCAGTCTCCCCTTTTCATCTCGGGCGGTTGTCGATGCTGTTGTGGTCGTTGATGGTGGTAGTAGCGTCCACTGTCGACGAAGTCGTTGATGTCCAAAAAGTCTTTTTAAAAAATATTTCTGAGCCGCTTCAAAAACGAAGAAGAAAAGCAAAGGCGTTTTTGCGCATAACGGTGGCAGCAAAAAAAATTCTTCTTGCTTTTTTTTCTCGATCTCGTTTTTGTCAAATCATTGAAAAGAGAGGGACAGAAAAAAGAGAGGGAAAAATATATTCATTTTTTATGTTGCTACCTGACTGTTGTGTTGGATTGTTGCTGCTTTCTTTTTCCTTTTGCTTGCTTATATTGCTTGCCAAACAGTCTATATAATATATTTTTTCAAAGCAAAAAAAGAGCGGCGAATATTGTCGCAAGTCGTCGTCACTCAAAAAAAAAAGATTCCATCATCGGTTTTTGAAAAACGGAGTTTTTTTGGAAAAAAACTAAAAAAGAGCCACAGGGGCCAAACTGCGCAGCGAAAGAAAAAAAAGTTATTTTTATTTGCAAAATCTAGTCTTTACAGAAGCAAAAAAGAAAAGCAAATCTGGCAAGTTTTTTTCTCTCTCACTTGAAAGGCTTTTTTGTCGGGAAAAAAATAAAAATTTTTGTCATACCTTGGATTTTTTCTTGTTTGATTTTATTTTTCTTTTGGCCACTGTATTTTTTTTTGGTGGCAGAATAAAAAATGTATGGTAAAAGAAGCCAGCATTTTGAGAACCCTTCTCTGTGTGCATCACAGCAGTAGCAGCCTTGTTTTTCAAGAGGAAAAAAAAGAGACACGTTTTTTTCTGCCACCAACGAAAATGGCGCAACCGTGTCTTTCTTTTTTTCAAAAACATTTTCTGTCTCTTTTAAACAGAAACAACCAATTGGAAAATGGCTTATTTTTGTGCGCAAAAAAGAAAAAAGGTGCGGTGGCGCCGAAAATAGAAGGAAAGAAATAAAAAAGGCATTACGGTAATGGCAATAAAAAAATGAACAAAGAACGGCATTTTTTGAATACTGTAATTCTTGAAATTTGTAAAAAATAAAAATTTTAATTGTTTAAACAAAAAAATTTCAAGTCTTTAAAAAACTAAAAATCAGTTGATGATGAAATTTAGAGTTGAAGCAGTTAATTACAGGGATTAGATTACTCATACTACTTTTTTAAAACAAATCTATTTTTCAAAAATTCCAAAAATTTTTACTTTTTTTATGAAAATGGAAGTAAAAAAAGTTGCCAAATAAATATATTTCTACGAAAAATAAAATAAAGCAGTTTACTTTTTTTCTCTTTTTTTATTGGCTCAATGTTGGCAATCACCGATGACGATATGTAAAAGTGAAGAGAGAGAGAGTGACTGATTCTCTGCGCAAAACTGGCTTTGGCCCCCTTTCTTTTTTTAACGTTTTTAAAAATAAAAGTGAACATTTCATTTATATTTTATTTTTGCTGTATTTTTTTTTCTCATCGAGGCATGGCGCGGAGACCGACTTTGCTTTGCCTTTTCGCTCTTCCCCCCAAAGCACTTCAGATTATTTGTGCCACACGTCTGACGCGCCATTGTATGAATGTAGCATTTATATTCAGAAAAAAGAAAAGCAATGGGGTCCCCAAACATTCACGTTAAAAAAGGGGGAGCTCACTTGATTTTTTTTTGTTTCGCTCCGACGCACAAAAATTTTTTGAACAAACTATTGAAAGAAGGAAGGAAAAGGAAGTTGATGGTGGCAAAAAAAGTAGCAGTAACAGAGTTAGCGCAATCAAAGAAGAAGAAGAAAGTGACTTCTCAATCCCTTTCCTTCTTCTCTTTGTTTGATGATGGCAGTAGCGGATTGTCGTCGAAATTTCGTCGTCATTATATTTGGCGTAAAAAAATATAAACGTGTTTAAAAAAATAAAGAAGGAAGGAAAAAATACAACGGCGATATTTTGAAAAACACTTTTTTTAAATGTTTGTCTTTTCTTGCGCGTTCTCGACCACCGCCGCCATCAACCAACTCTGGCAAAAAAAAGTTAAAACGTTAAAAGCTTTTCCTCCTCAAAATTTTATTTTTGTAAAAAAATTTCGAAAAAAAGGGGATTGTGATGCAAACTCTTTTCTTCTTCTTTTTTCTTGCTTCGTTGATGACGGCCAAAATGAAAAAAACGCCACCCAAAATAAAAATCACGACTTTCACGACACAGAAAAAAAAGACAGTTCAATGATGGCTGGAAAATATAAAGGTGGAAAAATATATTTTTTTTTGCTGAGGGGAGACAAGAGTGGCGTTTGCGGCGGCTTTTTTTTATATTTTTATTTTTGTGAGGACTTTTTTAAAAAGGCTTTTGAATGAAAAATATGAAACGAAAACTGTAACTTTTTGAAAAAAAAGAGGAGGGCAAAAAATAGAGAAAAAATGCTGAAATTGATTATTCTGGTAGTACTGTAGTAGTTTTGGCACTACTACAGTACTACCAGAATAAAATATTTTAAGTATAATTGATTTCAAAGATTAAAAAAGAAACCTATCAAAAATAAAATTGTGTTTGACAACTGTACCTGAAAATCAGGCAAAAAATGATTGCCTTCAGTTTCATTTATTAGAAAAATTTAAAAGAAATATGCAATTACGATTTTTTTGGTAACAGTCATAAAAGTGTTTAAAGCTTGTTTTTTTTCATGCCAGATTTTTAATTCCCTTTTTTGATTAACGAAAAGAAATGGATAAAAAAACAAAAGAAGACAGATATCGCCAGAGGCAAATAACAAAATAGCATTCAAAAAGATTGGAAATTTTGACAATGGCCATTCAAAAAAAATACACAAAAAAACATTTTCAAACCAATTTGTAGAAAAAAGAAAGAAAAATGCCATCAGTGCGCGAAATATTGCCGCAAATAAATTCATTCATCTACTTTTTTTATGTTTTTTTGACGGTGGCAAAAAAGAAAGAAATTGTTTTTGCCGACGAACGACCGACGACTGGCGGCAAACATTGAATTTCCGTTGTGTTTTTAGTGATGATGATGATTTTTTTTTCGTTTACGAGCCCCGCACTGCCCTTATTGAAAAAAAAATATATGCACACAATGGCGCAAAAATAAAATAGAGCAAAAAAAATATCGCCGTATTGGAGCCGGCAAAGGCACATTAGTCACTTTTCTTTCTTACATTCATTCATTCATTTTTGGCCTCTTTTTCTGCCACAAGCAATGGCGAAAAAAGAAAGAAAAAAGGGAAGAAAAAAAAGACCTAACGTTTAAGATCAATCACAAACACCCTCCATATTTTTAAATTGGGGAACGGCAAAAAAACGGCAGGGGCGATCAAATGACACACAGCTCCCACAAGGGCAAGTAAAGAAAAAATATTATGTGTTGGCATTCTTCTCTTTTCCCTTTTTTTTACTTTTTTAGTGAAACCAATCTGGTGCCTACGAAGTTCAACAGCAGCAATGACCTCGATCTTCACCTTTTCCTTTTCGTTCCCCCGAGAATGGCATTCAAAAAATAGTAAAAAAAAAGCTTTAAAAAAAAGTACTCGACCCTGCCGAGAAGAGAAAAACAGTGTTCGGTGTACAAATTGATCGTTGTCGGTGGCAGCGGCATTTATATATTTATATTTTCGTTCACTGCGTGTAACTTTTGAAGAGGAATGCAGAAAAAAGTAATGGAAATAGATTGAATGCGCGATCGCCAAAGAAGTGAATCCAGCATCAGCAACATCCTTCCTTCTACAGAAAAAAGAATGAGACCACGGAAATACCACGTAATTGGGAGGCATATATTTGAGGACAACGACAACGTCGGCGCTTTTTTTCCTTCAATACAAGATCAAGGGTAAAAACGGCACAATGGCCTTCAAAATAATGCTCGCAATCCTTTCCAACATTTTTTAGAAAAAAAGTGTTAGATATTATTCGAAACAACAAATATAATAATACAACAATTGAGACAACAATCCAAAGAGGAGAAAATCAGGAAAAAAGGGAGCACAAAAATGCGTGAGAGGAAACATAAAAATGAAGTGAATTAAAAATGCGCCAAAAAATAGGCACAATTTTTTTAAAAAGGAAAAAACCTTAATGTTCAAAATTTTCACACATTTGGCTATTTTTTCAAATTATCATCAAAAAAAGTTTTAAAACAGCCAGAACTTCAAAAACAAAGAATGGCATTTGCAAATGAAAAAGTAGCTCTTTTGAAAGATGTTTTTAAAAAAAGCTGCTGCTGATTCATAGCTAAAAACGATCAAAAACTTTGTGTGGCAACTTTTTTTAAAAGCAGATCGCTGCTTTCTCTTTTTTATGTGCCATCGCACATTTGGCACAAAAACAAAAGGAACAATTTTTCTTCAATTTGTGTTGATTTTTTTCGTCAGTGGCAAAATTTCTGAAAGTAGAACAAAAAAAAAGAAAGAAAGAACCATTTCGTTAAAATTGCCGCCAGCGGCAAAAAAAGAAAGCGGCGAAAAGTCATTAAAAAATAAAGAAGAAAAAAAAAACATTTTTTTGTGTTTGATTTTTTTGTGTTTGCATTTTTCAGTTCAGTTCTGTTATATTTTGTCTGCCGCAAAATCAAAGGCAGAGAGAAAAAGGAAAAAAAAAGTCGACATTAAAAAAGTTAGTTACTCTCTTTCATTTTCACGTTTTTTTCCTTTTTTGGAAAAAATATTTTTTTTTGAAGGGAATGGCAAACGCAAGCAAAGGGGGGCATCGTTTAACATGCATTGCAGGCGGCAGACAAGACATTGACAAAAAAGGGGAGAAAAAAGAGGCAATCAATGATCACTATCATCATTATTTGGAAAGATCTGTTTTTTTTGTTGGTAATCAGTGTGTGATTGGGTATAATACTAAAAAATGATAAAAATGGCTACCAATTCTGATGGTGCCAGTGGCAATGAAAAGTTCGTTTGAAATGCGCAATAACAAATTTGAAGATCATCAGTAAAAAAAGATGCAACCGCGGCGGCCAAAAAGCATCCCCTTTCATTTATTTCTTTTTTATTTTCACGCATATTTTCTCTTCCTTTCTCAAAAAAATTCGCCATGGCGGTGGTAGAGTAGTTGTTTGGTTAGTTGTTAGTATTGCGCAGGTAGGCCAGTAGTAAGTAAGGTAGAGAGTAGTAGTCAACATCGCCACCTTTCATTTTTATTCTTTTGTATTATAATATATTTACGTTCCATTAAAAAACCAAAATTACTCATGCCAGAGTTGAGTAAAATAAAAAAAGAGAAATAGGGTAGCATTCTTTTTATATGTTGCGATTTCTTTTACAAACAAAAAAAGAAAAAAATGATGATTCCAATCTAGGGCACCAAGCAATCTGCATGGTAAAATAAAAACAAGTTTGGCAAAAAAGAAGGTTATTATTTTTTCTTTTTTGATTGATAATAATCGCTTTAAAGTTATTTTTTTTTATTGTATGTGCCAGACAAGGCAAAAAAAAGAGAAGAGAAAAGAGTTGTTTAAAGGTAAAACAGAAAGTTATCTGTTTTTGCGCGGAATTGAAGTTGAAGAGAGAGAAAAAAAGAAGTAAGCTTTACAAAAAGGTTAAAGATTTTTGAAAACATCTTTTTTTATCGTTGAACCTGATCAATTGGGTATCAAAAACAACATCTATTTTTTAGCGCAAAAAAATGGCATTTTCAGTTTTGGATTACTGTACTTTAGTATCTGTTTCGGCGATTAAAGAATTTTTATCATTCAAAAAATTTTGATTAATGGCCGGAAATTAAAAACTAATTTTTTTCAAAAAAAAATAATTAAAACAAAATTTTTAACAACAGTAAAATTTTTGTAAAGAAAAAAAGCTGGAAATGGAAATTCAAAAAACAATGCCATTGTTGTTGCTTTTTTTCTTTGTAAAAGCACAATCACACTTTTTTTTGCCATTGATCAGTGTCGTATGTTTCTTTTTCTCTCCCTCTTCACAAATCAATCAACAAAAAAAGGAAAGAGAGAAAAGGGAGAAAAAAACGTGTAATGGCGTATATGCATTTTATTTTATTTTTGAGTCAGCAAATTTTTTTTTATTCTACGGCCCTCGTTTATATTCTTTTTTTTTAAAGCCGTGTACAGTCTTTTTCTTTCTCTTTTGTCACAAAAAAATTTTTGCCTCTTTTTTTCAAAAAAACCGTGAACAAAAGGAAACACGTATTCTTCAGAAAAATAATTTTTGCCGAATTCCACGCAAAAATTTTAAAACGATGGAAAATAGAATTCAATGATGGCCTCATTTTTTTTCAATTTAGGAAGAAACAATGAAAAGAGAAAAAGGGGTTTCTTTGCTGGCATTTTTCTGCTATTTCGGCGCCACCACCGCCGTCAGTCATTACTGCGTGATCAACACAAAAAAAAAGAAAAAATACCACGGACGCACACTGCCACGGCGTTTTCAATTTTTAATCAATTTTGGAAATTAGAAGAAAAAACATTTAAAAACCATTTAAGGTTACAAAAATAGAAAGCTATAAAAATTGTTAAAAGTGCCAATACAAGAAAATTGCTTAAACAAACATGCCACGATCAAATTTGCTATATTTTTCCACTTAACATTGAAAAATTAAAACGGAAAAATAAAATTATTTTTTGTTGACAGATTGCGGCAAAAAAAGAAGAAGAAAATGATCGTGAAAGGGCAACGCAGACCCTGGGAAGCGGCAGCTAAAAACCGACGGCGGCGGCGATCATATTTTCTCCCTTCCTTTTTTGATTGCTCTTTTTTTCTTTTGCTGCTGCAATTTTTTTTGTTATTTTTAAAGCTTGCTTCATTCTAATGGCATTTTTTTTTTGATTTGTTTAGACAAAATCGTTTTTGAAAAAAAAGTAAGCAAAAAGCATTGCGCGAAAAATGGGCATTATTTGCTTTTTCTCTCAAAAACAAAAAAAGAGAGGGAAAAAAGAAGGAAATGCGCCAGTCGGGGAAAGGCGCACCGACTTCGCGCAAATTTTTTTTATTTCTCTTTACTTTTTTTGCCATTGCACACCTGTGCTGCTTTATTTCCCTCATTTTTCTTTTTTTTGCCATTATACCCTATTTTTTAGTTTAGCTTAAAATGTCGGCTTATTTTCAATGAATGGAAAAATCATCAACACGTTTTGTCAATAATGAATAAATAAAGCGGAAAATGCCAGATAAATAAAAAAAGGGTTAAAAAAATTAAATATAACAGTGACAACCAAAATAACCTACAAAAGAAAAAAATGCTCGGAAAAGGGAGACTTCAAGAAAAAAAATATAATTTGAATTTAAAAAAGAATTCAAAATTATCACTAATAATTTGAAACAGCTTTTTAACGCCTATTTTTTCGGCAATATTTTGTTTGTTTCAAAATGGCCATGAAAAAATTCCATTTATCTCTGCCACACAAAAACATTTTATTGAAAATTTCATGACCTTTGGTAAAACTCAAATAATTTTACATTCAATTTTGTCTCTCTTTAAATTTTTTCAAAAAACCAAAAAAATGATGCCATTGCAAAAATGTATGTGAATATTTTTTCTTTTCCATTTATTTTTCTCGCTATCTTTTTTATTCTGCCGAGAGATGAAAACCTCGACAATGACGGCCTCGAAACATGCGCTTTTTTTTCAAAAAGTCGGGGGGTTATTGAAGTATGCGTTGGATTTAAACCGGTTTCTGCCATTCATTTTCTCTTTCAATCACCTCTTTTTTTGCTCCAACACACCTCTTTTTTTAAATATCTTTTTTTGCCCATTTTAAACTTTTCTGCTGTTGAAAATAAATATTTTAAAAAAGCGCAAACAAATTTTTTTTGGCAATCAAAAAAAAGATGATACAAATAAATGTGTGCTCGTAACATTACCATCATCAACAAAAAAGAAGAGGGAAGAGAGAAAAGTGAACAAAAATAGTAATGAGAAAAATATTATTGCCATTTAAGGAAAATATTTATATTGGAAACAAAGATGGGGGGACAAATGCTCAAAAAAAACCGTAAAAAAAGCCACGAAAAAAGAGCCGACGACTGAAGTCTTTTTTTGTGTTTTTGGCAATGACGCTTAAATCACACACAAGCAACATTTATGGCAGCTTCTTCTTTTCTTTTTTTGAAGAATGATAAAAACGTATAAAAAAATCAAGATGGACAAATATAAAAACGGCATGTCTGAAAAGCATCAGCAAAAAAGTGGGTCCTCTTTTAAAAGCAAAAAGAAGAAAAGCAGTTAAAGCACAGAACAACTGAGTTTTAAAATGAAAGAAAGGAAAGGGAAGCACAAAAAATTTAAAATTGATTTTTAAAATGTACGCTTTCAAGGGAGAGTACTTTCTTTTGACATTTCAAAATGTACAATAATCCTAAATCTTTTTTGAATTTTTCTTTTCCCATGGGCGCGGTGAGGCATTTTTGAATGAACAAAAAGATTGGAGCTGATTCAAACGTGGCTTCAAAAGGATTCTATTTTCCACTCTTTGAATTTTGGCATTATCACTTTTTTTACTTTGCGCCCAGATTTTTTGTTGTTTTTTTTTGTAATATAAAATTTTACAAAACGTATTACTGTAATTTTTGAACTTAAAATACGAGACATAATAAAATGAAAAAAAATCAACAAATATTTGAGAAAAATTTATTCGATACATTTTTGTTAGTTTTTTTAAAAAAATTATGATAAAAAGATAAGTCAATTATGAAAAAAGTGTACATCCACCAGAATTATGAATATTTTGAAGACGAAGAAGTGCAGGATTCTTTAAAAGTTCTGGCATTAAATCTGTACATGCTTCAAATGCAATTTCATATAATGGTTTAATTCGAAATGGATTTGAAATTTGTGAAATTCTCATTCGACGTGCAAGCGGTGTTACTTCCATAACAATTAAAGAACCATTTGAAGTTGAATCAACCCATATTTGATTTAATTCTGTTCCACCACCCTAAAAATATATATATATGTAAGAATGTGCATTACTGTAACGAAAAAAAGTCTTATAATTTTAAATAGTTTTCTCCGTGCGAAATTTTTTATATAGCTGTTAAGAGATGTACAAGACAAGCAATTTATTTTACAATAATTTAAACTTACTTGAAAAGGAACATGTCGAAATTTCCAATCTTTCATATCCAATGCAAGTAAAATTAAATCTGAACATGGACCCAAATTTGGTACTAAACCGGGAATAAGCCACATATAAAAATTTGCAAATAATGAACCACAAAATCCGCCATCCAACCATGATAAAGAAAGTAGTGGCCATCCAATATATCGAATAAGCATTCTACATAAAACTAATGCACAATGTTGTAATTTATATCTCCAATGTCCACTTTCTTTTTTTACAAAAAATAACATCCATGCTGCTGTTCTTCGTTGTGTTAAGCACCTTAAAAATACATTTTTTTGATACTTTCAATATAATAAGAAACTTACCATCCAACAACTAAACCTCGATTAATAATTTTTCGAACGGATTCAATTGCATCATTTCCTTTAATATTTATGTGTTCAACTTTTGTTCCATCATTTTTTGTTAAACGAATTGAACCAATAAATTCTGTTTCTAAGTAAAGATTTGAATCACGAATTCTTCCAAGCAAATAATATATACCATTTTCATTAATAAAACAATTTGGAAGTAGTGATAATTCATTTGGATGATTTTTACATAGTTGTTCCAATTCTGCAATCTGAAAAATTAATTGTAAATTTACGGCAAACAACAAAAAATGACAAACTTCTTTATCAAAACATTTATCCGGATATTTTTCAGTTTGAAGTGGATTTGCTGCAATTGTTTGAACGACTAATACTTCACCATTTTCAGTAGAATTTTTTCCCACTACAAGAATACATTTTGCATCATCTCCAATTACTAAAAAAGTTACAAGTGATTATTGTGTCATAATAGAGTTGTTAATATCTAATAAGCAAACACAACATTCGTAAAACATGTTTGTAAACAAAACAACACATTTATCGATAAACATAAAACTACCAAAAATAAAATTCTTACCAAAACTACGATAATAAATCCCTTTAAATGAAAATCTTCTTTCTGCAATAGTTTTATTTTCCGGCCATCAATCAAATTTTTTTTTTCGTCTTCGAAACATAGACTAAAGTACAGTAATCCAAAAGTTAAAAAAAATTCAAAAAACTATCTACCATTTTTTTGGCATTGCAATGCTTTGCCACAATCTTATTTTAACCTATTATTTATTTTAAAAATTTTAAATAAAAACAAGTATTTTAAAAATTTCAAATTTTAATTTATTATACAAAAAAAACTTTTAATTAAAAAACAACACGTTTATTTTTCTGACATTAAAAAATCTTATACATTTCTACAACAAATCCTATTTTTTATTTTTTTCCTATTTAATTAAAGTTGAAGCAAAAATATTTTGAATAATATGGGGTAATTGAGCAGTATCGGATGCATAAAATGCTTTTCCAGCAGGTAATGCTTTAACAAGTTTATCAGCTTGAGCACCCAAAGAACCAACAAGAATAACAAAGGCATGTACTTTTGGATCGGCTTCTAATCGCTTTGCTAAATGATGCGGTTTAATTCCATATCGATCCAAATTTGCATCTGAGAGAACAATCACAAATCTTTCATCAACATCTGTTTCTTTTGAAACTTTTGAAATTGCTAATTGTAATGCTTCAAGGGTAAAATCACCAGAATAACAAAATTGTGATTGAAGGAACATCTTTTTTGCAACATCATATTTTTGTTTTTCATTTGTGGGTGGAGCATCTGGAGTTGTAAAAACCATTTCAGGGCCATCACCACTATGTCCAACAATATCATACTGAAGCGAACAATGATTAAACAATTTGATTTAAAAAAATATAAACCTTAATTTTATCTTGTTTTCCTTCCAACGCTTCCATAACCATTAATGCAGCTTCCATTGATTTTTGTAGACGTTTATCATGTCCATTAAATCGATACATTGATCCAGAGACATCAAAAACAAGTCTAAAAAATTAAAAAACATTAAAATTTCAAAACTATAATAACCCACCGTAATCGTTTAGGTTTTGTTTGAATTGCGCCCGGTTCTGGCGGTTGTTCCATTCGACGACGATAAATTCCTTTTTCACCTGTTAAACCTTCAATAAGTTTTGCTAAAATTCTTTAGTTTTCAAAGCTTTTTAAAATTTAATAGAAACGAACCATCATCAAGATCTCCAGAAGTTTGATGTTTAACCCATTGTCGTTCTTGTTCTCGAGCTTCCAAAGAATCAATAATACTTTTCATATGTGTTACTTGCTTCTTAATTTTTTCTTTAAATGTTTCATACGTCTCTGCATCATGTTCACTCATATCAATATCCTTAAAATATATACACTTTTTAATTAAAGTATTTGTTTTAAAAACTCACTCTTAATCTTTTTTGATATTCTCTTCGATTAATTTCTCGTGCTTTACGTTTATAATCTTCTGGGACTTGATTTTTAGCACCCTCATGAATTTGATGAACATCATGTCCTGCATCAAGTCTAAACGGGCCTCCAACGCCTCCAAGCCCAGCAGTGTTGTATCCACCAGTTCCACCTTGCCACATATTTCCTCCAACATGTGCAGTGTTTTTGGGATCATATTTTCCAAGGGTTGGTTCTGTCAGCTTTGACATATCAATTTGTGTTTCATCTTTTTCAAATTCAATTCTTTCATTTTGATCTTCAGTTCCAAATAATTTATGCCATGCTTGTAGTGATAACATTAATTCAATCTAAAATATATCCACATATTTATATTGCACAATAAACAATATTAAAAAAACCTCATCAATTTCCCATTTTCTTATTGCACCATTTGTTTCACACGTATATAACGATTTTCCATCAAAACCTTTTGAAATTGTAAATGGAGTTTTTGAAATTGATGCAACCCATGATGAATGATACATGGAGGGACGAGTTGATGGAACAGGAATATACTGAACATTATTTCGTCGAGGATCAACAACTTCTAAAAATCCAGAGATTGCCGTTGGTGAAACATCTAAAAACATTTTATAAGCTATTAAAATCCAACAAAAAACAAACTTTTCGGTAAAGCTTTTCCTGGAGTTTTCCATTTTGGTATTGCTCGAACTGAAACTCCATTATCAAAGATTACAACTTCTTTTTGTGGATGATTCAATGGAAATTTTTCTTTTAATGAACGATATGGTACTTCTTCTTGAACATATTTTCCTTCTTCTGATGGCCGTTTCCATGCAAATACTTCACCAGCAGACATTAATTCAGGAAAATTTTCAGATTTTATTGCATAAAAATCTTCATGTGATAACATAAATGATGGATTTGGATTATCGCTATCTGCTTGAATTTTATTAATTGTTTCAAAATGCAATGGAATATCTGAATCTTCTGTTAATGGACGAAGAAATACTCGACCATCAGATTCAAACGTTAATAGCAAAGTTCTAAAAAAATGAATAAAATATATTTTGGAATGGTATTGTTTACCCTTTATTTGTTGCAATTAAAATTTTATCTTTCGAAGCAGAAAGAATATTTGAAATTGAAAATTCATTTGGAAGTGAAATAATTTCAGCACCAGCTGGAAGATCACCAGGAAATAAAATTTGAAGTTCATTTCCGCCACGATTAAAAAGAATTGGACGTTCAGAATGATTTAAAAGTCGCCAATGATTTGAAGTATTTGAAACTAAATTTAAAAATTCTTTTCAAAAGTTTTATAAAATTTCAAAAAACATACTTGAACCTTGTGTAAATTTATCAACAATTGAATCAAATACCGTACTTTCATCATTGCTCAATTTATTGATTTTCAACTTTTCAAAATCAACCATTAATAAAGTATTTGTCTAAAATAAACATTTTAAAAATTAAAATATCCTTTCAAAAAACACATACAGTTTCTTCATGCATTAAAACTCCATTTGAATTCCAATTTGAAAGTGTAAATCTTGGACGAAATTCACCACGAAGAAATTTTGAAAATTGTTGTGATAAATCTATTTCAACACATGATGCCTTTCTTTGATCTGGAATATAATAAAGTGTTGGAGGATTAACTGTTGCCAAACAAAGTTTTCCATTTCCAATATCCAAAATATCTGAACAAATATTTACATCAGAAATTGGAAGTTGCCAAAAAAATTTTTGTTCAGAAAACATTGAAGCTCGTGAATGGTGCATTTCCAAATTGAACGCATATTTTTTATAATCAAATTCTTTCTAAAAAATTTTTCTTTTAAAAACAGCATCAATTTCTAAGTTAAAGTAATTACCTCAGAAATTAATGGAACAATTTTTGGTTTAATTAAAAATGGTTTTATATTTTCTTTTATTTTCCATTCACCCAATTTTCGAGGTTCTTCAATTGGAAATCGTCGACTTAAAAAAACATTTTCTTCTGGATTTTTGATTCCTAAAAAAGTGTTTTGATAATAAATATTGTTTAAATATTTTATTAATATTTTTTTAAAACTACAGTAATCAAAAAAGTTTTTTTCTACAGTAACCAATTAAAATCCTAATTTATTTTTAAAAACCCTAAGAAGAAATTTTTTCATCTGTTAATAAATCCATACCCAATGGGATGCCATATTTTTGAAAGACAGCTTCAATGGATTGTGTCGTCTCTTTTGTATATGAATCAAAATCAAAAACATTTCGAACTACAGCTGTTAATGGATCATCTGGATACATCTAAAAAAGATAATTAATTAATTCAAAAACTAAAAAATCGCTAACTTGAAGATGTTTAACAATATTCACAAGTTCTCGAGTACTGTATGGATATGAAAGTAATGCATTATCTGCCATTTCTCTTAATTCATCAAACGCAGAAACCAGCTGTTGCAAATGTTCATCTTTAACATTTGGCCCATATTGTTTTAACATTGCAAGTTCAGATGTTCGTGATGGATTATCAACAACATGAATAGAAAAGAGATCACCCAAAACTGCAAATAAATCATTTCCAAGAAATGGAAATCCAGGACGATTTGCAAGCATAATTAAACGAAATTCTGGATGAATTGCTGAAAATATGGTGGTTAAATACGGTAACCTATTGCAAATAACAAACTAATTGGTTTAAAAGCTGGATCAATTGGAAATCCGGAAGGTTGAATTCGACGTCCATCAGAAAGATATAAAATTCCAGAATCTATTAAACTTTTAAGTACTGCAACAACATGAAGCGGTGCTTTATCTGCTTCATCAACAACAAGAACAAGACCTTCTCGAACAGCTTTAACAAGTGGAGAATCTTCATGTTTTAAAATCCCATCAATAACTGTTGATTGCACTGTTAAACTTTGTACAGTTGTATCACTAAAAATCGACAATTTAAAATAATACTGTAATTAAAATATTACAAACCGATGAAGTTGCATGTATTGCCGCGGTCGTTGAATTAATTGTAAAAATCTATCAGTAATTTTATTTTTTCCAACTCCTTGATTTCCAATTACAAGTAAATGTGAACCAAGTTCAAAATCTTTTGCCATATCATTCATAACTTTTATATGCTAAAAATTTTCAATATTTAAAATATCGTATTAAATAAAAAAACAAACTTGTTTGTTATCAAAGAATATAATATCTGGAACCATACTTTCATGTTGAACAGAATCAGATGATTTTTTGCTTGCTTCTAAAAGTCTTTCTTTCCAACTTTCATCATTTGAAGAGCCCAATTTTGAATCAGGATCAA
This sequence comes from Panagrolaimus sp. PS1159, assembly GCA_963922195.1. Lineage (NCBI taxonomy): Eukaryota > Metazoa > Nematoda > Chromadorea > Rhabditida > Panagrolaimidae > Panagrolaimus > Panagrolaimus sp. PS1159. The sequence goes on from CAWUHW010000026.1 coordinate 803,652, forward strand.
TTCCAGCTTCTGTTAAAGCTTTATCAAAAGCTGATCGAGTTATTGCTGGCATAAATCTTGATAATGCTGAACGATGAATTGCATTAAAAACACCTTCATCAGAATTTTGAGTAAATCGTCGTAAAATATAAATTAATCTTCTTAAAGAAAGTGAAATTGAAATTCCACGAACTCCTGAATCTGTTGAAGCTCGAAGTCTTTCAACAAGTGAAACAAGTCGATGAGCAATTTCTGTATCAACATTTGGAATTAAATGTGCAATTACTTCACATTGTTCTTTAATTGACATTGGCTTTAAATTATGGAATAAAAACATGCTTAAAATTTGTTCATTTAACCATTTTGAAGAGTTTATACTTTCAGAATCTGCTAATGCAATAAGTCGAAAATTTTCAGCAATTTTAAAAACACCTCTAAAAATTGAATTACCGTATCCCAATCAATTTCGAACTGTGCTTACTTTTGTTCTAATAATTCATCAGAAAAACCAGTTTTATTTTTAATTGCATTATAATACATTGAACCGATAAGTCTTGAACCATCAGGTAATTGAAGATATCGATGATGAATTAAAGGTGCTAACATTTCAGCTGTACTCCAATGAACTTTTTCAAGACCATCCAAAATGCATAAAGCGCCTTTCTTTGCAGCTCGAACAAGTTGTGAATCTTCCCATATCTAAAAATCAAATTACCGTATACCAATCAATTTGGAAATCAAAATCCCATACCGTATCACCATTTTCTAACATTCTTCTCTGCTGGATTAATTCCCTTGAATTCATATCTTGATATAGCACAATTGTTTCAGTTTCATATCCAAGTCTTGTTGAAAATTCTTCTATTATTGTTGATTTTCCAGATCCCCTTGGACCAAGCAAACAAAAATCTGCTGTTGAATGTGTTAAAGCTAATTCTGCCAAAAGGCTTTCATGCGCTTTTGTTGAAACAAATTCATGATTTTTTGGAAGTTTTGAAAATGAACCTGCTGGAATTTTGAAAGTTAGTTGATTCTTTCCAAATTTTGTTGAAATATTTGCAGAATTATTTGAAATTTCAATTTCTTTTATTGTTGAAATTGAATTTTTGGTTTCACGTTTGGTTGAAAATTTTTCAAAATATTCTTCCAAAATTGGTAGTTGATTTTCTTCTTTTAAAATTGAAGTTTTTGGATACGATAAATTGAAAATTGTTTCTTCAGGAGTTGATGGATTCAAATTCTAAAAAATATTTAAATAAAAACATAAGATTAATTCCAATTAAAATTATTGAAATGCATGTTTTAAAAAAATATAAAAACTAACCCAAATTTTCACACTTTTCAATAAATTATCTGTTGGAAATAACGGTAATGCAATACCAGATTTTTCAGAATTTTGTGAATTTAATCCATATACAAGCGCTAGCAAATTATTAACTCTTTCATTTCCAATATTTGGAGCTATAAATGAACAAAGTTGTGACATTGTTTCAAATGGAAGTTCTGCGATATTTCGACATTGAAATCTTGAACGTAATGGTGGATCAAGTGTATGACCTTTAAATGTTGGAACAGGTAATCCCAAAGCAATAACATGAAAATTTTCTGAAACCCTTTCCAATTTCATTTTTTGTAATTCGTCTTCAGAATATTTCTGAAATTTTCATTAAACAAATATACTGTAACTGCAAAAAAAAAACAAACTTCTCTCAATTTATCATATTTTCTTGCAGCCATTAAAAATCTTCCATCATCTAATTGCATTTCACGATTTTCTAATAAATTATTTAAAATTGGAAGAACATTTCTTTCTGCTTTTTCCACTCCATCAATTACAAGTACTCTTCCATTCAACGCTGCTCGAACTGCACATAAATCTGAATAAAATGCGTTTCCAGCATTAATTTCTCGACGTTGTTTTATATCCGCTTCTGTTGTATCACGAGTTACAGAAAGATATTCAAATTCACGATTTGTTAAATCTAAATATGAAAAAACGACAAATGATCTTAAAGATCCTGGTACACCCATTAAAAATACATCTTGTTGTAAAGCATCTTTTTGAATTAACCATTTTATTGCATGTATTAAAGATGGTGGAAGATTTTTATCAGCTAAAAATAAAATTTTATAAAAGTTAATGGACAAAGCGATGTTTGTAGTTACTGTATTTTTCTCAAAATTTTTTAAAAAACGCATACCAAATCCAGTAGGAACAAATTCAGGCCTTTTTGCATCATGAATTGGAGCACGAATATTTCCAATTTTTAATACTGTATTTTTTGCATCACCTAAATTTTTCATTTTTAAAAAATGTTAAATATAAAAATCATACCATGTAAAGTTCTTCGAAATATTATTCCAATCATTGCAGCTATTGTTCACCAAAGTTCATTCAATCCAAGATACAAAAGGTGCAATGATTAAACATGCACTACAAGATCTGTGTTTTTTTAAAACGTTAATATTTCATCATTTAAAAATGTTAAAAAATATAATTTACATTGGATAAATCCTGTTTTAACCATTTTATCAAGAACTTCAAGATTTGATTTATTTTTAGATATAACAAATTAAAGAGATCAAAAATAAAACAATATAGAGAGAAAAAGCTAAACATAATACTAAATTGTTGCTATAACAGAGAAAAAAAGGGTGTCAAAATATATTTACAATGTATAAATCCTGTTGTAAACACTTTGAATTCATAACTGATTCTAAAATTTTCTTCGGAAAATTCCAAATGCTGCTGTCGTCATTGCCACTAAAAGTGTAATCCATAAAGCCGTTTCACGAGTATTCCGGCTTGTACTTTCATCTTCTAATTGCATTACACGAGTTGATAAACGACCAAGTTGTTTCCGCATATTCTTTAGCTCACGTAATGGATCTTCGTCAATTGCAATTGAAGCTTCCTAAAACATACAGTATAATATGATGCAATAAATTAGCAATATTGCTTAAACTAACACTTGAATTATTATGTTGATTATCTATCGATTCTTCAGATTGATTTAAATCTTCTGCAGTTAAATGGCTTGGGACTTCATGACCAGGAGTCTAAAAGTGGCAACTAAAAATTTAAGCAAATTCGATTATATAATTTAACCTACCAAAATGGGTATTGTTCGAAGTCGATCGGCCATTACTTCAGTTGGATCAGCTTTATTTCCAATATGTGTTTCACCACCACCCAAAACAATTCTATCTGGTACTCGCATATCTTCGAGTACTCGTGAAGCTTCATATTGATCAAGTGATTGATGCTTAATTCGTTTATTACCAGATCCATTTACATAAATATGTTCAGGTACAATCATTGTAGATAATATTGCAGAATAATATAGTGTTAATAAAATATTATGAATAAAATGGTAATAAACGTAAAGGTATTACTTTAATGTAAGTGTTTTTTTAATTGTTGAACGCAGGAAATTTATTATTGCAACATTGAATTTTTTCAACCTTTTTTTTTCGTTGTAAGAATTTTTTGCACTTCTTTTTTGAGCAACATTTTTTGTCGACTTCCAATTTCTTTAAAAAAAAGTTTGCTATTTTTATTTATTATTTAATTTATTTAATTTAAATAATTATGACAGAAATTTTTAAACGTCCTGCTGATGCTGGAGCTTTAGTTCCAACAGGTATAATCTTTATATTTTTATCGTTAACTAATGCTTTTAAAACTTTTTTAGCTGCAAAACGCGGCCGATATGAGAATGTTGTGGCTGTTCGAAGTGAAGATCAACAGCAACAAATGAAAAGACATTCAAATCTTCAATCTCCTATTATGTTATTAACTGGACATGAAGGTGAAATTTATGCAGCTAAATTTAATCATGATGGTCGAATTCTTGCTTCTGCTGGTTTTGATATGAAAATTATGTTTTGGAATACTTATGGGGATTGTGAAAACTTTAGCCATATTCGAGCTCATAAAGGTGCTATTCTTGATATTCAATTTAGCAATGATGAAACGTACGTTTTATTTTGTTTGGTAACTTTTAATTACAGTAGCCTTTTAGACATTTGTATTCTGCTTCCACTGATAAAACGTTAAAAGCATGGGATTTAGACACAGGAAAATGTGCAAGAAATTTCAAATCTCATACAGAAATTGTAAATTCTTGCCATCCTGCACGAAGAGGGCCATCACTTGTTGTTTCTGGTGGTGATGATGGGATGGTCTTTATTCATGATCTTCGGAAAAAAGAACCAGCAATGTCAATTAAAAATGAAGAAAATTTTCAAATTCTTGCCGTTTCCTTTAACGATACAGCAGATACTGTATTTGGAGGAGGAATTGAAAACAAAATTCATGTAAGTTTTCTATTCTAATTTCACTTTTTAAAGATTATTTTAGGCATGGGATTTAAGAAAACAAGAAATTGTTTATGACCTCGTTGGACATACTGATACAATTACTTCATTATGCTTAAGTCCAAAAGGAGAATTTTTACTTTCAAATTCAATGGATAATACTTGTCGAACTTTTGATGTTCGTCCATTTGCAACAGAAGATCGTCTTCGAGGTGTTTTTGGTGGACATCAACATAATTTTGAAAAGAATTTGCTAAAATGTGCTTGGTCAGCTGATGCTAGATGGATTACAGCAGGTTCAAGTGATCGATATTCCTATGTTTGGGATGTTAAATCAAAGAATATTTTGTACAAGTTACCTGGGCATCAAGGTTCTGTTAATGCAACAGATTTTCATCCATCTGAACCTATTTGTAAGTTTTATAATTGGTCATTTTAAGCTAATTTAAATCATTTTAGTGTTATCTGCCAGCAGTGATAAACAAATTTATTTGGGTGAACTTGAACCATGATCTCAGAATGTTTTTGAAATTGCTTTTTTGGAAATGGTTTGATTTTCTTTTGTAATAAATTTTTTATTTTGTTTTTTCAAACTCGTATGATTCATACAAAAATATTTTATTTACATCCATTTTAAATAATTAAAAAATACATACAATGTAAAACATTTAAAATGGTCGACCATTAACATAGATTACAAAATTTAAGTCTTCACCGTTGATAGAGTTTTTGAAAGCATCAAGACGCTTTTTAAAGCTTTGGAGATTGAATACCCGAAAATCAATGAATACCCGTTCAGGAGATTTACATTTATATTTAACAAAATGGCAGAGAGCTTGAAGATTAAAATTTTCAGGTGCACCTGAAAGTGCAAAATCTTCCAATTCATTTGGACGATCCCATCCCAAAAGTTGTTCAGCAAAATAGTTAGGAATATCACCAGGAGATTTGTTAATTGAAAGACTAAAAAAAAATACTAAAGGTTTATAAAAGGGATAGAGAAAGAAACACCACTCAAAAACAATAAACAAATAACTAACCTTAAAGCAGAAGTATTTTTTGTAAGATCCAATAATTCTGAGAAACAAATGGAATGATTATTTAATTGATCAATTTCAAGAAAGATTGCATCAAAATGTTGAAAGCATTTAAACTTGTTTTGAAATGATTCACGACGAGAAATCTTTAAATAAAGTGAAAATGGAGCATGTGGTAGCTTTTTGATTTTATCCATATTTGTTGGAATTCCCCAAAGACTATCAGCAATAATATTTAAGCCACCACAAAATTCAAATTGTTCAAGATATTTTTCAGGAAATTGAATAAAACCAAAAATATCATTTTTAATTGTTTCGAATTTTCCTATAATAATATAGTGGTTAGATTAATATTTTAAAAAAAACAACAAACCTTCATATGTTTGAGTGATAGTAAAAGATTCAAAGAATGGATATGTAAGAAGATGGCCCTTATCACCCAAATATTCAACTAATTCACAAAATCTTTGTAGATCAAGTCGAGGTGCAAATCTTTTGAGATCATCAAATGGAAGTTGAAGAAATTCTGATAGGGGTGGCAGTGGACAAAAAATATTATATGCCATCATAAGCGAATTTAAATATTTCATTTCTTCTGCTGCAGCAAAAGATCTTTCACGATCAAATCGTCTTCTCTTTTTAAATGTTGTTGTTGTTGTTGTTGATGATGATGATGATGATGATGCTTGAATGTCGGTTGCCATTTTAGTATTGAAAAAAAAAAGGAAAAACGGCCGAAAGAGCACAAGACCAAAAAAAAGAAGAAGAACCAAACCCAACACTGATGCAATTTTTCAGCTGCAGCAAAAAAAACGATCGCGTTTATTGCAGCCTGCGACTCCAACAACCAAATGCAGTCAATGCTTTTTTTTCCAAAACGTTGCTTCCCAATGTTTTTTTCCTTATTTAAGCAAGCAGCAACAACAGCAACTGAAAACGTTGTTTTTAAAAAAAGAGAAAATTGTTTTTTAGAAACCGGACGATGATCGCCTGCTGTGAATTAATGATCTCTTCTTTTCTGAACTATTGTAAAAAAATAACCTGTAGCATATTTTTTATTCAACTTCTCGTCATCCCACAACTTCACACATATTATTATAAAACATTCAAATTATTAATTAATTTCTGCTTTTCTTCAATTGAAAGGGTGCGAAAACTATCAATGTTAATACCTAAATTAAAAAGCTTTTCTCTAATGCAGAAATGATCTGTAACTGTTTTTTTATTTGCTATATAAAAAAAGCCCCCACGTAAAAAAGACTTCAATCACAAAACAGTAAAATTTTTTTAGTATTTATTTTAAACAAATTTTTACACATAAATTAATACCCAAAACTTTATACAATATAAATCGAATCCTTGAAATAAAAGAAAAAATTAAATCTCGCAAAGGGACAATATCAAAATTTTTGAAAACAAAATCATTCTATCGGTTATCTTCCTAATTACATTTGTTATTGTTAATTGTTAAAGCATTAATAGTTTAACAATTAACAAATTTTTGTTTTAGAAACGTTGAAAATTTTATGGTCTAAAAAAGCGGAGGGGGTTGAACAAATATTATTAAGAAAACGGATGGATGGGTTTGACACATTATTACCGAACACCACATAATGGGTGGGGGGTCAAAAAAATCGACTTTTGTATTACGTAACATCTGGACAGTCCCAGCTTACCGATCGATGATTTATTCAAAAACGGTTAATTAAACAAAAATACAATGATTTTTACAGTATTTTAAATTTGTATAGTTTTGTAATTTTTAAACAACGGATTAATACAGTAATTCTAACAATAAAATTATTATTAAAAAATTTTATGATAAAATTATACAACATATTTGTTTGAGAAAACCAAAAAATAAATTCTATTTTTATTTTATACAAAAAATATGACAACTGTAGAAATATAAAATTGATAACTGTATATTTGTAAAATAAAAAAATCTATGACTTGATAAAAAAAATTTTTTTGCTAGATAAAATAAATGAAAAATGCCAACTGGTATAAGAAAAAAAGACGAGATATCAAAACCATAAAAATAAAACGACTGAGCAAGAAAGAGATAAATGGCCCGTTTAAAGATTAAAAAAAGGGAATATTGGACCGGAAAAATAAAACAGTGATAACTTTGAAGGATTTAAGAAACCCGAAAATAAAAAAAGTTTTACAGAATGTAAAAATTATTGTTTAAGCGAATCATTGATTTTAGATATAATAAAAAAAAGAGGGGAAAAAACATAGAATCGATATTCAATATTACAGTAACCCAGGATTTCAAAAAGTTTTTAAAATTAATATCACAGATAAGTAAAAAAAAAGAGATGAGGTTATAATTAAATTTTTGAATAAATGCCACTTTCAATATCATCTTGCATTTTTTCATCCATAATTTTGTATTGCTTTTCAGAAGATTCCCAAAAATAAATTTTATCGCCATTGCACTTTTTTAAATCAAAGCCATCTTTTTGTAGGGCAGTTTTTTTCAATTTAAATGTTCCAGTTTTTTCAAGTTCATTACAAATTCGAAGAAATATTGGAATTGCATATGGTGCAAGATTGTCACTTAATCGAGCAGAAGCTTCACGAATAAATTCTTCAATATTTGCATTTTCTGCCAACACAACTCCAATCATTCCAGCACGTCCTTCACGGCCTTTTATTTCAACACCAAAAACTGATGCATCTTCAATTGACATTAAAGGTTGTAAAATACCTTCAACTTCCATTGTTGAAACATTTTCACCCTTCCATCGATATGTATCACCTCGACGATCTTTGAAATATAGATATCCAAGAGGATCCCAATATAAGATATCACCGCTTGTAAAAACACAATCACCCTTTTTGCAAACATCTCGAATAAGCTTTTTTGCAGTATCTCCAGCATCCACATATCCTTCAAATCGAAGTAATGGATCATTTTCTTTAATCATTCCAACCTAAAAACCAGAGAAAATAAGCATTGCATCACTTTTATGCAACTTCAAAATAGTTGTTGCATCATTCTTATGAAATCTCTTTTTTTACTTACCATTTCACCATAACTTCCTGGTCTGCATGAAATACAAAGACCGTTTTTATCTCGAATAATTTCATTTGTTTCTGGATCAACTTTTACAAGTCTTACAGGATAAAGGGATGTCAAAAATGGATAAATTGGAAAGAAGCCACATGCTCCAATATGTCCATCAATATTTAAAATATTTGAATTTCCTTCTGTTGAACCATATAATTCACCAATCTTTTTAATTCCAAAACGGCTAACAAAATCTGGCCAAATTTCTCCCCGAAGCCCATTACCAAACATTACCCGAATATTATGAAGACGTTCTTCAGGGCATGGTTTTTGTGCTAATAAATATCGGCATATTTCACCAATATATTGAGATGCCGTACATTTATATTTAACACAATCTTTCCAAAAATTACTTGCAGAAAATTTTTTTCTAATCACTAATGTACTTCCACGAACAATAGCTTGTCCAATTCCAAGTATTCCAGCTTGTGAATGATAAATTGGAAGCTAAAAAAATGCTTAAAATAGTTTTTGTAAAAATTTAAAAGAAATGGCATCTTTTAATTTAATTTCAACAATAATCTTGCAACGATCTGATAAGCCTGATTCAGGGAATTTCAACATTTTTGGGTCCTGAACAGAAAGTGTTTAAATTTATCTATTGTCCCTGAATCAGGGTAATCAAATAAAAAATTTTCAAATTCCTTTCTTTTAGTTTGAAAAAAGCTTACAGTGACATAAAAAACATCTTCATTTTTAATTCCAAATGCAACCCCCGAACCATTTGCAATCCAATAATATCGTAAATGTTTACTAAAAAGTGCCATTTATCTTTTGTAAGATTTTATGGAATCACTCACATAACAGCCGGTTTTGGATTTCCTGTAGTTCCAGAAGTATAAATGTAACAAAGATTACTTTTAAAATCAAGTCCAGCAGGAATTGGAGGTTCTGATTCATCTTTGATAACTTTTGCCAAAGCTATATAATCTTCTTCATTTCCGTCAGTTAAAAAAATTTTCATATTTTTATCCAATAATTCTGCAGATATTGTACTTTTTAATGCTAAAAAATGATTACTGCATTTTTTTATTGTTTTGAAAATGTAATTACTTGGTAATAAACTTGGAGATGTAATTGTACATTTAACTTTTGCAACATTTATACAATGAGCTAAGGGTTCAAGTTTTAAATTTGAGTTTATCCATGCTGTAATAACACCAATTTTGCTTAATCCAACCCAAAGTGCAATAAATTCTGGACTATTTTCAATAAAAAGTGCAACAACATCATCTTTTTTGTAGCCTTGACTCTAAAAATATTGGGACATAATTTTGGAAAAAAATTTGGTACTGTAGCTTTTTAAAAAAGTATAAACCTTAAAATAATTTGCATATTTGTTACATAAATTATTGAATTCTTTAAAAGAATATTTCCGACCAGTTTCGATATCGATTACACAATCCTTATTTGGATGCTTTTCAACATGATCAAGAAAATATTGATGTAATGGAACATTTCGTTTTAAAGCTTTTCGAATCATATGTTTTACAGTAAAAAGAATAAAAAGGCCTCTAAAAATTAAAACAATGGTATGAGCAACAAAAAAATTCGAATATTAGAATTTTGAAGGGCATAAATACCGACTTACTTCATATCCCTCGGAAACGACCTTAAACATCTTCTTCCAAGTTCACTGTAAAAGAATCGAAATACAATAAAGCTTAGCGCTAACCAAATCCAATGTTGCCTTTGTACAAAAAATATCATTAAAAATAGTGCAAAGCTTGCTTCAACTAATAATTGTGGAACTCCAGCATATTGATTTTGACTTTTTAAATCTTTTGGAGAATCTATATTTAATGGTGATGATGGGGATATTCCATTTGATTTTGACGTTGAATTATTCATTTTTCTTTTTAAATATTGGGCAGAAGTTTGAGGTATCGGCTGTTGTTGATGGGATTCTGAATTACCACACTGCAGACGACCTATAATGTAATAAATTTATAAAAATTTCTAGAATAGTCTAGCAAAAATTGTTGTTGTCTTTAAAAATAAAATAATTAAAAAGCAATAAGGAAAAAAATTAAGATTTTGTGCTTTAAGAGACCAAAAATAAAGAAAAGAGATAAGAAAAAATTTATGGGGGTCAGTGACAGGCAAAAAGTTCGTACAAAAAATAATTTTTTTTTTGACAAGACTACAAAAACTACACCACTAATTTTGATTTAAGAAAATTCGAAGAAAAAAATAAGTAGTATGCCCTGTACTTTAAACGTAAAAATTTTTTGATAAGTTTTGGGAAAAAATGTGACTAAAATTGTTAAAGCTTCGAGCCGAAAAAGAAGCTACCGTAATCTTTTGAAACTTGTTTTTCCAAAATAGCGAATTTCAAAAATTCAAATTAGTACAAAAGCTTAAAATTAAAATATAAACCATTAAAAAAACAGCAAATTTTATGTTAATAACTAACTTTTGAAAAAAAATAGGACTTTTTGACCAAAAAACCAAACTCCCCAGAAAAAGGTTGATAAGACTCAAGAAAAAAGTCAAAAGTAAAAACGATTTTCATCTAAAATTATAATCAATTAAGGTTAATACTAAAAGCATTTTTCTTGAAGAAAAAAAATAATCTAAAAATGGAAGCGGGGGGATATTGAAACAAGTCAGTTATATCCCGTTTTTGGTCAATGCAAAAAAAAGAAAAAAGAAACATCATCAGCAAAATAAAAACCACAGCATTAAAAAGTTTTAATCAATTATTCAAAAAAATTTAACAACGAGAAAAAAAAGGAGTAAATTCCAGTCTCGAAGAAATCATATTTATTTTTGAAACTGTTAAAAAAAGTTTTAAAAAAGCAAATATTTTGTGACAAAAAAAGCAAAATATTGTTTAAAAAAATAGAGAATTCAGTTTATACGAAAAAATTTTTGTTCAAAAAAGTTATAAACTCACTCATATTTTTTTGTTGATTAAGAAATCAAAATGGGTCTTGATTTTGGTGGTGACTGACTAGACTATATTCTCTCTCGATTGTAACATCTAAAATTTAATTAACTGTTTCCAAAACAAAAACCCTCCCAATTAATTTCTTGAAAAAATTATAGTCGATTCAAACGACATCATTTTTATATTTTCAAAAGTCTTTAATATTTTAAGATTAATCAAATTATTATTTAAAGTTATCACAGAAAAATGAGCACAAACAATAAAAAAAACAAAGACAGAAAGCGCCTTAAAGAAAACCAGTGATACAGAATTTATCATTTTTAAAATAATAATCTTTGATTACAAAAAATTTAAATATTTTCAACTATGAATAAAAAATAAAGTTGTTATTTTATTAATAAAATCAGAAAATTCGTTCATAGAACAAAATATAAGCTTCAGCATTTTTAACTTCAGAAATATTAATTGTACGAACATGGCTATCACTGGCATAATACCATGTTGCATTTTCATCCAATTTTTGTAAAATTTCTTCCTTGTTTACAGATTGGGTTACAGTTATTCCATTATTAAGTTCTTCCATTGTTTGACACAATCGATCAGGTTTCATTCCAGCTTCCATAAATTGTTTCAAGCTTTCAACGTTATTTCGGCTTTTAACATAAGCAACATAATGTCCACCACCCAAATCTATAAAATGTATTTCATTTATTGATCCGTAAAAAATGAAAACAAACCTCCAGAATGTGAAACAAGTCCATAAAGTGAATAAATGACTTCATTCTGTCCTTTATTAATACGTTGACCATTTTGAGAGCAAAAAGGTGAAATATCCAAAACAAATGGAAATTCAACATGTCCACGGATTTTACGTGTTCTCATTCGATTACCAAAAGTAGTCATAGCAACTTGTTCAAATCGTTTAAGATGTACAGTAAGAACGCATGGTGGAGAGTAAATAAGATATCGCTTTGTTGCTTCAACAGTCATTTTATCTTTGGAATTTGCAGGAAGCTGAAAAAATATCATAAATAAACGATGCTTTATTCAAAAAAAGCTCCCAACCTGCTTGTTATACGGTGCACAACAATTTTCACATTCATAAGCGTTTGATGCACATAAAGATTCAGGTGCAGTAAAATGTTTAAGAGAATTGAGTACTGTACGTTCTTCAGTATGATCATCTTCAGGAGGTGGTGGAGATAATACTGCAACATAATTTGGACTTGAAGATGATAAATTACCATTTTCCATTGCATCTACAAAATACTTTTGTTTAAAATAAGAGAAAGAGGAAATCTTACCATCAGCAGGATTAGAATTTTCATTATCACTTACAGACATATCTTCATTACTTGAATCATCATCAGTGGAACTATTATCATCGATAGCTTTAATATCATCAGTTGTTCCAATAGCAGCTGTGGTAGTTGGATTTAATTCATCTGTAGAAGCAGTAGGTGGAGATTGCATTTCACCATTACCATTTTCAGTATTACAATTTTCAACTGTCGTAGCAGTTTTATTAGCTTTTGCAGCTTTTTTAGCTTCTCTCTTAAAAAATGCAAATAAAAATAATGTTTTTTGTATAACTAAAAAACCAACCCTTTCTTTCTTTTTCAACTTTTTTACTTTATGCTTGCTTGGAGTTCCTTCACGACGGTTGTTAGGTGGGAAAAAGGTTGGAACTGTAGGAGTAGATGGTGCCCCATAATTTAATGGCAACGATAAATCAAGAAATGGTTCAAGACTATTTGACATATGTTTGCACTTTGAACATGAAATAATTTGTAGCAAACTTCCACCAAAGATAGAATCAATGTAGCAGCGATCAGTGCTATCAATCAAAGCTAAAACTTGCTAGAGATAATTAAAAATCCATTAAATAGGAAAAAATACCTTTGCACATTATAATTTGTTCAGGAGTAGGTTTATCTTCAACACCCAAATATGTAAAAATGGCATCTTTATATCGTTTAAGTTCTTCAGTTCGAATTCCATCAAGCAAATATCGAAGCAATTCATGTGCATCTTGTTGTGCCCATCCACGAAAACGAGGAGCTCTGAAAAAAAAGAGATTATTTAAATGAGAAGCAACAAAGAGAAAATAGACTTACTTTACTGCAATTTGTTGGAACAATGGTGAAGGATTTGGATTACGGCCAACACGAAATTCTGCCAAAAAATGTTGCAATGCACTAACCAATGGAAGATATGTATTTTCTTTCAAAGTGATTACAGCATCGGGAACTTCAACTTTCTTTTCATTTACAACAACAGTACCCTTTTTAATGATGAGTTGTCTTTCTTCGGTAACTTTTGTCTGCCAGTCATATAATGAATGAGTATGCATTAAGCATTGCATTGTTGAATTATAGAAGCATGTATTACCAAGGTTTGATAACCCTTTTGCTGGTTTTGGACGTTCTTCATCGATGGTCATTTGAAAGCCTCTAAAACAAAATGGAAAACAATGATACATTGAATACAGTTGACAAAAAAATGAATGACAACACGCAGATAACGCCATTTTAATTTTACAAAAGTGAAAATTTTAATTTTTTTATTGAACTTTTTTACCGCAAAAATAAACAAACAAATTTTTCAGAATTTTTATAGTTTGTTGAAGCTTCGATCGCGATTGGGTACTTCAAAAAAAGCAAAATATATAAACCAAAAAGTCAATTTTTGTAATAAAAATTAAGACCAAAAAACGTTGGAATTAAAAGAATAAAAAAGTTAGGATTACGCATTTTAAAATAGCAATAGTTCCACACCCCCGAGAGAGAGAACACATAACGCAGCTGTTAAAAATATCTTTGCTGAAATTTGGTGCTTTAAAAATTGAACATTGAGCAGCTTGTTTTTATTTAATCAAGCGTAAATGTTTAAAAGATGATAGAGGAAAGAAAAAAGCAGTTCACACCCAAACTTGGTTTCCATTGATTATTATTTTTTAATTTTTGTTGAACTCATTACTTTTAAAATTCAACAAAAATTAAAAACGTTAAAATTTTTGCTTATTTTTTCAAGTTTCTTAAGCAAGTTTTCGTGTCAGGAATTTTTAAACAATAAAAATGTTGAGTCGAAAAAAAGTAGAACTTGTAGATGCAGTGAATATATTGCCTCCATTGTAGTTGCAATTCTGGAGGCAATATACAAACCCGAACTAGCATTTTTTTAAAACAATTTGCATTAGAGATAACCATATTTCATTGAATTTTAAGACAATTTCTAAACTCATTTATTTATAAAGCATAAATATGCTAAAACATATTTAAAAATGATTATAATTTTAGAAAAAGAAACAAATAGTTCAAGTCAGATGGTTGACTTGAACTATTTGTTTATTTTTCACCAAAAATGATTTATATGTTATGGTATACCGAATGAAAAAGGTATATTTTTTTAGATGAAAACAGTAAATGGTTTAAATGAGAAACATATATCTTTTAATAACAAAAACGTTTTATTTTTGGTCAGGAAATGTGCAAGTTTTTTATGGAAAAGTAGACAAGTGTATTAGGGGCATTGATTTGTTATGCAAATAATTATATATAAAATCTATTGTAAATAAAATTTTGTTCTGAAAAATTCGAACTTTTTAAAAAAGTTATCAGAAAGAAGAACTATTTGGGTTGCATTTCGCCAAAGTAATTTTTATGAAAGAAAATTGACATCCCAAAAAAAAAACTTGCAAAAACTCGCTGAAATCTGCTGATTTCTTTTTTACTTTACATTTTATCAATCTATTCTTACATTTATTTACTTTAGGATAATTCTTCAAAGTTGGAAATATGGCAAATTACAAGCTTAGTAAGTTTTCCTCCCCTAATTGTGTTGATCATAACCGAATATAAATTGTTTTTTTAGAAAAGCCAAGTAAACGTCAATCTTGCAAAAAAAAGTATAAGATTGTGAAGAAAGTTGCAGAACATAATAAGAAATTGAAGCGAGATACGAAGAGAAAAGGTATGCTTTTATTTTTAAAATTTATTCTATTATTTATATATTTTAGGGCATCACAAAAGCGCTGAAAAATTGATTTCAATTCCAAATAAATGCCCTTTCAAAGAAGAACTTCAAGTTGAAGCAGAACAACGACGTGAACAGTTGAAAGAAGAAAAGGCTTCAAAAAAAGCTGAATTGAAAGCATTTAAAGCTGATCCAACAAGAAAGCGAAAGCTTGAAAGTGATGTTCAAATTGAAATTGGTAAAAAAGCTCTCGTTGATTTACCGGCTATTCATCATGATCAATATATCCTTGAACCACAAGAAGTTATTGGAGATAAAAATGATAAATCTACTCGAGCATTTGCTGGAGAAGTTCGTAAAACTGTTGAAGCTGCTGATATTATTATTGAAGTTTTGGATGCTCGTGATCCTCTTGGAAGTCGAAATAGAGCAATTGAGAAATCTATTATTTCACAAGGAAAACGTTTGATTCTTCTTTTAAATAAAATTGATTTGGTTCCTAAAGCAAATATTACTGCATGGCTTAAATATCTTCGTCTTGAATTGCCTACTGTAGCTTTTAAAGCATCTACTCAAGAACAAAATGATAGACTTGGTCGCTTCAATGCTTCACATTTGTTAAAACAAAATCAAGGATCAAAATGTATTGGTGCTGAATTAATTATGAGTTTGCTTGCAAATTACTGTAGAAACAAAGATATTAAAACTTCTGTTCGTGTTGGTGTTATTGGTAAGCTTTGTTTAATAGAAGATTGGAAATTTATAAGTTATCTTTTTACTTTTAGGATATCCAAATGTTGGTAAAAGTAGTGTTATTAACAGTTTAAAACGTCGCCGTGCTTGTCAAACTGGTGCAACTCCTGGTGTAACACGAAAGCTTCAAGAAGTTGAACTTGATAAACATATTCGTTTAATTGATTCACCTGGTGTTGTTCTTGCATCTCGAGAACAATTTGATCCTGTTGAAGTTGCTTTAAAGAATGCATTACGTGTTGAAGCGTTATCAGATCCAATTTCACCAGTAATTGCAATTCTTCGACGCTGTACTGTTGATACGGTATGTTTTTATTTATTTATTCTTTTTAAAATTCACATATTGTATTTTTAGTTAATGATGCATTTTAATATTCCTCAATTTGCTGATATTGATCAATTTCTTGCATTAATTGCAAACAAAATTGGTCGATTGAAGAAAGGTGGAAGACCAGATCGAAATGCTGCAGCTAAACATGTACTTAATGCTTGGACTTCTGGAAAACTTCGATATTATACTCAACCACCTGAAAATCGTCCAAAAATTGATGATGATGTTGTTTGCTCTTCTGAATTGTTGTCATCATTTTCAAAAGAATTTAATCTTGATCAAGTTGATGATAATGCAATTGTTGAAGGATTACCTGAAAATGTTATGCAAATTGATACAGCATATGATCCATCTGTTCCTCGTGAAGGTGATATGAATGGTGATACTGCTATGGAAGAAGATACTCCAAATAATAAAAATGTTGTAGTAACTGGTCGTACAACTGCAAAGAAGACAGGAAAAGCTGATGATAGTAATTCAAAAATTTCTCTTCCAACTTCTTTTGTTATTGATGGAAATGTTCAATTGAATAAAACAATCGCTGATGCAATTAAAAAGAATAAGAAAAAGGCTAAAAAGACTGCAAAACGTGCTGATAAACTTGGAGAAGATTTTGAAAAAGCTTTTGGTAATGGTGGAGATGTTGATATGGAAGCATATGATTTTGATGAATTAAAAAGTGACGTTTGATTGTTGTTATTTTCTTCTTTACATTTTTGTTGAGTTATAAAAATTTTATTTTAATAATTTTTAAGTATTTTTGCAAAAAAAAATCTTTGATATATTTTATTAAAAAATTTGGGAGGATTTAAATTTTCGTTTTTGTTTTTCTCTTTCATCCAATTCACTAATGAAATCCTTGGGAAGACTTCCAACATTCATTAATTCAGCTTCAATTAATTCGGTTGCAGATGGCCTTCTATCGATAAGATTTATCGGGGCACATAATTCTGTCGGTGTACTTATTGGTACAGATGGAGGGGTTTGAATTCGAAAAGAAGGAAGTGAAGTTTGTGAGATTGATTTTGTTACAGCCACATGACAAGGTCTCAAAATATGACCTAAATATAGGGGTTTGATTTATTTGTAGTTTTCGAAATAAATTTTTTTTTATTCGTGGTTTTTCTGTGAGTGCTTACCTTTTGGTATTGGTTCAACTTTATCTTTAAACGGTGGAGTTGAAATTCGACTTATTGTTCTTTGTTCTACTTTATTTCCAGCTTCTAAATCTTTTATTGTTGTTGTTACAGTTTTCTTTATTTTTGTTGTTTGTCTAAAAAAAAGATTTTTACAACTTTTAAAACAAAATCTTTGAAGCATAAAAAATTCAAAGGATAAAATTTTATTACGTAAAATTTTATTTGACTTACCGTAATCTTTTTAGTTTACTTTTATATAAAACAATTCCAAGTACCGTAAAAACAGAAATTAAAACAAATATTGATAAACTAATAGCCAACCATGGAATTGCCATACTTTTTTTTGCTTTTGAAAGAATGTCAAAATGTTTTTTTTGACCTTATTTTGTTAAAGGAGGTATAATAACTTTTAAGGTAGGAATGAAAAATGACTTTCGGTCGAAATTTATAAAGAAAAGAAATGAGGACGGAAATTTAGCTTTCAACTTTTTCCATCAAAAGTTGGAAAAGAAAAGAAAAATGTTTCATCGTTTTTTTATCTGAAGAAAAACTTTCCACAATCATCTCTCTATTTTTGTCAGGCATTCAAATGTATTTTTTTTCAATCTTTGACGTGAAATATTAAATGAAGCATAAAAAACAAGAAAAAATAGAGGAAGCTGAAATTGCCTCCTTGTTCCCCTTTTTTCCATTTCTGGCATCATACGGGAAATGCCATTTCAAAAAAAATATATGAAAAATAGTGAAGATAATTTATAGATTAGACTCTTTTTTTGGGTCAAAACAAAGAACAAAAAATACATAACAAATAATGGCATGTAAATTTTTTTGAAAGAAAGATATGCTATCATTTGATATGGATTTCAAGTATCCGATATATCATTATTTTATCCATTTGGAAGTTCATCCATTAAAAGATCAATAACACCAGGATTAAAAAGTTTTTCCATTGTTCGATGTTCGGATATTGCTCGGGCGGCATTACTTAATTCATGCAAAGTTGTAATTAAACTTCCAATTCGAATACCAATATTTACATTTCCATATTTATTTATTAAATATCCATGTAACTCTTGAAAGATTTGTTCTTTTGCCTTTTCACCCGGTAACCAATTTGGAAGAATTTGTGCGGCTTCATTCCAAAGCATTATTCCTGCTAAAGCTGCAATTTCACATTCATCAATTTTTAAATTGGAAAATGTTTTTCGAGTTCTTTTTACATTTTTATGTATTATATCTGTTGCGTCTTGATTTCGAGTTGCCATATCAGTAAAAAATATTTCCATATTATTATAATCCTAAAATTAAATTTATAACAAAAACCAGATGTATTTTAAATGAACCATATATTGTCCATAATGCAATTGAAAAACTGAATCTGGAAGAGCTGGGCCTTTTTGATATGAAGCAAAAGCACCATTTAAAAGATTAAATCGAACATTGTAATTTTGAAATATCATAATCTGTAATTTGTCAGATTCTGATTTTCTCGATTACAATATTTAAAAACATACTTTTGCATCTTTTTCAAGTTGATTAA
The DNA here is from genome assembly GCA_963922195.1 of Panagrolaimus sp. PS1159. Classification (NCBI taxonomy): domain Eukaryota; kingdom Metazoa; phylum Nematoda; class Chromadorea; order Rhabditida; family Panagrolaimidae; genus Panagrolaimus; species Panagrolaimus sp. PS1159. Next base: position 822,698 of record CAWUHW010000026.1, read on the forward strand.
ATGGAAGATAAAAATCATTTATCATTGAAAAAAGTAGTGAAATACATCCCCGTTCCATTTTAACAAATTCTCCATGTGTTACAATTTGTAACTAAAATCCCCCTTTGAATTATTAAAATTACAAATGTTGCTTACATTTTCTTCAGAAAAAATATCAGCTGGATATAAAACTTTATAAAGAGATTTTTGTGAAGTTCGATAAATGTTATATCCTTGTTTTAATCTTTCCAAAGTTGCTAAAAGATTTAAATTTTGATAAGGAATTATTGAAATTGGAGGATTCTAAAGTTTTGAAATTTTTGTTGTAAAATGCTAATTAAAATGTTTACTGAAGTTGAATAAATTTCTCGATTATTTCTGGTATTTACTGTAATTATTGAAGAAGATGATGATGTTGAAATTGTTGATGATGAAGGTTCTGGAGAATTGCTTTGTTTTTCCTTTTTTCCAATTGGATCTCGATTCATTTGAACATCTAAATTTTAAATAAAAAAGGTATAAATTGCAAATGTAATATTTTATTACCATTTTTATCCATTCCAAATTCTTCACATTTCCTGTATCGGCATGCACGGCACATATTTCTTAATCCCTCTTCTTAAAAAATGGTTTTGTGTTTTAATTTTGACTACATAATTTTTTTTAATTTTTAGATTATTTTTTCAAAAAACACAAATCACAAACATTTTGAACGAAAATTTTTGACTCATTTTTTTTATTTTTGCACAATTGTGCTTTTTTCGTTTAATAAAAAAATTAGAAGGTCGTCGCGTTTTTATATTTGTTCAAAAAAACTTTCTTGCTTGCTTACCTTTTGCTACAGTACATTCAAAATTTGTTTTACATTTGTATGTTTTATTTTCGGCAACCTAAAAAAATAAATATTATTTTTATGACTAATATTTTTTGTTTGGCGAAAGAGAAGTAGTTTTTAAAATCGCGTATTCATCATTTTTTCTTATAATTTCAAAAATACAAAAATTACACTTTTTGTTTGTGTTTTTTTGCAAAATAGAATCCGATAAATGACGTTTTGAAATTTGTTTAAGCAAGCCACTGAAAAACAATTTTTATGAGAGACTTACAGTACGTCGGAAGAAAGCGGCACAAGCTCGACAGGCAAGAATCCCAAAATGATAACCATATGAAATTCCGCCACAAATTAAACAATTTAATGGAGTATTTCCGGGCATTTTTTTCTAAAAACAATAGGGAACTAAATTTTACGAATGTTTTTGAGAATTTTATGTTTTGTGTTTTATCACAACAAGTTTGGCGCCAATTATGACCTTACAAATATTTTAAAAGTTCAATTTTATGTATTTTTGATTTCAGTTTTTCCCAAAAAATTCATGAAAACCCAAAATTTCAGTAATATTTGTCATTTGTTAAAAAATGAAGCTATTCGGATAAAAAACCGATTTATACACAATTTTTATAAGAATTTGAAATATTTATTATAACCAGATTTTTAAACTATGAAAGAAGAACAAAAATGAGAAACATATAAAAACAATATTCAGTTTATTTAATCATCCCAAACTTCAATTAAATGTGGATTAAATAATTTTCCAATAATAACATGTTCATTAATTTCTTTTGCTATCACCTGAAAAAAATAGTTCATTTATTTTGTTACAGTAATTTTAAGAATCTTTTTTTTGTATTTAATAAGGAAATATAAAATTTGCATATTTAGTTTTGGTTTTGTCTGAATATTTTTTAAATCCAAAAAATTAGATTAAAAAATATTAGACTAAATTAAGCTTTTTCCTACGCAAATCATAGATAAAAAGTATAATTTTTGAAAGAGATTTGGATATCGGATTTAAGTTACAGTTTTTTCCTTCAAAATCTTGATTAAATAAATTTAAAAAATATTGGGTTCAAATTTTGATATGCGAATCAAAGATTGGATAATTTTTATTTCTTAGGAAATAATTTATCAAATTAAAATATTAGGCGAAAAAATTTTGTAGTTTGTGTTTTTTTTTATAAGAACTACGGTAAAATTGGACTTTTGAACTCGAAAAAAAGTGACGTAAATTTTTTTGTTCAGAATGATTTTTTCAATTCAAAATAAAATATACTGTAACTTACATTAATTTCATGTAAAATAAAAAGAAGGCCACCAAGTCTTGCTCCAGTCCCGGATAAGCCATAATGTAAAATTAAAAAGTTATGCAATTCTGAATAAATTCGATCCCGAACTTCTTCGGCGGTTTTATTATCCGCTAATAAAAATGATACTTCATTCCATAAAAGTATTCCAATTAAAGCAACAATTTCAGTTTCAAGAATTTTATATTTTGCCAATTTATTTTTTATTCCTATTAAAGCTTTTACAACAGTTCCCATAAGCTTTGCAGATTCGGTAGGATCTTTATCATCTTTAAAAAAGTGTTCCAAATCTGTTGAATCTAAATATTGTCCATAATGTACGGCCCATTTTGTATCCGTTGGAGATGGAAATGCATTCATTGTTCGATATGATGAATCAAGGAGGGAGAATTTGAGGGAAAAAATTTGTAAAATATTAACTTTTATTTCATGTGGTAATTGATCAAATGGTTGAAACCAATCATTTAGCATTGAAAGTTGAAGGGAAAGACATCCACGTTCCATTTTAACAAATTCTGTATGGGTAGCTTTTCGAAACTAAAATATAAAAACTTGTTAAAGATGTTTTAAAGCAAATTAGAGCTTTTAAGCACATCCATAGAGCTTGAATAACCCAAAGAAAAATTTAAAACTCACAACATCAGTTGCAAAAATATTATCCGGATACATTACAGTAAACAATGACTTTTGTGATGAATGAAAATTGATGTATCCTTCTTGCAGCCTTTGAATTACGGATGGAGCTTGTGGATGTGAAAATGGAACCAATGCAATCGGTTGTGACTAAAAAAAAATTTTTTTCATATTTTATAAAAAATATAAAGAAATACCAATGCAAATTGAGGATTTTGAAATCTTGGATAAATAATTGGTTGTTGTTGGAGCTGTTGAGGAGGTTGTTGTGGAGGAGGTAAAGGTGGGGCAGAAGAAGAAGAAGATGAGGCAATAACCTGTGGAAGGGCATCTTCAATTGGCACGGGCGTTGGTTTAACAATAGTTTTAGGGCAACAATTTTGACTAGAATTTGTTCCACAACATTCAATTTCTTTCCTCTTTCCAATTGGATCTCGATTTAATTGAACGTCGTCTTTGTTCATTCCAAGTTCTTCACATTTTCGAAATCGGCAACAACGGCACATATTTCGCATTTCTTTTTGAATTGGACATTTACAATTTCCACGGCATTTATAGACTTTATTTTCTGCGACCTACAGAAAATTCCATTTCAAATTTTTAGGTCTCAAAGCGAAAAACTTACAGTACGTCGGAAGAAAGCGGCACAAGCTCGACAGGCAAGAATGCCAAAATGATAACTAAAAACTTAAAATTAGTTCACTTAAAATTTATGGGAATTAAACAAACCCATGTGAAACATGTCCACAGATAAGGCAAGATTTTGGCTCATAATTTCCGGATACTTTTACTTTTAATGTTTTATGTTGGTGCTGATGATGTATGTATGTCTTTCATCACACACATACTATTTCAACTTTTCACGTTTTTGTGCCCATTTAACAAAGAGAATTCTATTTGAAAACACAAACTATAAAGATTTTCCCATTAAATACTATTTTGTCATTTTTATATTTTTTTAGACACAAAAAAAGATACAATGTTTAAAGGAAAAAGGCGGAAAAAAGATAGCAGAAAAAAGAGAATAGTTTGAAAAATGTAGTTTCACCTTTTTATCCCTTTAATTATGTGTTTTCGTTAAATTTTGTAATTATAATTTGTGCAAGATTAGTGTGATTATATGGGGCTTTTAAAGAATACGGTATTTTTTGCCAAACTAATAATTTTTTCTCATAAGTTTAAAATGGTTTAATTTTAATATCACTGTTATGATAAAAAAATTTTGATTAATTAATTTTTATTTTGCCCAAAAAACAAAATTAAAACTAAATAAAGTTAAAAATATTTATGCCCGTATAATTTTTATAAATACAATAATTGATTTTTTATCTCCTTTTTGGCAGTGCCATTTCTGTATTATTTGTTTGAAACACAATTTTCAAAGCATTACATCATCATCTGGTTTTGTAATAATAATTGTTGTTGTATTTTGTCGAAGGAGGGGTTTCCCGCAAGTTGTTATACTAAATTTTGAATCATTTGATGAAACATATGTTCGAAATTTTCTCATTTTTATTGCATCAATTAATTTTAGCTTTGATGGTCGACCCATTACAGTAACCGTTTCACGCAATTCTCGATTCATTGCAGCATAAAAAATCCAATTTCCTGCAGAATTTAAATATGGTAAAAAGCTGAAAATAAATATTGGATTAAAATTTGGATGCAAAAAAGATGTTTAATAGGGTTTGTAAATTTTATAATTTATGTTGCATAAAAACCATGGATTTAATGGGATAAGATTTCAAAATTTAAAACATGAGTTTGGAAAAATCAAATTTCATTTTTAAGTTTTAGTTAAACTCATTTTTCAAATTTATCAATAAAAGACATCAATGATCAAAAATAAAAATTACCTTGCACTCATTCGAATTTTATCCACTAAAGGTGAAAGTAGAATACTCCAATCAAAACTTTCAAAATATTGTGGAAGAATTGGTAAAATTACAAAAATCCAAAATGGCGTCCAACAAATAAAATGAAATAGTACAACTTTTAAAATAGATCGAACAACTCGACCTGTATATGCTGTAACAAACATATTTTTACCTAAAAATAATTTCATCATAATTTGGTCCCACACAGAAAATAATAAAAAGCTTACCATTTTTATTTCGAAGATGTCGAATAAGAAAGATATAACACAGAGCAATAATAACTCCCGGAACAACAAAACCAAATCCAACCATATAAAAAATAAAATATGGCAAAAATTCATCAGGTAAATTTGAGAGACATAATTCAACGGATGAATATGTTGAATTTTCATTGATTTCATCCGATGACATTTCATATGTTATTACTTCTGCATAATATATTATTGGGGAACAGAGTAATATTATAACTGTAAGTAATACAGTCAAAACTGCAAAAACATTGCAGACACGTTTTCTTCTAAAAAATAAATTTTAATCCTGTACTTTAAAAAATATTTTTTATACTTGGAACGTTTTGAGTGTCATCTCTTTTTTATCCTTTAAGATGTTGCAATTAAAGAGAAAATAAGGGGGTCTCAAGAATAATATCTTCGTCAAATCTTCTTAAATGTTGAATCACATGTTTTTTTTATTATATTTTACACCTCCAGAAAGTCATGCCAAAAAGGAAAGTAATTTATACAAGTATTTTTTTGTTTAATGTAACTAAAATGCGCAGAAAATCCTCCTAACGGTGCTTTTTTAAAATTTTTATGTTTTATCACTCAACTTTTCGCATCATAAATTAAAAAATTTAAGCGGGTTATTTAAAAGAAGTAAAAAAGGAAGTGAAAATCTGATTAAATCTTTTGTTTGTCCGAACAAAACTTAAATAAAAACAATCCTAAGATAATATCCACCACAAAAGGATCATTCAATCATTTTATAGTTTAATTATGTGAAAAATCTCAAACATCAATGATTTTTTGAAATCGAATAAAGATTAGTGATGCTTAACAATGCATAAAGACAAAATATTTTGTTTATTAATGTTTGTTTTGTAAATAATTTTTAATTATCTAATTTAAATGTTTGATATCTTTACGTCTTATTAAGCAATATTAAGATGTTTAATACTTGGATTTTGTTACAAAAAAAAGTTCGTTCAAGCATTGCAAAAAACGTGTTTTGTAAATTTTTATACAAAATAAAAAAATTACTTACCGACAACAAAAAACATGAAACGGCCGACATACTGCCAAAAATCTTTCAAAACTCATTACTGCCAAAAGTGCCACAGAAAGTAATTTATTAATATTTTCTACTGCCCAAAAAATTTTACATGCAATAAATCCAAATTGCCATGTTCCACGAATAAAATATCCCATTGGCATTGGTGCCATACATAAAACAAAGATATCAACAATTGATAAACATAAAACCCATGAAATTGTATGTTGAAATACCGAATTTACAGGTGACCAAGATTTATATAGAATTCTTACAACCGAAAATATTACCCATAAATTTCCAGCAATTCCAATTGTAAATACAAGAAAGAAAAATGTTGTCGTTAAAGATGCTTCACTAACAAATGCCCAATCTGTCATAGCTTTTTTTCTAAAAAAGGTTTTATTATAGAAAAATGACAGTAATTTTTTTCAGAAATAAAAGAAACGACGATATTTTACAAATATTAAAAAAGTATCGTTCTAATGCATTTACTTTAAAATATTAAAGTAAATGCATTAGAAAGAGAAAGGTTGATTTTTTTGAAGTGGGATAAGACGAAAAAAGAGATTTGACACAAAAATACAATTATTTATAAATCCAAAAAAAAGCGTGGTTGTATTTTGGCTTGGAAAAAAGCAAGAAAGCAAAGAGAGCCGCTTAAAGGGTAAAAAAAGGGGAGGAGAAAAAGGTGATTATTAAAAATCTTTTTTCCAAGCTTAAAAAACCATAGTTTTAAAGAATAAAGTATAAAAAAAAGGTTTTTCAACAATTACTAAACAAAAATCGAAACATGTTTTTTAATAAATGTTGCAAAAAGAAGAAGAAGAACCTATATAGATAGATCTATAGTCATCTTTTTTCTTGTTTAACAAAGAACGAAAGTAATCAAAAATTTTTTTGAAAGGGATGAAAGAAAGAGAAGTTAATTGAAGAAAAGGAGATATGCCTGATATATAAGTAAAATCTAATGACGCAAAGATAAGCTTGTTTTATTATTAAGAGAATGTAAGTAATAAAGTAAATTAGTGTTGCTTTAAAAAATATGTTCTATAAACTTTTATCCATGAACGTTCGTTTATAGATAGATATAATTCCAATTCAAATAATTGGTGTTTTTTTAAAAATAAATAAACAACAAAACTTTTAGTTTTATTTTTTATTTTTCAAGCTTTTTTTTAAATTTTTGCTTAGTGTGGAAAAGTTTCCATTTTTGATTTGGGGGTTTCGTGTACAGGTATGATTATATTCTGTACCGGTATCTAAAACGTTGCATCGAAAATGCGGCAGCGGCAATGAAAAAAAATATGGAATCACCGCATTTTATTTATACCGTTGCCGCGGTTTAAATATATTTGAGTACCGTAATTCCAAAACCCAAATCCTCAAATGCATAGGTTTTCGTTAACTCAAATGGACACGGATTAACAAAAAAAGAATACGGTAGCAAATACGTAAAAAAAGCAATTTTCAAACAAGGTGTTACCATTTTTCAATGGATAAAATTGAAAATATGTATATTCGGGAGGATTCCTTAATCCTCCCAAATATACATATATACGTCAGAAAAAAAACAAAACTGAAAAAACAAAAATAGACGAGATTAAAAAAATATACAAAAAAAACTGAATATGTCACATTTTTTTATCCACCAAAAAAACTGAAACATTGTTTTTTTTGCTTTTAATGTTTTTAGGAAAGATTGAAACTGATGTAATAATTTTTACTGTGTTTTCATAGCACTTCCATAAAAAATAAAAACATTAAACGGCTCAAAATGTCTTATGCTCAATATTACAAATATCTTTCGTGATTGTAAAAAGAATAATAGCATCATAAAATATAAAAAAAGAGATTTGAAAGAAGTGAACGGAAATTGAAACAAAAGTTTTTTTTACAAAAAAAATACGAATTTTTACAATAGTTTTATAGCAAACAATGAGGAAGAAAAAATTATTTTTAGCGTTTTATTTTTAAAACAAAGTTCCAAAAAATATGTAATTTTACTATAACCTTTTATGAAACTACGACAAAAACCCTTACTGTAAAAAACTACAAGGAAGAAAAAAAAGTTTTGCGTTTCAAATTTTTTCACTTTTTTACGTCAACGCTTGAAATAAAGAATTCAAAAAAGCTGTAATTTTTGGAACTTCAAAATACAAAGAAAGCAGTATTAAAGAACAGATTTTTATGAGTAATGCCAATTTATAGTGTTCCATGTAATAGAAAAAATGGCATTTTTCCGAAAAATGCAGCTGAAATAATAAAAAAGCCCATGAAAAACAATTAAAAAATGGTTTAAAAAACGAATTTTTTCTAAGCAAACGTAAAAAGTCAAAAAAGACAAATGACCATCATTTTTAAAGCAAAAAACACCGCCAAAAAACAATCTCATTTATTTCTTATTGAATTTCCATGGAAGCTCTCCGTTTTTTTATGGATGTCTTCTCTTTTTTTTACCAATTATTTATGACTTTCAATATTTTTTCTTTTCATTTTTTTGGCCAAAGAAAAAAGTAAATAAATAAACATAAAAAATGGGGATTCCTTCTTTTTCTTAACAATGAACTGACTTTGAAAAAGTTTCTTCCTTTAAAAATTTGTAAACCATCAAAGTTCTATGGGAAACTATATTTACAAATTAAATTAGCTAACCTCATATGTTTTCAAACCCGAGGGAAACTTTCACATCTGACCGGATGTACGAAAGCTTTTGCGAAAGAAGAAAAATGAAAAGGCTAATGATGATGAAAAAAAAAATTAGTCACGGAAGAAAATTAATAAAAATGCATTTTTGAATTTTTTGTTTGCTAATTAAATTTTTTTCAACAAAGCATAAATTTTAGCGAAAAAATGCAAAAATCTTATTAAACACGTTTCAGTGGGTTTTTTAATAACCAAACACTAATTTTTTTGTAATTAAGCTTTGATTTAAGTCTCTAGAATATTCAAGATAAATAAAAAATGACTAAAAATAGAAGAAAAATAGCTCAGACAAAACTTAAAGAAAAGTTTCTAGATATTTTTTTTGACAATTATTATTAATTAAAAAAACAAAGAAACCTGACATTTAATAAACAAAAACAAAAAACAAGAAATTTAAAATTTATATCTACAGTATTCAAAGCAATCAGCTTCTCAATTATTAGCTGATCAAAAATGCATTGAAACCATAAAAAACTGAATAGCTTTTTATAAAATCTTATCACTTAAAATAAATACACATTTGAAGTAAAAGCTTTTAACTGATTAAAAAAAGTAATAATTATAAATTGTTTATAAACAAAAATATGATTTATCCTTTTTTGTAGGTGGGAAGCCTTTTGAAACTATTCAAAAGTAAGCTACTTTTTTAAGAAAAGGAAGAAATGTGTCACACTAAAAAATATAAGGCTTCATTTAAATAAATAAATAAATGCAAAAATACATGTTTATATTTATCCCCTGTTGCAAAAAGGACTAAACTTAAAATAAGCATTTACATTTTTTAAAGGAATGAGAATTAAAAAGTTGTAAAAAGTAGTGGTAACAAAACGTGAAAAAAATAAAAAGAATCAGGTGAAAAATGTTTCTCTCTAAAATTTGTTTTTTGAATAAAGATTTAATTTTTAAAACAAATTTACCATAAACATTTTCAAGAATCTTGAAAGCTGAAAAAAAGGTAGACATATTTGGCATTCAAAAAAGTTTAAAAACACAAACTTATTTAATATTAAAATTACACAATTTTTAATTTTAGTTTTTTTTTTCAATGAAAACTGAAAAAGTTCTAGTATTTGTATTTACATTTTCGCATTTTTTTAATATTTTTATAAAAAAATAAATACAAAAAATATATGTTCAACTTTTTTGGATTACGGTAGCTTCAATTTTGTATCCTATATTTTTTTAAACTAAAATATAAAAACGTTTAAATCTGTTTTTCACATTCATTCATGCCAAAGCCTTTTTTGATAAACAAATTTATGCTTTTTGCAGGAATAAAATCTTTAATTTTTAAAAATTGTTTATTTAAAATAAAAATTAAGATACAATTTTAATCTGTTAAATGAAAAAAAAGAGAAGATTAATCAAAGATAAGTTTCAAAGCTCAAATGTATAAATTTAAAAAAAATAAACATGTTTTATGTAGTATTAATCTATTATTCAATGGATTAATTAAAATGAGGGGGTTACTGTCGCAAGAAAAAAAAAGAAATTTAAATATTTTTTAAAAAAAGGGGTCTTCGTATTACAAAAGACGTTTTACCACAATGAACATGAAAATCAGGCAAAAAGTGTATCAACTGCGTACTTTTAAAAAAGCAAGACAAAGACATTTGTGTCCATTTTTTACTACCCCCTCATTTTATCTTCTTACTACTTTTATTCCAAGAAAAATTCGAAATAAAAATTGTACCGAAAAAATGGAGACATAAGAAGATTTTGGAAAAGTCTTTGGACGGATTTGTGCATGTTCAAGTATTTTGTAAATTTCATATATAGTGAAAGAAAATGATACAAAAATGATATTAATGGAATAAAATACAAAAAAAATCCGTGTGCTTAATGCCGATGACACAAGAAATAAATAAATGCAAAAAATGCGAAAAAAGTGCATTAAAAACAATGAGAAGGATATATAAAAGACGCTTTAAAGCTTTAAAAAGGCTTACTTCCCCATTAAGTACCCCCAGAATTAAAAGGTTTTAGTTTCAGATAATTTTTAAAGTGTTAATATCTGTTCTTCGATCAAATATTATTCAGACATTCTTACTTTTTACTCAAAAAGTAAGAAAGAGGGAAGCATTTAAAAATCAGATGTCAGACGTTCGGGCATTACTCAATAAAATTACGCTTTTTAAATATTCTTTTTTGTTAAATAATTTATTTAAAAAGCATTAAATAAGTTTCTGCTTTCTTTTTTTATCAAAATTTCGTAAACTAAACTTCCTTAAATTTTAACCTGATTTATTTAATTAAAATTTAATTCAATTCAATTCGTTAAAAGTAATTCGTTAATTTAAAGTCCACTTACATGTTCGACAAAAACTACAGTAACCTAATATAAGCCAGCGTCTCCACCGTTCCGTTCCCTTTCCAGAATTGAACGGAACGGGTTTGCAAAAAATGGAACGGAACTGAACGCGTTCCAAAAAAGTGGATCTTTGGAGACAATGATATTAGCTCATCATTGATAATGTACATAAAAAAAAGTAAAACATATTTTTAAAAAGGTTATTTCAAATTAGAATTTTTATGATTAAAATTTATTTCAAAAAAGAATGACATATTCTTACAAAGACTTAAATCAATATTTAATAATTTAATAAACACGAAAAAAATTGAAGAAAAACTTTTTTTTCGCACTTTTAAAAAGAAAATCCCTGCTTAAATTGAATTAATTAAAATTATTAAATTACGACATCTTTTTTTAAAGGACAACAGGAAGGATATAAAAGAAATACGTAAAATTAAATAAAAAAGATTTTTAAAAATTTAGACTTTGATTTTATTATACCAGTTTTTATATAAGTTTGTCATTTACATACATACATTTTAAACTACATTGTATATCACAAATTTCCGACGCTCCTTTTTTTGACAATGTCCCTTAAGTGAGTTAGAATAAAAAGTTAACAAGGAAGTGTTCCAATATATTTTAAATGGTTACTTTTTTCCTTTGGGAGAAATAAAAAGTTTTAACTTAAAACAGAGGGTGCAAATGACGCTCAAAAAAAAGAAGCGTATCAAAATACAAGAATGAAAGGAAGATATAATAAGTTGTTTCATTTCGTTTCCTTAAATTAAGTAACTTTTTAAATTAATGAAAAAAAATTGTAATAAATTTGTAAAAAAGTTGTGTTTTCTTATAAATCATTGAATTACATTTTCATAGTTTAATAAGAGGAAATTACAAAATCATCTGATTTTTACAATTTGTGAAAAACTGAAGTATAAAATAGTGTAAAACACATTAAAGAAATATTATGGTATTTCCAGAAACATTTGAAAAGAGACAAATATTTCCTTGTTTTTATATTTCACCAAAAAAAGATAATATCAAAAATTATGGAAAGTCAAAGGGAGTTGTTTTTACTATCTTTTCGCTCATTTAATTCATTATTATTATTTTCGCAATGTAGTCAAACAAAAAGATAAATAATTAATTTTAATCTATCAATTGAACAGAAAACAATATTTAAAATCCATCAAAAAACACGAAACAAAACAACTTTTGAAAGTAATACCGTAATATTTTTCATTTCAAAAGATGACTCAGAATTAAAAAACAAAAGACTTCCTTTTTAAAGATTACGTATTTTTTAAAAACATCTTTTCTTAATAAAAATTTATTAAATATTACCCCCCCCCCCCCATTGAAAGATGTTGAAGAAATATGTTTGTTGTAGCTTTTTTGTGAAAGAATTGAAGATTAAAGAAGAAAGAATTTCTTTTCTGAAGACGAGTAAAAAAAGAGGGGATGAGTAAATAAAATTTAACAAGGAAGTATCACTTCTTTGCTCTTTTGAAATGGAATAAAAAAGTGGATGGTAATTATAAATTAAATAAAAACATGTAAGGTTTCTTATTTCTTTCTTTGCACATATTTTTTTCAGAATTCAAGAACGTATAATTCAAGAAATTGAAAAAAAGCATCAGTTTTACATAATTTGCATTTTTTCCTGGTTTTTATTGGGTTTTGCAGTTAAATAAATTAACAATAAACGTAAAATTAACTTGTTTTGAAATTATTTGTGAATGTTTATAAAATTTGAGAATGGCGTCATTTTGGAATAATGCCAAAAAATAATTCTATTTATTGCAAATATACATGTTTTTAAGGGGGGGGGGGGGTAGTTTTTCATTAAAGGCCTTTTATAAAAAGTTTTCAAAAATAACTTGCATTTTTTGGTTTTGTTCGTAAATAAATATGCTGAATTAATCTTTTTGATTTCAAAAGTTCATTTTTGTAGAGCTGACCTTTTGAACTCTTTTAATATAAATAAAAATTTATTTTTTCATCGAAATACAAAAAAATAAAATGCGAAAAAAAAACAGATTTAAAAGATTTTTAATTTTTTGGGGATTTAAAACGAGCTTCAACCAAAAATGTTTTAATTTCCATTGGATTAAGTTGAACGGTAAATCCTAAAAATGAATAATAAAGGATTAAAACATGTTTTTTAATCTAAAAAAATCATTACCTCCAATTGAATGAATTCGAGATGAACGATTCCATGATTTTGGACGATTTGGCATTTCTTTCATTTTTGTTGTTCCAGCTAAATTTAGTTCTTCCAAAGATAAAATTGTTAAAGTTGAAAAAGTTTCAGCTAAATTTATTGTTGCCGGTTGTGCCAAAATTCCATCTTCACCATTTTGTAAATAATGTTCAAGTCGAAGAAGGATTTGTGAGGGAGAAAGTTGTTTAAGTGTAAGCAAATGAATATTTTCCGGAAGGGATTTATATAGTCCTGAGAATTCTGTTAATGCAATTGAACGATATTTTGATTGTGACGTAATTGGGGCATATGAAATTATTGGAAAATGGAATAATTCCATCGCAGATTTTCGTTGTTCTTTTTGAGAATTTTTTGTTTTTGGTTCAAGAATTAGCCATTGTCGGCCACGGGCAACTAAACCTCTTTTATCATTTCCTGGTTCATCCAGTGGCTCTTCAACTCCAAAACTATCATCATCATACATTCGGCGATGTAACTGAAAAAAATATATTTTGTAAAAAATATGTTTTAAAAGAGTCAAATCTTTTTTTAACATCCTAACCCTAATTCAGGGATATTGCAATGTACATTGACACCAGTTGTGCCAAAAAAAAACGAAGTATTTTTATCTGTTGGAAATTGAAATATCTTTTACGCCCAAAACCGAAAAACCAAAATTTCAATTTCGAAAAATTTCGATGAGGGTTACCAGATTAATAAACATGTAAAAAATGTTTCCTTTAAAACCCAAAAAAACCGTTACCATAAGTTCAACATTTCCATCTGTAAGTGACGTACCACCTTGACTTCGATCAGTTAAAATTGAAAGTTGCGTTTTATCGTCAGAAATAATAATCCTAGATGGAATTGGATAATAATTACCAGAAATTGGTTCAGTTTTTTCAAATGTATAAAATTCTGCAGAATTTCGACTAAAAATATCAATTTTTAGCAATACAATTTCAAAATTTGAGAATTTTCATAAGAACATAAAAAGAGAGTAAACTTACATTCTTTTTATTAATTGCCGACCATTTGAATCCGTATAAAATATTCCATTATTTTTCAGTCCTTTAACAGAATATCGACTAATAATTTCTCTGCCAGTTGCATTCCTTAAAAATAATATTTTACCAAACATTATAAAAAACTTGACAAACTTTTCTTCCTTAAAAATTGGCCCAACAATCCAATCAAATTCAATATAATTTTGATTTGAAATTAATCGAATTGTCTGTGTTACCCATTCGTTAATTGTTTGCCGAACTTCTTGAATATATTTTCCTTTTATAATTTCAATTGAAACATTTCCATCAAACGTATCTGCAATCATTACCGGCCGGAAAATATATGCTCCAGATGCCTGTGGATTCTGCTTTGATCTTTTAACACTTTCATAATAATAAAATTGTTGTGAAAGTTCACGGGTAAAATTTGTTTTCATATTTTTGAAAGTTGAAAGCCGACCATTTTCATCAAAAGTTAACTCAATTAATCCATTGGAAATTTTTGTTGGTAAATTTGTTGGGATTGAAGGGGCTAATGGTGCGGCAGGAGATTCTTTGACAAGTTTTTGTATTCCAGAAATTTCACGGGGATATCGAGATTTTAGTTTTTTGCCACGGAAATTTCGTGAAAGTATTTCTCCAAATACAGTTTTTTCTCTGGAAAAGTTTTTTTAATTGATAAAAAGTTATCAGTTATAAAAGCTTACAATTTGTTGGTTTTATTATTTTGATTAAGGAAAAATGTTTTAAAGCCAAGTGCTGGAAGTTCAACGGGAAGATGGATTTCATATTCAGCAGAATCGTTGGAAGTTAATTGATTCTTTGGAATAAAAGCTTTTACAATCTAAATTTAAGTAATTTTTTGGATGTTTAATTTTCAATAGCTCCAACAGAGATATCATTGTCGGAGCCACTCAGTGCCGTATACAGGGGGGGGGGGCTTCTGGGGCTATAGCCTCCCCCCGAAATTGATGAATTCCCTTTGATCTTTTGCCGCTTAGTGTAAAAGGCGGCAATCTTTAAAGATCAAAGGTAAGTCCCCCCCGAAACGCGATAGCCCCCCTGAAATTTTTTTCTGTATACGGCCCTGGAGCCACTTTTTGTTTGTTCCATGAATTCGGTGCTGCAACACCAAAAAATTACAAACCTCAAAAGGTACAACTTCCCCTTTAGGTCCGTTTATATCAGCAACTTGTGAATAATATGGAATTCTAACAACTGTTGATACAGATTGACTATATCCATTATAAACGGTAAAAGCTAACTTTTTATTTGATCTAAAAAATATTTTTAAATAATCACTAAAACTTCTTAAATTTACTTTGTTAATAAACAAATACTTTCATTTGAAAGTAAACAAATCGTTTGTTGTGGTAACGTTTCATTTTCTTTTAAAGCTGATAATTTTGAAAATGATTGTTTTAAACTTTCCTAAATAAAAGTTTACTGTAATTATTTTAAATACTTTTAAACAATCAATATTACTTCTCCTTTTTTCCATCCTTCTGTAAGTCGATTCTCATAATCTTGTGTAACATTTTCTTTTGACGTTCCACTAAAAAAATATACTTTTGTTACAATGTCTTTCAGAAAAGAAAATAAAACAAACGTGACAGCGTCATGATGTTGTGATAATGCAACAGCACGTTCAAATTTTTCAATTCTTTCGTTGTTTTCATTTTTTGAAGATAATGCAAAAGTATCAAAGAAACGAACAAGCTAAAAAAATTTGAAAGTGTTTTAGAATCAATTAAAGGAAGAGGATTGGCAGGAATTCAATCATTCTGATTCAGGAAAATCTCGGTTTTTTGGAGCTGATTTAATTAATTACAGAGCCTCTGAATCAGGGTTTAAAAAAAGCATGAATGTGCTTGCTTCCTTTAAAAATAAAAAACATACTTGTAAAAACGCAGATGATGATCGAACAAGTCCTTTCATTACAGGTTTGCTTGTAAAATATCCTGTCCAATAACTATGGTTTCCAGAAGCATATGGAAAAAAGTCATCAGTTCTTTGTGGAAGATGTGGAGATGCTGATGTTAGAGATTTGACATAACAAGATGGAGTAGAATATCGAAAAGTAATTTTTGTTTGATTTGACTATAATCAATTACTTTTTACATTATTATTACTTATTAATGCCAATATTATTACCCTTGAATTTGCAGCTTTTATCAGTTTATCAATATTTGTATAAATCATATTTGCATCAGTATAATGAAAATCTGACCCCATCATTAACATAACATTTCGATGCTTTTGTGCTTCAACTTGTTTTTTAATATATTTAATTAATTCATCAACTTTTGCATCAATATTATAACCTTGTAATTGTGGAGCATCAACAATTGGATCATCTGCACACATAATATCAAAGCAATATCCAGGTGGAGGGCCATAATCGCCAGAATAAAATTGTCCAGTTAAAATTTGATTTTCATCTAAAAATTCAAATTTTCTAAAGCACCTAGGTTTTGAAATTTTCTTACTAAAGTCATCACTTGTACTCCAAACAAATTCTAAACTTTTATTTTTTACTCTTGCATCATGTTCAAGATAATGCATTCGTGCAAAGAATAATGCTTCATATCCAATTCCAACAGCAATATTTGCATGTTCTAAAAAAATATTTTAAGATACTTTTAGATACCTTAAATCTCCCGTGCCTCGACTATGCCCAAATGGATCAATTTGCCATGCAATTTTTGGCCGTCCACATTCACCATAACTTTCATTTAACTTCCTTAACCCAAGGGTATATTGATCAATAATTTCAACATAATGTGATGCCGCTTCATCTGGTTGTACCCAACCACCTTTAAAAACAAATAATTTTAAAATTTGCATAAAACCCAAAAAAGTTTTTTTACCTCCAATTAATTCAATTTGTCCATTTGCAACAAGTTTTTGAAATCTTTTATAATCCTTTTTTCCATGAGATTCAATCCATCGAGTTAAAAATCCTGTTTCAGCAAAGCTAAACTTTTTTTCTGGATCTCTTTCAAGTTCAATTAAAACTGTATTATAAATGTGTTCAACACTTGCAGGGATTAGTCTTGGTCTTACTTAAAAAAAGTCTTAATGAATCTTTTGAAATATAGGTAGAATGATGATTACTCACGCCGACTAAAATATTCATCAACATTTATAATCCAACCTAAATCATCATGTGAATGACAAATTAAATGTACATTTATGACATCATCATTGATAGAGCCTGTCTTTGGAAATGATGGGCAATTCTAGAAAACAAAACACAATCCCAATTAACAAATTAAAAAACTGTTCTACTAATTTGTTCTTTCCAATTAAATTAAACTTGTAAAATTGTTGCAAAAGGTTTTTAAACACCTTTTTTTTGTACAAATTTTTTTAGAGCAACAGTAATGAACTGCCCGAGAAAAAAATGTATCATCGATATTTTAAGTATGATTAAAATAAGGTGTGTAATTTACAGTATATGTTTTAATATGAATGAGACTTACATTCCATGAGCAATCTTTTCCATGTGTTCGATTTGAACACCCACATGCAAATATTAGCAACCAAAATAAAAACAAAAATGGGGATAGCTTTCGCTGATCCCTTGGATAAAAGCTTATCATTGAGAGATTTAAGCCGTCTCAATAAAAATCTCAAAGGAATCAAAAAAGTATAATTTTAAAGTTGAATGAAATTTTAACAAAATTTGTTGCAGACAAAGCAAAAATAATCGCAATAATAAAATCCCGAGTTTTTAAAGAAAAACAATAAATTAAAGCTGTTTTATCAGAACTTTGAGTTGATATGAGCTGACAAGAAAGGTAAATTAAATTTAAGTGAATAAAATGGAAGAGAAAACTCGTGATAGCCAACACTTAAAAAAGATCGTTTGGGATAAAATCAATCAATTTCTTTTGCCACAAATTCAAAGTGTGTGATATGTGATTTTGACTTCTGGTCAAAATCTCACATATCCCTTAAAACCAAAAAAACAAAAATCAGTCTTTTTTTTAAATCACAAGTTTCAAATTTTTTTTGATTAATTATAGAAAAACATTTAAAGCTTAAAACACTTTTGTAATAAATCAAAAACTTTTTTTCACTAATTTTGATTGTTTTATGGCTTTTTCTTTTGTATTTTTATGTCTCACATTTTTTGCTTTTGTAATTTTTTTTCTTTGCATAAAAATTTTTTATCTTTCCCTCTTCTGCTCTTTCAAACGATTTACAATGGTGCCTTTTTTTCAAATCTTTTCTTCAACAAAAACTTTTTTTTTTCATTTTCGTTTTATGATTTTAAACTTTGACATATACACACACATATGTCAATCACTTCTTCTTTCCCTCTTTTCCTTTAGTTATTTATGCTTTTCTTTTTATGTTACCGGATATCAATAATCTTAAAAGATTTTCTATCCCTTTTTATATTACATAGAGGGGGGATAAGAGGAGTGAGATATCTCAAATGGGCCATAAGAATGAAGAAAAAGAGATTACGCTTCAACGAATACTTTTTTCTTCAAGTCCACTTTTTTCATATGCCAAAAATCGACGACGACGACGAAAAAGAGCAAAAAAACGACGACGAAAAAAAAAAGATTTGTATAGATTGTCATCGTTTCTTTTTTTTCGTAAAAAAAATAAAGTTGGAAGAAAGACTCAATCGAAAACAAAATATTACAATTTTGAGTGCATAAAAAAACGAAGGGAAGAATTTAATGATTGGTTGAATCATGTGAAGAGAAAGAAGTCCATTCATTACAGGTTTTTTTAAAAGGTAAAAATCGGGATGGTGACTTCCCCTCTTCTCTTCAAAATCAACATCAAAAATTTAACCTTCGATTCTTCTTTTTCAAAAAAACAACAAAAAAGGTGGAAAATGTTTTTTTCTCTCTCCACTTTTGAAATATATGAATCATACACATTATTTTTTTTTCTTTCACTTTTTATTTTATTTTTTATTTTTTAACAAACATTTATATTTTTGCACTTTTCTCTCTTTCCTTCTTTCTTTATAATTTTCGCATCATCTGCTCTCTGCATTTTTATTTTATTTAAAAGGGAAAAAAAGCCAAAAATAACAATCATCATTCAACAACAACAGCCCCCAAACACAGAAAAACAAGCCAATGAAATAGAAAAAAAGCAAAAAGTGACCAAAGGCTAAAATAAAAAAAAACTTTGTTGTATAAAGTCATAAATCCCCCATATATATTTTTTTTTCATTTTAGAAAGCCCCCAGTTTTTTTCTCTCTCTTTTCCTTCAAAAAATCTTAAGTCAAGTAAAAATAGCAACTGCAGCAAAAACAATAACAACAGGCAGCAGATAGATAGATAGAACTTAATTCAAAAATAGTGCTGCTGCCTGCCTTTGCAAGCTCCATTGCCTTCACTTCTTCTTCCTTTTGCCCTTTTTTCAGTAACAAAAAAATGTTGAGAGTGATATTTCGTAATAGAGAAGTGAGATGGAGAAAGGAAAAGAAGAAGAAGGATAGTTGAGAAAAACATATATAAAAAATTTTTTAGCCGACCAAACAACAAAACAACACTACTGAGCCGCAGCGCAGCACATTTGTTGTCTTTTTTTAAAAGGAGAAAGAAGATAGAAAAAAAAACCATGTGGAAGTCCCCAACAAAAATTCTGTTTTTCAAAGAGATATTTTTCCACACTTTTCCTCTTCTCCCTTATTTTGCACTCATCTCATACATACATACATACAAAAACTGGACTTTATGAGGTTTTCTTTTTCTCCTCTTTGATGGCTTATTTTTTTCCACCATAAAAAAGACAAGAACGAGAGTGAATAAGAACAAAATTAAACCAACGACCAACAACATTTTTTTATATTTTTAAATTACATTGAAAAAATATCAGAAGCAAAAAAAATACGATAGTTTTTAAAAAAGGTCAAAAGATTCATACAAAAAAGCAGCGTTTAAAGTGCGTACCGTTCTCAACACGAAAATGTACGACAGATTGTGGAAATCTCAAGGCTCTCTTTTTTTCAGCGCCATTTTTGGCCGTTGTCATTGCTCTGTTTTTTGATCTCTCTCTCATATTTTTTTTTCCTTCAATCTGTTTTTAAGATTTTTTTCTTCCTCTTTTTATTTGTTGTTTATCGTATATATTTTTTTTCTCTCACACACTATTTCCATCCCCCTTATCGTGTTATTATTATTATGTACGACAAGTGTAGCAATGCTCAAGAGGACATTCATCCCTCTTCTCTTTTTTTTATTATTCTGCACGCAACTATATTTTCGATTTTGTTTCTGATTTTTTAAGTATGCATTTTTTGCTGAAAAGCATATGATGTGAACGGTGCGGACTTGCATATATATAAAATTGCCGGAAGTATGCGTAATGTTAGTTGTGAAAAAAAATATTTCGTTGCTCTTGAATATTTTTTTGGTTGAGTTATCATCATCCCATATAATTTTTTTTGTATGAAACATAGATTTGATGTTTAAGGTACTATTTGCTTTGTTTGTTTTTGTAAACAATATTATGAAAACACAGCTGCTTTTTTTTAGATTTTTTTCCCCAAGCTTACATTCTTTAAACAGCTTTATTTCTTTATCCTTATTTTTTTGTTTTGTCTTTGGTCCCTCTACAATTATATATCTTTGAAAAATGCGCAACTAGTAAAAACGAAAACAGCAGCGCGCCTCAATACAAAATAGGCAAAACATCGCGAGTTTTTTTACACCGACGGTTGTTTTTTTCGTTTTTTTACGGGATAATTTTTGGCCCCTTTATAAAAGGCATTTGCAAAAATGTCAGATACCTTTACTTTTTTTGCGCCGTGTTTAAAGGAATGCAAGAACTTTAACCACCATTTTTTAAAGAACCGGTTTGCTAAAGACGCCCAAAAACACATTTTTTTGTTTACATCATCTGCATTTTGTATTGTTACAGTAAAATTTTAGTCTTACTTTTGCAGTGGTTTTTTTCGCCACCTACTTTTTTGCCTTGCTCTGTAGAAATTTGCTTATATTTATTGAAGACTAAACTTGAGTTAATTGTAAATCTAGAATGTATCAACTTGTTGACAAATTCTTGGTTTACCACGTGTTTATTACCTTTTTTCTTTGTAACATTAATATAGCCTTAGGCAAATTCTTCATTATTGCGGTCTTTGGTTCTTTTTATATTTTTTCTTCTTTGCTTATATATTATTAGTGTTGTTGTCTTTGCTATCGGGAACAGCTTTAGCCTTGATCATTAAAAGTTTCTTAGCTTTTTTTTCCGTTGTTAAAACAAATAAACATAACTTGTGAAGAGAAACAGCTGCAGAATCAAAACACTTGACATTGCGCACTGCTTTCCCCCTTTTATTATTGACATTAAAAGTTTTCATATTTGCTTTTTGAGATTGCTCTAACGTGACTTTATTGACGATCAATTTGCTTCAATTGATTTTCTTTTACAAATTTTAAACTTTTTTTCTGATTTTCAGTTATTTACTGTTCGCAACAAAAAAACAGGCGACCCCTTGAATTCTGAGTCACACACGGACGCGCGTTTGGTTGGGCAACTCGCCAGCTCCGCCCTTTTTTTGTTGTTTTGTTGAGCCCCTCCCACAGTGTGTTTGCAGCGATCGTTGTTTTTCTGAGTTAGTTTTAAAAACTGAGATGCCTTGGACTGTCGTGGCAGTTGCTTTTTTTTTATCATTTTGTTTACTGCGCCGTGAATTATTGACTTTTTTTTCGTTGAAATTATTTTACATTTGTTAATTTATCTTACTTTTTTAGTTAATACCTTATTAAATTGTAATAAGCTCTAATCAAAATGGCTAATCTTAATACTGGTTATCTTTCTACCAATCGGTATGTTTTTTACAGTTATGTATTTTTTAATCGGAAGTTTTTTCTAGTGGTGTCATCAAAATCCTTCAAGCTATTGCTGGTTTTATCATGTGCAGTTTATTGTGTGCAAATTGGTATGGAGGCCGTTCATGTTTTGGTGAAGGTATGTTTGACACTTCTGTTAAAATTTTTGTCTTTATTATTACATTTTTAGGACGTCTTGGATATGCTTCTGGTCTTAACTTTGTTGTTTTGATTATCAACATTGTTCTTTTCATCCTCAATTTGCTCAATCTTGCTGTCTGGAAACTTGAACGTATCTATTCCATCATTTGCACCATTCTTTTTGCTATTGCAACTGGTCTTCTTCTTTGGTATATGATTCAACATGAAAATTTCCATTCAACTCTTGTCATCACTGCTATCCTTCTTTTCGTCCAAACTCTTCTTTTCCTCTGGGATGTCAAGGTATGTTTATCTTTTTCATTCCATTTTTGGATTATACTAAAATAGTGTCTTTTAGATTCTCCAAGGTGAAAGCCCAAATTAATCTGATGATCGTTACCACAAGGAGGATTTTTTCCGTCCTAAACGTTTTTACGAAATCTCAGCCTTTTTTTATTGTATTAATGTTTCTTCTTTTTTTTTTGTTTTACGCAGCTTTTGTTTCAAGCAATTGTATCATAAGTTTGTTTCTCAAATTCTTAAAATTGTCAACTTTTGATGTTTAATTTTTTTTAATATTATCTGTGTTGACATTCGTTTGATGTTTTTATAAAAAATAAAATTTTAAAAAATATATCATGTGTTTTCATCGGGACAAAAAAATGGGGATTTGGTTGTAAATGGTCAAAGCTCAAGCTTTAATAAGATTGCATCCTGCATTAGTTTTATGGTGGAATTCAAATTCTTGAAATTTATTGAAATACAACTTGTTCATCAACATTCGATATATGCGTTTTATTTCTTCTAAAATAAACGTTTAATCATTGAGCTGAAAAGAAAAGTGTTTGAATTCACGTAATTCATTTGCGTTAATCGTAATCGTCTTCTTTTTTTCTCTCTCATCTTGTTTTTCTCCTTTTTTGGCTGCTGCTGCGGCTGTTTAATTACCAAAAATGGAAAGAAAAAGAAGAAAGAAAGAAAACAGAAACCATATCTCTTTATTTTCGTCCATCTTTTTTTGGCAATGGCAAAAAAACTCTAATTTGACTTTTTTGTTTCTCATTTTGTGCATTTTTTTCTTCGTCTTCTTCTTCCTCTCTCATGTGGTGGCCTTCAACAAAAAAGAAGAAGTACCACCATTGCACGGCAAAATAGGACCGCTTTGAAAAGGCATTTTTGAGTAAACAACCACGCGTTTTTTTTTTATCTTTTTTCTTTGATACATCTTTTTTCTGTTTTGTTTTTCTTTGCATTGAAATTGAACGTTATGTGGTGGAGAAAAGGAAAAAAAGAAGAGTAAAAGCAAAAGAGAAACATATACACTTTGATTTGGATTGTTTTTCAGAAAAAAAAAAGTGAGGAAGACCTCTTTCAATAACAACACTGATAACACGCCATTTTTTTAGACCATTAAAAATGGGTTCCTTCAGTATTGATTGTTTTTTTTGCCTCAGATCTGATCAACATTGAAAAGGTAGTATAAACTTGCATGTTTTTCAATGAAAAAAATTATTTGGGTCTAAAAAGAATTAAAGATTACATAACCGAAAGCATTTTTAGGAGGAGAAAAGAAAAAAATAGAAAAGCGGAGAAAAAATGCAAGTTTTTTTCAACAATTTTATTGAAAAAAATTTGGAGCATTAAAATTTTATTTGCGCGTGAAAAAAATATAATAATTTTTATTAAAACTCGTTATTAAAACTGGAACAGTTTTTTGATTGGTTTTGTAAAAAAATGAAAGAGTTTATTGGTAATAAACAAATATAATATATAATATATTAACATTTAACAAACAGCAGGACACGCTGCTGAAATTCTCTTTGTCTTTTGTTTATTATTTAAAGAAAGAAAATGTTCAGGTTCAAGTAGTAAACAAATAAAAAAGAAAGGGCCACGAATTCGGATTTCCGGTGGTATTCAAAAAAAGTGCTAAAAATTTGGACATTCAAAGTTGTAATAAAAATCGTTGCATTTGTTTTTTTAGTAAAAATACAGCTGCTTTTAAGCAAATCTAAAAATAGATGTTTTTAAATTTAAAATTGACAAGGAAAATTGTTAGTTTTTTAAAATAGAGACTTGATGGATGAAAACATTATTAATGCTTTTTACGTTATATTTACATTATTTAACAGAAAATATTATTTAGGAATAAATTCTAACGTTGGTGAATATTTTTTTACATAAAAAATTTTCAACAACAATAAACTGTAACAAAAGTTTATACTCATAAAATGGTAGTTGTTTATAAACAACTACAAATATTATAAAATATTCTGAAAAAATTTGCTTTTCAATCAAATAACTTTCTTAATTTTGATTCGGTATACAAACTTCAATTAATTTCTGTGTTGACTCTGTTTTATTCACATATTTATAAAAATATCATATTTTTGGCCAATTTTTTAAAAACAAAATCTGTACATGATTGGTTTTGTTTTTGAGAAATATGCAAATCTGTTCATGAAAGGTAAAATTGTGAAAAACAAAAAATCGAAATTTTAAAATTTGCAAAAAAGATTTTTTTCGAAACTGCATTTTTCAAAAACCGAAATACGATATTTAAAAATAAATACAGTACCCTGTCATGTACAGATTTGTTTTTCAAAAATATAACGCATCATGTACTGATTTTATTTTTAAAAAATTGGTCAAAAAATATGATAAAAATGTTTTTTTAAATATGTTTAAAATAGGCAATCATACAACACTAGAATTAATCACATGAAGAGATACAAAATAAATTATAGATGCCCAACGTGAAAAAGAGCCACTGTTATTTTGAGTAAAATTTATTTGAGCCAGTGTAATTTTAATTTAAATAAATCAAAAACTTTTATGCTCCGTTATTATATTTTGTATTTTTTTCAAGGACAACAAAGATTAGCATCATCAATTTCTTTAACATCAAAAGAAAAAATACCGATATCAAATTTAAGATTATCTGGTCAACTAATTTAATCATACTGTTCGATAACCCCTTGACCTCAACATTTTTTGCCATATTAAAGTGTAAACTTGTTCCACGTTAACCCTGTTTTATATAAACTTTAAAACATAAATGTAAACTTTGTACAGTAACTAAAAAACTAACTTTGAAAGTTTTATTTTTTGTAAACAACGAAAAACGCAACAAAAATATCCTACAGTACTACAATTAAATAAAACATAACAACCTTATTTTCTTATTAATGGATTTTCATCAAGTTTATCTTCACGTGTATGTTTGATAGTAAATCTTTTCCATGTAAAGTTTGGATCATTTTCATGTGAATGTTCAATAGATTGAGGTTCTTCAAGCTTTATTCCACCAGATTTTAAAGCACCATAAAAAGCTTTCTTTCGTTCACTTCTTTCAACTTCTTCGCCATCTGTTGCAGGAATACACCATAAAATTCCAGATTGTTTACATCTATCAGCTAATACTCTTCCAATATTATATGCAGCACTAACATCAACAGGACTATAAAAGAGGCAATAATTATTAGTTAAATATTATCAAGAAATATACCTATGTAATTGTTGAGAGATTAAAGGTTCACGAGTTGAAGCAGTTAAAACTACACCATTTTCAAAATGAGTAATATATGCATCAATATGATTTTTGAATGTTGCTAAAGTTGCTCTAAAATTTACAACAATGTAATCCATATTTATTAAACAAAAAGAAACATACTTATAATAGAAATTCTTTTTATCTTTCTTTTTTTCAAAATCCCATCCAGTTGGACGTCGCTGTACTTTTGTAACTTCTAAATTCCTTTGGTTTTTATTAATAAATGTTGTAAGAAATTTTTTAGCCGTTGACATTTTTGTAGCAAACTAAAAGCAATAAAAAGATATAATAGTTTTGAATGTGATTGAAAAATATTAAAAAATGTTCATTAACATTATCAACACGAATTTTTTTTTGTTTTCTTCTTTTTGCAAGTTGCGCGCATTTTTGCAAAAAATGTCATTTTTTCATACAGTGACAGGGAATACTTTTAAATCATTCATTTTTTTCATAACAATATGAAAAATTAAATTTTCTGTTACAATTTGTAATCGAATCCCCTCAATTTTTTACGCTGATTTCAAAAATGTCACTTTTAGAAAAATATTTTCCAGAGCAGAGTGCCGAAAATCCCCAACAAATTTGAAAAAAAAAAACGATTTTTTTTGCAAAAATGCGCGGAACTTGAAAAAAAAAAGAAGAGCAAAATTGTGGAAAAAACTCGTTGTGCTTTATTGCTACTGTAATCCGATATGAACAAAAAAAATTTTATGATTTGCTAATTACAAAAATAAACATTTATAAACAAAACAGAAACAAGATTTAATGAGCATCATCATAACGTGGACGTTTACGCGTAGCAGAAGAAGTTTGTGAAACAATTTCAATATCAGAATCTGATTCATTTGCAGTTGTACTTGCGCTAGGTCCATCATTGTTCGAAGTGCGAGCAGGAGGAGTTGGAGGTCGACGAAGAGGGGTTGGCGGTCGACGCCTTGGTGCTACAGGAATAAGATAATCAGATTCATCATCCATCAAATTTGGAGATCTCGGAAGTGGTTGAGGAGGTGCTTGATTAGTACGAGAAACATAAGATCGAACATTTCGCATAAATGATCCTAAGCCATCAAGGATATGTGATCGATCATTTAAAGCAACATTATCATCATCATGAAGAATAGATGGTGAAAGATTTCTTGTTCGATATGAATTTGAAGCAGGTGGTGAACGGCTTCTTCTTAAATTTCTGAATGAATTTGATGGAGGAAGAGGACTTCTTCGTAAACCCCTGAATGAAAAAGATGGAGGAGAACGGTTTCTTTGAGAATTTCTAAATAAAAGAGATGGAGGAGGAGAAAAAGTTTCTGTTCTACGGGATTCCAAAATTGAACTATCAAAAATTGATGAAGGATTTTGGTAAATTTGGGATGGACCTAAAACAAGAAAAAATATTATTTCCAAAAAATGAAGGAATTTTATTAATTGGAATGGATCCAAAAATCTTACGTGTAGTTAGACGAGCTGTACGAGAACTAGACGGAAGTAAAAGATCAGGGTGTGCAAAAATGTTATCATTATCTGAATTATTATCGTCATTACCGCCACCACCACCATCACCACCTTCTTCATCATCACTAAGAACAATTGGATCAATAACAATAGGATCACTATCATTATGTATAACACTATCGTCATTTGCATCAATTGTAATAACTTGTGGAGTAACAGGTGCAGGAGGGTTTGTTGCATTTCGTCGAAAATATTCTGTCCTCATATTATCTGCCCATTGTTCCAGAGGTCTACGTGAATGTCCTATTGTAATTGTTTCATTCAAAAATTCAACATCATTATCAGAATCATTTTGAAAGTATGACCGTATATCAGAAGCACTACCACGAACTCTATAATTTGTTAATAGTAAATAAAGGCTACATTTACAAACATACCTATATTCGCAATTTTCATCATAAACTTCTAATCTTTGACCCGAAGAAAGAAAATGTGTAACATTATTGAGAAAATGTAAAGGATGTTCAACACCCGATGAATGAAGTTTACGAAGTACAGAAGTTCTAACATTTCGATCATTTGTTTTTAAATATTTAATAATTAAATCCATATATGTACTAATATCAATAGCATCTCGAGCAATAATAGCTGTTAATTCACGAAGAACAAAAGGAATTAAACGTCTTCGAAAAAGTGCTTCATTTGCAATAATACCATGGGAGCTTGAATCTGCAGGAAATCTTGGAGATAAGCGTGATCGGGGTGATAAATTTGCTGTATAAACAAGTCGACGAAATTCAGGAGTATTATAAATTAAACTTCTGAAATAACGTACATAAGATAAGTTTTAACAATTCGAAGTACAACCTTTTGCTTCGAGTATTCATCATATTTCTTAAAACAGTTAAATTACGAACTTTTTCTTCAAATGAAGTTCTTTTTTCTTCTACCTGTTCTTTACTGCAAAATAGTTTTATTAAATTACTTTTTACTTCAAAAGGTAAGGATAAGCATACGTAAGGATACCATCAGATTCCAAATTTCTAAGCCGAATTGTTTTATGATACAAAGATTCAATTGCTTCTTCAATGCAACGCTTTTCAACATTTAATGGAGAATAGCTTTGTTCTTCCAAAAATTTCATTTCATAATCAGTAAGCAAATCTTCAACAGTTTTTCTAAATTTAGGTATGATATATCACAACGTATAATATATTTTACGCTGTAGTTTATAAATTTAAACTTACTCATCACCATTAACTGAAATATAATCAACAGGAAAATTTTCAGGCAATGGTGAAAGATCATGCTTAATTTTATTGAGATGTTTTTTACACATTGGACAGCTAGGATTTGTAAGAAGCCATTGATTTATACATTCATAGCAAAAGAAATGTTGACAACAATCTAATATTGTTGGATCTTTTAATTGTGTATCAAGGCAGATAACACATGCAGCACCTTGATAAGTTGGAGATTTAGATAATTGAGGTCTCACATCTGTACCAGATTCAAGAGACATTTGAGGTTCTACATCTGTATCACCTTGATGAGACATTTGTACAACAGTTCTCTCTAAAATCAATAACGATAAGAAATAAAACGGTGACAACTGGATTGGATAGAAACGAACAAAACTGAACGCGAACACGGATGTATTTATGAGATGAAAAGACTAAACATGTCTGTTGAAAATGAAAAGATAAAATTTTAAAGTAAAGGAATGTATGTAATACGAAATATGAAATTTCTTAACACAAAAAATCAGCAAAAAAGAATTTTACATAGGAAAAGAGGTCTCTTGTTAAGTTCCCCAAAACTTATCCGTAAGGACACCAACGCTTATAGGTAAGTTAGAGTGAACTCTTGAGGAGAATTTTTGTGGAGGGATCTTTTTTTATAGTGATATCAAATCAGTGTTGTGTCGGACATTTTTTTCGACTCCGGCTCCGAGGCTCCGGTGCAGTAGCCGCAACAGCAGTGCATCAAATTTAAAAAACTCAAAAATCTCAATTCTTACCCCAGGTTAAGAAATATCTCGATAATAGAGTTGGTTACCTGGATTAAATGTTTGATGATGTGCAGGTTGTTGCATTCCAACTGTAGAAAAATATGGTGATTGTTGTTGTAAAACAGGAGAATTCTGTTGAGGTTTCTGTTGTTTTTGTTGTGAAAGATGAATACTTTGTTGACCATTATGTGATGCTTCATCTGGATTCGATAAACGTTGTGAAGCTTTAAATTCGGACACTTGAGGTGGTGGTGGTACTTCATCACTTTGCTGTCTCGGAAATTCAAATGGATTCTGTAAAATTAATTTTAAGTATAAATTGCTTTTATACTTTAGAAATATCACTTGTAAAATAAATTTTGAAGGAAAAAGCTGTTTTTCATTTCTAAGTAATCCAAAAAAACCATTTTTCAAATTCTCCTTATTTTTTTCACCAAATGGATCAACTGCAGCAGCTGATTTATCATAAACAGAAATATCTGTAAAAATATTTTTAATATCAATAAAACTGACAAAGGTAAAACTAACGAAGAGAAAAAGTGCTTTTGTTGGTTGTTGAAGAGCTGAATTCCTTCTTCCATTGTTTTTCTTCTTCAGGCTTATTATTAATTTTCAACCATTCAAAAGCTTTATCCGGTGATGATATCTTTTTTCTTTCTTGAAAATAATCAGATACTTTAGAATCTGGTAATTTTGCTGTTGCTGCAGTCAGTGTTACCGAGCTGCCGCCGCCTGCACCGACTTTTCGAAAGATCATAGAGAAAAAAGCCACACATAATAAAGATAATAAAGAAAATGCTTTATTATCTTTATTATTACTGTAGCTTCCTCAAAAAATCAACGATGCTTATGTTTTTGGGAACTGCAGCAATTTCTTTACCATAATTTTTATCGTTATATGTTTTGCTACAAAATTGGACAGGAATAGAAGTTGGAAGTTTAGGGCTTTGATTCAAATTCAGATTGGAATATTGATTTCGATCATTTGTTTGAGAATTATCATTTACAAAGCGTTGCTGCTTATCTTTGATAACCACAAACTTATCGCTTGTTTCCATCTAAAATATTTAATTTTACATAATTATTTCAAATTACTAATAAACACAGCTTTAGAGAGAACAATTTTTAATTCGAAATTTTAAAGAAATGCGGAAAAAACAAATAGGCTAGACACTGGTTTTTGCTTTTGTACATTTATTATTGACTAAAACAAACACTCTCGTTCGTAGCATATTTCACAATTTTTTATGGGGAAACTTAGAAGATATATCTGTTTTCGATAAAAAAAAGTAAGAATGATGCAATATTATTGATTTTTAAAAAACAGTGCATTTTAGAGAAAGCTAAATGTCAGCAATGTTAAATGAATTATTCATCCAACAAAATTCTTTTGATCAAAAATTATTCATCATTCGATCATGTGGTGCCATTAAAAAAAGAAGCAAAACTATGTTGCAACCATAATATAAAACGTGAAAAAAGAAAAATTTTCAACTAAAAAGCCTGCCGCCGCTGCCGTTGGCAATGAATGCATTTACACTCTTTATTTTTTTGGCTTAAAGCACAATTGCAACACACTTAAAGCACTGTTATTGCGTTTTTATGGAAAAATTTGGTAAAAGCAGGATGCTTTTTTGTAAATGCATTTTTTGAAAACTTTTTTTTTTCACATTTTATATGTATGATTTAAGCTATTGTTTTTACAAAACTGTCAAAAATTTTTAACAAAAATTCTGTTTTATTTAAATATCTTTAATTTACAAATAAAAAAAACGACTTATTTACATATTAAATTTTCGTTTTAAGATGTAATAATGGTTTTTGTTGTTTCAAAGATCTGTCTTTTTTAAAATTATAATATTTGTGTTTAAAACCGAATTCTTTCTTTACTTTTCATTTTCTGACGTCAATAAAGTTGTTTTTTCTTTCTTTCAATAAAATTTTTTTGTGCTAGACGAACGTTTTTTTAAAAGCTTTGTTATATCCGTTTTTTAAAATACCAGGCGAAAAAAAATGTAAAAAAAGCTACAATCACTTTGCTTTCTCTTTTTTCTAAACAGACAAATTTCATCAAAAAAAATTTAAGAAAGAACATATAGAGTTTTGATTGCATTACAAAAGAAAGCAGCAGCTTTTTAATGGTTAATAATGAAAGGAAAAGAAGAAGATTCTCAAATATCCCCTGCCATTTTCCCAAAGGAAGGGGGTAATCTGGTTTTGGCATTAGCAACTGCAAGCGGCAGTCTGCAACAAATAATATATAACAAAGCTATTTGAAACACTAAAAAGCCTGCCGCCGCTGCCGTTGGCAATAAATGGCTTTTTTCCCTTTTCATTTTAAAAAAGAAGAAAAAGAAGAAGATCACAAGCGTATTATATGTCGTCTTCCAAAAAGAAATATGCATAGTTAAAGCTTGCTTTTAAAAAAAAAATAGAGGGAGAAAAACTAGCCGTTGACGGACAAACTCGAGCAAAGCAAAAAAAAAGTGGAAAAAAAATTTCCGGCGGCGGTTTTTGCGTGTCGCGTAAAAAGCCGTTTTTCACAAAGTCGCCGCTTTTTTGCATTTACGGCAAAAATATATGGCTCTTCTTCCTTTTTTTATGGTTATAAAAGTCTTTTTTTGCCATCTCTTTTTTATTTTTTTTCTATCTATGGGCTTTTGTTTCTCATCAATTTTATGCTTAGCTTATCACAAAGTAAAACTACTTTCAAGTAAATAAACTGGCTCTTTTTTATAAATTTTTTTTGATTAAAATAGAAATTGTGGTTATAATTCCTATCCTTAAAAAAACTTTCTAAAAGGTTAATACAAAAAACTTGCACAGGTTATTACTGTGCTTATTTTTTTTACTTTTGCTGGTATTGTGTTATGCTTTTATAAAATAAAGTCAAATTTGTTGGTTATTTGCCCTACAATGGTTGACTAAAGTAGTTTTCAGTATCGTTTTTTCTTCATTTATCTGTCTTTTAAAATAAGCTTTTAAACAATAAATGGAACCTCTTGATCAATGTAATTGAAAGTTACTTGAACGATTTACAGTAAAAACTGGCTTTTTGAAAAAACCAAATTTTTTTGAAACCTTTATTTCTTTAGGAAAAAATGATAACTTCAAAAATTAAATTTAAAAGATGCAAAACAAATTGTTTTCGAATTTTGTCATTAATAAAAAATCTCGAGATAGAAATGTGCTTTAATATCTTTTCAAATACTACAGTTATCAAATACTGTAGAAGCTAATTATAAAAAGAGGTGCATTTCAATGAAAAATGTTTGGTATTCTTTGTTCTATCAAAACAGACAGCAAAATGCTTTTGTCAATGATTTTTACTACCGTAATGTTTTGTTATTTAAATAATTGAATTAAATTAACATAGCCTTATTTTAAATGTTTTGTAAACTGCCTAAAATTAATTTAGTATATTTTTTGTATGCTCTACAATAAATTTATTTTGCAATTATAAACACATTTAATCAATTTCATTTTTGTTTCGATCCGATAATTAGCAATTTATAAAAAACGCATAAACGATCCATTAAAAACACAATTTTGAATATTATTATTATTTGACCCAAATTTTTAATCCATAAAAATCCCTCTCTCTGTCTTTTTTTTACGACAAATGCCCTTTCTTTTTTTCCAATATTGTTTTTAATGTTTGTAATTCATCTTTATTGAAAATGTCTCCGTTTATGGTCAACCAAAAAAAACTCTCCCATTTATCAAAATAAAAGCATTTCTGCTTTTCCCAAATCGAGGCTATTTGTTGCATTTTTTTTTTGCTTTTGCTTTCAAAAAAGATATAACCCAAAAGTAGAAACATCGTTTTTTCCATGCTTTAAAGTTTTATATCCATTTTTAAAACTGTCAACTTTTTTTTAACTTTGGCTTCAAAGATTTCTTTTTTGTCTCTCAAAAGACCATTCCACAAGAGACTCGTTTACGTATAAAAAAACAAAGGCACATATTTTTTTGATGTTTTTGCGATAACGGTTTTTTTTGGCATTTTTTTTATTTTACTCTTTTTTTGATATTTTTTGATGGGATAATTTTGAAAGACATAAAATAAAAAATCTCAACAGTAAAAAAAGCGACTTTTTTTAACTTTTTTATTTCTGAAATTGGCTTTAAATCCTATTTTTATTTCATTTTTCCATTTAAAGCTTTAAAGAGTTATTATTATTATTATTATCCTTTACCCATGAGAGAGAGAAAGTAGAAAAAGCTTTCAGAAGAAGCAGTTAGGGGCACACTTTTTAAGTGGATGTCATGTCTCATTTATTTATTCAAAAATTGTTTTTAATTCTATACTTTTTCGAATAATAAATAACAGTTTGTTATTTTCGACCCTTTTTCTGTCATTAAAAAAAGCTTTTTTACATTTTTGCTTCTTTTAACGCCTTCCGATGAAGAAAAAAGAAGTGTTCGTTTTTTTTGCTACATATTTTTTCGAGGTCGTGTTTTTTTCTTCTGAAGCAACAACATCATTTTCGTCCACTCAATTTATACATTCATACTTTTTTTATATTTTCCGTGTGCGAGTGTCCATTTTTTGTTTTTCCTTCTTTTTCTGTTCCGGAGAAAAACGAAAAAAAAGGAGTGCAACTGTTGTTGTTCGTTTTCGTTCATTCGTTCTCGACTACTTTTTTTTGCAACAGAAAAACAACAGCAGCTTCAAACAATAATATTCTTTGCTCACTAAAAAAACGGGTCCAACTTTTTTAGATTCAATATACTTCCCTTTTTCCCTCCTTCTTCGTCGAATTTTTTTCCATAAAATACATTTTTAAACACTACCAAAAAAAGGAAAGAGAAACTTTGTAAACGATAAAGAATTGATTTCCAAATTCAATGGTTTTAACAAATTATTTATGGACGAATGTGTAACATTTTTAAAATTTAATTTTTTTTATTCAAAATATTAAATGGCAACGATAGTAAGTTTTTTCTGCTAATTTTAACAAAATTTTGTTACTATATTATCTTTATTTGCATTGGCTAATTTAGTTTTTCAAAAATTACTGTAGCGAAAACAAAAATATCTGTTTTGGCTATTCTAAATCCTTCTAAAGCATTTTTACGATCATTAAAAATATTAAGAATCTTTTTTCTCAGCATCGAAAAGCTGAAAAACATATTTTTGCTTTATTTTTACCCTTAAAAACTTACTCAAGCGGGTGTTAATTAAATCCTTTTTTCTTCCTTCTTTCTTTTTTGCATTTTTCAAAAATAAGAATTTATTCTGCTTGATTACTTTTTTCTACTTTGCTGAAATCTGAAAAAAGGCAAAATTTTACTTTGGATTATAAATCATTTGAAAAAATTAACCTTTGAACTTTTTCTTGGAATTTAAATTGAATAATTTAAAATTGAAAAAAAAAGCGTTTTAAACTCAATTCTTTTCAACACAAAAGAGAAAAATGGGGGAGAAGGAAAAAAGCAATTATTTTTCAAATAAAAAAATAAATGTGTTTTTGTTGTTTAAAATTCAACAGCTTCGTTTTTTTAGGTGACAAACGCAGTTTATTCGACATTTTGTCACTTTTTATGGACTTTAATTTTATTTTCACAAACTGTATTTGCCGGTCAAAGGCATGGTGATCCATCAATTATTCAAGAAAGTGTAAGTTTCATATTTGTTGTCTTTGAACAAAAATACAAAAGTAATCGAAATTTTTTGAAAAAAATAAATTTTGATTAATGAAATTTTTATTCATAAATCTAATTAGAATAATTCAAGTTAAATCCAATTTTTTTATATCCCCTGATTTATTTAGGATCCAAATTCCCGATATATGTGTAAAGGGCAACTCGGTGATTTTGCGGCATGTACCTGCATGGAAGCTGCATCCGAAATTTCATGTATTAATGCACAATTTGTTGATGGTTGGTATTAATACATGAAATTTTTTTTTAATTTAATGAAATATATTTAATAATCTTTTTAGCAGATGTTTTTTTACATATAAATGGATTTTATAAATCTATAAATAAAATAACATTTCATGGAAATAATTTTCAAGATTTACCAAATCGCCCTCTCTTTGGGGATGTTGAACATCGAAATTTACATGTCTTAAACATATCTGCAAATTATATTGTTAATTTAAATTCCAATGCACTTCAGGGAATGCCAAATATTCGGGTACTTGATTTATCAAATAATGAAATAGTTTTGAGACCGCAGGATGTCAACTTTTTATCACATACACCTTTAATTACTCATGTAAGTTATCTTTTTTGCTCAGAGCATGATAGTTCCTTTCTTCCATTCGAGACCGTTTTTTGTCTCACCACGATGGTTTTTCTTTTTTCAATTCAAGATTAATTCCGTTTATTTTTAGTTATATTTTCGACGAGCTTTTACATCAACGGTAAATCGAACAAAACAATTTGATTTAATGATGCAATTATTTTCAAATGGAAAATTAAATAACCTTCTATTTTTGGATTTAAGTTATAATTATTTAACTTCTGTACCATATTCTCTTACGTGTCCATTTCCATCTTTGAATACATTGGATTTAAGACAGAATATGATGCGTACAATTACAATGAATACAACATGTTTATCTGGGATGAATACAATTGATTTATCACAAAATTCTTTTCATGAAATGGATCAAAATTTTAGAGAAAATTTTGCAAATTTATTACCAAATGATATGTTAATAATGAGAAATTCATTTCATTGTGATTGCCATTCATCCCCATATATTCAATGGATTCGATCTACAGGAGCTGTAAGTTTAAATTGAAAATCGTATTTGATTTATTATAATTTCGATTTTTGTAGATTCGTGGTAAGAATTTATTAACATGTGGAAAAGCATCACCAGAAAAATATCGCGGTGCTCGATTGGTTGAAGTTCCATTGCTGCAATTGGATTGTTCTGTAAGCTTAAATTCTGCAAATCCGTTAAATCGATTTTCTGTAACATCGATTTTTGCTTTAATTTTTGCAACAAAACTTTTATTGTTTTTGTAAAAAATTTGCTTGAATTCCGGTTATTAATTTTTATTATTATTGTTTGCTTTCTTTTTTTTTGTTATTATTGCTTTATTTAAAAAAAATAAATTTTTATTGTTAAATTAATAATGGTAACGCAATTTTGTCATCGATATACCTTCTTAAAGCAAAGTGCCATACTCACATAATAATAAAATTGACAATTTAACAAACAGGCTTGTAAGATTACAAAATTGTGTTATATTTAATACAAAATATGTTTAACATATTTTGTATTAAACTGTGACATTTGTCGAGCACCAACTATCACGGTCCCAAAAAAAAAGCCCGAAAAAAAGAGCCCCAATAAATCATCCTAAAAATTTATCCTCAAAAGTCACGGTCCCAAATAACGGGACGCAAAAACGTCATTGCCTCCTAAATTTGTTTCCAAAAATGATAAACATTTTTTAAAAAAATTTCTGTTCACAAAAAAAATCAAAACAGAAGAATTAAAGTTTTTTAAAAAAAAGATGTTTCAAAGATGGTATTTCCTCTAAAATATTCAAAAACACAGAAATATACAAAACATAACTTTTATAAATTATAAAAGTACAAAAGACATAACATAACATATTAAAAGGAAAAATTATTCATAAAAGAAAAAAAATTTTTTTAAATTATTTAGAAACTTCTTTTCCATCTTCATTATGAGGTTTGAGTTGACAATAAATTTCCCAAGGAAGTCTTTCACTTCTTTTTTGAAGATCAGGTTCATGCATGTTAGGATTAGGAAGTAAGAGACGTTTAAAATTGGAAACATTCCAGAATTCACCAACAGCTTTAATTGCAAAACGATAAGTTTTTTGTTCAACTAAAATTTTTAAAATTTATAAAAAAAACATATTTACGACAAAAACTTACTTCGTGGTTCAGGTTTATACTTAATTGCAACATGAGTGCATCCACATTTCTTTGCAAGTTTTTCCAAAAGTTCTTCCCAAATTTCTTCAACTTCCATTGGCAAATCAATTGTAAATACTTCATCTTCAAAGCTTTTTCTTTCACAAATGGTGCCACCAGGCAAACAACGAAAGAATCGATTAAATGATATTGGATAAAGTGTTTGAATGGCTTCATAATAAAGCATTAAACAATCTTCTTTGGTGAATTTTCGATTTGTGACAGGATATAAATTGATAAGTTCAGATGAAGTAAATTTTTGAGTTGAAATATACTGAAGAAATTTCAAGAAAATTCTTCCAATACCACCTTCAAGAGCATCCAAATCAACAGAAGTTAAATTAAGAGGCTATAAAAAATCTTTTGTAAAAAAATACAATGTGGTAAAAAACATACTTTAATGCAAGATTCACCAGTTAAGCGTCCAGTTACAAAAAGAATGACAAGAGCATCCAAAACTTTTGGCAAAATTCGATCAAGCCGATGTTTGTTACTCCAACTTCGAACAAAGAAAAGTAATTTATCAAATCCTAAAAAATATATAAATGTTTATATCAAAAACGTTTACTTCAAAAAAAATTTTACCTTTACATATTTGACAAATTCGAGCTGCAGGATAACAAACTTCTTTATTTGATTTTTTATTATTGTATGCATCATTCTTATTTTTGACGAAAGAAGCAAATTCATTTTCGTATTTTGTTAAAGTGATGAGATCATTGATTTCGGCTATTACTAAAACGCGAACCAATGCGAACCGCGAATCGTCGCGAATCGCGAACCTGATTCGCGATTCGCGACGATTCGCGGTTCGCATTGGTTCGCGTTTTAGTAATAGCCATTGATTTCTTTAGACAATTTATTTTCCAAAGAAAATGGTGAAAACCTTTTCTTATCCAAATCTTTATCAGAATACAATTGTCGATTAATCATTAAAATATCGGCAATAAACCATGGAAATGATAAATGAGTTTTATCCGAATACGCAATTCGATAAAATGCTGATGCCTTCTTTCTGAGTTCAATACCAGGTGAAACAACAGTTCTTGAAAAAATTTCACTCATTTCAGGATGACAATTATTTTGATCAATAATGGAATTTCTTTCAATACCACCAAATTCATCAAAAAATTTGATTCGAAGTTTTTCATAAATCTTTGTTAATTGTTTTTCAATAATATATTGAGTATTGAACATTGTGGTACTATTTTCATTACGTTCAGATAAGCGTCTTTTAAAAGATTTGAAATGATTTGAAAAGATTTCTCCATCATTTTGAAGACCATAAGTGTTTAACATATTTTGAATTAAAGCAGAATATTCTTTATAAACCTCCATAGCTTGAACTTCATAAATTTCATCACCGGGAACAACAAGAGATGGATCAATTTCAATTAATTCAGGATTCAATTCAAGTTTAAACGTGTCTGTAATTTCAGAAAGACGTTCATGCATTTGTCCCAAAATTCTTTCACTTCTATATATCGGTACAGTAGTTTTAAACATAAAATTTGGATATCTTTCAACACGTTCTGGTGGCATTCCATTTGAAGATTCTCTTGTCAAAGGGATAGGCTTTATTCCACTTTGTTGAAAATTACGAGCTTGATAAAGTTTTTGAGATATATTTGAACATGTCTGAAATAAATAAAACAATTATTCATTTAAACTAATATAAAAAACATACATCGCTAAATATTCCAAAGAAATCAGAATTTGCTAAATGTGCATTGGCAACGGATCCAACACAATCATCGCTAACATAATTTTTGAATATATCAGCCATTAATTCATAATCTTCTTTAGCTTCAGGCAATTCTGCTGCAGTTGATATATTTTCATTAGTGGCAGATGGTTCAGCAACATGTGGACTTAGTGGTATATATGTAAAAGGAACTTCATTATGATGAATGAATAATTGAGGATCCCAGATTACAGTAAATTTTTCTTCATCAGCAAAATCAGAACCACAAATTTCATTATGATTTGGCCGTTCACCATCTCTTGAGAAAACAACAACATCAACAAGATCAGCAAATCCTTCAACATCAACAGCTACAAAAAAAAATGTTAGAATAATGCATATTAAAAAAAGTAATAATACCTTCAAATAATCGAATATCGCCTGGTACAGTTGCAGATTTTTTAGAAATCATAACACGACCTGTAAGTGTTGTTCTTTCGGCAGCTTGAGTAGGAAACTTTGAATCAATATTATTTGTATAGCGGATATAAACTTGTCCAGATTGCAATACACCTAAAAAGTTATATTTATAAATAGTTACAGTATATTAAAAACATTTTACCTGATTCATCGATACATCCAAACATCATTCTTGCCTTTGTTGCAGGAATTTGAATTTTCATTTTATTACTTAATTGTCCTAAAAAGGTTAACAATTTACAAAGATTGCAAAAAATACATTTGACTTACGTAAACGAATCAAAGCAGATGAACGAAGCATTGAACGAAAGAATGGTTCTTCAGTAATATTAAATCGTCCAAAAAGTTTTGAAGGGATCAATTTTTGATAATCATTTAATGCAGCACATGCAGATTTATTGTCAATAAGAGTTGAAGAAATGTCTTCAATATTATTATCCAAAAGTTCAAATAATCGATTCTTGACATTTACATGGATTTCAGCATCTTGTGCTTTAGAAACCTAAAATAAAACTCTATATTTTAAAAACAAAAATTATTCAGTATAAAGAATTTACCTGATCCAAAATATTGATCATTGGTTTATTCAGAGTTACAGAAGTTGGAAAAGAAACTCTTAAAAGTTCAACAAAATGTGGATGTGTTTCAGCATCAGTTTCAAAAAGTTTTTGAGATGATCGAAAAATAATTTTTGGACGTTGACCTTTGGTGATATCTGGTTCTGCTTCATAATAGTCACCAATAATATAAAAGACATCAAGTACAAGAATTCCCTTATATCCACGATATATCATTTGAACGCAAGAAGGCGTATAATCTGGATATCCCAAAGCTGAAGCAATATCTTTTGCAAAATCTAAAAAAGCTGATCGTAAAGACATTTTACATTTTTTTAAATCCATTACCTTTACTCATTATGCCGACGCCATCAGTAAAGATATATCGTTCATTATTTCGATTTACACCGCCAACATGATCCATAACTTCCCAATATTCTACAGGATGAAGTGGAATAGACCAAGATTGTGTTAAAAATTGTCCAAAATTGGTCATGGATTTTTGAATAGATTCTGTCGGAAAATCACCAAATGTATTTTTGAATTGTTTAACTTCTTCATGTGTGCCAGCCATCAGAAAGCAGCCATGATCACGCATTTGAGAATCTGATGATCCCAAATATGAAAATGTTCGCACTAAAATTTGATAAAATATGTAATTTAGAAAATTATGTAAAAATAAAAACATATTTCCAAATATCTTTGATTCTTTCAAAAAATTTCCAACAGTGTTGTGAACCAATGTCCGTTGAGTGCCAAATAATTTGGAATCATTATCATCTCGAAATAAAACACATATAAAGTTATCACTTTTAGATGCTCGAATGCAACGATTTGCCATAATCATTTCTGGATTAAATAATAATGTACGAGTTGGAGTACAAACAACCTTAAAAAACAGCGTTAACAAAAACATATATAAAAAAAATAATACCTTTCGAATTCGAGTATAACCATCAGCAAGCAAAAGTTGAATTAATTCACAAGCAGATTCATAATCAGGTTGATCATCATAAAATTGATTAAAAAGTCCAATCGGTTCAGGAAGATCCAATAAACGATCGATTCTATCAAGCATATGTTCCAAAGCTCTAACCGTTTTTGTGATAGCTAAAAGAATAAACTGTTAAACAGAGATAAGAATATATATTAACTTGCGTTTATCAGGATGATCTATAAGATCTTTTTCATATTTTTGAACAACAAGTCTTAAAAATTTTTTGAAGCATAAATCCGGTTGTCGAAAGAAGTAATCACAAATTTCTCCACCACGAGATGTTAATGCTTGAACAGCATAAAGAAGTGGATACCATTCATCACCATTCTTAAGCTTTTGAAGATCTTCAGGTAATAGCTTTTCAAGATCTTCAGGATATTCAAGTAAATTAGGTTCATAGAATCGACGTTTGATATAAGTATTACAGGGAAGATCTCGAAATTCAATATCATGTCCAGTAAGTTTTTGAAGTCTACCAAAGCAATCTAACAATTGGGGTCCATCAATATCATAACATTCAATTGAAAAGCAAGAATTTAAGGAAACATCTTCTTCATTTACAAGACTTCTATTCCATGTTACATATCGATCACGAATCCAATATTTCGAATTGCCATCATCTGAATTTTCTCTTCTACGACGAGGATGAACATATGGTGGATTATCAAGTTGGAAAGTTAAAACTGCACCAATTCTTCCATCACCAGTATGACAAACATAAGCAGTAATACGACGAATTGAAGAATATTCTACTGTAAGTTCAACAACTCGAGGTCCTTTAAAATTATGATCATAGAAATATGTTGAAAAAGCTTGATGATCATGTTCAAAAAGTGATGCCATATTATAAGAAATTCCTTTTTGCTCAGTCAAAAACTGTTGAAGGATATCACTTTCTTCTCGATCAGAATGTACTGATATAACTGGATTGAAGGAATTTCGCTTATAAATATTTCCAAATACAACTTTATGTACAGGAAGTACACTTTGAAGCCTACAAATATCAATGCAAAAATACTGTAAACAAAATCATCAAAGAAAAAACATACGAAAAATTTTCAGGATAAACATTTTTTTCATGTAAAGTAAAATGTACGGTAGCAGTTTTATCCAACTTGTTACAGAAGCCAGTGTTACTCTTGTATTCTTTTTGAATTTCATTTAAAACATGAGTAATTTCTGCCAATGTTGCACAAAGTCTATGTTGTTTAAGATCATCAGTAACACTTTTCATTTCATAAGCATATTGTATTTCATCACGTTCTCCCAAAATATTATTGTAATGAGCATCAAAATGTTGTGCAGAAATCTTTTTAAGATTTTCAATATTCGTAAATTGATGTTCAATGAAAGCCTAAAAATGACATAAAAGTTGTACAATGAACTATTGGTCATGCTCGAAGATGTCTCCGGCAGTGTTCTGCTTTGCCCCGCCCCGGGGCGCCCGCAGCAGTCCGCCCGAGGGCGGGGCGCCGGCGGGTAAAAACACAAAAGCAGAACACTGATCTCCGGACATGACAACATCGAATAGCTCCAGATGGAGACCCAACAATCTTTTAAAAATTAAACGTAATAATTATTTAAAAGAAACCAACCTTTTCAAATCGTTGTAAATATTCAGGAGCATAACCCCGGAAGGTAAGCTTACAGCGAATCATAGTTATCAGATAGATTGATAGTACACGTTATCTGAAAACAGAATTAATTATAATCAATAATATAAAGCACGTAATAAATTAATGAAGTTTCACGCAAAAATATGGTAAACAAATCAAGAATATTGTTGCTAGGTAAAACACTTAAAACGAGCAACAGAGGTTGGTCAAAAGTAACTTAAAGATCTAGTAGGTGGTAAACGTTAAAATATTAAAATATTTTAATTCATTTGTAAAGTTTCACGTAAAAATACTGCACAGATTAACAAAAGGATGAAAAAACTTTAACAATGAAAAAAAAATTTTATTTTTGAGGAAAAAAACATACTTTGATTGGCAAGTAGTTTGTTAAAAGTCGTTGCGAGAACCAAAGTTTATTTGAAGTTTTTAAATGAAAAAGCGACACGGTTGTTGGACATTTTTATTCGTAAAAATCGAAAAAAAAGGATAATTTGAATTTTTAAATTTTTTGTTAAACCGGCAGCAGTTGATAAAATTCCGATGAAAGAATTTAAATTTGAACAATCTTATTTACCATTGTTACACAATGAAATTCATTTTTGTTCAAAAATTTGATATCATTCAAAAAAAGATATATAGAAAAAAGTTTTGCCATTTTATGATTATTGATGAAAAACTGATTATGTTTTTATTTCACTGATATTATTATTATTTTCTTGGTCTTTTACTTCTTCTGCGGACGCTTCTGGTGCTGCTTGAAAAAAGTATTGCTGTGGTTGTTTTTTCTTAGTAATGGATTTTAAAAGAGCTTCAATGTTTTTCTCTTTTTTTATTTCTTTCAAACATTATAGTATCCATTTTTTAGCGTGCATCAATAATTGCGTCAATGTCACCTCGAACTCATGAATTATTTGATGCTGTTACATCACAAAGTATTCAAGTACGTTTATATGCTTCTTTCAAAAAAGTACCGGAAATAAACTTTTGAATTTCAAAAGCTGATTTAAGCTCAACCTTTATACTTTTTTATGCTTTCCACTTTTTAACTAAAATATAACTTTTCTTTTCCACTTTTTGATAATCTGATAATCATCTTAAAAAATGAATATAAAACATTTGAAACTTAAAATTTTTGTTGCACTCTCTTTTATTTACTCAAAAAAATGTTTCAGTTTATTTTTTATGTTTTAATTCTAATTTTACCAGTAATTGGAG
Organism: Panagrolaimus sp. PS1159; assembly: GCA_963922195.1. Taxonomy (NCBI): domain Eukaryota; kingdom Metazoa; phylum Nematoda; class Chromadorea; order Rhabditida; family Panagrolaimidae; genus Panagrolaimus; species Panagrolaimus sp. PS1159. Next base: position 866,240 of record CAWUHW010000026.1, read on the forward strand.
AAAAGTTAATTCTTGTACAAACAATTTTTCGACATGGTGATCGAACTCCAAGTACCACATATCCGAATGATCCATATCAAGAAAGTTTTTGGAAAGAATCATGGGGGCAATTAACTACGGTAATAAAAAATAAATGTTTTAAATTCTTAAATTAAAATTTAAAATTTATAGAAAGGAATGACACAACATTTTGAACAAGGTATTAAAATTCGTGATCGATATATTTATGATCATCCATTTATTAGTGGTGAATATCGGGATTATAATGTATAGTTGTTTTTAACATGTTTTTTAGTAGTAAAAAGCAAGGTTGTTATAGGTATATGTTCGATCAACGGATGTTAATCGAACTTTAATGTCTGCATATTCACATATTGCAGGATTTTATGAAAATTCAAATAATACATATCCACTTGGAAATGGACATTGGCCAACTCGATGGACGCCAGTCCCGGTACACACCGTAGAGCGTGATGATGATCATGTAAAAAAAATGTTTTCAAGAGAATTTTAAGAGATTTAATTATTTAGTTACTAAATACTGGTGCACATTGCCCAAGAAGAGATGCCATTCATGAACTATTAAAATCAAATTCTGCATTTAAAGCTTTTATGTCCCAACAAGAAGTTTGTTTACTTTCATTACAGTCGATTTAAAACCCACCATTTCCATTTTAGCCATTACTTCGAACAATTTCACAAAAAACTGGAATCAATACAAATGATTTTAATACATTCTCGCATGTTGAAGAATTTTATTCTGGAACAAAAATTGAAAAAGATAATAATTTAAAACTCCCAGCTTGGATAACCGATTCACTTTGGGAACAATTTATTAATGGAAAATTTCGACAAGATGATTATTTAAGTGGAAATGCAGATTTTGGTTGGCCTGAAAATGTTGAACTCATTACTCTTAAAGGTGGTGTACTTTTAAAGACATTAATCGATAATATGGATTTGGTCTTAGCTGGAAGAACAAAGAAAAAGTTTTTTATGTATTCTGCTGTAAGTTTTTTGGGGGGTACTAAAATTTTTAAACATAATAATAATAATTTCCAGCATGATACTACATTATCTGCATTACTCCGAACACTTCAAGCAAAACACGAAGTCCTTGGAATTTATTCACCAGATTATGCAGCAACAATAATCCTTGAATTATGGGAAGCTGATAACAAAATTCCATTTATTCGTGTTCGACACATTCCAAATGCAGCATCACAAATTCAACATATCACAAAATTTATCAAAGGCTGCGGAGGCGGTGATGACTGTTTTTTAACAGATTTCAAAAAAAGAAGTGAAAAATTTTTAGGTACACATATTCATCATTTATGTAGTGATACAAAAAGATTGTTTGATTAATTTTAAAATTTTTCAGTGCTTTGTTTTGGTGTAATAAAATTTGAGTTTGAAAATACAGTTGTAAATATTTCAAAATTACAAAAACGAAATGACTCAAACAATACTTTTTCGAAACTATGTACATTTCATTTTCTGTAAATGTACACTCAGTTAGAGTTTCAAATGTTGCTTGTATTTCAGCTAGTAAAAAAGCGAGAGAGTGAAACACCAATTTTTTCTCGTTTTTACATTTTTATTGACCGTCGATTTTTATTTTTTTCAAGCAAGCAAAGAAAAAAAAATGGTGCTTATCAAAGACCGTTTTTGTCTTTTTCCTTTTCCTTCTTTTTTAGAATCGTGATTGCTGTGATTCATTCAACTTTTTTCTTAGACCTCCATTTTCTATATTTTTCCATGTGTACAAATAGCTTATTTCTCTTTTTTCAACGAAAGAAGAAAAACGCGGCAGTAAAAACTGTTTTTCTCCGCTTTCATTTTCGACCAAAACATTCCCGTACACAATTTTTGTCGCTTTGTGTGATTTTATTGTTGCAAAATTTTTTCGAAATTTCGATATCGCTTGAAACAGCTGATTTTTCTATAAACTTAAAGGGGAGCGCAGAGTTGATATATTTTTCATTTTTATCGCTTTAATTAAAAATGGCATGAACTTGACGATCAGGGTTTTTTCTCTATTGTTTTTTTTGCCTGAATTCTCAGGTTTATGCAATTTCAAAAAAAACGCTAAAACAAAAAATGTATCAAACTATTCCCCCCTTTTTTAATTATTGCTGTATCAACAATGTTAATTCTCCCCTAACACAGACACACTTTGTTTTTGAAAAATTATAAAAACACTTATGTTTACTTCCCAAAATTAAATATCTTTTTTGTTTTACCTAACCTTAGGCACTATGAAATAATATTCCTTATTCTATAAACTTATTTTTTGAGGAAGAATCTCAAATTTCATGCATATTTGCGTCGGTGACTTTATTTTGTTGAAACTTTTGCTTCTTCTTTTTTTCTCCATGCCTTTGTTCCTCAACAAAAATGTCTTTTGTTACACATTTTTTTTCTACCTTTCATTTTTATTAATTACTTTTTTTCTGTAAATATTTAACTTTCATCTAATTTTATTTAACACTTTTCTGAATTAAAGCGTTAGACACTTTTTTATTTAAAAGGTTTTTAATTCCTTTTTTGACTTTTACCTTTTTTGCTGCTATTATTTGATCAGTCGTTTTTTTGCCGAGTTTTAAAAATATTCTCAGCTTTTAAAAAACAAAAATTTTTGGTTTTTCTTCAAATTTTTAGCGGCTTTTTAAAAAGCCATTTTTCGACAAAAACAAAAGAGGTCCAAAATTTTTTTTATTGCTCATTTAAAAGTTGAAAAAAAATCCATTTCACCTGTTGTCAAAAATGATGAGCTTCAACAGCAAAAAAATATTTTTTATGTTCAACAAATGTCTTCCTTCCTTCCGTTTCTTTTTCCTTTCTTTTTTCTATAATTGCCAATTTAACAGATTTTTAAAAAAAGAGTTCAATAAAGATAAATGAGTTTAATGAGGCTTTTTAAAATTTGTTGCAAAATTTGATTGTTTTGGATTGTTTTAAAATTTTTGATTGGACTCATTTTTGGCAAAACTTTGATTAAATTTTTTCAATATAGCTTTCTAAATTTCGAAAATAAATTTGAACGACGAATTTCGTAACCAAGGAATATTTTTTATGACTTCTCAAAAAATAATAGTATTTTTTCAAAATTTAAAAAGACAATAAAATCTTTTTTATACAACTAAATTTTTTGTTCCAAAATCTAAAAGTATAAATATATAAAATGTTCCAAAAACCAGTGTTAAGCAACAAAAACAAAACTCAGATCAAATATCCGATCTCTTCCCCCCGATATTCTTTTTTTGTTGGTTCATCAAAAGAAAACATTATATTTTTTCATTGACCAAAACCGACCTTTACTTATATATTTTTATAAAAAGCATTTGTGTACTCAATTCTTTTTCTACCACCGAATTTTTATACATAGAATTTCTTAAAAAATCAAAAAAAAGATAGATTCCCTTTTCCTTTTTTTGTAAGGGGGCCACAAAAATACTCTCTCGTGCTGAGCCTTTGTTTGATTACTTTTCTTTTCTACTTTCATTCAAATGTTTTTGGAGCTCCCGCTTTTTAACAAACAAAAAATATATAAGTATAAAACCCAGGTCAGTCAACATCTTTGAAAAAGCACATTTTTGGATCGTCTTTTAACCATTTTTTCTGTTTTTTTGACAAAGTACTTTTAGCATCTTTTTTTGCCATAAAAAAAGATGCCAAAATATTCCTTATCGGAAGCAATCTTTCCGAAGAAAAAAAGGTGATTGTTTTCTCACTTTTTTCTTTCTTTTCTTCTTTTTTGATCTATCATTTTTTTTCAAAAACCGCCAAAGTTAAAGAAAAGAAAAAACAGTATGAATCATTTTTTTTGGCATTTTTTCGTTTGAATGATTTTTTTGGGGGATAATAATGATCGATGACATAAGATTGAAAAGAGTGAAGATTAAGGTTTTCAAATATGAAATGATATCTTTTCAAAGGTTATCTCTCTCTTTTTCATTGTCCCTGTTATTATCTTTTTATTTATAAAATATATTATTGGCAAAAATGGGTTGCCATTTTTGAAAATTATTTTTCAACATCCATAATTAAATATTGCTGAATTACGGTATTCGTAAAAGCCAAGCAATAAGAAAATTTAGATTTTCATATATTGGATATTCTTAATCCCAAAGAATCCACAGACTTTTAGCAATATTTTACATTTTTCAATTTCCTTTTTACCACTATTTTTTTGCAAAAAACTGCAAACATAAGTTTTTTCCTTCAAAAATCCCAAAAAGCATCATTTCCTTTCTATTTTTTTACCCTTCAAAGCTCCTTCAAATACCACTTCCTTTAAGCCGAACACTTTTAATCAACATGCAAATTGAATACCCAATTTTTTTTCCAGACTTTTTTTTCTAGCTTTCACTACGCGTTATTTGGTTACTGACACTTTGCCAGAAAACGTACGAAAAATTTGTTTTTCTAAAAACAGATTACATATTTAATTTATAGATGTTTGTTTAATAAATAGTTAAAATCAAGGTTTTTTATTTAAAGATAAAAGATATGACAATTACCAAGCTAATGAGACATCACATAAGCAAAATGATAAAGTTTACGCAATATGCGAGCGGTTTAAAGATGTTGCACATATTTGTTGAATTACTTTAAACAAAAAGTCTGAAGCCCCCTTACATTTTTAAATTGTTTTATATGTCGCAAATGATTAATCTGGATGTGGACTATCGATTTATCTGGTTAAAAATTTTTTTTTACCATTATCTCATAGTAATTTTTCGTGATTTGTGTGAAGCAACACGTTTTTCACTTTTTCAAAGGGGGGACCAAAGCAAAATCATAAAATTTTGAAAAAATTTTTTTTTCTTAAAAAGCTTGAAATATGTTTGTAAACACCTAAAAACATCATTCTGATACTTTATGGTTGATAAAAAGTTGTTAAAATGTCATACAGTTAAACTTACAGTATGCTCAATTTTGAAACACCGAAATAGAGTAAATATAATTTTTTTATCAACCATAAAGTATCAGAATGATGTTTTTAGGTGTTTACAAACATATTTCAAGCTTTTTAAGAAAAAAAAATTTTTTCAAAATTTTATGATTTTGCTTTGGTCCCCCCTTTGAAAAAGTGAAAAAACGTGTTGTTTCACCCAAATCACGAAAAATTACTGTGAGATAATGGTAAAAAAAAAATCTTAACCAGATAAATCGATAGTCCACATCCATATTAATCATTTGCCACATATAAAACAATTTAAAAATGTAAGGGGGCTTCAGACTTTTTGTTTAAAGTAATTCAACAAATATGTGCAACATCTTTAAACCGCTCGCATATTGCGTAAACTTTATCATTTTGCTTATGTGATGTCTCATTAGCTTGGTAATTGTCATATCTTTTATTTTTAAGTAATAAACAAGAAAAAATTAGATGTAAAATCTGTATTAATCTGTTAAAATGTTAAAAAAATAGAGTTTGCAAAAAAACATTTTTTTTGTGAATTTTTAAGCTCTTTTTCGTGGTAAGAATCCTCGCGACGCGTAGTGAGCTTTTATGCAAATGGCTTTTTATTACTTTTCCTAAAAAAAACTTCTTTGGCAATTTTTTTTTCACTATTTCTGAGATTTTAATTCTTTCACTTTTTTAAAACATTTTTTTAATTCACTGTCAAAATCTTTTTTTTTTATTTTGTTTTGTACAATAAAAATTTTTGTACGTACATAAATACATTCAAACAGGAAGAAATATAAGTGCGAACTGTCGGAGTAAAAGAAATAAGAGATTTTATAAGTGTGCTTCTTTTCAACTTTTCTTCTTCTTTCTTTTTTTGATTCATTGAAAAACATGCGTTTCTTTTGTTTGCAAAAATTGTAAAAAGAGAAGAAAGAAGAAAGGTGAACGTAAAAAATACCCTTATTTTTTAAAAAAAAAACGAAGAACAAAACTTTTCAAGATGTTTTTTTGGCGGGATTTAAGTTAAATGTAACAATGACATTTTTTTTGTGGTTGGTGGAGTAACTTATTTTTCTGCAACAAATGATGCAGAATTATATTTCGATGTTTTTGGGCTCGGAATTAAAATTACGGTATTAGACGGTTTTGATTTGATTTTAAAGTTAATTATCTTAAACAGAATTTTTGGAATACTGTAACTCCCCATTTTTGTTCTTCTGTTAAACCTGAAAACTTTTTTCTGATACTTTAAACTTCTTTTTTTATTTTGACCGATAAAGGTTGAATGATTCTTTTGTTCAAATGAAATCCTTGCATTAAAAAAATCCCGGGGATGATGTCCTTATGATTGCCCTCAATTGTTTTCGGTAGATCATTATCTTTTTCTCCCCTTTCATAAATCCGAAATCCATGTCTTTGATCTCAAAAGCTTATCCCTCCCTTCCCTGATCCATCCATCCATCTATCCTTCAAGTGTATTGTTCTTTTGATTTATTCTTTTCATATTCTTAAGAGTAATTACCCAAAAAATGTTTACCGCAAAAAAAGGAATATATTTTCCTGCGCAATCAAAGAACAACAAAAACAAACGCTGTGTCACTCCTTTGAAATTACAATCTCCCCCTTCTCTCTTGTTTGAGAGCATTCAAGCGTTCTGCGATTGAATTTTTTTTTCTTTTTCCGCTTATTTTTTGCCATCGATACTCTTTTCTGTTTTTCCCAGACTCACTTCTTTTTTCTCAGGTCAAGCAGTCAGGCAGCAGCACACTAAACCTTTACCATCACCAAAAAAAGGAAAAACGGTGCCGCACCTTTGCCCAAATTTTTTGCAATGTTTAAAGCAACGCTTAAAAAAATATATCATACAAAAATTACTCACTTTTTTTGCTGTGCGCATTTTTTTACGAGTGTCGGAAACTCTTTCTCTATTTTTTTAATGCCAAAAATATATATGTATTTAAAGTTTATGTCCATTTTCATGTTCTTTCTTTCTGTTTAAAGACAAAAGGAAGATACGAAAAGGTACTTTTGAAGAAAAAGGAAGGTACATACTTGTTGCACTAAAATTATTTTTCTGTAAATTAAGAAAAGTTATGAATGAAACTGTTTCTTTTTTTTTATTTTAAAACTTGAAAAAAAGACAAAGTTTTGATTTAAGTGGATTTTAAAAATGTTTCTAATATTTTTGGAGATATATATTTTTGTTTTGTTTTTAAAATGTGCGCAAAAAAGAAGCTCAAGTATGTGTCTTTTAAAAGTGTTTTACTTAAGGCACCTCCTTCCCCTTTTTTTGATGGGAGGGAAATATTTTTAAAAGTGATGGTCAAATTTTATGTGTTTTTAAAAAATTGTAATATGCCTCCGGGGCAAAATGGAAAGGCACTTTTATTTGCTTCGCCTTCATCTTTTCTCATTCTGTATTCAATTTGCAACTCATTTATGAATTTTGATGAAACAAAAAAAGAATTTTTTTTGATGTTTCTTACATTTTTGGAATAATAAAAAAAATAATAGTGCTCTATTTTTAAAAAAAAACATGGAACAAAAAAAGCTTTCAAGTGATTCGTTTTTATGGGGGGTTTGAAATTTATATGAGTAATACATTAGCATTAATTGAATCACATTCTTTCGGATACTGTATTTCGTTTCTTTAGCATTTTGAAAAACATCGGAGAAAATTTTTATGGTTCAAACAGCTCTTCTTTTTGTAACGAATTACCCTTCCTTTAAATAAAAATCATAATTTTTCCCAACATTGTTATTTTTGTTTCCCACGAAACAAAAAAATATTTTTTGTAAGCTTAAACCATTTTCTGGAATCTTCTGTCGTTTATTTGATTTTTTGGTTTCGTTTTTTGTAAACCCAAAACAGCTGCCTTTAACCTCATCCTTTTTTCCCCTTTAAACAGAAAAAATGAGCAGCAAATGTCCAATTTTTGGTTGTTGTATCATTTTTATTGTTATTATTACTATTATATATTTGAAGAAGAAAAATTGCGTGTACACAATTGTGTTTTCTCGAATTATTTTTCTTTTTGGGATGTAATAAAAAAAGAGGGGATGCGCAACCAATTTTTATGCAATTTTTTTGGATTTATGATGCACCTGGTTTTTTCACCTTTTCTTTTCTGGGATATATTGAATTAGAGGAAGGAAGGATGATTGTTTTTTTAAACTTGTTTGAATTTTATTCTCACCTCAGTTTTTCCCTCTGCCTACAATTTGATCACTTTTTAAATTGTCCTAGTAACACCTTTTTTTACTCACCTCAGTGAGAGAGGGATATATGAGGGTATATCTTTTTCAGTGAAGTATTTATTGGAAAGGGATACATGTACATACATACAGTGTACATATATTATAACCACTCATGTATTGACCAAATTTGTTATTAATATAGCGATATTTTTTAGAATGGTCAAAAGCCACAACCCTTTGAGTCATTTGTAAAATCAATTACTACGGCTCCCTAAAAAAGTTTTCTTTCCTACAAAAAAAATTATCCCTTCCTTGTTTCAAATAAGTTTTTTTGGAAGTTCTGAACTTTGATACTCGTGTGAAATCCATTCATCTGTTCTGCCCTTTTTCTTCAAAGATCCTTCTTCATTTTTACTGCTGCTGCTTTTGCTAATTTGCATTTATTCTTTTTCTTTCTGTTTTACAAAAAAAAGTATTACGAAAATCTTTGTAAAAAAATATTGGACTGCCATTTTTTTGACTGACATTTTTATTTTTTTCGATTGCGCAAAGAAAAGGTGTCGAAAAGTGCCATTGATCAGTCTTTCTTTCTTTCTTTACAATTTCCATCTCCTTCTCTTTTTTAAAACTGACTGAATGATTTTTTTTGCTTCTTACACAATATAGAAAAAAAATTTAAAGAAGCAACAGACAGCAACATTTTAGTCTTTTTTGCATATGTTTCTTCCATCCTTTCTTTCTTTCTTCTTTGGTATTTATATTATTATTTTTATGCAGAAAAAAATGCTCATTTTTATATTTCATTTATGACCATCTTTCTTTCTTTTTTTTGCAGCAGCGGCTTATGTTTTTTGGAAAGAAAGTGTTTCTTTTAATTTTTCATTTTTGACACTTACCTTTGATCATTTTTTTAAAAATAGAAAAAAAGAGAGAATCTATCTTTAAAGGGCATTTTAAAACGGAAACAAAAAATTTTTATAGTAAAAATGTACAGTAAAACGTTTTGTGTGAGAATGTATCCCACAACGATTGTTTGTAGGTTCATGAATGACGTACTTGTTGAAAAATGTATACAATAACTTTCATTAATGAATTGTTTTATTATTGTTGTTTTTAATGTTCACATCATAAATTTTAAGTACAGGTTTTGCTTCCCCTTCTTTTTTTTATTATTTCAAGTTCAAGGTAATCCACAGCTGCCACTTATAGATATTTTTCCTTTCTTTTTCGAAAAAAATTAACTTACAAATTTAATTAAAACAGCTGAAAATTGCTCGCATGACTTTTTTTTCTTTACCTTTTTTCGGCATTTTTTTTCTTTTCAAAAAAGTATATAAATGTTAAGCCCCTTCCATAGGCCTTTCTACAAGATAGATAAGAATAAGAGCCCTAAAAAGACTATCTATAGAAAAAAAGTCTCATTTATTTTAGGTGATCTTTTTTGGCTCTTCTTTTTCTTTTTGAAGCTCTATTATTATCCCTTTTTTCATTGCTTCTGTTTTTTCTGTTGCATCTTCTTTTAAAAAAAAGTCTTAAAATAATTCAAAAGTCGTTCCATTTTTGCATTTTTGACCTTAAAAATAGGATGAAAATGGAACATCCTTTCTTTTAGTTACTTCTTTTTCAAAAGGAAAGAATGGCAATTGTAAGATGTAAAAGAGAAGGAGATGTGCCAAAAACAACTTTTAAAAAAAATACATCTTTGTTTTCAAATTTTTTGACACTATTCATTTGTCTTTTTTTTTCATCGTTCTATTGTTGTCATCACCATCCTTGGGAAATTGAATAGCAAAAAAAGCTATTAATGACTAAATTTTAAATATCTTCTTTTTTATGACTATAAATTTAAAATTGCTTTAGCAGCATTTTTTTCACACTTTTTAAAAAAGTATGTTTTGACTCTTCCTTTTTTTCTGGAGTTTCTTTCTATTCTTTGATTGATGAAAAAACTAACCTAACTTTATTTTTGCGCAATTCATTTATTTTCTTGCAGAAGCAGAAAAAAATGTGTTTCAAAAAATTAGCACTTTTGAAAAAATAAAGGGAGAGTTGCATCTTCCTTCTTTCTTTTATTTATCTCTTTTCCTTCCTTTCTCACTTTTGACCACCCGCAGATTTAGGATGTTGTTATTTTTAAATGGTGTGAATTTTAACGCTTTTAAATTCTATCTTTGCTTTCTTTTATTTTAATGGAAAGCAAAAAAGGGAAATGTTTAATGAAGTCGTTCGTTTCCACCCCACTTTTTTTCAAGCTTTAACGAACATTTATTGCTTTTGCTTTATAAAAATAAATTTATATTTAGTTCTAACACCAAAAATTAATTTTATTTAGTTAAAAAAGACAGCGAAAAAAAAGTAAATTACAAAGTTTTTGTTGTTTAACTTTTTTCTTCAAATCTCAATGGATTTAACATTTTAAACTTCTGCCTTTAACAATTTTTTTGTATAACTTACCTACTATTAATATAAGTGCTATAAATAACATCCATAACAATTTTCTTCCACTTCATCAAATCTCTGAAGACTTTCTTTTTTTTTACTACTGACGTTATAAAAAAGCCAGGACACATGCTGATTTTTGTTAATTGGCATTAACAAGCTTCCGGTTAATCTCTTTCCTCCTTCATTCCGAGTTTACTTTTTGTAAATAAAAATACAATTCACACCGGGACTAATTAAGTGAGAGAAGAGCTAATAGATGGGATGGATAGGAATTGGAGGGGGAAGAAAAAACAACATTGTTTTTAGAGTTTTTAACGAAAACATCGTTAAAATTCAACATTTTTTTGCATTTTTGACAAGAAGGTGTTATCGCATTGAGTGGGCTTGACTCAAACGGAGGAGGGTTGGATTGAGAGTGAAGGCCCGAAAGTATTTCTTATTTTGGTCATTTTTTCTTGTTTATCTGTTGAACCAACTTTTTTTTTTCGTTTTTTTAAAAATATTTAATAATTTATGCAAATAAGATTTTAACGAAAAATGCAACTACCGTATCAGGCGCAAAAAAACATTTTCTATGATTTTTTTGAATTAAAAAAAAGCTAATCGCCAATTTTTTTCCCTTCTTTTTTTTTGCTTTTTTCTTCCGGATTATCTTGTTCGCTTTGACTTTTAGTTTTTTGTACAAGAAAAAAGTCCTTGTTTGATTAAACTCTTTTTTTGCCGATGCTAAAAATCTTTTTTTCTTTCGTTGATCTGGCGCCAAATCTGCTGCTTTTACTGCTGCCGTTTTGAATGTCGGCATTCGATATGTATTTTTGTATTTATTTGATTCGCACTTTTTATGACCTCTTTTTTTTCTGGTTCTTTCTTTCTTTTTCCTTACCTGAATACTTTTTTTGGCATGAAAAATGAGTGTTTTTGGGGGTTTCTTTGTTGTAGTTAAAAAAAAGGTACTTAAAATGTGTTATTCAAACAATATGCATTTTTCTAACATTCAAAAGTTGTTCAAATGTTTTTACCTAAAAATACCAAACATTTTTTATTGTGTTGTCTGTGATCACTTTTCAGTTTTTCATTGAATGATTTTTGTTTGGCACTTACCGTTATCGCAATATATATATATATGCCTTTAAAGACTTTATTCTTTCAAGGCATTCTTCATCTCCTTCCACTTGTTGTTGATTGTCTTTCATGAAAGTTTTTTTGCTATTGCTTGACCTCTTTCATTTTTTATTCGTTCGTTTATTTTTCACTTTTGCCAAAAAAGGCCTTCGATGAAAAGAGAAAATTAGCAGCCAAAAAATTTTATTATTTTTATTATATTTACCTTTGCTCTTCAACAAAAATTTTTATAAAAATTATTTTAATTGAGTTTTTCTGTTTTTCTCGTTTTTAAAATGTTTTTATTTTTTACGATTTTACGTTTACAAGCTTCTTTCCTTCCATTTTTAAAGCAGCAAAAACTTTAAAGTTTTAATAAAAAATTGCTGAAACAAAGTTTCTTTTTTTCGAATGATTATTATTAGTGTATTATTTGTTTTTGTACAAAACTTCTTTCCTTTGCTTTCTTCGTTGCTTCTTCTTCTTTGGCGTCTTTCAAAGTGTAAAAAGTATTTTTTTGTTGATTTTTATCAAATTTTTTTCACACTTTTTTGCTGCTGCTACTGCAAATTTTTTTGTGAAAAATTTTTTAAATCGTGTGCTTTTGTTATTACTGTACATTTTTATGACGTTTTTTGATTATTCGCGTTTTTTAAATACGTTTGTTAAAATTCAATTTTTAAACATTTAATTTTTCAGGAACGACTAACGAGAACGCAGTCAAAAATGAATAGAAATATTATATTTACCATTTTTGTAATTTTATTATCAATTAATTATATTCATGGAGCTTCAATCAATCAAAGATCTGCACAACAACCTGCTGCATTTGTTGATGACTCTTCACAACATTTTGGTGGACAATGGGGACAAATGGAATTTATTAGTGAAGGTTTGTTTCTTTCTTATCATTTTTAAGCAATGTTTATATATTGTTTTTAGAAATGAAATTATTTGCTGTACGGGGACATTGTCGTGATGCATGTGCAAGAGCATGTAAGCCAATTATGTTGGCTGATACTGATCAAGTATTTTTCATCTGCCCTCAAATCAAGCCACCAGAAAAATCAATCCCAGAAAAACTTTTTGCAAAAGTTTCTTTTCCTGTAATGTTATTGGTTGGAGTTATTACATTTGCATTGCTTATTTGTTTGGTATGTTTTTTTATGCTAGAATATTATCTTGAGAATTGGATTCATAAAAAAAATGAACATAAAAAAAGTAAAAATGATAATAACATAAAATTTTAGGTATGCTGTTGTCGTTCAATGTGCTGTTCATCATCAACTTCTCGATCATCACATTCTTCACGAGATCTTCTCAATCAACGTCATATCAATGATATAACTGATAATGGTGGAGAATTTGAAAAGCAACCACTTCCAACTTCATCAATTGAAGATAACCAAACTCCACCATTTGTATCAAAAACTTTGAGATCTACCAGAGTTCAAGATGTTTGAATATATCGTTAATATATATCTATGTTGAATCTCTTATATATATCTAAATTATATCTCAAATATCTCTCTTATATTGTTTTTCATTCCATCAAAAATTGTATGTTTTTGTTTTTTTTCAGCTGCCAAAAAAATTTTTTAGCGTTTTAGTTTTTATCTGTTTTCAAACATGTTTTTGAAAAAAATTTATTTCGGGTTAATTTTTGATATTTGCTGCACTTTTTGTTTATTTTTGCATTTTCTCTCATTTTTTTGATTGTCTCTATTTTATTTTAACCAAAAATAGTTCTCCATTTTTACACAAGTTTTAAAAAATGCTTTACTCTTTCTCGTTTTCTTATATTTTTTTTATCATTTTTGTGTGCCTTTTTTGTTTGTAAAAACTCAATTCTTTTCTCTTTCATAAAGAATTGATTGTTTTTGTTTTTTTGTATTGAATTTTTGAATGTATAAAGAGTTTATCAATTTTTTTAAAAATTTTTGGACTTTGATTTGCTACATTATTTTTCTCAGAAATTTTTTTCGATTTTTTTAATTTAAAAATAATTTTAAAAAGAAAGAATAATTTTTTTTGTACAGGGTCCTAAAACCAACATGTTTAAACAAACTGTAAATATTCTGTTTCTTTTAAAGCTTAAAAAAGTGTTTAAACAAACCAGTTTTTTTCAATTTTACAGACTTTTTTTAATCAGCTTTTTTACAAATTTATTCCATACAAAAACGTGAAAACATTTTCAAAAGTGTTTAAAACAAATTTATTGCTCTTTTCACGGTTATAAAAAGATATTTTCAATAAAAATGTCCGGTAAGTTTGTTGATAAAGTTGTTATTATTACTGGTTCGTCGGCTGGAATTGGACAAGCCGCTGCTGTGGCATTTGCCAAAGAAGGAGCTTCCGTTGTTATTCATGGACAATCGGAAAATAGATTAAAAGTAATTTATTGCTTCACACAATTTTTTGCAATGAATAAATTTTAGGAAACTGAAGCTTTGCTAAAAGCAGCAGGGATTCCATCTAATCGAATTTTAGCAGTTTTGGGTCCAATTGAAAAAGAAGAAACTCTTCAAGCAATAATTAATAAAACAATTGACACATTTGGAAAGATTAATGTTTTGGTATTTTTCTCTATGCTTTTGAAATGGTTGGGTTATTTGAATAAATTTATAGATAAATAATGCTGGAACAGCAAAAAAACCAAATTGCGATCCATCATCAACTGAAAATCTTGATTATGTTTATTCTGTAAATGTTCGAGCGTAAGTTACAAATTTTTGTTTCATAGATGAGTTTACAAAAAAAACTTGAGACTCAAGCATTTATTGAAGGTTTTATGTTTATCGAAAAAAGAGAAACAAACTGTCTCCAATGAATCTCTAATTTTCAAAGTTTTACATTTTTTTCGAAAACAAGTCCCCACTTCTAACTCATAAATTTGAAGAAACATAAAAAATTTTTTTAATAAAATTTACCGTACCCCTTTGCAAAACACATTTCATTCCACAAAAAATGCACGTGCATTTTTTTAACTTTTTTTTTATTTTTTTTAGTCCATTCCGCTTAACTGAATTATGTCTGCCATATTTGCAAAAGTGTAAAGGAAATATAATAAATATTAGCAGCATTTCGGCATTTCGTCGTTCGGTTTGTACTTTTTTTTGTGTTTTTATCTTTTAAATTTCTATGAAATATGAACCTTTTTATTTAAAAACGTGAAACATGTGTTTTACAGTTTGAAAGTCCAATGCACACTGCCTATGGAATGTCAAAAGCTGCTTTGGATGCTTTTACCTTTAATGAATGTCCAAGACTTGCAAAAATGGGAATTCGAATTAATAATTTAAAGTTTGTTTTACTTTCATAAAACATATTTTAAATGTTTCGTTTCAGTCCAGGACCAGTAAAAACTTTTATTGCTGAAAGAAATTTGCCAAAAATGACCGATGATAAAAAGCAAGATATGCTTGATAAAGTATAAAATAGCGGTAAAATATTGCCAAAATTTATGCAAATTTTTTTAGTCCTGGGAATATTGGAACAAACATACCCCAATTGGTCGAGCTGCTGAACCTTCAGAAATGACACCAACACTTTTATTGTTAGCTAGTGATGAATCTGCTGGATTTGTTACTGGAGCACATTGGGTTATCGATGGTGGAATGACTTGTTTTGCAAATGATATGCCACTTTATGATTAAAAAAAGAATAAAATTTATTTACATGGAAAATTACGTTAGATTTTTTATAATACAAAGTTGTTTTATGGGAATGAAAAAAGATCACCGATTTAGTTTTTGTGTACTCATTTTAAAAATCTTTAAAAATAAATAAAATTAAAATTTATGTGTTTTTATTAATTTATATTGTATTTCTTGGGTTTTATCTTTTGTTTCCATATGTGTCATTCCTCTTAGAACTCTTGTGGCATTTGAAAATGGTACAAAACTTGTTGGTCGACCATAAACACTATCATTGAAGCCAATAAGATCATCATCTACAAAGGGTATAGGGGATTAAAATGGGATATATGAAATCTCAAAAAGTCTTACTATAACTCCAAAATGAAAAAACGAATGAGCCTTCATTTATTGGATTTTCATTCATTTCTTGTAATAATTGTGAATATGCATTTCTTGAACATGCACGAATGGGCCCCCCACAAAGTTCTTGAGCTGTTAAAGAATCACCGATTCCACAGGGTTCACCTGGCCAGAATCCATTCTTTTTGTTACAAGTTGGAAAAATTGCTGTTGTATTTCCACCAGAACATTGACACATTCCTAAAACATATTTAACGTCAAAACATTTTCGTTCCAGCACTTAAAGTACGCATACCATAATTCGCACCAGAAATTCCAATAAATGTATTAATTCGAGATCGAAGTGAAGTTCCAACATTGCAAATTCCATCATCGGCATCAATATATCCCCCTCGAACTGCCTTTCTTGCAATTGCAACTCCCATTGAATGTGAAATTATATGAACTTGTGGGGCACCAGTATAATCCAAAACTGCTTCAATAAATGTTCGAATTCGAGTTATTACTTCACAGCTGTGTGTTCGCTGATATGCATTCCCTGTAATTCTGTCACCCCATGTTGTGGCATAAAGGGTTGCAGAAGAATAATTTTGTTTTGTAAAATATTTAATACTGCTTGACCATCCCGTTCCCCATTTAGTATTTTGTGGATCCAATAATGCTCCATCACTATTACCATGAACTATAACAATGTGTTAAAGATTTGTTAAAAGTTTTGAAATTACACTAACCAAAAACAATTGGAATTTGATCAATTGGCTGATTCGAATATGTTCGTCCACCATAACTTCCAATTACTCCAAGATCTTGTCGTGCAAAATCGTATTCTCCGTAACCATTTCTAAAAATTGAAAAATTGTTTTTTTTTTGTAAAATAAAATTTTTCAAAAAAAAACTGACGCTTGTAACCAAGATTCAAAATCTATAGTTATTGGACCTTTAGGTTCATTCGCATCATCCGACGGTACCAATAATTTCCAATTTCGTTTTGTAATTAAAAATTGACTTTCACCACCATATCGTAGCCCTTGAGTGGCACGATTTATTACAATACATTCAGAAATTACAAAACATAAAGCAACAACTAAACAATAAACAAAATTTAATTTAGTCATTATTTTTTCAACTTTGCTGAAAAAATGAATTTTTTAAAGTTAAATAATCAAAAAAAAATGTTAAAATTGATATCAGACTCGTACATACACACGTAATAATTGTGCAAAGACAGAAAAAGAATAAAAGAGAAAGGATTGTTCTTTTAACCTAAAATGATTGGAAAGAAAAAAACAAAAGCATCTTTAAAACTTATGCTTTTTTGTTTGTCGTCATAGATTTTTTTAAGAGGGCGTCTGTCGCTAATACCATATATTATACATTTTAAAGACAAGGGTTCACATGAATGAAAATATGAACTTTTTTAAACAAAACAACTTTTTAAAAATATGAGGAAACAAATATTTTAGACATGAATGGTGATGCTAAAATTCTTATAAAATATTTATATCTTTTGTCGTTTTTACGGCATTGTCAAACTAGTTTAAGTAATTTACGCTTTCGTTATTTGGAAAAAAATATTTTTTTTCTCGGATTAGTAGGAGGAAGAAAGAAGGAAATGGAATTATTTAGAAGTCTTTTGTTTTATATGATATACGGTAATATGTTTTGTTCAAAAAAATTTTGAAGTAAAATAAGATTTGGTAAAATTTAAACTATTCTTATGTAATTTAATGTAATAAATTACCGTATAAACGTTTTCATTTTTTTATTTTATTTTACAAAAAAGAATATTAAAAAAGCCCTTAGCAACAGCTGTTAGTTTCTATTTTATAGCCAAGATAGGTATCGTAGTCAGCAGAACAAAAATAAACTTTTGGGATTTAATTATTATCAAAGATCAGAAGAAATATGTACATGCCATTTATAGTATCAGAAGGAAGTAATACAACATTTTTGAAATTACCACAAACAAAAAACAACCTATTTCTGCTTTTGATTTTTGAAATTAAATAAAAATTTTAAAAATATTAAAAATAAAAATTTAAAAAAGTAGGTGGAGTCAATTTTTTTCAAATGTTAAACATAACTATTCCAGAAAAAGAAAAATTAGGTTTAAAAGCTTAACGTCATTTTTTTATAATAAAATAAAAAAACACAAAGATATATGATACTTCCTAAAACACTTCCTTCCACTTACATATATCATATAAAAAACGGATCTACAGGAAATACTGCAGCAAAAAAAAAACAATCTGCATCGCCTACTTTTAATCAAACAAAAAAAAAGGTAGACGAAAAATATTCCATTCAAGCAATATTTCTACCGTATATAATTTTTATAGTTTTATTTTTTAGTTCCGACAGATCTCTTTTTTCAGGCATTTTTTGAAGCAAAAAAATGCATGTGCAATAAAATTCATTTCCGGTCTTTTTTTTACCTTTGAAAAAAAAGTGGCGTGAATTTTAAAAACTTGAAAAAAGAAAGAATTTGACCACTTAAGCTCTCTTTTTTTAAAGCAAGTAAACAAAGTTCTCATTCCATTCTCTTTTGGGCTTTTGTATTTTCTTTTTCAGTTTTTTAAGGTTAAAGAAATTCATATCACTCACTTATCATTGATAGTGAACAATGTTGAAATTATGTGATTAATCTCTTAACATGGTTCATGCCTTCTTTTTGGGGTTAATCCTGTTTGAAAGCAAAACACAAAAAATATGTTTCAAACTTTTCAGCCGAGAAAAAAATGTGTTGCTTTATCAAAGAAGAAAGAGCGGGCAGTAGAATACAGAAAACACAAAAGCCGTTAAAATTTAAAGTAAATAAATAAACTTTAAACAAGAACGCTTGCAAAAAAACAAAAAAAAGTTCAAATACGTTTTTCATTAACTTTTGACCTTATTTTTTCCATTCTTTTCTGAGTCAGTAATATCCATTTTAAAAAAAATGTTAAAAATTATGTAAAATTGCTTCCTTTTTATACTCCAATAAAAAAAGGGAAGAGTCTTCATTAATTTTTACTTCAAAAATTTGACATTTATTTTATGCATTTTTTTATAAATGTAACACATTTTTTGTACAAAATTTGACGTCGTTTTTGTCATCAAAAAATAATTTTCTTTGCAAGAAAATCAAAAGAATTTGACCACGTGACGAAATCTACGGCGACGACTCTGTGTTCCAAGGAAGTTCATCAATGAACCTTTTTACGTAAAATCTTTTTTCCGGATATTTTTGATATTTTTAAACTGAATGTAAATTAGGCTTTTCTTTTTTTCATGAACTTGTTCAAAAATCATGGATGTTTGAGAAAAAAAATTACTGCTCAATGAAAAAATCTTCCAAGAATCAAAGTTCAAATGGCTACAAATTTTTACGTATTGCAAAAAAAAGTTCAACAACCACCTTCCTTCTCAACAATTTTCCTTCCTTCTTTGCAACAATTGTAATTACTGTAACAAAGGCTAAAGACCATGTTTAAATTTTTTTGGTTTCAATGTTTATAAATTATTTAAAACACAAAAAGGTTCAACAAAATCGGAAACTATTTTTACTGTCTTTTTTTCCCAAAAAAACATTTTTTTCACGTGATTTTTTTTGACTTTTAACTTATGACTTTATTTCCATGCAAAATGACATTAAAAATAAAATTATGTTGTCATCCCATTTTTTCCTAATACTACAGAATTTTAAATTTAAAAACCAAAAAAATTTTTATTGTGACTAAAAAACAAACAAAACATCATATTATCTCATGAGAATTTGTTTAGCAAAAATGTTACTATTTTTATAAAAATTGCTCATCTTTCTTTTCTCTGCTACAACAAAAATATAAAGTTTTTTATTCTTACAGTAAAATTCAAAGCATATGATGAACTTTTGAACCATATCTTTGCAATAAAACTGAACATTAAAAAACCTGAGAAAAAGATTATAAGAAGTTATGCGTCGAATATTTTTATAACGAAAATCAAAAAAAAAGAAGGCAATGCCATTTTATTTTTTTCAAAAATTGTTGTTTTTATTTTTTTTCTTTCAACTATTTGGATGTCAGTTTACCGATCCATTGTTGCAAAAAATTTCGAAAAGATTATTAAACATAAAAATAAATTTTTATCTTTATTTTTTCGTATGTTTTACTTGATGATTTTATGGAAACGCTTGAAATTGTTTCTGGTGAAAAAAGTTTCTTTAACTTAAAAAATTTCAAAAATATGAAAAAATACAAAAATGCAAATAGTTCTTTTGTTGATACTGCTGTAAGCAACCAAACAATTATTAATGGCCATTAAAATGTTCATTGTGTATTTGTGACTGTACAACAATTATAATGGATCATCATTCAAAATGTTATGTCTCATTGTCCAAGTTTTGAGGAGATGCTCCTTATAGCTTTTTTTTGCTATAAGGAATACCCCATAAATATGTCATTTTTCGTTTCTTTGCTCGCTTTTCCTTTTTGTAATTTGAAATTATATCATTTTTGGCGATCTTTTTTTTCAATCTATTTTAGCTTTGGACAAGCCGAGAATTTTCTTTTGTGAAAAAAAGTAACCGAAAATTTTTGCATAGTCATAAATCTTGACTTTTTTCATAGTTTTTTACAAACGTTTTTGCTAG
The DNA here is from genome assembly GCA_963922195.1 of Panagrolaimus sp. PS1159. Taxonomy (NCBI): domain Eukaryota; kingdom Metazoa; phylum Nematoda; class Chromadorea; order Rhabditida; family Panagrolaimidae; genus Panagrolaimus; species Panagrolaimus sp. PS1159. The sequence continues at coordinate 886,512 of CAWUHW010000026.1, forward strand.
AAATTTGCTGTTTTTCACAGAGTCCAATTGCTTTTAATTCTTTTCATTTTAAATTATTTAGTTCCTTATTTTTTTTACTCTTTTCACTTTGTAACCTTTTTTTTTTGAGCTTGCTATTTTTTTACTCTTAAGATTTTGTGTTTGAAAATCATCCCTGTAACTAACACATATACCGTTGTAAATGATTTTTATTAAAAAAAATGTTTTAAGTTTGTCTTTTTTTTGTAAAAAAAATTATCCCCAAATTTCTCATTCGAATCAAATACAGCCTTTTGCTAAAAAAAATAGACGGAAATATTTTTTTATAAAAACGGGGATGCTGTATATAACATTTATTTTTTAGAGACTCTTTTTTGTTTTGGAATCTTTTCTGCTCTTTTTTCTTTCCCAAGAAAAAAGAGCAGAAAGCTTAAAGTTCAGACATTATGAAACGCATCCTTTTTCACAACATTTTTCCACTATTTTTATTTTTTTAATTTCAACATCGGGCCAATGTATTTTCAGCGACAGGCATACATCGGTACAAAACTTTACGGATGTTGTTGTAGCTTTTTTCATTCTTTTTGATTCGGCGTTTTGACATTTTGGACTTTTTTCTGCAGACTTTCTTGCGAAAAATATAGCGATTTCAAAATTTGTTGATTTCGTTTTTGCTTCTTTTGATGAAGTTTTTTCTTACATTCATTTTATGTAGTTGATTGTCGAGAGATGTCATCGTTTTTTTATAAATTTCCTTTATAAAAATTTGTAAGTCTTCTTCTTTTACGATTATTGCCATTGAATTTTTTTATTCTTCTTTTAATTTCTTGAGTTTATTTTTCTGCTATTTTATTCTCTGAAGGCATTCCTTTTTGTGTTATTTTTTGTATATCGACAAAAGTAATTTGAATAACATAATTTATTATCGCCTGCTTTTTTAGAGGGATACGGCTAAGATCATAGCCGTATCCCTCTTAAAAGCAAATTGGCCCGCCCCAAAGTTTTTTCTCTCTACGATTATGCCTACTATTATTGCTTTAATTGTATGTTTCTTTTTTTGGCAGTAAATTTTTTGCCCCTATACCTTTTCATCTTTCATTTTTGCTGCATTTGCTATGTTCTTTTTTTTAAATCAAAAATTAAAAAAAAGGGAGTCTAAAAGAATTTATTTTTTTGGTAAAGTATTAAAATGAACATTTTATTTCCAATACTGTACTAAAAAATGTTTTACTCCATATCTCTTAAATAAGCTCCAAATCATACAAGTCTTATTTCTTTTAAAAATGTGTCTTTCAAAATTTTTTTTTGTTCGTCTTCTTACAGTATCCATTTTTCACTTATGATTTTTTTTATTCCAAATTTTGCAATTTTTTCTTTTCTGCAAATTTATTTCGAACAAAAAATCAAACATTAGAGATTGGTAATTTAATCTTTTATTTTATTTTCTACAGTATCCCTGTATTTACTTAACACAAAAGATTTTTTGTCGGTGTATTTTCGGCTCAAATTTTTTACCGTATTGTTGCGTTTAAATCATGGATGAGAAAGCGGCCGAAAATTAAGAGGCAGCTGCTTTTCATGATTTCCGCGGAATATAAAATATAGCCCGGTCAGCCGTATTTCTCATTCCTGGTTTAAAATTATTTAATTTTCCACTTCTTTTTTTAGGTGAAATATATGTATATCGTCGATCCTTACATTCACTTCTAAAAAGCTCTTACAAAATGTCTTTGAAGGTATTTTAAGATTCAAAAAAATTTTTTACTGTTATTTTAAATAAGTATTTTTAGTGTATCGCTTCACAATGGGCTATTACTGTAGATCCTGAAAGTTGGGTACATCAATATCAAGTTAATATCAAATATGGACCTGAGGATTTAATCAATGAAGATCTTGACAAATCAACAAAAGATGTTAAAGTTCTTACAAGATGGTAAGAACCTTTAATATTTTAAACAAAATAAAATATCTATAATTTTAGTTTGTTTGCTGAACAATACCAACTCTGCCGTCACATTATTTCAAATTTGCCGGAATTAAAGGGACTTACATATGTTTATGATAACCATGCATTTTTAATTACAAACAAGCAGCTAAAATCTGATATTAAAATTGTTCGTCGTCAAGTTGATTTGGATAATTATTTAAAGAATTACCTAAGAAATCAACAAGCTTTTTTAAAGATTCAAGTAACGAAGGTAAAAAGTATCAAATTCGATGAATTTCCAACAAATGCTGCAACAACTCTTGCCGAAGATCGAACGTGGAGAAATGCATGTGAAGTAATTTTGAGTGAATTTGCTGTAACTCGTGCCAAAAACCCGTATGTTTCAATTGGATCAGGATTACTTTGTGAAATGAAGAAAATTCCTTTTGAATGGGGACTCTATTCTCGAGATGGAAACAGAAAAGGTGTTGAAGTTATTCAAGGTTCAAATGGTCCACAATTATGTGTTTCAATGGATTTTCGTCGAAAAGTTTTATATCCTGATGGCATAAAATTCTTACATCTTTTCAAACATGTTATGACCAAGTGTGGTAATGATTTTTATGTTGCAGAAACATTATTTCGAAATGTAAAACTTTATCCAATTTATCAGCCTGAAAGAACCTTGATCTTTAAAAATTTTACTTTTCAAAATGTTGGATGCTTAAGATTAGATGATGGGCGTACATTGGAAGCTTTTTATCTTCAATGGAATATTCAACTTCAAAATCTCAATGAACCTGCTGCACAAATGTCTAACACAAATGGATATTTTCCGCTTGAACTTTTGGAAATTTTTCCAAATCAAACTGTTCCATTATCAAAAATGTCAAAAAGATTAAAGGAAGAAGCAGTTAAACTTAATCGTGTAGAACCTAATATTCGTTTTATTCAAATCAAAAGACAATTTGAAAATCTATCAATGAATAATGAAATTTCTGCAGCATTTGGTATTAAAGTTGATTCTAAAATGATTCAAGGGAGCTATCAACGACGACCACGAATGAAAATGATTCTTGATGGAATAACTGTTTTTCCAAATGAAGATGGGTTCTTTGAGTATAATAAAAACAAATACTACAAGGCAGCAGGATTCGATGAAATTATTGTATTTTCAAATAAACGTGAACGTGAATCTTCAATGAAATGTGTAAATAAAATTGTTTTTGAAGCAAAAAAGAAAGGAATGCAAATGCCAAATCCAATTTTTCAAGAATTTAATACTTTTTCACAAAATTTGGATGAATGGATTGTTGCTTTAAAAGAATATAAAGAACGTAAGGCAATTGTTATGGTTGTTGATCCCAGTTCTGAATCACATCTTATTGTAAAACTTGCTCAGGCTCGAACATGTGTTCAAACACAACATCTTCAATCTGATACTGCATTCAAAGTTTCTAAAGGTCGACCAAAAACTTTGGAAAATATCGTTCACAAGATGAATGTTAAATCAGGTGGAATAAATCATATCGTTGATTTTGGTTCACATTTGTAAGTTTTTTCAAAAGTTTTGAAATCCAAATAAAGTAAATTTTAATTTATAGGGAAAAGATAAATCTTGATGAAACTTTAATCATTTCATTGGATGTTTGCCATCCAACTGCATTATATAATGAAGAAGATGAACCTTCAACTGTTGGCCTTGTTTCAAATTATCTTGCAAATCCTCATGAATTTGCTGGAATCTTCTTTTTTCAATCAGCTCGACAAGAATCTGTTGATCAGACTTCTTTGCAAATCAATGTTAAAAAAATGCTTCAACAAGCTAAAAATCATCGAAAATGTATTAAAAATGTAATTGTTATTCGCGATGGTATTTCAGAAGGACAATATGCAATGTTTGTTGAAAAAGAACTTGCTGCAATTGATGAAGCAACAACAACAGAATTATCAATTAAACCAAAAATGGTTGGAATTATTGTTACGAAAGATGGAATTGTTCGACATTTTATGGATTATTCAAGCGAAAATCCACAATCAATGCCACCGCGTTCTTTTGTTTCATTTGGATGTCGATATGGATTTCGTCAATTTTATCAAATTTCACACAAAGCTGGAATTGGAACTGCAAAATCTGTTTTAATAACTGTTCTTCGAGATGACCTTCAAATTTCCGACGAAGAACTTCAAACCTTTCTTCTTGGATTAACTCAACTTCATCAAATTATTTCCTTCCCAGTATCAATTCCAGCCCCTCTTTATCAAGCTGATGTCCTTGCTGAACATGGTCAAAAACTTTTTGTTGCAATGAAACGATTTTGTGAACGTGATATTCCACGAATTGCTGGAGCAATCGATTATAATCAACTTTCAAATCTTCTCAATTTCAACAATGGTGAATTACCATTAACTCGATATACTGCATAATCTATTTTTTGATCAAAAATCGATATTACTTGTTTTTTCTCTTTCATGATCATAACTTTGAATTTGTTTTTTTCCGTTTATCATCATCTTTCTATACTTTTTTTCATTGCATACACTTTTTGGTCAAATTTAAAAAACTGCTTTCTTCTGTTGCCTTTCGGACCTTTATCATTTTGGTCTCGTTTTTTATATTCCATTGTTAAATTTTTGTATGCATTATTTTCAAATTAGAATTTTCATATTTTTGAAAGAAAATTGGCCCACAATACATGTTCACAATTGATTTAAAAAAATTACTACAAATTTTGTAATTACAGTATTTTAAGTCAGTTAGAATGGTAACATTTCTTGACAAACATATAACGGGGCGCCAAACAGATGTCTTAACAAAAAAGAAAAACTTTTTTTGTTAAGGAATTTTTTCCCTACTCAATCAAATTCTCTTAACACGAAAAGTTTTTCTTCTATTTTTTCTCGGGTAAAATTCCTTAACAAAAAAAGTTTTTCTTTTTTGTTAAGACATCTGTTTGGCGCCCCGTTATATAATTACTTATTTAATGACGAAAAACTTTTACATATTTGAAAATTTGGGGGTAACAGCAATTATTTCAGAGCTAAAAAAATCTTTAGCCTACATGGTCGAGTTCTTGTTCAACAAGACTTGTTGATTTACTTAGAAAATGATAAAAAAATTTTGAAATATAAAGTAAAGAGTGATTAAGTTTTTAAGTTGATAACTGGTTCAATAAGATGGCAATGGATGACGACCTTATGGAGACGTTGGACTTATAAATGTGGATGGTGATGATTTTGGACGAGGAAGAGCTTCTAAAGATTGGATAATCAATCATCAAAAAATAAAGTTTTTACACAAACAGAAAATAAATTATTGTTTAACATTAACTAAAGCTTGTTTTCAAAAAAAAACAAAAAATTGTTGTTTTTTAAAAATTATGACTGAACATTACATTTTTGAAATTTGCGTAAAAAATACATGGATACAAATTTAATAATTAAAAATGTTATGCATTTTAAAAAATTTGAATGGAAAAACAAAATAATTGCGGGAAAAAAATTGTGCTCAAAATTCTTTTGAACTCCCATAGCGAATTTCAGTTTCACAATTTTTTTCACCTTTCATTCAACGTTGAACGAACATAAAAAAAATAATTCATTTTAGTTGCAAAAAATGTTTTGAATATTTTTATCTAGCTATTTGCCGTCAATTTTTTTAAAATAAATATCCGTAACATTTATTAAGCATTACTTTTTTGAGATTAGGATATTCTTTTCACACTGTAAATTTGGAGCGTTTTTTTCGCAGTTGTTTTTCTTCGAAAAAGTCCCAAGTATTTCATTGTCTTCTTTTAGCTTTCTTTTCGTTTTTAGCCGTTTATTCAACCAACTTTCTGATACCTTATAATGGAAATTTTTACCACTTACAGCTTTCAGAATCTCACAGCAAATTTGACAAAATTTTTAACCTTCGTTCAAACTTTCACAGATGTTTTTTCCAATAAAACCATTTTCAATTTGATTTAGTTATTTTAATTATGTCTTTTGTGCTCAACATTTTAGATAATTTATCTGCATTCTTTAGTTAACGTTTCCGTTATTTTTTTTGTCGCGCAATTCTTTTCTGCTTTCTATATTTTATATTTAATTGTTATTTTTTAGTTCAAGATGATTGGTGTGCCATATTTGGTTCACCTTTTGAATAGTATTAAGAAGAGCTCTCTTGATGATTTTATTGATCGACTTCAATATTACACTACATTGCTTTTAATATTCTTTGCTATCATTGTTAGCGCAAGAAGTTTTACGAGTCCCATTGAATGCGAAATGCCTGCTGAATTTCCCGGTTTGTACTTTTTTAAAAATGTTTTGACATAGTAAAACAATACATATTTTAGGGCCCTGGATGACATATGTCAAAGAATATTGCTATATTTCTAGCACCTATACTATTTCTTCTCTTCGTGACAACGGTGAAGGAGGAACTCGAATGATTCAAGGATATTACCAAGTTTGTTTATATTTACTCGATTTATCTCATATACTCCCTTTTAGTGGGTTGCTTTCATCTTGGTTATTAAAGCTCTTTTGTTATATATACCACATGTTGCATGGAAAATTTTTTTGAATACTAAAAGTAAAGACTTTTTGGTTATTAAATATTATGATATTATACTATATATATTTTAGTCACAGATATTCGTCATGTTGTTGAAAAAGCTAAATCTTTACGCTTTGTTATGGGAGAAGAACATCAAAAAGGTCTTGAAGACATTACTCATTATCTTAAAGAACGTTTACAACATCAAAAAACAAAAGATGGCGTCAGTATTGCTGGTTTTGGTATGAAATCTTCACTTGCTCATACAATTGCAAAAATGTTTACTGTTATGATTATACTCTTTGAAATCTCTTTTATTAATAAAAATTTTGGACCTGAACCTGATAATTTTTGGGGATTTACAGTAAGTTTATTTTATTGAAATAATAATACTTTGTTATATTCTTTAGATGCTCCGTGTTGGTTTAACAAATAGTGCATGGGTTGATACTGGTATGTTTCCACGTCTTTCATTTTGTGAATTTAAACAACCCATCCTTGGTGGAAATTATCCTTTACGAACGGTACAATGTGCTTTACCACAAAATTTGGTCAATGAAAAAATCTTTATTTTTGTTTGGTTTTTGCTTACAACTGTTTTAATTTTATCAATTATTGATATATTCTATTTTGTTTTAACTCTTTTTTCTCAATCAAGACGTCTTAAAACTACAAAATACTTTTTTCAACCTGGTTTAAAAGAAGATGCAGATGTATTTGTTCGTAAGTTTTTTTTTTTGTTAAATTCTGTTATCACGGTATCGTTTATATACTTTGTTTTAGTTGGTGAAGTGAAGAAACAAAAGATGATCGGTTTTGCTTGTGATATGTTTGGCCCTGATGGAATGTATCTTTTGGATTGTCTTAAGCGTAATGCTGGTTCACTTATTGCAAGTGAAATTGCAACAGATATTATTGAAGAATTTTATCAAGACACAACACCAGATCCACCAACAACAACATCAAAGAATGAGCTTGATGATCAACAATTGTATCCAACAATTCCACAAACGAAAGTTGATGATGATAATGGTGCTCAACCTTCACCTCCTCCACATGATGATTAAATTCGTTTGTTTTACTTTTGTTGGTTTTATTTAATATCTATTTTACTTTTTTATAAATGTTTTTTATTTTAATTTTATGAGCTTTGAATCATCTAATCGGGATGAAGATTAATTTTGTCGATGCGACTTGGGATTATTTTTTGTGGGGTTAAATTTTGTTTTGAAGAGGGTTTTGGTATATTCACGATTCTCATTTGTTACTTGCAACAGAAGCTTTTATGTGGTGGCTGTTTTGTCACATTTCAATTTTTTTAAAGCAAAAAATCATTTTATACTTGTTTGTTCGCTTTTTTAAATTTATCTTTTTTTCCGGATCATAAAAAAGCAAAGATGTTTATCAGTATTCGTTTTTCCCTTTTTTATAATTTTTCCGTCTTCCTGCTTTTTTTTCAAACAATAAAAGTTTTAAAAGCAGAGTGAAAAAGCTAATAAAATTTTTTGCTCGAAGTTTTTCGCTTTTTTTGTTGGATTACTGTAATTCTTATTTTTTGTGTTGAAGGAAGATTGGTTTTTATTTTGAATAATTTACCGCATTGCTTTTAGCTTTTAAGTGCTTTTCTTTTCCTATTTTTGTGTCTCGGACCTTTGCCTTTGGATCTTTTAAAAATGCCAATAAACACTTTTGCTTTAATTTTAAAATTTTATTTGTTGAATTTTTACATAAATTCTTTAAAACTTTTTTTTTTCTTATGATCTTCATTTTTTTGAAAACTTTTCATGACAAAAGTCTTTTTTTCATTATAAAAGAGGTTTTTTGTAAAAATCGACCTTTGACTCGGATTTGGAAAAAATGAAATTTCCAGTTTGAGAGCTAATTCTTTGCGTGTAGACTAATTTGATGACAGAGAACACGAATTTAAACTCCGTTTTGACCAAAAATGCCATGGCACAAAGTTACGAGGTGCCGTGCCGTAAAAAGTGCCAAAAATCAAAATTTATAAAAAGTGCCATAAATTATATATCAATCGATTCGTCTTGATCTGGGGAGTTTGGCAAAACATAATTTAACCGTTTAAAGTGATATTATCAATGAGTTATGGTCCATTAAAGTGACAGGTATACGGTAATTCAATATAAACATTCAAATTTTGAACCACGGGCATACTTTTTTTTGGTCTAATCAGATTCTCCATAAAATTTTACATATCCATGGTCAATATCATGGAAAAATCCGCGGGGTGCGATATGATTTTATCATTTTTTCCGCAAAAAGTGCATTTTTAGGATCATGTTGGAGACATAACTCATCAAATTTTTGAGATATTCACTAGTGATGACTTTTATCATGTATATCTATGCTATAAGAGTTATCCTGGAAAGTTTCAGAACTCCCGGATCATATTTCGTAATTTCGCGTCAAGATATAGTTTCAGAAAAAAGCAACATAGGGTGTATTAAGAAAATGGTCTTAAAATTCGAGTTTTTCAAGTGAAATAAATATGTTTGTATTCTTAAAATGTTTAATACATGCTAAAATAATAAAATAAACCATCAAAACATCATATTTTTCAGTAATTTCGATTTTTTAAGATTTTTTTTAAAAAAGTGCAACAGTTCGAAAAAATTGATTTTTTCAAAAGTGGTCAAATGCTTGTATTTTGTGTTCTGTTTGCTGTATACGATAAAATAAGTTTTAAAAAATGTTTACAAAATATATTCACCTATGTTACTAAAGCAAAAAAAAAGTTTTTTAAATTAAATCTGCTTAAAATACCATCATTTTTGAAAAATTCCGCATATACCAAATATTGACTCGATATGTCTGAAACATCTCTTAAAAATCATAAAACAGTTATTTTTTGACCTAAAACTCATAAATTTGTCATATCTTCACATATTTTGTTAATTATGTCATTTTGAAAATAGACTAAATTTCACACTTTTTTAAAAAAATCCTAAAAAATTCAAATTACTGAAAAATATGATGTTTTGATGGTTTATTTTATTATTTTAGCATGTATTAAACATTTTAAGAATACAAAAATATTTATTTCACTTGAAAAACTCGAATTTTAAGACCGTTTTCTTAATACACCCTATGTTGCTTTTTTCTGAAACTATATCTTGACGCGAAATTACGAAATATGATCCGGGAGTTCTGAAACTTTCCAGGATAACTCTTATAGCATAGATATACATGATAAAAGTCATCACTAGTGAATATCTCAAAAATTTGATGAGTTATGTCTCCAACATGATCCTAAAAATGCACTTTTTGCGGAAAAAATGATAAAATCATATCGCACCCCGCGGATTTTTCCATGATATTGACCATGGATATGTAAAATTTTATGGGGAATCTGATTAGACCAAAAAAAAGTATGCCCGTGGTTCAAAATTTGAATGTTTATATTGAATTACCGTATACCTGTCACTTTAATGGACCATAACTCATTGATAATATCACTTTAAACGGTTAAATTATGTTTTGCCAAACTCCCCAGATCAAGACGAATCGATTGATATATAATTTATGGCACTTTTTATAAATTTTGATTTTTGGCACTTTTTACGGAACGGCACCTCGTAACTTTGTGCCATGGCATTTTTGGTCAAAACGGAGTTTAAATTCGTGTTCTCCGTCATCGAATTAGTCCAGGCGCAAAGAATTAGCTCTCAAACTGAAAATTTCATTTTTTCGAAATCCGAAAAAATGGTCAAAAAGGTCGAATTTTATAAAAAATCGCTTATAAAAAGATTGATCGAAAATTTTTTCCCATTTAACTTTTTTGAAGACCATTAAACAAACCCTTTTGTCTGACTGATAGCCTTGGACATTTTTATTTAGTTCTAAAAAATTAATTTTTTCAAGGAAAATGTTAAAGATGAAATGATGCACCTTTTTTTCTCTACAGTAATCTCTATTTGTGTACTTTATAAAATTCCTTAAGAAATTTTCTTTTTCAATTTTCCGTTTTTTGCTATTATTGTAAAAAATAAAACACACCTTTTTTCCTGTTTTTTATGATCAAAAAATATCAGTCTTTTTCCATTTTTTTTATAACCTTGTGATATTTTTTTTGTTGGAAAAGTGATTGGTCTGCAAAAAAACATATATTTCATCAACAAATTTTTTAATGCTGTTGTGTTTTTTATACCCTCAAAAAATTTTTTCTCTCTCACTTTAAAAAAAGTGGAACGTGTGTATTAAAAAAAAGATGGGAGGGCTTTGCGTGAGGGAACGTGTGTTTGTCCAGTTTTAAAAAAAATTGGTATAAATAAAATTGGTAAACATTCACTCTTTCAAGGCAACGTCAGTCAGTTGTTTTTACATTCGTTTTTTGTTGTTGGAGAAGAATTAAATCAATATGCTTAAAGTTTGTTTGAAATTAATTACTTGAGAAAAAATTATAATATGTAATTTTAGTGTACTGCTTCCCAGTGGATTATAAGTGTAACTCCAAAAAGTTTGGCATATCAATATGATGTTGACATGGTTTTTGGCCGTCCTGAACTTTTTGATGTTGAAGATGCTAAGGGTGTTAAGAAGCTTACAAAGAGGTTGGTAGTTAATAATATAATTTAACATATAATAAATATTGTTCCTTACAGTAATGATAATCACCATAAAATATTATGCCGTCATATTCTTGAAAATCTAGAAGCCATGGATGGGATCACTTGTGTTTATGATGAACGATCTATCATGTGGACCAATAAACCACTGAAGCAAGACATCAATCTTACTAAGTCTCAACTTGACCTGGATGACTTCTTAAAAGAATCGCTCACGGATTCTGAAGCTGTTTTACGTATTCTAATTTCGAGAACTAAAACCATTGATTTATCAAAGTTACCCACAAGCGTTGTATCAAAAAATAACGAAGATCGAACATGGAGGACCGTCTGTGAAATGGTCTTCAGCGAACATCCAGTTACTCGTGCCAATAATAAATTTATTTCAATTGGAGCTAGCCAACTTTTTAAAAATACCTTCTCTCAATTTGATCGTGGATTGGTTTATCGTGATGGAAATAGAAAAGGTGTACAAATTGTGAAAAATGCAAATCAACCACAACTGTGCTTATCGTTAGATTTTTGCCGAAAAATCTTTTTTCCTGCTAATGTAAGCTTTTTGGAGCTTGTACAAAACTTTATGGGAAATGGGGGAAACTATAAAGAAGCTGAGGCTTTGTTCAAGAAAATCAAGCTCTGTCCAATCTACAATCGTGCACGAATTCTCACATTTAAGAAGTTCAGTGAAAAAACCATCCGACAAATGAAATTAAATGATGGAACTCCGTTGGAAGCTTATTATCGTACCACCTTGAATGTCCCTCTACAACATCTTGATGAACGTGCAGCAAATATGAGCAATGGGCATGGTGATTTCCCCTTAGAACTTTTGCAAGTCCTCCCAAATCAACATGTTCCCGTTGTTCGAATGCCGGACACCCTTAAAGAAAGAGCTCTCGAGCTCAATCGTCTCAAACCTCATGAAAGATTTGCATTAATTCAAGAACAATTCCAACAACTTGATTTGAATAATTCCGTCACAGCTGCATTTGGAATACAAGTTAATCCTAAGATGATTCAAGGTGATTTTCAACGTCTACCAAAAATGAGAATGCGTGTTGGTGTTGGAAATACTGTGGAATCCAATGATCAAGGGGCATTCAGATTTGACCGAAATCTATATTACAAAATTGCTGGTTTTGACAAACTTGTTGTTTTTGCCAACCGATACGAAAGTCAAAAATCAATAGAATGCGCCAATGCCATTGTTGCAGCAGCTACAAGCAAGGGAATGCAAATGCCAAAACCAACTTTCAAAGAATGCAATACTTCTTCACAACGCTTAAATGATTGGTTAACTGCTATGAATGAATATAAAGGCACAAAAACTTGTGTTTTAATCATTGATAAAAACCAAGAATCCCATCCTATTGTTAAACTTGCTGAAGCTCTTACTGGTGTTCAAACTCAACATCTTCAATTTGATACTGCATTCAAAGTTGCACGTGGTCGTCCTGCAACTCTCGAAAATATTGTCCACAAATTAAATATTAAAGCTGGCGGAATTAATCATTTGGTTGATTTTGGTCCAAGTTTGTAAGTTTAGTTAAAAATCTTAAAAAATGAATTAAATATATATTTTTTTAGAAAAACAATTAAGTTGGCTGAAACTTTAATCATTTCAATGGATGTATCTCACCCAACTGGTGACGATTATAAAGGTTCAACTGACGAACCTTCCATTGTTGGCCTTGTTGGAAATTATCTTGCTGATCCAAATGAATTTGCTGGAATCTTTTTCTTCCAAGCTCCTCGACAAGAAGCAATTGATCAAACATCCCTTCAAATAAATGTCAAAAAGATGCTTCAACAAGCTAAAAAACATCGATCAATCAAAAATGTGATTTTGATCAGAGATGCTGTTTCTGAGGGGCAATATGGCCAAGTCCTTGACGATGAACTTGCCTCCATCGAACAATCAAGTCTAGACGTATCAATTAAAGCCAAAATTATTGGCATTCTTGTTACCAAAGATGGTAACACCCGACATTTCAATATCGCAAATGGACAAATTTCTTCCATGCCGCCTCGTTCATTTGTTACTTTTGGAAGCCGATTTGGCTTCAAACAATTTTACATGACTGCACATAGATCATTTGCTGGAACTGCAAAATCCGTCATGATCACCGTTATCCGGGATGATATTGGACTTTCAATTGGTGAAGTTCAAACCTTTCTTCTTGGTTTAACACATATGCATCAAATTGTTACTGCACCAGTTTCAATCCCTGCACCACTTTATCAAGCTGATGTTCTTGCTGGACGTGGTCAAAAACTTTTCCGAGCATTAAAAAAATATGGTGAACGTGAAATTCCTCGAACAGATGATGGAATTGATTATAATCAACTTTCAAATCTTCTCAACTTCAACAATGGCAATTTACCAATGACTCGATATACCGCCTAAGTCCATGAAAGTTGAACAAAATCAAAAATGGTGCCCCTTTTTATAACAAACTTTGTTGGCTGCTGCCAACCGTTTGTCACCATTTATAACCAATATTTATTTGTTGCTTTTTTATAATTGCTTTGAATTATTTTATACTGCTAAAATTTGTATCTTATTTGGAATAAAAAACTTTGTAACGGAATTTTTCAATTTTAAAACCTCAAATTTAAAAGAAAAAATTCATCAATTAAATAAAGGTTATAAAAATACGATTGGAAAAAGTGTCGGCAAAAGCTAATAAAAAGGATGACAAAAAAAGTATACATGCGTATTTTCACAGATCCTTATTTTAATTTTATTAGTATCCAATTTTTTTTGGCATTTGACAACCAAAAATAATACATTTCATGGTTTTCTTTTTTTAAACCCTGCAATTTTCGAATATTAAATTTTATCGTTTTACAAAAATCCGTTATTCTTTCTTTGACGTTTTAGAAAAAACTGGAAGCTTTTTGAATCAAAAGTTTTGATCAATGAATCAAAAGCGATAATCATTTTTTCCCTCTCATTTGTTTTTTCTCCATCCCAAATCTTTTTTAAAAGCCTATGCATGCTTATCTTCCTTCCATTTTTTTTGACCGGTCGTTCTTTATTTTTAATTCCAGAAGTCATCAAATTTCTTCCAAAAAAGGAGTAAAAAAATAAGAATTAAATAAATTGCGCTTTTTTTTCAAAGAGAAAAAGGAAAGAAAATCTGTTGTCTCAATTTCCTTAATTCATTTTTTCGCGCAATCGTGCTTCACTGATCTCATTTTCAAAAAATAAAAAAGTGAGTAAGTGGATTCCTCCAGAAAAAAAGAATGAATGAATGCAATAAAAAAAATGCTAAAAAGTGCTGGCGATTTGAAAAAAAAGAACATTAATTAATATTTTAGTAAAAAGAAGAATAAATAGTTTTTGGAGTCTTACAAAATTAACGCTTTCTAATTCTCATTTTTTGTTATTAATTTCGATTTTTTCTTTTTTTTTTGAAGCGTAAAATTCTGTGTTCCGTTTTTATTGTTAAATAAAAAAGCGGTTTTTCATTTTTAAATGGAATCTAAAAGAAAAACATTTGTTTATTTATCAATTGCTCAAAATGCCGTTATCAGTTGCCTTTCTTTCCTTTCTTGAATTTGAACCAGCCAATAAAAATGGCACAAATCTTTTTTTCTTTTTTACACTTAAGTGTATACACACTTGTAAGTACACTTTTTTACAATCAAAGAGTCATTTCTCCGTTTCTGCGCCGCAAAAACATTTCTTTTGTTTCTAAAAAAGTAGTAACTTTTCTTCGCCCAAAAAAATCAAAACAACAATAAACGTGAAACCTTTGGTCAAAAAAAAGAAACGGGAAGAATTTTCATTGTTCTTTTTTTTCTCCAATGTTGTTTTACATTTTTTTGCCCTTTTTTTTTGTGAAAGTATATACATGTTTCATTTACCGTTAATGGCCACCCTCTCCTTTTTTTTGGTGGTTATAAAAAAAGACAATTGAGTTTATATTGTTTTTCGATCCGATCGGAAATTATTTTTTTTCGTGAAAAATATTTAAAGTCAGTTCAGTCGGTTGCCATTGGAAACTTTATACTACTATAATTTTTTTTGTAGCGGATCCGTAGAAGAAAAAAGGGATTTGGTTAAGCTGGCTACTGCCGTTCATATTCTATTGTTTTTTAACCTTTGCCAAAAAATATAAATAGTTGAAAAAATATTGGTATAATTTTTTCAGTTCACAAAAATGCGGCATTTGTTTTTAAACATAAAAGGGAGGAAAGAAACAGTTAAAGGATAATCTTTGTATCATACTTTTTTGAGGCCATACGTTTTTGTTGAAGAAAAAAACTTTTTTAAATTCAACCCTAATTTGCATAAAACTTGTTTCTTTCTTCTTTGATCGCGCAATTTTCTTTTTTCGGTTCTCTTTTTTCCGCCAATCTTTTTTTATTGCAAATTGAAAACAGTTTTTTGAATGCAAAAATATTTGTTTATTTGTTTCATGGTTTCCCTTTTCTTCTTTTTTTTCAAATATGCCAGTGCTGCTTCTTTTGCTTCTTTTTTGCAGAAGATCGTTAGCATGATTTCTCATCTTTGTATAAAACTTCTTTTTTTCTATGTAAATACCAACCCCGCCAACCGCAACCTTTCACCCTTCCCTTTTTCCCTTTTTTCTTCTTTTAACACAGCGGGGCTCCCTCTTTTTTCTTCCTTTTTCAATCAAAAATAAAAAAAATATTTTTTTGGCAAATTTCTTATCGCTTTTTTTCCCTTTCGTGTTAATCAAAGAAAAAGATGCCAAGTGTGATGACCTTTTCAATCTTATTTTTGACCACCATTTTTTTCGGCCAATACTGTCCATCTTTTTAAAATTGCAATAAAAAACATTTTTTCAAAAATAATAATAAAAATCTAAGATTTAGATAAATTTTTTACCGGTTTTTTTACAGCTTTGTATGAAATCCAGTAACAGCAAAAAATCTGAACCAGCTGGATTTCCTTTCTTTCATGCCTTTTTAAAATTTAAAGCTGCTGTTTTCCTTTTTGGATCTATTTTTTTTGAAGTCACACTTAAATTTGCGTTTTTTTAAATTGCAAACAAAGTTACGGAATTTTTTTGAAAGTTGATTTTTGGAAAATCAAATTTTGGCCAATAATTTTAAGTACCACTTTTTTGCAGTTTTTAAAATAGGCATTGTTTTTTTCAAGGTTAATAGCCTTTGATTTTAAAAGCTACATTTTTCATTCATTCATTTTTTGTTACGGTCAAAGAATACAAAATAGTTCTTGAGTTACAGTAATCAACCTTGAAACATGTTGTAATCCCTTTTAAACCTTTAAATAAACCATTTTTTAATTCAAAAATTAAAGATTTAAAACGATTAAAAAATTTTTTTCTGGAACATTTTTGAATGCCCTCAATTTAAGTCAAGATTTACAACTGTAATCTAATTAACCACAATTTTTTTCTTTTCCATCAAAGTTGTTTTTTTTTTCTTTTCATTAATATTGATCAGTTTGGAAATTGGCTAGAAATTCTCTATTATTTTCACCTTCATTGACTTTGATTTGATGATCAAGCGATAACCCCCTTTTTTTCTTAGTTGATGTTGACCTTGACTGCTGTTGTTCTGTTGCAGCATCAGTCAGCAGCAGTAGTAGCATTAAATAATAATGTTGAGGCTACTGGGTCGAAGGAAAGAAGAAGTTCGCGCAATGGAGAGAGAATCCAATTTTTTTGATTACCTTTTTTTCTCTCTTTTTTTTATTTCTTTAAGGCGCGCTTTTTAATGACCCTTTTTGACCCGTTGCTTTTTGATTTGAGTCATGCGTAAAAAAAGTTATTGTTTTATTTTAACAAACTTTTATTAATTTTGTTTTGTTTTTAAAGTTGGAAAGTATAATTTTATTAATCGTTACTTTTGTATTTTCCATTACTATTTTTATATTGTTTGTGTTGATGGAATTTGAAAAAATAAAGAGAAATAAATTGTTTCAATTCAATTCAAAAAATGGATAGATAGAGTCCATTTGTTGCGCAAGAATGATTTTTTAGAGGAACATTCAAAGGGGGGATACGCGTGGTGCTTTTTTCATTGAAAAATTGAATGAATGAGGATTTGAAAAGATGATTATGTGGCTGAACTTTTTGAATATTCTCCCAAAAAATATTTTGGATTATACCCAACTTTTATTTTGCAAAAATAAAATATTTTGAATTATTTGAAAAATATTGTTTTGAAACGTTTTTTTAAAAAAATATATTTTAATTATTTTAAAACACGATGATAATAAGTTAAGTAAGAGGGAGGGGGGGGGGGACCTTTGACGTTTTACATACTTACTTAACCTTTCTTTTCTTTTTTTCCTTTGATTACTTCTTTTTTTGGGGAGATTTTGTTTCGGTACTCTTTTCTTTTCTCTTCTCTCTCCTTTTTTACCTGCAATGGCAGCAGCAGTTAGAAAAAAATATAATCTCTCAAATCTCAAGAGCTTCGATGTCCGTACACGGTTAGCTCTTACCCGAAAAAAAATATAAAGAAGTACAAAACTTATTGTTGAGAAAAGAAGAAGAAGCAGCGATCTTAAAAAAAGGCCGAAAAGAGGGGGATTGTCGAAATCTCTTTTTTTTGACAAAAATTTTATCTTACTTTTTTTCAAAAACGAAGAAAACGAATTTATCTCTTTCGTGTTTTTGCGATTTTGTTTAAACTATTATTACCACACATTTTTTTGAGGTGATTTTGATTTTTCCCACAAAACACTGTTTTCGCTTTTTTTTCAAATTTTGAAAACAATTCGTATCACTCCAAAAATCAAAATTATCGATGCTTTAACTTTTTTCGTAAAATAAAAAAACAGTCTTTGAAAAAAAAGGTAGAGTAAAAAAGCGTTAATGAGTCTCCCATTTTTTTCAGTTAAAAATATACGATGATTGACTAATCTCCTCTCTTTTTTTTGGCGGTCACATATCCATTCTGTTTCTGGTATCTCTCATTTTTTACAAAAGCATAGCCCCTTTTTTTGAACTTTTCCTTTTTTGCGCAATTTGTTTTGGAGAAAAAATTGATTTTATTTAATCTTAATTTAAAAATTATTTTTTTAGATTTAATAAAAAATCCGGCATTTTAATTCTATGCTGATTAAAAAATTAATATTTTTCCGGCTGAATTTGAGATGACGATAATAAAATCTTCGTCGTTGCCGGCACTAAATTATATTTGTTATTATTATTGGATTATTTTTATATTATTTTTTTGTTGTCATGGTAAGTAAATAATAATCCTAAAAAAACTTATGGATTTAATTAATGTTTTATCTGTAATTAATAATGAGTAATAATTTGTATTAAAAAATTTTGTGGCAAATATCCCTTTTTTCAATCAATAAATTTTCAATTAATTAAATCAAAACCTTTTTAATTTTTGAGTTTAAAAATTTTTATTAATGAAAATTTTCTATTTTGAAAAACCGAATTTATTTTTTAGATGTAACGGGTAAAAGAAATTGTGCATCAAATGTATGTTTTAATGGAGGGAATTGTATTGTTGATGATGAAGCAGGCGTTTTTCAATGTGAATGCCGGCCTGGCTTTTCTGGAACCCTATGTGAATCTGCCCTTCCGTGTTCCCTTGATTGTCGAAATGGTGGCCTTTGTTCTTTTGATTCTTTCAACAATGAAAAATGTGAATGTCCTGAAGGCTAGTTTTCTTTCTTTGTACATTGAAAAACTTTCGATCAAAAAATTTTTATTTATTCAATCAAAACAAATTCGTTCCCTTTTTTTAATTTTGCGGGTGTAATTTAAAACTTTATTTTTAAGAAAACTTTTTTTAATAACCTTTTTTACACACATTTTTTTTTGATTGCGAAAGAAAAAAGTTTTTTAATGAAATTTAATCCAATTTTAAAAAATTGGGAGATAAATGTTTTCTATTTTTAGGATTTACAGGAGATTTATGCACTTCAAAAGCAGATTGCCAAGTTACTGGTTGTTTACAGGGTGAAATGTAAGTTAATACTGTAACTATTAAAGAAATATTCGTTGCAAGACAATGACAAAAACATTTTTAGTTGTTTATTAGATTCATCATTAACAAAATGGTCATGTGTTATTGATCATTGTGAACAGTTATCTCCATGTTTGCATAATGCAACATGTCGACCAACTCGAAATTCTTTCATTTGTGAATGTCAATTAGGTTTTTCTGGGCATCGATGTGAAATTGATATTGATGAATGTGCAATACAAAAACCATGCAAAAACAATGGAAATTGTTTAAATCTTCCAGGATCTTTTCGTTGTGATTGTGCAGATGGATTTTCTGGGAGTCTTTGTGAACAGCGAATTGGATTCTGCATTCAGAATCCATGTGGCTTACATGGGGAATGCATTGATGAAGCATCTGAATATCGTTGTGAATGTGAACCAGGATATACAGGAAAAAATTGTGAAGCTGAAGCAAAAGAAATCTGTGAATGTGAAAATCCAAATCATGAATGTATTATTAAAGATGAAAAGCCAATTTGTGAATGCCCTTCTGGAACAAAGGGTGCAAAATGTGATGAACCAATTGATTTATGCGCCAACGAAAATAAATGTTCAAATGGGGGACAATGTATTGCAAATGGAAATTCAACATTTTGTATTTGTCCATCACAATTTACTGGAGCATTTTGTGAAACAAAAATTGAAGATTGTTTTGTGGAAGAAAAGCCATGTTTAAATGGTGGAAAATGTATTCGCTCCGAACAAAGTAATGGAATTGAAAATCGATGTGAATGTTTTGGAAAATTTATGGGAAAATGGTGCGAACAAATGAGATTATCTGCACATTTAAATTCAACTTCAACAACAAATACACAAAAGTGCCCAAAAGAATATTGTAAAAATGGAGGTACAGAAAAAAATTGTAAAAATTGTAAAAAAATTAGAATAAATTTTAGGTAAATGTAAACTTGAAAAAGGTCATCCAAAATGTGAATGCCTAAATTCATCTTTTACTGGTGAAAAATGTGAAAAGCGTGCCACTGAAGATCTTTGTTCCCCAAATCCATGCCTCAACGATGGCCAATGCCATTCAAATGGAACAACAGTTTCATGTTTCTGCCTTGAAGCTTTTACTGGTTCAAAATGCGAAATTAAATGTGAATGTGGAGCCAATGAACTTTGCCGTGAATCAATTCGTAACCCTGGAACTGCCGAATGTCTTACGGTACCTGAACCTGAAATTATTTCTGGAATTATTCCCGATAATAATAATAATAATAGTTTTCCATCTGATTTTCCTTTTCTTGAAACTACTAATGAAATTGATGATGATGGAACAACAACAAATTTGTTAATTACAGAATCACAACCATCAACGACTTTAATAACAAATTTTCCAATTCCATCTGCAACACTTTTAACAACACAAAATTTTAATAATAGTAATAATAATAGTAGTAATAATAATAATTTTATTGAAGTGACTCCTGCAACGACTGTTTCTTCTTCTTCTGTTGTTTCAACAACAACATTAAATCCTAATAATTTATCTTCTTCTACCATAATAACCGAAACTGATACATTTGATGAGTTACTTGTGAGTTGGTTTTCAAACTTCTTAAAAACTTTCAACCCTATTTTTTGATTAAACCCTTTTTTATTGATTACAAAAATTAAATTTTCAGAATGTTACATCTTGTGACAGTTGTGTAAACGCTCAAAGATGCATATCTATGGATAATCGATATATTTGTTTATGCAATGAAGGATATACAGGAGCGTATTGTGATGAACCTTCAAATGTTTGTTCATCTCTTTCGTGCAATAATGGACAAGTTTGCCGACTTCAACGTACTGGTTCAATTGATTTACCACAATGTGCATGTGCACCTGGATATTTTGGAATTAATTGTCATGATGCAACAACTGCATCCTTTAAACCTTCTTCAATTTTAATTTATCAATCTGAAAATAAACCCTCAAAAGCTTTAGAATACAGTTTGATTCTTTCATTTCGAACTACCGTACCAAATGTACATTTCGTAACTGGAGAAAATTTATTTGGAAAACACCAATTTTCTC
The DNA here is from genome assembly GCA_963922195.1 of Panagrolaimus sp. PS1159. NCBI lineage: Eukaryota > Metazoa > Nematoda > Chromadorea > Rhabditida > Panagrolaimidae > Panagrolaimus > Panagrolaimus sp. PS1159. Next base: position 907,542 of record CAWUHW010000026.1, read on the forward strand.
TAAATTTGAATTCTGGATTTTTAACAATTTTAATTGGAACAACTCCAACTTCAATCAATGATTTGGTATTGGATGATGGAGAATGGTATACAATTTGGTTTAATTCATCATCTACAAAAATTACAATCGAAATTGAAGAATCTGGATCTGGATATATTTTAACCCGAAAACAACTTCAAATAAAACCAATAAATATTTATACAACAAAATTTGGAAAAATTTCAGAAGTTGAATCTTTTACCGGATGTTTGAGAGATGTATTCATTAATCAACAGTTGGTTGATCTTTTATCTTCTGATCGATCAGTTGATATTGAACCTGGTTGTAATCGAAAGGATCAATGCAAATCTGATACATGTCAAAATGGTGCAACATGTATTGATTTATGGGATAAATTTAAATGTGAATGTGTTCGACCATTTTTAGAACCTCTATGTACCAATCAATTGCGGGAAGTCACATTTGGGCATGATAATGCTTCTTCGCTAATTGAATATTCAATTGATGAAAAAGATTCAAAAATTATTCGACAAAAAACTGATATATCATTTTTGTTGAGAACAAAAAATGAAAATGGTATTATTGGATTCTTAGGAAATCGTTCAGATGATGATGAAATACTTGGAACATTTTTAAGTATTGAAATAATTGATGGAAAACTTGTTATTAATGGACGACTTGGTGGAAAACGAATTATAACAGAAAAAAGTGAAAAAACCATCAATGATAATAAAATTCATTTAATTGAAATTCAAAGAACCGGAAATGATTTAAGACTAAAAATTGATGGAAAACAAGATACATCAATGCAATTTCGACATCCTTTTGAACATCCACTTTTAGCTGATTCTTTTGTACTGGGAGATCGAACAAGTATTAAACAAGCAGCATTTTCATCCCCTCCTGGAAATTACTTTAAAGGCACATTACAAGATATTCGGATTAATGGTAAATCTGTTATCCTTGCTGATGATCCACCAACATTTAATCTTGAAAGCTTTGGACAAAAACAAATTGACCAAAATATTTTGGAGGGTACTGTAAGTGATGACATTTGTGCACAATTAAAACCATGCCAAAAAGGAAAATGTTTTAATACTTTTAATGATTTTGAATGCCAATGTGATTTGGGATGGATTGGAGAGAAATGTGAGAAAAAAGATTTTTGTGTTGATAAACCATGTCCATTTGGATCAATTTGTGAAAATTCCCATGGTGGATATATTTGTACTTCCACGGCATCATTTTATCCAACTTCTGTTGTAAAGTATTCCCTTAAACTTCCTGAAACTGTCGCACCTCCAAAAGTATTTGCAAATTTTACTTTACAACTTCGAACAAGATCTAAAATTGGACAAATATTTAAATTGGTATGTTTTGGCAGTAAAACTGATAAAATGATAATTTTAAATATTTTAGCAAAGTTCATTGGATTCAATTTCAATTATTCTAACAGAATTTGGGATTGATGTTATTTACAGTAATTCAACAAATTCCATTCGAGACCCTTTAGCCCTACCAATCAGTGATGGACAATGGCATACATTTTCAATTCATGAAGAAAATTCAAAATTATCCGCTGAATTTGATACTTTTCCATCCACGCCACTTTTGGCACCATTTTCACTTACTCGATTTGGCATTGATAAAAATGCCAGATTGGTCCTTGGAAAAGGTTTTAATAATACAGGCTTTAAAGGATGCCTTCAAAAAATTACTTTTAATGATTTCCCTCAAATTTCATTTTTGCCAAAAGATACATTTGCTGGAAATTTAAATTCTGTGCTACATTTTATTCCAATTCAACGTGAAAATATTCAATCGGATGGATGCCATTCAACTGAAGTTTGTGGGGCATTAAATCCATGCAAAAATGGTGCATCTTGTATTGATCATTTTTATCTTAAAGAATGCCGATGCACTGTCGGATTTGAAGGAGAATTTTGTGAAAGGAACAAAGATGAATGTGCCGGACATGAAAGTTGTGGCATGAATGGTAAATGTATTGATGGAATTGGAGATTTTACTTGCCAATGTAAACCGGGATATACTGGTGAAAAATGTGAAACAGCTATAGATTTATGCCGACAAAATCCATGCCAAAATAATGGAAAATGTGAAACATTGTTAAATGGCACATATTCATGTATCTGTGATGAACAATATTTTGGTCATCGATGCCAACAAAAACGTTCTGTAAATTGTGCAACAAGACCATGTGAAAATGGTGGAACTTGTAAAGATTCTGATGAAGGAGTTATTTGTGAATGCCCTGTAGGTTTTGAAGGACCCCTTTGTGAAGATGCCATTGATGCATGTGCTTCTCTTCCATGTGCCAATGGTGGTATTTGTTCCAATACCCCTGAAGGAAAGCATAAATGTGAATGCCCTCCAGAATTTAGTGGTGATAATTGTAATCAATTTGCTGATATCTGTCATCTTTCTGGGCAATCATTTTGTAAACATGGAGCATGTAAAAATATTTTTGGTGGAGCTTTATGTGCATGTGATGAAGGTTGGAGCGGTTCAAGATGTGATATTGATATTGATGAATGTGCAGAATTTCCATGTGCAAATAATGGAACCTGTGTGAATACAGCTGGAGGATTTCGATGCGAATGTGCACAATTTTATCTTGGATCTCGTTGTGAAATTACAGGTGTTTGTGCAACAGAGCCATGTCTGCATGGAACATGCATTCAACATTCTGCAAAAGAACATACATGCAATTGTGATAAAGGATATGAAGGAAATAGATGTGATGAACAAATTGATTATTGCCGAGATGAACCATGTCAAAATGGCGCAACTTGTCAAAAATTAATTGGTGCATTTAAATGTAGCTGTATTGCTGGATTTACTGGTGATACATGTGAAACAGATATTGATGATTGTGTTAATGGAGCATGTGCAAATGGTGGAAAATGTTTGGATCGAGTTAACGGATTTGAATGTGCATGTAATGGTACAGGATTTAAAGGTGCACAATGTACAGAAGATATCAATGAATGTTCCACACAACTTCTTTCATCACATTGTATAAATGGACTTTGTAATAATATTCCTGGAAGCTATAAATGTCAATGTGAAGATGGATATATTGGACCAAAATGCAATATGGTAAATCCATGTCTTCCAGATCCCTTAAATCGAACCCTACACAATTGTATTCATGGAAAATGTACAAATCCAGCTGTTGTACAACTTTCATCTGGTCGAGAAGTTGCCCAACATGAATGTGATTGCTTTGAAGGATACACAGGTCCACAATGTACACACCAAATGGAAAAGCAATATTCTATTCCAATTGGATATATTGCTGGTCCATTGGTTGCTTTGATTGTGATTTTATGCCTTCTTGGTTGTATGCTTTTCTTTTTTGTTGCTCGAAGTAAACGGGCAAATCAAGGACATTATTCCCCTTCAAATCAAGAACAAACTGGTGGAGCTCGAATGCAGGTTTGTAATTTATCTCAAAAAATTAAAGCTTTATCCAAAAAATACTAACATTGTATTTCATTTCTTACAAAAATGCTTCTTTTAACTATTTCCACATTTTTATTGCTGCTTCCCATAATTTTACCTTGAAACCGCTTTAATCAAAATATAACCTTTTCAGCATTTTTCAGATGTTCACAATGGAGGCACAAAAAATTCAATTACCCCCAAACAAATCTATGCCGGAGCGATTAATTTAAAACATCCTTCAAAACGTCCAGCTCCACCACCTCCAGCTTCATCAGTTGCAACAACGTGGGCATTTACAATACATCAAGATGAAACTTTGTAAAACACATTTTGCCCTAAAATTTTTCTCACTTTTTCAACTCTTCTTCTTTTTTACAAAACGGGTATCTTTTTATAGAATTAAATAATTATTGTAAAATTTGATAAATAAAATGTAATAAAAATATTTAATGTCAGATTTTAATGGCATCTTGTTAAATTTTTATTTATACAATGCGAAAACATAACCATTTTTGTACATTACCGTAACATTAAATGTGTGTCCTTTTTTGTTCGTTGTTATTCTAAATCCCATAAAAATAATTTAATGGTGTTTCAATGAGATATTCAAATTTGGCTGTGTCTGAATACAACGTGGTTACAACTTTTTTGACTACGAAACATTTTGTTAAAAAATATTTAAATTAACTTGTTTCCGGAAGAAAAATAATGGCAGTTTAACTTTAATGGAAGTCAAAAACCAAATCCGAAAGCTACAAAAAAAAGGGAATTTTGAAACGAAACAAAAATTACACATTAATATTTATTTAAGAAATTTTAATCTAAAATTTGCCAAAAAAAATCTTTTTAATTTTTTTTCCAGGTGAAAATGACACATTTTTCTTTGATTTTCTATAAATAATTAATCACGTATTTTTTTTATTTCTTGGAAAAAAGAAATCTATTAAAAAAATTGTTTAAAGAAATAAATGAAAGTGAAAAATAAAATTGCCAAAAAGTAAAACATCTGGCTTCCAATTTGTCCAAAGCTTAAATTTTTTCCAAGAGTTGAGATGCGAGAAGACAAGGACATTATATTTATTTCTCCCTCCTTCTTTCCTCTTCTTTTTTTTTCTCCCCAAAAAAAGCATGTGCCATTCTTTCACTTTTATTTTTTCTGCTACACATTTTAAAAGCATTTTTTTCGGGCATTCTTTTTTTCCACCCTCAGGGCAAAAACTGAAAAAAACGACAATTTTATTTTATATTTTTTTTCATGCCGCTCTGCACTTTCTTTTTTTTCCTTTTCACTTTTTTTATTTTCGTGAAACCCAAGTCTATCTTTTTTACTTTCAATTTCAAAAAAAAATTTCTCAGTGTTTTTTATTAATGCGAAAAAAAATTTCTCAAGCATTCCGTTTTTTTTTGAAGTCAAAAGTTGAAATTCTTCCGTGTTTCTTTTTTTAAGGCTTTAAAAAAAAGGACAAAAAAATGTCAAACCTTTTGTTTCCGTTTCAATAAATTTCCAAGAATTTTTATGCCTCAGATTTTTTTTAATCACACCTTTTTTTTCATAGAAATAATTGTATGTTCGCGTGAAAAAAACGCCCCAAAGGTTTTTAATAATAGCATTTTTTTCCATTAAAAAGTCAAGCTTTTGTTATATTTGAATCAATTGCAGCACTCATATTTTTTCAAAATTTAATCTTTACTAATCTGATTTCAATTACTTTTCTGTGTAACCCTTTTTTTCTATTTTTTGGTTTTTTTTCAAAATTTTTTATCTCCTCTCTTTTTTAATGGCACTTTTTTAAAACAAGAGTCTCTTTTTTATGACTTTAAATGTGTTGAATTATAATTTATTTTATTCAATTTTATTAACTTCTTTTTATTTTCGACTTTTCTGACGCAAAAAAAAGTAAAAGCAGCGTTGGTAAAAAAAGTTAGCAGCAGAAAAAAACGAGAAAAGAAATGGTATTTTTGAAAATTCAAATATAAAAAATTGTTTGGTTTTATTTATTTTAATTTAATGGTTTTTAATGTTTTATGAAATGATTGAAGAACCAGAAAGTAGTTGTAAGTTTGGGATTTTAAAAGATTTAAATTTGTTGAAAATACTCTTTTTTGGCCATGAAAAAAATCAAGATTATTTCTGTTTTTTCTTTTTTTATTACTGTATTTCTAGAAAATCTTCAAAAATTTTTAAAAGAAAGGTTTAAAAACCAAATTTGAAACCAGACGAATATTTAGAAATTTTGTGTAAAAATACAACAATGGTTTCAAATTGACGACTTTTTCTCACCATAAAAATAGGGCCATAGAGGAATGCTTTTAAAACATCGTAAAAGAAATAGCCTGAAAAATAAAAAATTAATTATTCCTCCCTTTTCGAAATTATTTTTTAAATATTTTTCATAAATAATTTCATGCTTCAAAAACCTTTAAAAAATGTTTTTATTTTCCTGATATTTTATCTTAATAAATCTGTCCAGATAATTTTTTTCGTCTTTTTTAAGCCCTTCATAGAATGCCATCAGATTCCGAAGTGATAATTGCAACAGAGACGGATGGAACGGGTACTCGACATAAAGTTGTTATTCCAGCAGCAATGACTCCACGATCATTATTTAAGAAACCCCGGCTAAATACAAGTCGATTTCCATTTTTAATGATTTGTGTAATTTGTTGTGGACTTTTATTACTTTTTATTATATTAATTGCAACTTCCGCAGAAACATGGTTTTCAAGTGGTGGTGGCGGAGGAATTGATCGCAGCACAGATTATGATGATGGTGAAGAGCTTCAAGAACATGTATGTCTCCCATTTTTAATTCAATTTAAAAGCTAATTTAATTATTCAATTTTAAAGCTTTCAAAAAAACATGTTTTTGTTAATTACAATTTTTTTAGGAAATTGTATTTGTAAAGCATACAGCTTCAGATGAAAGATATCATCGAGCAATTGTAAATGATGTAAATCGAAAACAGGGATCTTGGAAAGCTGTCTATAATAAATATGCATCAAAATCTCAATCTTCTGGCCTTTTATCGGATCCAGAATCACAAAAAGTTTTTTATATTCGAAATATTGTTACAAATGAAAATTCAACATTTTCCGAATTAATGGGAGATACAATTTTGCAGCAAAAGTAAATTTTTGTTTTTTACAAAATTGAAAACAATAAGTTTTATTTTTACAGAAAATTAGCAAAAATGAATATAAATTTACCTAAAAGGTTTGATGCTCGAGAAAAATGGCCATTTTGTGAATCTGTTCATCGTGTAATGAATCAAGGTGGATGTGGATCATGTTATGTAAGTGGCTTCCATCATCTCGTAAAATTTTTTCTTCGTTAAAATTTCGATGGAAAATTTGATTTTCAAGTTGATTCACAAAAAAAACTTTTGAGTGCTTCATTTATTCAAATTTATGCCAATAACAAACACATTTGATAACCTTATACATTTATAGGCCGTTGCAGCAGCTGCAGTAATGTCCGATCGTATTTGTATTGAATCCAACGGAATTGAACAACCATTTATATCAGCACAAGATTTAATAAGTTGTTGTCCAAATTGTGGTGGATGTCATGGAACTGTTTGGGCTTTGCTATCTTTTAATTATTGGAGGGATCATGGAATTGTATCCGGTAAGACAATATTTACCCTTTAAAATAGCATTTTATTAACAACTAAAACAAAAAGGTGGTTCATATGGTTCATATGAGGGATGTAAACCCTACGCACAGCCTCCAAATTGTGGTTCACCATGTTCAATTGATATTTATTCAAAAAAAGATCATGATCATATGAAATGTCGAAGGCAATGCCAAAATCATTTTAGTAAAGAATATGATGATGATTTATATCGAGCAAAATCTGTTTATTGGGTAAAAGTTAATAAAGTAACAGTTTCAAATATGGACATGCTTAAAGCTGCTTTAAATGTTACAACTGGTAATTATTATTATTATACTTTTTAAAAAATTGCTGTTTAAATTTTTTTTAGAAAGTAATGAAGTAATAATAAAACGCGAAATTATAACAAATGGCCCGGTTCTTGCTTGCTTTGTCGTTTATGAAGAATTTCAACATTATAAAAGTGGTATGATTTTTAGGAAATTTAAATTAGCAGCTCAAAAAATTTTCTTATAAGCTGAACCTGAAAATTAGGGAGTTAATCCGAGTTCGTTAATTTTTTCAGCTTAAGCGCAGTTAAATTCCTAATTTTCAGATTCAGTCATAAAATTTTATAGCTTCTTTTGAACTTTAAAGTTTTAAATAAACATTTTTTGTTCTTTGAAAATGAAACAAAAGAATCGTGGGAATTTTCGGAGCAAAAAAAAATGTAGCATTGAACATTCAAATTTTTGAACTTTTAAAATCCGTAAAAAAAGAAAAGCAACCAAAAACTTTAAAAAGAAAAGACCAAATTTTTGATTGATTGGAACACTCATAACTGTTAAATTTTACTTTTCCATTTTTTTAACAAGCATTCATCAATTTTTTATTCGAATCCATAAAATATTAATTAAGTCTTTTCTCTCAAAAATTTGGTGTCATCAGTCACATGAATTCATCAAAAAAATATATCATTATTAAAACATTTTGGAAGTAATAATATTATTTTTTTGATGTTTTTTAGGAATCTATAAAGCTCAAACGAGTGCATTGAGTAAAGACTTATATGGACATTGTGCAAAGTTAATTGGATGGGGTGAAACAGAGAATGGCTAAAAATATTGGCAATTTATGAATACATGGGGTCGTTCAAATTGGGGTGAAAATGGCTTTTTCCGAATGGCTGATGAACCTGAAGAAGTTGCCGCCGGCATACCGACGATTTAAAAAATGACGAAAGCAAAGCTCTCTCACGCTTCTTAATTTTCTGCTTTGTTACTTTTCTCCTCATTGCTATTGTCTTCTGCTTTTTATTATCGTTTGCTTTAAAACTTTTTTCGGCATTTTAAAAAAAAACAAAAAAAATACTTTTTTAAATTTTAAAAAGTCTTTTTCAAGTCTAAATTTTTTCTTTGCTTTTTTTATCACAACAAAAATTGCAGTAATGTTTTGAGATTGATTATTTATATTGATTTTAAAAGGGAGCTTTTTCTTATCATAATCTCTTCCCCTTTTCTCTTTCTTCTGTTGCTTCTGTGTTTTATGATGCACGGATTATGATTACACTAAAATAACATACACAGAAATCTTATCAAAGTACAGGCATTTATCTTTGAACTTTTCTTTGTTTTTTTCTAGCTCTAATTTTTTTCTCTCCTCAAAAAAATGTTTTTTTTGTTATTTTTAATAATAATACCCGAACTCATGATATTCTCTTTTACCTGTAAAGTCCAAATATTTAGAAGACAAATGTTAAATTTTAAATTTTTTACGTAAATCTTTTTTATTCCCTCTTTGAACTTTAATGGCTTCGACAAATCTCAACGGAATTAATTTTTGTTAATTTTTCATATTTTATCTAAATTTTATTTTTCACGTGTTATTACTTTTACTACTTTAATTCAAATTTTTTCTTGAAATTATTATTTAATTAATTTTTGTTTTCAAATTTGTACATTCGTTTTTTTCCTGAAACTTGTAAATTTCTTTATCCGAGAAAAATTATATTTATTTATTTTTACTGGTTTTATTTACTTTTGTATTTATATTTAATTTTTTTTTTGAAATAAAGATTTTATTCTTTTTTAAAAATTTTTTTCCACAGAAAATGACAGTGAATCAAACAGTATTGGAAGAGATATGGTTACGATTTCGTTTTTATCATCACATTTATCATGGTGTTCTTGGAGCTGTTTCAGTTGCATTTAATATTTTTGTTGCTCGAATTATAGTTACTCAAACTCCACAACAAATTATACAATATTCAAGAGTGCTATTTTTAAGTTGTTTAGTAAATATTGCAGTTGCAGCATATCTTTTTATTGATCATAATGTAAGTTGTTTTTTCATTTTAAATCAAAAAATGTAAGTTTTTGTTAAAAATAAATTTCAAAGAACTTTAAATCTTTTCAAAGAAAAAGATTCTTTTAAAATCTAGCAAAAAATGTTAAAAGATACTAAATAAACACAAATTTAAAACAAAGTAGGATTTTTTTGAGACCAAAGTTTTGGAACTGAAATTGTAGCCTCTTTTTACAAAGTTTATCAAATAACTGATTTTACCGAAGATACCATTAAATAACACGTGAAAAACAAAAACTATTTTGAACTTGTCAAAATAACGTCGATGAATTCTTAAATTGGAAATTGAAATAAATTTTTTAATAATGCTTAAAATGGAAAAGTTTTTTCCACCTTTTTGTCTTTTTATTTTTGAATGCTTAAATTGGAAAAGTTTTTTCCACCTTTTTGTCTTTTTTTAAATGAATGCTTAAATTGGAAAACATTTTTCCACTTTTTGGTCTTTTTTTAAGACAATGCTGTTTTTGCAAATGGAAATTTCCAATTTAAGCATTCATCGACGTTTTTTTGACAAGTTCAAAATAGTTTTTGTTTTTCACGTGTTAAATTATTAATTAAAAAACTGTATCTTTTTTTTTCAAAATTTATTTAACAATAACTACTTTTATTAGATAATGATAATCTCCAAAGAAGGATTATATGTAATTCCAAATGGATTCTTTCGAGATGCTGCACTTCCAATTATTTATTTTCTTGGAATGATACATTCTTTTTGCTTCTCTTTCACGCTTGCAATGATACCTTATCCCTTTATATATCGATATTTTTATATCTGCAAGTAACCAAAAATTTTTCCAATATTAAAATTAGTAATATTAATATTTTAGAAATAAAATTTTAACAAATTTGGAATTATTTCAATTAGCAATCATTTGTTATATTCCATGTTTTATTTATTCTGCACTTGGAGCATATACCCGAATTCCAATTTCTGAATCACAAAAATTTGATGAAAAATTTCGTGAGTTTCAATGGCTTGATCCAGAGAATGATGAAATACTGCTAATACAAAAAGCTGTTAGTCCTTAACTCAAAAAGTTTTTTAAATTTTTAATGTTTTTAGAATAGCCCAGAATTTAAAACAATGGTATGTACGCTTGTAATATTATTAATAATTTTATATGCTACCGTAATAATTTGTTCATGGCTAATTTATAAACGTTTACACAGTACAAAAAGATTTCGAAAAACTTTAAAATTGCAACATCAGCTAACACGAACTTTAACATTTCAGGTAAAAATTTATTTATATACTTTTTATAAACTTTAAATGCAAATAAAAATTCAAATTCACCGGTAATTAACAGAAAAAAAATTACACGAGATTTATCACGGGGGATTACAAAACTTAAAGATAAAAGCCGGATTTAAAATACAAATTAACACTTTTTTTAGGCAATTACACCTGTTGTTTTTATGCTTTCACCAATGTTAATTGCAACAATTTGTTTAATATTTCAAAAAGGAAGCATAAGAATTTCAATTTTAATTACAGCAATAATAGAGTTGTATCCACTTGTTGATCCATTGGGTACAATATTTTTTGTGAAACCATATTATAATTCAATATTTGGAAGAAGAAATAATAAACTGCGAAAGCAAACAATAATGGAAGATCAGCAAAGTGAGCCACCCGAATCTTCTGAAGGATTAACGTCATCCGTATAATAAATATGATAAAAATTTAAAAAAAAATAAATGTTTAATAAAATGATATTTTTGATATTTGTTGAAAGGCATAAAACAGATTGAAGGAATTATTAATTGAGGATATCTTTGAGGCAACGGGATTCCATAAATTTTTTAGCTAATTCTGGATGATCATTTTTAAAAATATCCCATCGAATAAGTTGTGACGAACTTTTGTAAAAAGAAACAACAGCAAACTTCGTTCCATTTACATCAATGCACCCAGTAACATCAGAAGGAGAAGGCTCCTCAGTTTTAACATTTTTACGATTTTTTTTACGAATTGCATATTTGTGTTTAATAAAATTTTGTTCAGCATTAAAAATTGGAGCCCATGAAGTTGCTTTCTTCAGCGCTTTTCGATCAAATTCATCAAAAAGTTTTTTACTTGTAAATGAATCCCGTAATTCCCACGTTGGTCTAAAGAAATGGGAGCCAAATGAGAAAGAGAAATTAATCACAGAATAATTACCTTTCACCATTTTTCCAAATAATAAAATATTCAATATCTCCTTGTAGGCAGCTTCGGCTACGTACAATTTGTTGAATTTCACTTTCATCCCACTGAATTGTTCCACCCATAATTTACTGAAATAAAAACAAAATTAACCCTTTTGGAAATTTAAGTTACAGCGAATTACAGTACTTTTGCAAGAAACGGTAGATAAAAAATTAGTGACACAACACTTTTTTCTGTGATATAAGTAAACGAAACAAAATATAGAGCAATTCTTTTATTTCAAACACAATTTATCCTACATAAGACAAAATGAATATATTTCAAGCTACAAATACAAAGAAAAGAACAAGAAATTATTCATTCTTTGGATAACGACGATTCCATACTGGAATAAATTGGCCTACAGTCTTCCATTCAGCAAAATAGATTGCAAGTAAGAATACAGCACCGCCATAAGCTCCATAAGTTTTGTAACTAAAAAATAAGAAATTGAATAAAAGAAAAAATGAAAAAAACTTACTATCCAGGATTGGTGATTGATCGTTTAATAATTGGTGTTAAACGCATGTAATGACTCATGTTTGCTTGCTAAAAAATATATGGCAAATTAATTGTAAAAGCAAAAAGTCTAATTAACTTTTAAAAAAGTTTTGTTAAAAATTTCTCGAGAAAAGTTTTTCAAAAAACATTGTGTTGCTGTTTTCGTGCTAAGAAAATTACTGTAAAAAAAATTAGAAAATTTTTTTCAATGCTTTTTTTTAAAAAGTCCCTATCTTTCTAATACTATTGCATTTTTGTTATTTTGCTTCAAATTGTTATTTTTGGTGTATTTCAACATAAAATTTTGCTCATACACAGCTTGTTTTTCTTCTTTTTCAAATTCGACATTTTTCCATTCTGATCAACCAAAAAAAGAGATAAAAAAAAAGAAAAGATGAGAGCTCATAGATTTTTCGGGCATTTTATTTTTGGGGGATATTAGTCATATTAGTCATTCATACATTTAAAAACAACGAAAAATGATCGCACAATTGTGCTTTTAGGGATGGATTTTGAAACATTGAAAAATTTGAAGATGTTTACGATGACGACAATGATTTGTTGATCTTTTGCACACATATATATAGTTTTAAAAAAATAGATTTTGGTCATCCATCATCACGTGCTTCTTCTTTGTTTTGTTTTTAGATGAGCTTCTTTCTGTGTTCTTTTTACGTAATAGGATTTTGTAAAAATTTACTTTTTTTATTCAAGTGTTTGAAGTTCGTTTTTTTTTCTTATTTAAGATTCTTATAGATAAAACTTTAAAACAAAAAAATGAAAAACAATTTTTTTGTTTTAAACAAAAAACGGAAACGCACAAATAAAAAAAATGATTTATCACGGAACTTTCTTTTTTAATATCTTTGAATTTAATATGGCGTATTTGAACGTGTAAATCACATGCATTTTTTTATTTTATAAAATATTAATGTACAGTTTTCTTGTCCCTATATATGTTTTAAATGTAAGAAATTTTTTATTTACGTTTTTTAGTCTGTCTTTGTTGTATAAAAATTTTTCATGTGAAAATATGGTAAATTGATAGCTTTTTTTTCTCCTTGGTAGACAAAAATATTAATAGCCTAAGGGGTGTCTATAGAATTTTTTTATTGTTACATCCTGACCAGTCTACAATCTTTGTACCATTCATTTTTTGATTGTGTGACTGGCTTTTTCCATATTCAAAGACAAAGAACGAGAAAAAAAAAGAATTTGAGTTGTCTGCCCGCATTTTTTTTGTGTCCACTTTTTAAAAAAAACGCTATCAGTTCTTTTTTTTGATAATAAACTGATGAGATTGGGATACCTTTTGACATGTTTAAAAGATGTCATTGAAATAAAAGTTCTGATGGACAAAAGTTCAACCTTTTTTTAAATTTAATTCTCCATATTAAAAACATAAAAGGAATTGCAACTGAAAAAAAAGTGGCGGTTACTTTCTTCTTTTTTTCTATTTAAACGTTTTTTCAAATGTGTTTTAAATTTCAAATATAAATTCATTGAGTGAGAGAAAGAGAAAATGGAAAGCCATAGCAGAAAAAAACTGAAAAGTTTGTTTTTCTTCCTTCTTTTTCTCTCTACATTAGGAAGGAAAGAATTTCTCATCCCTTTGTGGTCGCCTTTTTTTTAAAAAAAATGTTTTTTGAAGCTTTATTTTTGTTATGTTGCGCACAAAAAAGCACGCGACTAAAGCAGAATTTTTTTTGCCAAAGGCAGTAAAACGATGGCAGTAGCAGCAGTGGCAACAACGACTACTTGAGCTGTCGCGGTTGCTTTTATTTTTCTGCAATGTTTTAAAAAAAAAGATCTTATAAGAAAAAAAAATAGTCCTTTTTTTATAAAAAGCTTTGAAAAAAAAATGTTGCGTAAAATAAGTGCTCTCATTTTTATGCCTTTTAGCTTTCTCTTTTCTACCTCTTTTTTGCATTTGAGCTTGTACAATGCTGCTGCTATTGCGGAATAATAACAAAGTTGTTGACGGACGATTGCTCTCTCTTTTTGTACTTGAGGTGAATGAATGAATGACAGACAAATAAATAATGAAGACCTCCGTTTTTTTATTTCTCTTTTTTCCCACAAAGCACGTAAAGTTATGTTTTTTGTGCAAAAATGACATACCTAAAGTTTTCCTTTAATGCTTTTTCTTACTGTAGTTTTTTGGCTACATTTGCTCAAATTGGATAAATCAAATGTTTTTTTAGAAAACCTTTTAAAATAAAAAATTTTTTAAAGGTTTTCTGAAAAAGTTTGTCACATGTTTGAGCAATTAGCATATAAGGATTTGTTAGGAGTTTTTGTCTTTAACATTCTCTTTTCCAGATTATTTTCATAGAAGCCCCACAAACTTTCTATATAATCCATGTTTTTTGTGCTTTTTTCCGACATTCTTATATTTTTATCAGTCATAAAAAGGAAACCCTTCCATCAATTTTTTTCCCTTCCTTCTTTTTGCCGTTGACCAAATGCAATGTCTCCGCCCTTGTTTACTTGAAAAATTTGTTTTTTTTCGGGCGACTGTTTGTCTCCCCCCTTATGATCCTTGTTTTTTTCCTTCCTTTTCTTCCCCTTCTCCCCCCCTTTTTTTGTTGCAAATATATTTCTTAAATTTTTTTGGCTGATGAAAATTTCATAGTTATTTCTATCATACATGTTTGTGTGACAATTTTTTTCATTTAACACATATTTATTTTTTTCTACTTTATTGTATCTACTACATCTATAACAAAAAACATTTTATTTTAGCTTCGGCTCGCCCTTGTGGTAAAACCTTCATTTAACTTTTTAATATTATTATTTTGTACTTACTTATTCATTGTTATTATCCATATTAATCTTCTCAAAAATGGCAAAGAACAACGGAAATGGAATTCAAATAAATACTCCATCATATGATGGTGATGATTCTTCATCAATTGGATTAAATGCAACAACCGCTGAAGAAGAAGTTGTCAATGAAAGAACATCAAAAAATAATCAAGATTTAATGCTTGTTTCCGTTCGATCAAGAAATGTTGTTTCTTGTCGTGAAGATGATACTGATGAATATGGTATTAATGAGCTTAATGCAAAACTTGAATGGAAACTTATGATTAGTGATCCAAATTTAAAAGTTTGTTTATTTTTTTTAAGTTTCTTATGTAATATAAACATTTTTAGAGCACTTTAATGACCCGTTTAAATACATTCCGACAAAATCGAGAGCTTTGCGATATTGTAATTTTTGTTCGTGAAAGAGAAATTATTGCTCATAAAGTTGTACTTGCTTCAATTTCACCAGTTTTACTTGACAAATTTCGAAATGGTGATCCAGATTTTTATTCAAAAGGTACACCTCCACCAACTCCATCTGTACCAGGAACATCAGGAAATTTACCATTTTATGAATTAAATTTTGTTGATTATGAAAGCTTTTGTGCACTTGTCAATTATGCATATACAGGAAAATTATTTATTACAAATCGAAAAGTTGCTGATCTTTATAAAACATCTTATGAGCTTGAAGTTTATCCTGTTGCAAATGCTTGTGCTCGATATCTCGCTGATCATTTAAGCATTCACTCTTGCATTGGTTCGTTCATTCATTAAACTTTTATCTTTCGTCATTCGCTGTTGATAAACAGGTTTTTATAATTTCATTCCTTTTTTTCAGGTATTCGAAAACACGCAAACTTTAACAAAGATCAATTTCTCTTTGATCAAATTGATAAATTTATTGTTGAAAATATTCAAAAAATTATTGTTGAATCAACAGAATTTGCAAGTTTAACATGCATTAAATCTCGAATTATTCTTCCAAGTAATGAGCTTGAAAAGCCTGATATTGGAAAAGATATCAGTGAAAAAGCATTGAAATATTTTGCTGCAATTCCATGGATTAGTGATAGAAATGATCTTCAAATTGAAAGTCTTGCGGAAAAGGTTAGTTTTGGTTTTTTTTAACGTTGATTGATAAAAAAAAGTGAAAGGAGGAAAGAAAAAAACACAATTGATAGACAAGCAATTTTTGTTTTTCAATGAAAAAATATGTTTTGTCTGCGAAATTTTTTGGTTGCTCAATCTTTGCTTCGTTTTTTAAAAATAGCTTTCTGCGTTTATGCTTTTTTACGTTTAACAAAAACAAAAAATAGAATTAAACATTTTTTTGCTTAAATTTTAAGCCTAAAAAGGAATTATGATTTCATTTTAATTTTTTCAAGCATAAAAAACCCTAAAAACCAAAGCTTTTAAATATTTTTATTAGGACTTTTTTGTTGCTTCAGTAGTTTGCTATTTTCGTATATAAACAAAAAAGTTTTTTAAGTTTGCAAAAAAATTTATAGAATCAGCCCGAAATTAGAAAGATAAAATAGTGTTGCAAAAACTCTATTTTCTTGCAAAGAATTTGATTGATAGGCAATAAAAAAGTCATTAAAATTGGTTGTCAATTAATCGTGTGTTTTTTTATCTTTTTTAAACACAAAAATAGCAAACTGATTAAAGTGCAGCAGCAAAACCCTTTTAAAAGCATTTAAAGAATGTTTATTTAAACCGATTAATTCCTTTTTAGAAGCATATGCTCTATCTTGATGTAATAACCAATGACCTTCAAGATTGTATTAAATTGGATGAACAATCTCAAGTTGGTGCATGTGAAATAATTAAAGATTACAAAAAGACTGATGGAGTAAAAAAAATTGGACATAATAAGTAGTTATTGTTCTTTGAAAGGCTTTCATATAATTTGTGATTGCTTTTTTTAGAGCTCCTGTTGGAATTGAAAAAGTTGAACATCATGTAAATGGTGCAATTCCATTAAGTGAACATAAAAATAATGCAAAATATGCTTCAAATGAAAGCTTGGATTCAATTGAAACTGGACCATCCGAAATGGCAGATGAAATTGAAACAAGACTTATTGTTGCAACTGAAACTTCAAGTATGTTTTTGATTTTTAACTACAGTAATTAATAGATGTATTTTTTAGATAATTTTTGGGTTTCAATTGTTGTTCTATTTCGTCGAATTGCAGTTTTAAGTATTCAATTAACTGAAGATGATGAAATAATTCGTGAACAATCTCGTGCAGCTTCTGAAGCAAATGGTACTCCAGTATTACGTGAATCAATTACAGATACAAATTCAAATGGTTCAATTTCTCCTGCTTCATCAATCATTTCCCAAGATGCAACCCTTACAAATATTGATGCAAAACAAGTCACAGATTTAGCAGCACAACATGGCAGTCTTCTTGCACGACTTTCACTTTCACGTGGAATGTCTCGAATTCCACTTCCACCAATGGGTGTTGCACGATGTTCAATTGGTGCAGTATTTTTGGATGGAAAAATTATTATTTGTGGTGGATATGATCGTGGCGAATGCCTTAAAAGCGTTGAACAGTATGATGTTACAAAAGGTGAATGGCAAGCTCTTCCAGATATGTGTTCAGAACGTGGCCGATTTGATGCTTCAGTTGCAAATGGAATGGTTTATGCAGTTGCAGGATCAAGTGGAAATAAAGATTTAGCAACCGCAGAAGTTTTTGATCCAAATAAGAATAAATGGACAAAAATTAAAAATCTTTCAATTGCTAGATCTCAAAATGGTACTGCATCTCTTGACAACTATATTTATTGTATTGGTGGAACATCAGAAGGTGAAGTGCTTCGACAATGTGAAAGATATTCAATTGAAACTGGGGAATGGAATAAAATTGCTCCAATGCAAAATGCACGATATCAAGCAGCAACAACAAATTGGCGTGGGTTTGTTCTTGCAATTGGTGGCTCTGAAAGATGGTCAGTTTTGGATTCCGTTGAAGCATATGATCAAAAGACTGATACTTGGCGATTCCTTGCAAAACTAAAAACTCCAAGACGTGGTTGTGCTGTTGCAGTTGTTCGAGGTATGTATTTTTACTTGGATTATATTAGATTTACAAACATTTTCTTATAGATTCTTTATATGTTATTGGTGGAAATGATGGAAATACAACGTTAAATTCTGTTGAAATTCTTGATAATCCAAATGGAACATGGCGTGCTGGTCCACCATTAATTACTCCACGAGCAAATACTCATGCTGTTGTAACTGGAACAAATGTCATTTATGTTATTGGTGGATATAATGCTAATCAATTCCTTTCAACTATTGAACTTCTTGAAAATGGTAAGAAATTTTTGAGTATACTGTAATTAATTCAATATTTTTTAGAATCTGTTGGATGGCGAAATTGGCAACTTGAACCAGAAATTCCAATTCCAGAAGATATTGAAGAAGAATCAAATGCCGGTGAAACTCATTCTGAATCTTCTTCTTCAGCTCCTGCACCACCTGTTGCCGTTTTATAAAATCCAACATTTCAATTATCACTTTTATAAATTTTCATATTTTGGGACATTTCACTCTCCTTTTTTCTGTCTTTTTATGACTAACAAAATATCATTTAATTTTTTTGTCATTGATTCAAAAAAATAAGCATTTCTTTTATTTTAACCCCTTTTTATTTTTTTAAACTCTGTTTCTGGAAAGCGTCGATGTCTTCTTGATTCATTTTTTTAAAAATGTATTCTTTCTAACTCTTTTTTTTTAAAAACAATATTACTAAAAACGAGGTCAAAACAGTTATCTTTTTTGGTGTTTTTTAAATTTTAATTATTATTTTCTTTCTTTCGTACTCCCCAATGTCTTTGTAATTATATTTGTTTTTGTTGAATTTTTTTGTTTCGTATCTTTTTTAAAGCTGCATTTTATATTTTTATATGAAATTTTGTATATCAAAAAGCGTCGACGACAAAATAAAAATTATTAGTTTTAATATTTTTTTTGCACAAAATTATATGAAAACTTTGTTTTTTTTTTATTAAAAAATTCTTTTTGAAAGTTCAAAAATGTTCGAAAAAATTCTGTTTCTTGTTTTTACTCTCTTCTAAAAAGCTGCAAAAATATTGATTTTATATTTTTATTAAAGCACTGTTTTAACAATATAATTTTCAATCAAAAATGTAAGTAAAGTCGATTTTGAAGAACCTGAATCTTAAACACATTTAAAATTAAAATAGTCTGGATCCAACGCTTCTCCTAATGGCTTCTCTTTAAGTGATGATACTTCTTCACGAATATCTGAATAAAGTGGAGTTGATAAATATCTTTCACCAAAGCTTGGAATACATGTAACAATAAGTTTTCCTTTCATTTCTTCTAAATTTGCAACTTCAATTGCAGCTATTACATTTGCGCCACCACTGATACCTAAAAAGTTAATTTTATGTTGCATTTATTTAAAGTGTTTAAATTTGTGTACGGTAGTTTCCATGCTTTAATAAGCATCAAGACCGTACCTAGGGGGGAGGGGACATTTGAGAGCCGTACCCTCGAATGAGAAGAATTCCTAATTGTCCATCTTCTTACAAAATAATTACCTGATAAAATTCCTTCTTCTCTTGCTAATCTTTTTGCCATTTCAATTGCATCATCAGATTTTACAGTAATACATTTTTCAAAAACGTTTACATCCACAATTGGAGGTTTTACTCCAATACCTAAATGTAATTAAACTCGATAAGATAAGTTTTAAATAAGATACTCCAATACCTATTCCCTGAAAATATATATTTCAACATTTTTGTTGTTATAACAAAAAATATGTACCTGAATTTTATGTGGTTTAGTTTCTCCACCATTAAATAATGCAGATTCAGCCGGTTCAACAGCAAAAACTCTCAAATTTGGATTCTTCTCTCGTAAAAACTTTGCTGTTCCCATAATTGTTCCACCAGTGCCAATTCCAATAACAATAGCGTCAACTTTTCCTTGAGTTTGTTTCCAAATTTCTGGTCCCGTTGTTTCATAATGAATATTTGGATTTGCAGGATTACCCAATTGATTGACAAAGAACGAATTTGGCATAGATTTATGAATATCTTCAGCGCATTTTATAGCTTCAACAATGCCTCCGGCACGAGCTGTAAGAACTAATTCAGCACCAAATGCTCGTAAAAGTGTTCTCTAAAAGATTTTTTGGGATTAGGTTTTTTTCAAGAATTGATCAAAAATTTGTTTGTTAAAAATTAGATTTCGATAAAATCGGCTTTTTGAAAAAATTGAGTAAATGAAAGCAAGCTTAAAAAGGGAAAAATCAATGTCGAATTTTACTTAAAATTTCAAAATAAATAACAGAAATCAAAATATTTCGGTTTTTTTTACGTTATTTAAAACAAAAATATCGATTTCGTAGACTGCCATTACAATACTAGAAAACTTTTATAAAAAACAAATTTACCCTTTCCAAACTACACGCTGATGGCATAACAATTATTAATTTATAGCCCCTTGCTGCAGCAATTGAAGCTAATCCAATTCCAGTATTTCCAGATGTAACTTCAACTAAAACAGTTCTTTCTGGATCAATTGTGCCAGCTTTTTCAGCTTCCAAAATCATTGATTTTGCAATTCGATCTTTTACCGAACACGCTGGATTATAATATTCAAGTTTAATTGCAACTTTTCCTTTACAGCCTTTTGAAACTTTATTCAAATATACCATTGGAGTATTTCCAACGATATCACTGACATCACAACCAATTGATTCTCGATCAGCCATTTTTTCTACAAAATATTTAATTTAAACAAAATTTAAAGTCAATAAATTTTTAAAAAATGAAACACATTTTATAACAAAAACCAAAAAAGACACGTACAACATTTCGAAAATAAAATTGAGGGAGTCGATGCAATAAAAGAAAAAAGAATTTGCCTCAAAGATTTTGGGTCAAAGTAAATACAAAAACAACTGATTTTTAAAGAATAATTTTACACAGTAAAGTTAAATTTATATATCATGACCATATCAATCAAAAAAAGGTCTTTCAGGCAACTAAAAAAATGAGACGGCAGAGTTTTGTAAATCTTTGAAACTCTGTTTCCTCATTTTTTCTCTTATCTTTTTTTGAGTGTAGACAACGGGGTCGGGGAAGAGTGCAAATGGAACAAATGCCCTCTTCGATTCGAAAAATCCTTTGATCTTTTGCCGATGGCGGCAAAATATCAAAGGCTGTTTCTTCTGAAACGGTTTTGCCTTCTGCGAAAATTTTGTTTAGTGTTTTTAAATAATTATATTATTTAAACCCAAATCATTCAAACAAAAAATGATAATTTTGAAAAAATCAAAATAATTTATTAAAGCAAATTTCGGAACCGTAAAATTTTATAACAACATATAGCTTCAAAAAAGGCAATGAAAAAAGGTAAAAATAAAATTGTTCTCATTTTTTAAAACCAATTTCTGTCAGTTGACTGAAAACTTGTGTCCGCTTTTATATAATTTGAGAGACTTTAAAAAACACAAAACACGTAAATAATATTTTGTGCTCAAATCGTGTCTCCATCGCAAAAACTAGACAGACATATGATGAAATAATGTTTTGATAAAAACAACGCCAGCTGTTTCAAATCGTGCTTCCCTCAAAAAAACATTTGTGTTCGAAATAACAACATTGATTGATTTTTTTAATTTATGCAAGAACGGGTTGTAACAAATAATTTGAGAAAGGGAAAGAACACAAAATATAAGAATTGTGTTTTGTGAAACAAGGAACCGGCAGCTCAAAAACAAAAAGTGGAAAAAAAAATAAATATTTTGTAGTTTCAATCTTTCGCTTTTTTTATAATTTTTTGCAAAGTTTTTCCTTTTCGTTTTACCTTTTTGCAGTGCGCCTTCAGAGCAAGAAAAAAAACTCGCACACTCTTTTATGAACAATGGTACTTGGAACCACTTGTCTAATAACCCAAACCAAGGCGGCTCAAAAACAAAAGTTGGAAAAAAAATAAATATTTTGCTAGATTATAATACTTTTTTTTAATAGAGTGTAAAAATTATTCTTATTTATTTTTAATGTTGAATCTGAGAAATTACAGTAAAGATAGACGGAATGCTGAAATGAGTTTATGGGGTAATCCAAAAATGATGTTTATTCTTCTTTAAATATATAGAAAACTATATCGGTATGATTTTTGTAAACAATTTGATCAAGATTAAAAACGAAGAAGAACGAAAATGCTGAATTGTGAAAAAGAGATAAAGAAGCATGAATGACGAAATATTATTTATTGAAAAAGCTTTACTTTTGTATGATAACAAAAAAACTCATGCATTCATTTGGGTTTTGAATTAAAAACATTTTTTACCTTCATTTTAATTAAACCGAACATCAATTTAAAAAAAAGAGGATATTAATGGAAGAATGCATTACATTATTTAAATTAGTTTTTTTTCCGGTTCATAAAACACGGTTAACAAATTTAATGTGTGAAACAAAATCACAATTAACAAGTTTTGTAAATATATATTTTAAAAAATTGTTTAAATTTATTCTTCTTTAAATATTTCACATTGCTCTCTTTGCCGAAAAAGAAATGCAAAGTTTATTTGTACATAAAAGCAACTAAAAATGGCAAAAACCTCATTTCTAAAATATAAATGTACACAAAAAGTCAAAGTTTATAAATTTTGCAATAAAAATTAAATTTTGCAAAATTGTTGGATTGTTTCACTTGCATTATTATTATGTTTTCACTAGCAGGTAAAATAAAAAATTCCATTCGGTACCAATTTATTTAATTTTTCAGTTTTTTTGATCAAAAAAGACTTTTTTAAAAAGTGCTTAACTTCTGGAATTTTTGTCTCGGCATCTGTTTTATTTTTTATTATTTTTTTATCCCAGTCTATTCCACACGTGCTAAATTACAATTCTATTTTTTCAAGTCTTGAAATAACCTAACTATCAATGTTATTATCTAAATTAAAAAGCTTTTTTCTAATGCAAAAATGATCTGTAATTGTTTTTTCATTTGCTATATAAAAAAATCCCATGTGAAAAAGACTTTAATCACAAAACAGTTAAATTTTATTAGTATTTATTTTACACAAATTTTTACATATAAATCAAAACCCAAAACACTATACATAAATATACAGTAATAATCAGTTTTACACATCAAATGGTTTCAATGAATCCAAGCAGTAGACTATAAAATTTGTCGTGTGTTGATTGAAAGTAGCTGTTTGTTGAGACCCGGGTATTTAAACATAAATGAATAAAATTTAAGTTTTTTTAAATTTTAGACATTAATAAACCATTTTTTGTTAAATTTGGGTAAATAATATCATGTCTTGAAATTTCACATAAATTTGAATATTTAAATATTGTTGAAAGTTGATCAAAATTTAAGGCTGAAAAAATCGCGTATTTTCTTGAAATTATATTTTTTAATTTTGGAATACAATTTTTCAAAGATCCAAATTATTCCATGGATTTAAAAGTTGAAGGGGCGATAACATGAACGTCAACATTTTCTTCAAGAATCATCCATTCTGGTTCAAATATTTAATCGCTTCCAAAATTCCCACATTTATACAATTTTTTTAAGTCCAAAACAAATCCATCAACAATTATTTTGCTATTAGCTTTTTGACGAATCTATTTTGGATTTGCTTTAATAAAGTAAAACCAATCAATTGGAGTTTGAAGTTCTACAAATCTGCTTTGAATTGTAAATGGAAGATTTTAAAATGGAAAAAATTCTTTTTTTGAAGATCAACAAATTTTTTTTTCTTTAAAAAATCAATAATAATATCGCAGAAAAAATAAATCCATGGTCAAAAAATATTTATCAAAAAAAAAGTTTTTTAAAGATATTAATTTTTGAGGAAACTTTTTTTCGTATAACTTTTGTCTAATATAAAAAAATTTAGCGAATAATAAAAACCAGTACTTTAATATTTTTTTGCAACAATTCAAAAAATACAGAACTCAAATTTAACATATTTACAGATTTATATATCTTTAAAAGTTATGAACAAAAAAAAACGGAACTTAGTAAATAAAACAATAGAAATAATTTCAGCAAGCCTGAGGTGACATACGAGGCAAATTAAATCCAACATCAAAAAGCATACCTTTTTCATTTGCAGCTGTAGAATTTTGAAGAGGAGAAATTGGTTTTGATAATTTTTTATTGTAAGGATGTGCAACTTTTTGTCTAAACGCTTTTTTATTATATGCTAAAGAACTTGGATTTGTTTTCATTGATGTTGAAAAAGGATGTGAATGATGAGGAAAAATTTGTGGTGGACAATTTACAGGAACAGCATTGCTTTGAAATAATGGAAATCGTGGAATTGTATTTACTGCAGCCGCTGCAATTGCATCTTCTTCATCTTTTAAAGCCTAAAAATGTTAACTTATACAATCTATTACAGTAAAAGAAAAATCATACCTTTTCAAAAATTGCTTTTGTATAATCATTCAATGGTTGATGAGAAAATCGACATTTGAGAACATTACAAAGACCAAAATGATAATCTTTACATGGATGTTCACCATGTAATAAATTACACTTTAAAGCTTTTCGACATTTTCCAATAATATATCCTTTGCATAATTCAGGCAATGGAAAAAATTCTTTTTTTGAAGATCAACAAATTTTTTTTTCTTTAAAAAATCAATAATAATATCGCAGAAAAAATAAATCCATGGTCAAAAAATATTTATCAAAAAAAAAGTTTTTTAAAGATATTAATTTTTGAGGAAACTTTTTTTCGTATAACTTTTGTCTAATATAAAAAAATTTAGCGAATAATAAAAACCAGTACTTTAATATTTTTTTGCAACAATTCAAAAAATACAGAACTCAAATTTAACATATTTACAGATTTATATATCTTTAAAAGTTATGAACAAAAAAAAACGGAACTTAGTAAATAAAACAATAGAAATAATTTCAGCAAGCCTGAGGTGACATACGAGGCAAATTAAATCCAACATCAAAAAGCATACCTTTTTCATTTGCAGCTGTAGAATTTTGAAGAGGAGAAATTGGTTTTGATAATTTTTTATTGTAAGGATGTGCAACTTTTTGTCTAAACGCTTTTTTATTATATGCTAAAGAACTTGGATTTGTTTTCATTGATGTTGAAAAAGGATGTGAATGATGAGGAAAAATTTGTGGTGGACAATTTACAGGAACAGCATTGCTTTGAAATAATGGAAATCGTGGAATTGTATTTACTGCAGCCGCTGCAATTGCATCTTCTTCATCTTTTAAAGCCTAAAAATGTTAACTTATACAATCTATTACAGTAAAAGAAAAATCATACCTTTTCAAAAATTGCTTTTGTATAATCATTCAATGGTTGATGAGAAAATCGACATTTGAGAACATTACAAAGACCAAAATGATAATCTTTACATGGATGTTCACCATGTAATAAATTACACTTTAAAGCTTTTCGACATTTTCCAATAATATATCCTTTGCATAATTCAGGCAAGCGATGGCTATCAGATGCATTATGAGAATAACAGCAAGAATTACCTTCACGACAATGTCCTTCACGGAAAAATTTACATATTACATGTCCAAATTTTTGACGTTTTGCTTCTTCTTTAGCTGATCTTGGTTTTTCAATATTGTTATTACTGCAAGAGCCTAAAAAAATAAATTTCCATACATCTATGTCTTAAAAAAGTGATAAAAAAAACCTATACCATTGTAACTTCCATTTGAAGAATTAAAAGAAGTATTAGCTGATGAAACAACATTTTCCTTTCTTTCAACATCATCAATCTCATCATCAATTTCACCATCTTCTAACTTTACTTCAGCCAAATCTTTTTCCTGTGATGATTCAACAATACCAGATCCACTATCATTTAATACATTTACGTCATCATCAACATAAAATTTATGAGATACAGTATTTTGTTTAGATTCATCATCATTAACCCAATGAAATGGGATTTGAATTTGCCCGGGTCGCGTATATTGAATTAAAAGATTAATAATACGCTGTGCACGTTCGCGATCGCTTTCACTCATTTTTATTTCTCTCGAAAGTTTACAACCGTTCAAGAAAATGAAAATACAGAAATGTATTATAAAAACGTTATACACTAAAATAATGAAAATTTTTATGATTATGGTAATTTTTAAATAATTTATTTCGAGAGGAAAATTATTATTAACAGAGATTCTTTGCAAACATCTGTTTTTGTAAACACGGACACGAAAGAGATTAAAGAAAATGAACAAAAGGGATTGGACATCTTTATAGAAACCTTAGTATCGCAAATTTATTCTTGCAAAAGTGCAGAAGAGAAAAAACGGAAAACATTTTTGTAAGACTTTAAAAAAAGAATGTGAGCAAGAGAAGTAATTTAATATGTGCATTTTTTGTTTATGATTTGCAAAAGAAAATCCTTTTGACCGTTTAATAAAGTTTTGCTTTCCTAAAATTTTTATCAAATGGCTAAAAGCCTTAAAAGATAAGTTCACACTTTTTTAACGATTAAAAAAAGGGGTAAAAAAATATATAACGACTTTACTTCTTTACAAAATATAGGTCAATCAGTAAAAGTGCAAAAGGCATAAACAACGTGTGCATGCGTTGCTTTGTACTTCCCTTTCTCCACTATAATTCTCAAGAGATGCATATCAAACATAAAGTATTAAAGGCAGACATTGGAAAAAATATTATCATAGGCTTTCTTTATCCATGAACGGTGAAGAAAGCTAACAATTGCACAAACTTATGAGTAAAAAGAAGTAAGGAAACAAATTTAAGTATGCGCAAAAAATGAATATAATTCCCAACATTTAAATTTACTACTTTTGACATTATTTTTTTTCACAGACAACAATTCTAATTTTTATGTCCAACAACTAAACAGATTGCTGCACAATGAATTACTCTATGCACATGTATTTATGCTTTATAATGTTCCTTTTTATGCAACGGATAAACAATTTTTTCACTTTACCTCCCGTAATTATTTTTTATAAAAAAAAAATTCGACAGCTATTTTTCTTATCTCCAAAAAAAAGTGAGCAACGACAAAAAAAGTATGAAGAAATAAAGAAAGTTCGAAAGAGTTCGTTTACCCAAAAAGTGAGAGCAGATTGCGCAGAAAAGGCAACAAGTTCAAAGGTCAAAAAAACGCTCGCGAATCTTTCTCTTTTTGATAGCACTTTAAAATAAACTATAATTTTACCAAAATTAAATCGTGAATTTTTATATAATAAAATGGTCCAACTAAAAATATCCAAGTCGAAAACATTCAATTAAAGTTGCAAAGAATGAATTTACTAAAATTTTATTAAATGAATCAATGTTAAAATTATTAATTTGTTTAATATAAAATGGAACAAAAAAAGAATGGTAGAATCCGTGAAAAAAAATAAGAATAATGTAAACGGTTTTTGAACTTTAAAAACTTTATGTTTCATCTAAAATTTGTAAACAACATTTTGCTTACATAAGCCAAAAATTAAGTTTTTGCTATTTTAAGATCAATATTTTTTTAAAGGGAAAATTGAATTGACATCGATAATTTGAATTCAGAAAACAAATTTGGGTAATAGTTTTTTATGTTTTCGAAATTGATGTTTCCCCCTATAAAGCCTGACAAAGAGGGCTTCGGTGTTGGTTATTACAGTATCCTGATATTTGAAAAATTTCAATCAAATATATATTTTTTGTTTCAAAAAATTTATATCATTAAAGTTCTTATAATTAATAAAGCTAATAAAAAACTTTAAAACTAAAAAACTTTTTAAATGGTTCAAAGTAAACGTTTCTTTTAGAAAACGACAATTTTACACGAAGATGGTGGTTCCTTAATGTACATTACCTTGGAACAATGGTAATGGTATAGAGTTAAAATTGTGGTTCAAAAAATCTTTGTTACTATAATCTTTAATAATGCTAAGATGCTTCTCCAAAGTTTTTGTTGCTATTTTTCTTTTTTTAGTTTTTTCCTTATTCATAAACGTAGTAGTTTGTAATAAAATGTTTATTTAAAAGCTTTTCTGATAATTCCAATAGTAACTGTTTGAAAAATTCCTTTTGACTCTTCATTTTTTTTTGTAAATTCTTTAAACACTTTTTTGCAAATTGTATAATCCGATTATGACAGAGATTTTAGAGGTGAAAACAGTTATGTGGCTATTAACATTATTGAACAGGAAAAAAACTAATCTGTTGTTGGAAACCATAAATATTTATTTTTATGTTTTTGAATTTAAAAATATTAAAGTTAAATGTTTTGCTTTTATTTTATTTTTATGTGTTTTTTTCTTCTAAAAGTTAGTTGTTACCCTTAGAAACGTTTCTGTATTTTTAAAGTTATTTATTAATTCTGACAAATTTATTTTATTTGGTTTTTTTAAATTTTTTCACCTTTAAATTTTTCAATAATTCTAAATTGAATATTTAACGTTTTTTTAAAAGAGAAAAATTGATGACGAAAAGTTGAGTAAGTCTTACTTAAAAAATTGCTGGTTTAAAGTCAAGTGATTCATTTTCCAAAAAATATATTTTAAACATTAATTTTAATTATTATATATTTTACTGATCGAATTTTACTTTTTGTTATTTAAAAAAATAATACAGTAATTTTTTGCTTCCAATAATTATTTTTCCATTTTTGGCAAAATGTTCTTCGATGAAAACTGTAAAAACCCACCCAGACTCAACTGTGTGCCTTCCGCACTGACTGCCTTGAGCATGCGTAAAAAGCATTTAGTGCGCACAAACTGCAAAGGGAGGCATTCAATTTTTTTTACGCATATTCAAGGCAGTCAGTGCGCATTCAGTGCCTGTTGTAGAAAAATACTTGCAATAAAAAGAAAAGATATAAATATAAAATAAATATTGTTAACTATTAAATAATAGTTACTTTATCAAACCTCTTACAATCTGTTATTCAAGCATCTCGTGATTTTGTTACATTTCATTATAACATAAGTTTTCAGCTTTTCCTATTTGGTATGTTATAGGATTTATTTTTTATCTTTTTATATTTTCAGGAATCTCTGTTAGTAAGTTTCAGAGTTTATTTATCTTTTAACATTGGGGATTTGTTTCAGGGAATTCCTGTTTGGTATGTTGCAGGGATTCAACTTTTTTTACGGGGTTTTTATGAATGAATTATATCTATGCTTCAATTTGCTCCATTTTTTGGTTTACATTCGATTTTTTTTGCTTTTTGAGTATTTATAATCAACTATAATCTTTTATTTTTGATTGTAAAAACTTTAAAAGCAAAAAAATCAGAATATAATCTGAAAATATGAAGCATTTTGAAGTATCAATAATAATCCAGAAGTAAAAAAAATATATTTGTATGCCTAGGTTTGGCATTAAATGCGCATGTAAAAAGCATTCAATGCCTTTTGTATGCCTTATAAAAGCATTGAATGCGCATACTCAAGGCATTCAGTGCGCACACAAAAATTGCAACGTGCCTCGAGCATGCTTTTTTTGTGTGCCTTGTGCGTGCGCATTCAATGCCTTGCCTAGGCAGACAAGTCTGGGCAGTGTTTCTTTTTTTTTCACGCGATCTTTTTTCTAACAATTGATTTTAACGAAACACAAATCCATTGTTTATGTTAAAAACAATAGAAATAAAAAAGTTCACAAATTTTAAAAACATGTTTAGATGAAATCTTTGGAATGAAAAGTTTCTAAATTTTTTTTATATTAAAAATATGACTTCTCTTTTCCAAAGACGTTTACGAGGTAAGCTTTTTGCAGCTACATTTTGTAACCTTTAATAATCTTTAAAATCCTTTTTTAGCAACAGTTAAACACGATAATTTTCGTAAAAAGTTATCAATAGTTGCTTTTGTATTTATTGGATTTTGTGCATTTTGGGCAATTGGATTTACAGATTTTTTATTTGAAGTTGATTTTAAAGATTTTGAATGGCCTCCATATGTTGATGTCCGAGAACAAGTTTGTTTTGTACTTTTTCTTTTATATTATTATATGTATTTCATTTAAGGTTGTCTTACAAATGCTTGGAGATCGTCCATCTCACATATATCAAAATGATTGGTTAGATTATACTACGATAATGGAACCTACATGTGCTTTCAATCGATTAACAAGACGTAAATCACTTTTAATTATTGTTAAAAGTGCTCCACATAGATTACAAGTTTGTTATTTATCTTTGAAAGCTTTTAATTATAATCACCTTTTAGAATAGAGATGCAATTCGAGCAACATGGGGAAAGATAAAACAATTTGGAAATTTTCGTATTCGTACAATTTTTGTAATGGGAAAAATGAGTACAAAAGAATCTGAAACATATGGAAATGTATTAGAAGCAGAGCATAAACAATTTAGTGATTTATTAATTGGGAATTTTATTGACGGGTATAGAAATAATACTTTCAAGGTTTGTCGATTGAATCATGTTTGGTCGTTGAGTATACTGTAACATTTTTTTATAGCTTATGCATTCACTTAAATTTGCTCAAGATTATTGTTCAACTGGTCCTGTATCATATGTCCTTCTCATTGATGATGATTATATGATCTCAATGAAAAATCTTATTGTTGAAGTAGAAAAGCATCCACCAAATGAACGATTATATATGGGTTGGAGATTTGATACATCCCCGTTTAGACTTGTATTTAGTAAACATCGGGTATGCATTTTACAATGTTACTGAAATATTTTAATGAGTTTTAGGTTTCATTAAAAGATTATCCATTTTCTCAATATCCACCTTATATATCTGCTGGTGCTGTACTTCTTACATCCCAAAGTGTACGAGAATTTTATCTTGCCATTCAACATCTTAAAGTTTATCCTTTTGATGACGTCTATGCTGGTAAGCTTTATCTTTAAATTTAATCAAAAACAAACTTCTTATTTAGGTATTATTGCATATAAACTTGGAATTTGGCCTCAACATAATGAAAATATGCGTTTTTGGTCTGGTAATCCAGAAACAGATTTATTTGATCATACAATTGCTGCTCATGGTTATTCTCCCAAAGATCTCATACAACAAAATAATCGCGTAAATAATCATAATATAAAATAGTTTTATGTATATTTATTACAACTAATAAAAAATCGGGTATTTTTTTATATTATTACATATTTTGACAATAAAAAAGTATATAACAAAATTTAATTGAGTGGAATAGCTTCAAGATTTCCATGAATGAGATAATTGTGGCCTTGATGATTTGTATCACGAGCTTTGCGAGGTTTTGATTCTTCAGTTTCAAGAAGTTTCTAAAAGAAAAGATAAAAGCAAAATCAAAAGAATTTAAGAAAAAAAACTTACTTTAAATTCATCCGATAAAAATTCACCAAGTTTTGTACCATTTACAGTATAAATATGTGTTGAAACAGGAATTTTAAATTCAATGACATCTTTTTTGAAGGCTGAATGTGAAGTTGATGATTCTGCAGACTGTACAACAGGAGCAGAAGTAGTATCAATAATACCATCACCAACAGGAACAGGTGTTTCAGAAGCAGCTAAACCAGAAGGATTAGAAGCACCAGAAGTCAATCTAACGAAGAATCGACCATTTCGACCCTATAAGGTTAAAGCTAGATTCCTTGAAGATATATATCTCAAAAAGAAAATTTTGTATCATTAACACATAAAAAATAATAATATAAAATCAAATATGTCTATATATATATATCTTTAATGAACCTAACTTTATCTTATAATGTCGAGATAATTGACGTCGATTCTTCGTAAAACTGATTTCTGAAAAATCAGAAGTAACAGTACCAGCAGAATTAATCAAATAACAAAAAGTTGAAGCAATAACTAATAGAAAAATAATATGTTTCATTTTTTGAAGATTGTAAGAAGAGAGAGAAGCTTTTCAAAATTTTTGATTAAACAAAAATAATGAAAATGTTTTGTCAAAGTTATTATTCAAAAATGAATATGTTTTTCCCATGTTTTATGCAAAATTTATTTTTTAAAAAATAATGGTTATTTTTTGGCTTCTAAATTAAACATATTTGGAATCCCAATTTGAGATGAGAGTTCTGCGAAATCAAAATTTCGATATTGAAAAATCCAAGTAACTAAAATCAAAATTTCAGTATTTCGATTTTAGACTTTAAAATTATTTCGATATTTCGATTTTGGTCTTTTTTATCCAAAATCGAATCATTTTTTTAACATTATAAAAAAAATACTAATTAGACTTTTTATTATTTCGATTTATTAGCGAAATTAAATGTATCTGTTACGGTTTAGAATAAATAATAATATATTTATTAAAACCAACAAAGAAATAAATACAAATGAATAGTACAAGAAAAATATACAAGACTGACTAAAATGAAAAGCAGAGCTGCTTATATATGGCTCTGGCCTAGTTTCTGGGAGGTTCCAGAGAAATAAGAAAAGTTTTGGAATAGATCGCGCTTTGCCAAAAAGGCGCTATTCCAACACTCCCCTTGCTTAATAAAAATCTCAACAATAAAACTAAGTTATCTCAACAATTAAACTACAAATCCTAAAGGCAGAGTTAAGTATAAGATTTCTTTGAAGCATCGACATTGAGTCTGTCAACAGGATTTCTTATACGAGTAGAACGCCATGTTTCTGTGGGTTGAATTGTTGTAGTTGTTGGTTGAGTTGCTGTTGTTGTAGGTTGAATTGCAGGTGGAATTTCTGATTCTTCGTATTCATCTGCGGAGTGGTAAATTTCGGTGAGATTTTTATCTAGTTCGGTTGACGTTTGATCTGGAGTTGTTGTCGAAGTATTTGGAATTTCGACAGGTACATTTGATGAGCTCAGAAGATCATAAATGAGTTGATTGTTGATGTCATCCACTTGCGTACCATTTCGAGGACGAAGTTGATTTGTATGATGAATCCATTGATGTCCAGGTGGATGGGGCGGAGATCGGCAGATGTGTAAAAATGTTTGAAGTGAATCTTCAGTACTTACTTCTCCTTCTTGCTTTTTGAGAGAACGTTTTACTGAACGTTGGGTATGAGCAGTGACTTGTGATGTTGTCTGGACAGCATTACAAAGGTAGTTAATACCAGTGTTGCCAAGTTGAAGAGCATCGAAAAGATCGAGACCCATTAAAGCAGGACCACTTGGAGTAACATAAACGGTAAAAGCAGCAATAAATTTGTCGCGGAAGCTGATTGAAGAAGAGAATTCACCAAGAAATTGAATTTTTCCTCCATTAGCTGTTGAAGCATTGATGCTGCATCTTCTGAGTGTTGGACTACCAAGTTGTTTCCAAACTTTCTTCGGGATAACTGTGATGTCGCTGCCAGTATCCAGTTGAAGACGGAGGTTTTGGTTGTCAGCTGAGAGTTGAATAAAGCGACGAGGACGGCAGGAAATGTGATTGATGAAAATTGAGTTGCTTCTGTGACGAGAAGTTGATTTTGACGGCTTTTGCTGACGTTGCTTGCAATCACGATTCCAATGGTTGCCGTTACAGTATTTGCATGGTGAAGGTGGAGCACGATGAGAGCCATTTTTGCCATGCTGAGATTGATGTTTCTTTTGTTTGACACCAGATTTGGAAGATAATGAATTCTGTTTGACAGCATTGACTTCTGGAGAGGCAGAAATCGGTTGATGAGATTTCTTCAGAAGTTCATAGGTGGAAGCCATTTCACGAATATCTTGAACGGTGACTTTGATTCCAGAGAGACGTTTATCTTCAGCTTTTTGAACCAGTGCACGATGGAGTTCAGGATCCATGGTGTTCAAGATGAGAGCAACACGAAGTTCTTCTTTGGAGCAAGATTCAAGACCACAAGCATCGAAAAGTGCATTCATTTTATCAACATATTCGACCAAAGGTGATGAATCATATTTCTGATGAAAGAATCCATAGCGTCGATCATAAGTTGATTGAGCAGCACAGTATGTTGTAGCCAAGAAGTTTTTGATTTCGTCGAACTTTGCATCAGAAGGCTCTTTTGGTGAAAAGTGTTGAAGCAGACGTTGATAAATTCTGTCTGAAAGTCTACTAAGAATAAGGCTTACCTTCTGACTGTCTTCCAAATCGTTGAAGAGAGGTTTAACACGAGAATACCATGTTAAAAAGTCAGTATCTCCATGATCCATGTAATCGAAGATTGACATTTGATCACGTAAAGACTTGAGAGGATCTTCTGGTTGAGCTGGAGTCTTCGCATTGAGTCCCATAGTTTCGAAAGCCATTTTCAAAGCTTGAGCGAATAAATTAGGATCGAATGGAAGTTGACCAGTCGCAGGAGCGGTAGAAGTTGAGTTCGAATCCGGCATCGCCAATTGTTACGGTTTAGAATAAATAATAATATATTTATTAAAACCAACAAGAATAAAATACAAATGAATAGTACAAGAAAAATATACAAGACTGACTAAAATGAAAAGCAGAGCTGCTTATATATGGCTCTGGCCTAGTTTCTGGGAGGTTCCAGAGAAATAAGAAAAGTTTTGGAATAGATCGCGCTTTGCCAAAAAGGCGCTATTCCAACAGTATCGAATCTGGTGAAAAAGAATTTGTTGATGTAAGTTTTAAAGCTTTTTAAACGGGAAGATTCGGATTATTAATTAATTAAATTTTCCACCTTATTTAAAATGCACCCGTTTCGTTAACACAATAAATTTTACATATTTATGAAAAAAGCTTGAAAAAAATTCCAACAATTGTCTGAAAATTTTGATAAATATTTTCAAAATGTCGATTAACTTTGTTTTATTTTATATGAGCATCAATTTATCAATTTATTGAAGCTCGTATAAAATCAGTTTTCTAAAATTTGTTATTTAAAAAATTGAAAAAATTGAATTTTCACTTGTATTTTTTACAAACTTCAGAAATGCTTTATTCTTAATAATTTTTATGTCTTTATATTTTTATGAATTTGGCTTTTACAAAAAATAGAGAATAAACCAAATGATTTCAGGAAATTCAAATAACAAAATTGCATTTTTTGCGCAATTTAGTCATATAAAAGGCCTTTAAATTTAATTCCGGTTGAAATTTAACAAAAAAAACGAGTAAATGCATTTTCAAAAAAAACTACCGTATACATAAAAATTTATACTACAAAAAAAATGAATCAATAAAAGACAAGAGAAAACGAACATAAAAAATGTCAGTATTACACATATAATATATGTGACATATTTCATATAATTTTTAAGAAAGAGCAAGAATTTGTGCATCTAAAGTTTGGCCATACATTTCCATTGTAGATTTAACTGCCAAAATTCCAAAGCCATGAGTTAATATTGAAAAATTTGTTAATGGAGCTTGAATTTCAGATGGTAGAGTTGGAAGTGGATATAAATCTAATATTGGAGAAGCATCTTGATTTAAAACAGCTAAGAATTCATTAACAAAGGATCGAGCAGCTTTAAGTTTTTCAATTTTTTCAAGTCTTTTTTCTTCTTCTTTTTTTGCTGCTTCTGTTAAATATTGTGCAATAATTTGTGATGGAAATGATTTACAGATTATTGAATCAAAATCTTTTCCAAGTTGTACAGCTTCACCTTCAAGAAGTCCGCCAAAAAGTGTTAATTTATTACTTCGTCTAGAACACATGAAATTAAACACTTTTAAAAATGTTTTAAAAAAATTTACCGTCTTCCACGTTCAACTTGAATTCCAACAGCTTCAAGTTCAGCTTTAAGTTGATTGGTGGCATTTGGAGTTTTTGCTCGACGAAGTATTCCACCAAGAAGTGAATAACCAAATTCTTCTTTACCAAAAATTCGACGAGCCATTTCACCAATTGTTATCTAAAATGATATTTTAATGTATGATTTTTAAAACAAAAAATCACTTACAACATATTTTTGACTACTTAATAATGATAATCTTCCACATACAACAGCAAATTCATCTCCAATACTTTTCTTTTGTGGAATATTAATCGATGAAGAAGTTGAAGAAGACGGAGTATATGTAAAAGAAGGATTTTCTCCATTAGGATTAAAAGATAAAAGTGAAGGTGGAGAAGTTGATGATGAATCAGATGATGATTGACTCCATGGTGAAAAGAGATTTGTAAGCAATGAAAGAGTTGATGAATCCGAAAATGCATTTAATGAATCAGTATCAGTATTCGTTGTTGGAGTTGAAGATTCTTCCACTTTAATCAATTTTGGAGGAGAACAATTTTCATCTTCTGAATTTTCAAAATCGCCTTTAGCCTAAAAAATAATTTTTAATCTTGAAAACCAATATTTTTAAAGTTACCTTTTTTTCATTTTCAAGTCGATTTCGTCGTTTTCGAATAAGTTCTGCAATTGCATTTGTAGCGACTCCAGATTTATCAGAAGAAGATGAAGGTGAGTTGATGCTGCTGCTGCTAATTGGTAACAAAGAATTTATAATATCAGTAAAAGTAATTTGGTTAGAATCCATTTGATAGAATTCAGCCTTAAAAGAAAACCAACTCAGGTAAAAAAGAAGAAAGAAAAATCAATGATAAATAAAAAATATGTATCATACGAAAAAAAATACACATAAATGTAAAAAAAATTGAAGGAAAGAAATGCGCAAGCCGCCATTGAAAAAAAACATACAACAGCCACTGGCAGAAAAAAATGGAGAAAAGAAAAGTGAAATGACTGACTTTGACCTTTTTGCTTTTTCACAAAAAATCATCTAAAATATCTTTTTGGGACTAATATTGTAAACAACCCCTCGAGCAATGAGTCATGGTTCAAAAATATTTTAGAAGCTTCTTTCGATCCTTTTCTTCAAGGCAAATCATGCCGTTGATTTTTAATGCCATTTTTACAGTTTTCGTTTTTTTGTTTTTTTATAGCTTTTTTAAATGTGATGGATTTTTGAATGCTGATAAAATTGTTATTACAGAAATTGTTTCATTGGAATCAAATTTTCATGTAAATGAAGAAAAATTTTTTGAAGCTGTAAATACTTTTTTTACGATGTTTATTTTACGTTGGAATTGTTAAAACATTTTAGTTATGTAAAATCAAGCAACTATCGAAAAACGGCCCTCATTAAAACCCAATCCAAGTTCGAATCCACTAAAAACCAATCCAATCCATTGGATATTCAATGGATTGGATTGGGTTTTAGCGAGGACAATGAAGCATACGGCGAATATTTTGATAACATTTTTGCAGATTCTACAAAATGTTTCATAACAAAATTTTATCTTTCGTTATCTCGATCATAACAAATCGTCAAGTTTGTTATTTTAAAATCTTCAATAAATTTTGTCAAAGGATTCACAAATTCTTTTGTTAAATTAATTTTTTCTGATTTTTGTTGAGATGAAGATTCCTATATAAGTTAAATTATGTCCCCGTAAATAAATTGGTTAACTTACCTTGAAAATGTTTTTAATTATTATGGATCAAAATTTAGTGTCAGTAAATCTCTCAGCTTTTTTGTTTTATTTATGCGGATTTGGGTTTTATCATTTATTTTTGTTATTATCTTTTGAAAAAAAAAATAATTATACAAAATATTAATCATCTCCGACATTTTTTTTATCAAACACGTGTTTACATTTACAGCGTGATACGGTCTCTAACACCCATAAACACGCATTTAATAA
Organism: Panagrolaimus sp. PS1159; assembly: GCA_963922195.1. Classification (NCBI taxonomy): domain Eukaryota; kingdom Metazoa; phylum Nematoda; class Chromadorea; order Rhabditida; family Panagrolaimidae; genus Panagrolaimus; species Panagrolaimus sp. PS1159. The sequence continues at coordinate 945,038 of CAWUHW010000026.1, forward strand.
AAAAACTGGATTAATTAATTTCAGCAGCAATCAGCAACAACGTCAAAAAAGAAGAAAGAAAGAAAAAACATTACAAAAAAATTTGTTGAATGTAAACAAAAAAACAATTCCCTGAAGTCTTTTGTTTTTTTTAATGCTAAATTTTGTTTTCCCAAAAACCAAAAAATTTACAAAATTCATATTTTTATTAAAAAAAAACAATTCAAAAAACATTGATAATTGCAAAATTTATAAAATAATAACAAAGGTTATATCATAGAAAAAGCAAATGTTGCAACAAAGCCTTTTATATTAGTCTTCTTCAGCAATTGAGCCACTTATTATTTTTTCGTGATCGTTTATATTGTTGATTTATATAACACATTGTTATCTCTCAAATTAAAACAGAATTTACATAATTATTTACATATGTGGAATCTAAGACGAATAGATCATATAGATTTAATTAGAAAAGTTGTTTTTTTTAACAAATTTTTTTAAAAATAGGAAAAAAATAATTTCAAAGTCAAAAATAATGTGTTTAGGATCCTAAAAACATTAAGAAAGCTTGTTGGAAAAATAAATGAAAAGATACAACTTTATCATTTTAGGAATACCTATGCAAATTTCCAGTTTTATTTTTTTCGTGATTTGTGAAGAAATTGTCAGATACTTAAGAACAAATGCCAGATTTTAATAATCTCTTTCAAGAAGGTGTTCCAAAAATGATGCGGGTTTGTTTTTTTTATAATAATTATATTATATTTTCATGGATATATTTATAGGTAACAGATGATTTGCATCGAATGGTTTTGCTACAATCATCAAATATTAGAGATTTACAATATATAAGACGAGGATATAAAAAAAATCCTGGCGAGGGTCCGAAAAAGGCCATTCAAAAGCAAAGTGCAAGCACTTGACACTTTTTCGGTCATTTCCCATTTTGGGCTCTTTTTTTTTTGCCCAACTTGAGTTTTGAAGGAAATCGTAAAATGGCGTATAGCGATTTTGCCCAACTTGAGTTTTGAAGCTAATCGTAAAATGGCGTATGGCGATTTTGCCCAACTTGAGTTTTGCAGGAAATCGTGAAATATTTTTTCACAAATTGTTGACGGTGAACAAATTTCAATACTTTCAAAATATTCGACATAAAATGTCGAAATTATAGGTGATTTTAAAGTTGACAAGTGGTCAGAATGAAAACTGAACATTTATTTGAAAACTTTCCAACCGTTGGAAATTTTTTGACATTTCCAACCGTTGGAAACTTTCAAGAAATTTAGGAGTTTTTTGAATAAAATGCAAAAAGGACGAGTTGGGAATCGAACCCACGACCTCTCGGTCAGAAGGTCGTCGCACTACCAACTGCGCCAAGGAAGCACGTACCGAGGGGTTCAAAAAATGCTTATAAAGAACAAGCGCACCCGCTGCTCAATTGAACCAAAGCGCATGTAATGAATTATTATTTTCAAAGGGCTATTAAAGTGCAACTTTTGTAAAGATTAAATATGTAATATTATAGTTTAAAGTTAATAAGGAAAAGCAATAAAAATGTTAGAAAAATCGCGCAAAAAATGCAATCAACATGAAGTACAACTGAGATGGTGAAGGTAAAAAAAAGTTAATTTGTTAATAAATATAAATTTCTATTGCTTATTTAATCATAGAATATTTATTAAGAAATTAATTTTTTTAATAGCCCTTTAAAAATTATAATTCATTACATGCGCTTTGGTTCAATTGAGCAGCGGTTGCGCTTGTTCTTTATAAGCATTTCTTGAACCCCTCGGTACGTGCTTCCTTGGCGCAGTTGGTAGTGCGACGACCTTCTGACCGAGAGGTCGTGGGTTCGATTCCCAACTCGTTCTTTTTGCATTTTATTCAAAAAACCCCTAAATTTCTTGAAAGTTTCCAACGGTTGGAAATGTCAAAAAATTTCCAACGGTTGGAAATACCAAAACTTTCCAACAGTTGGAAAATTTCAATAAATTTTCACAAAAATGTTTAATTCCCATTTTGACCACTTTTCAACTTCAAAATCACCTATAATACGAAAATATTGAAAAATTGCATGTTTTCCGGAAATTTGGCCGTTTTCAAACTTGGAAAAAAACTGCTAAAAATCATTTTCTCAAAAAGCTCAAAACTTAAGTTGGGCAAAATCGCCATACGCCATTTTACGATTTGCTTCAAAACTCAAGTTGACCAAAATCGCTATACGCCATTTTACGATTTGCTTCAAAACTCAAGTTGAGCAAAGTCGCTATACGCCATTTTATGATTTCCATCAAAACTCAAGTTGAAACAGGGGTGCCGCATATTTCATAATTTGTGCCTTTTTCGGACCCTCGCCAGGATTTTTTTATATCCTCGTCTTATATGATGATTGGACTTTTAATTATTTTTGGAATTTCTTCTTAAATATCGAAATGGAAAACAAAAACGAAGACATCGTTCAAATCGTGAAAAATATCGATTTGTAAGTTCCTTTTTTTATTATTTTTCATGAAAAATTTTTTAAATCACATTTTAGAATGATATTAGAAATGAACATTCATCCATTGATCATCGATATATGAATGGAAATTCTGGTGCATTTATGTTAAAAGTTCATTTATTTGATGATGTGCTAATGTGTGGAGAATGCCGTTTTCGAACAAATGATATAAATGAATTTGCTGATCATAAATCTCGTAAATGTTCAAATACTACTAAACCTCGTATGTTTTTTAAAAGTATTATTTTCATTACTGTATTTATATATTTTTTTAAGCATCTAAAACAAAATCAATTCAATGTTGTGAAAATACATTTGAAAGTTCATGGAAATTATTACACCATTTAACAGATAAACATAATCTTAATTTATATCGTGATGCATCAACAACTGATGATAGCCAAGAAAGACGTGGCCCACAAATTCCATCTCCACTTCCATCTGAAAGTGTTAAATCTGAACAAAATCATCCAACAACATTAATTATGAATGGATCAACCAGTAAGTCTTACTTTCATTTTATAATTTTAACATTTTGACATTTTTTAATCCAAATTAAAAATTATACTGGCGCGGGAATTGGACACTCCGGTAATGTATATATTGGTTGCTATCGCCCATGATGGGAACTTCTTTCTGCTACTTGGATTCATGATGTGTAAAACTGATTATTACTGTTTATTTTTGTTTAGTGTTTTGGGTATTGAATTATGTGTTAAAATTTGTGTAAAATAAATACTTATAAAATTTAACTGTTTTGTGATTTGGAGTCTTTTTCACATGGGATTTTTTTATATAGCAAATGAAAAAACAATTACACATCATTTCTGCATTAGAAAGAAGCTTTTTAATTGAGATAATAACATTGATAGTCTTTGTGCACTTTCAATTGAAGAAAAGCAGAAATTAATTAATAATTTGAATGTTTCAAATAATATGTATAAAAATGTTTGATGGTGAGAAGTTGAATAAAAAATATGTTACAGGTTATTTCAAGACTTGAAAAAAATAGAATTGTAATTTAGCACGTGTGGAATAAACTGGGATAAAAAAAATAATAAAAAATAAAACAGATGCCGAGACAAAAATTCCAAAAGTTAAGCACTTTTTAAAAACGTATAGTGCTTTTTTGATCGAAAAAAATTGAAAAATTTAAATAAAGTGGTCCCGAGTGGAAAACAGTTTTCTTCATTTTCAACGATGACGCTTTTTTTTATTTTATGATACAGTATGTGACAATATGCATTTTTGAATTGTTTTCTTTTGTTTGTTTAAAATAGTAAAAAATTACGGACAAAGCATTCAAGATTTTTGAATCTGAAAAAAACTGTGGATATATATATTTATATTGTATATATGTAATTTTTATTTAATCAATAAAATCTCCAAAATGAACCAATAAAGCTTTAAAAAATAAAAGAGAAAAAAGGACATTGTTTTGGTTTTTATATTTAAAAAAAATGTAAAAATTTTGTTTGCCGTACAATAAAAAGTTATAAAATGAAATTGATAACAAAATAATAATAATAATAATAATAATAATAATAGTAATAAAAATTTTTCTGAGAGGCATACAAAATTAAAATACTTAAGGATTTTTTTTCGTTAGGTAATAATAAAATTCACCAAAAATTGCATACTTTTCAAAAAAAGAAAAGTTTTTTTGGGTTTGAAAGTAATACGCGATGGAACGCGCGGAAACAGTGCCGATTGCCTCTCTCTTTTTTCTCTTTTTATTTTTAAAATTGAAAAAACTAGCCATAAAATTTTTTTGAACATTGGAGTTTATTTTTAATAAAAAAAGTTTTGTGTATAAAATAATACTGTAAAAAATTTTTAATAGAAAAGAAGTAAAAAAACGGCAGTAGGACGGCTTCCGAGCGATTAATTATAGAAAAAAAAAATGTGGATATGAGATAAAAGAAGAATAAACAGTAAAAAAAAAGATTGGGCATAAAAAATAATAGTTTTTTTTGTTAATTTTGCGTGAAAATGGGAGACTAGACACGTCTTTTTTATGCAAAAAAATATAAAAAATAATAATAACTTCCAAAATTAATATTAATTTAATTTAATGTGCAGATTGTTCTTCATGATGAACAACCGTTGCTTCGGTAGTTTTTTGTACTTCAACTCTAACACCATTTTCATCCGTATATTCATAGGTTTCAATGGTTTTATGAGTTTTTGCATCACCATCTTCAAAATCTTCTGTTGTAATAACATGCCCATTTTCTTCATTTGTTTCACTTGTAATATATGGTCTTGCAATTCCATCTTCCTCTTCGGCATTTTCATCTTCTCGAATTACAACTGAACTTTCTTCTTCAACGGCATTTTGTTCATTTTCATCATCTGTTAATGGTTGATCTTCACTAGGCGTAATTTCAACAATTGGAATTGGAGATGGTTCTTTTCGTTCTGAAATTTCATAAGATTCTTCTTGGAGATGTGAGGGTACTTCTTCTTCGATGTGAGATTCATGATGATGCTGTTCTTGGTGGTGTTCATGATGATGTTGAACTTCTTCAACAATAAATGGTGGAGATGGAGATGCTTTTTGAACTCTTTCAAGATCTTCTTGTGGAATTTGAATTGGAGGTTCTTCATCTGGAAGAACTCGTTTATGTATTGAATGCCGTTGAGATTCTGGTGATTGATGAACAATAACCATTTCTTCTTTACTTAATATAACTCGATCACCATTTGGTAGTTCACTAATTTCAACGGATCGACTTAACTCAACATCACCATTTTGTGTTACAATCATTTCATGCCCTGGCTCATTTGCAATTCTTACAGGTGCTGCAGGAGATTTTGAATATACTGGATATTTTGGTTGATATTTAAATGGTGCATTTAAAGCCTTTTTATCAGTTTCATCAACTTCATGGAAATTTTGAAATCCTGCAGCAAAAGGTTTAAATTCAATTCCATTTTCATAAAGCGGTATTGGATGAATTGTAATTGGAATATCAAGAACAATTTTATTTCCAGCCGAGATTTGAATTAAATAATTTATTAATATAAATGGCTTCTTTCGTTGCTTTAAAGTTCCAGTTGAAGGAGATTCAAAAAGTCGTGAAACTTGTCCATCAGGTTCTAATTTTATTTCTGGTGATAAAAGTGGTGATGGAAATGATGGTCGTTGAGTTGTAGGAACAACTGGAGGAATTGTTAAAAGATGAATATTTGTTAAATTAACAGATTTGTTATTATTGCTGCTGCTATTATGATTTGTGATATCTTCAAGTTCCAGCTTTCGAACATATATCGTTCTTGTATCCATTGTACTAGATTTATGAGATTTTGAAGATTTATGATTGTCATTTTCAATATCAGCTCTTGTAACTTTATCAACAAGACGAACTTCAATTTGTTCCAAAATTTGTTTAGGTTGTTTTCCATTTAATGTAAATTTTCCAATAACTTTTTCTCCTGGTGCATAGGCAGTTTTTGGAAGTTCTATTCTTGCTACAACTTTTCCCTTACAACAGCATGAACCATATGTTGCAGTTTCTTCAACTTCAATCGGTTCAGAATGTGGTGGAAGAAGTTCATGCAGTTCTGGCGGGGAAATAATTGTAATACCTTTTTTAACAATGTATTGTGTCTGAAAAATGAAAAAATGGATAAAAACGGGTAAGATAAAATTTTGAAAGTATAGTAACGTTTTCTTTTCATAAATAAAATTACTATCTTCGTTGTAAGAAAATCTTTCAAAGTATAGTAACGTTTTCTTTTTAAAAACGAGTTACTATCTTCATTGCACGAAAAATATTTTTTTAAACAATTTTATTTTTTTAAATTGTATTTAAAAAAAACTTACAGCATCAACTTCATCAGTGATTAAAACGGCACGAGCAAAATATCGAATAAAGCCTTGTGGGCCTTCATAACTTGTTGGGCATCCTTTTGGTAGGGGGCATTGAAAGGGTAAAGAATAAGTAAAATTTGCAACCCATGGAAAATGTCCTGGTTCTGGTCGGCCAGGTGGTCGTTCAAGTAAAATAAAATCTTTATCAAAATATACTTTTTCAATTTCGGCATTCTTTTCAGCATTTCCAAGCCAGCAGGCTCTTCCTTTAAATTGTATTCGAATAACTTTTATTGTAATTTGTTTCTTTAAATTAATTTTTAGGTTGCCAGTAATTAATTCACCACCATGAAAAACTGGATCATCTCCAGCATCCAAATCAATATCAAATCTTTCAAATACTTCTGTCGCAGGCAGCGATGACATTGTTCTTTTTTTGATGCTGCAAAAAAGCAACTGAAAAATTTTTAGTTAAAAACAATTATTGATAGCTGTAAAAAAGTAGCCGCTTATCATAATAAAAAAAAATGAACCGAAATTTTTAGGACAAAAAAAATGCTGATGGAAGATGGAGAACAATGGGGGGGGGGGGGGGGGAAAGGAAAAAATGTTGTCTTTTTTTAAATATTGTAAACAAAAAAACGGTACAGAAAAAAGAAGGGAAAAGCACAAAAAAAGTACTTGTTTAATAAAAAAACACGTATACTTGAAACAAAAAAGAGAAGCAATTGAGAGTGTTGGAAGCCAGCCAAATCTTTCTTTTTTTTTGTTTAAAATAAATCTCGAGAAAATTTTGATCGATCGCGGATTTAAGAGTGATCCAGTTTTTTCTCAAAGCCATATTTTTTGCGATAATTGCTTTTTCTTAAAACTTAACTATAACAAATTAGTTTAATTTTAATTGAAATGGGATATATTAAAATAATAAAAAAGCTTATTTTTAGCAGCACATAAAAATTTGCGCGCGCGATCGGTGGTTTTTCGGCCAAATGTCACAAAAAAAAGAGAGTAGAAAAGAGATTTTTTTCTTGGCTCTTTGCCGCAACATTCTTCATTCAATTCCTTCCTTTTCATTGCTGCTGCTGCATTGGAAAAGAACAAAAATGGGAAAGGAAAAAAAGAAGGGTGGAAAGCTTTTTTTTGTGGTTTGGCTCAGTTCCCGGCTGCTACTTTTTTCTGCGAATGCTTGGGTTATAATAAAAGAACTGCAGAAAAACGCAAAGCGCAAAGAATAAAAAAAAATATGGGGGTCGCGATCAACGATGACGATAAGAAAAAAGAAAGTAAAAGGAGAAGAAATGGGGCCTTATGGCAGTTGACTTTGCCCTGTTTATTGTCGCCAATGGCAAAACTAAAATAAAAAAGATGTGCGAAAATGCATCTTTCATTTTTAAAACCAAAAGTGATTTTAAGGTTTTTGTATGTTTATTTTTTGAAACGGAAAAATGCTTTTAAAAAATAAATTGCTTTAAATCATTTTTAAAAAAAGCAAAAAACGCTGAAACATTTATTTTTGTGTGAAACAAAAAAAAGAGAAACACGAAAAAAATAATTCTTTTAGGATTTAAAAATTTTCGGTAAAAAAGAAAAAAAGAAGGGGGGATAATAAATATTTGCGCAATTCACAGGTGACAAAAAAATAGAGAGAGAAAATTTTAGATGACAGACATACGAGATTTTTTAAAGCCTGCTGCTACCTGAAACCTTTTTTCCTGTTAAAAAAGAGAGATTGCGGTGATTGAAAGGCAATCTCTTTTTCTCTCTTTCTTGAATCAATCAATTTTTTAAATCATTTATTTTTGCGCAGTTTTTTGTACATCATTATAATAAACAGGCAGGAAAAGCAGCTACTCAAACACATTTATTTTTTTTTTTCAAGCCTTTTCACTTGAAACACACTTTTTTTAATATATGTGTGTTTGAAATTACCCGAATATTTTTGTCTCTTCTCAAATTTGATACTTGAAAAAATAGGAATTCTTTTTTTCCCTCTTCATATCACTACTTTTTTAAACTAAACTATTATAACTAAAACATTGCTCTCTCTTTCACTCACTTAATTTTCTCGTCATTTTTGGATGTCATTTTTCGGGTACAAATTTAGTCAAACAAAGAAAAGAAAAAAGGTAAACAAAATTAAAAATATAATAAAAACACGCTAAAAACAAATCCGATTTTTTCTGGAATACTAAAATCACTTGACGAAACTTATCATTGATAGCTAAAATACTTTTATCCTAAATGATGCCTGCCTTTTTTCTTTGTTAACTTCAAAATATATGTGTAATCAATCTTAAAAATGTTAAATAAGTGCCAAACTTTCAATAGCAAAAAAAAGCAGAAGAAAAAGAAGCAGTAACAATAATGATACACATTTTTCACTAATCTCACTATTTTAAAAAAAGGTTTTTTCGCTTTTTGAAACAAAACATGTCTAAAATCGGTTAAACGAAAAAAAAAATGCCTAAAGGCAATTTAGCTGTCATGGACATTCCCCGGAAGTTTGTAATATGTACAAAAACTTTTTTTGGCCGCTGCTTTTGATATAAAAATATATAAAAAAGTGAAGAGAACATGCAATTATGCCATCATAGAAAAAATAAGAATAACAAAAAACTTTTTTTGCGTGAATAATTAAAACAAAAAAAAGACACCTGTCTTTAAACATGAAACAGCAGCGGCAAAAATATTTTTTTATCAACTGTTTTTCTCTTTAAGCTTAAAGAATTCGAAGAGGGGAGGTTTATTGCTTTTAAAGTTTTAACAACAACAATTTGCAAACCCTTTTTTTTTCATGATGATTAAAAACACATTTTTTTAAAACACTTTGAAAAAAAGAAGATGTGAAAACGAAGCACTTTAAAATTTGATCTTAAGTCTTTTTTAAGAGTCAATTAATATTTTTCGTTTTCCGTTTGGGACCCATAAAATTATTTTGATATAAAAAATGTTTTACAGTTTACGATTTTTTTAGGATAAAACACGGAATTTATTATTATTTGCAGAGACAGAAAAAAAACTGAGTTGTGTATTTTTGTAAAAAAAGAGAAAATAAAGAATTGGCAAATATTGTTTGCAGCAGTAACACATTATTAAAACGAAAATAATCCGACCTTCTTTTTTTTCTCGATTCAAAAAAATTATTAAAGTTTTTGAGTGAAGTGTTTCTCTCTCTTTTTTTCAATTTTACACATAAAAATACATTGAAAAAGAAGGAAATACAAAAAAACGTGAGTGTTTTTATTTGTTACACGTTTTTTAAAATTTGAAAGAAAATTTTGCGATTTTTACTCTTTTTTTAAAAAAAAGAGGGGGATTGTCATTTTTACAAGACAGAAAAGAACTCAAAGATTCTTTCTTCTTCTCATTTTTTGAAGGCGGAACAAATAATAAAATATATAAATCTTTACTACTACTTGTTTTTCGGGTAACGTGAAACAAGTTCAATTTTGAAAAATAGAAAAATAAGTAAGTTGTTAGAAGTGGAAACGTGAGTGTCAGCCAAAAATGAAACAACTTTTAAAAACAGAATTCAATCGAAAATGTGAATTTTTTTGCGCAATCAAAATTTTATTTTATAAAGAAAAAGGTTTTTAGTTATGAATCAACAAATTTTGAACAATAAAAATTTTTTTAAAGAAAAAAATTGTTTGTAAGAATGAATCAGTTAGTTTTCGAAATATATTTAAAAAGTGGATTTAAAATGGATAAATAAATACACAGTAACGAAAATTGTTGATTGATCAAAGGTATTTCGAAAAGGGCAAAAAAAGAGAGTAATTGAAAAAAAAACAAGTTTTAAAATTTTGTCCAAAATGAAAAATTATTTTGATTTTAACAATGAAAGTTGGACTCACGTTTTGACAAAAAAAGTTTTTCTTAAAAATTTTGTTAAACATTCTCAAACAATTTTTAATTTCACACAATCATTTTTTATATAAAAAATGCTCAAAAAACCCATTTATAACTTTTTTAATTTTTTAAAAAGAATTCCAAATCAATCATTGAAAATTTTGTTAATTTGTTTTCCAATTTTGAAAAAAAAGTAAAATAATATGGTGTCAAAAATTTTTCCTTTTTTTGTTCTCGTTCGTTGATAGAATGTAATTAATTTTCTTTTGCACACACACAAAAAAGGGCAAAAAAATTGAAATGAATTCATTAAAGTTGTTCGGTATTTTTATATGTGTGTGAAAAACACAGAAAAAAGGAAAAGGGGGGATTTTAATACAAAAAAAATTAAACAGAATTTGTCATTTTTTTTCCTGCTGTGACAAAATATAATACCGAAAAAAATAGAAATGAAAAGGGGATACCGAAAATGAAGAAATAAGAAAAACTAATCCGAGGGTTTTCAAAAATTTGCAGCAGCAGAAGAATTTTGTTGTGTTAAGTTTAAGTTAAGTTAAAGGACAACAACCAACAAAAACATTTAGTTTTGGGCAAAATGCCAAACCTCTAGAGGCTAAAAACTTAAATGAATGAGCGAAAAAAGAGAAGAAAAGAATAAATGCGCGATTAATGTTGCAATAAAAAAAGGATGAAAAAGAAGCCATTGAGTCGAAAGGAAAAAAAATTAAGCGGTCTTCCTTCTTCCTTTCTCTATTGTCTTCTGTCAAAGAATAAATAAATAAATACTCAAAAAAATTGATACCCGTGTGTCAAAAAAATTTGCCTTTTACAAAAAAAATACCCAAACACAATTCCTTCTTTTATGGATGCAACAAAGTCAAATATTGTTACTATCATTTTTTTTGGCTGCTATTTTAATGTGAATTTTTTTATTTTAATAGAGGCTAAAATAAAATAAAAAAAAAACAAAGGTCAAAAAGCTTAAAAATAATTGAAAGCAAAAAAATTCTCTATAATAGCAAACGATTACAGTTGCAATGGATTATATTATTTTTCAAACAGGAAAGGATGTTTTTAAAACAAAAAAAAGAATAACCCCCAAGCGTTGCTGAGGTTACGACCTCCATTCTAAAAAAAAAGATGGATGGCACACCTTTCATCAAACGTTAAAAAAACTCCATCGAAAAAAGAAGAAGCGATAGAAATTTTGCGCTAAAATAATGCCACCCTTTTCGTTTTCCTGGATTTGGCATTTTTGAGAAAAATGAATAAATTAAAAAGGGATACCTTTTTAGATTTGCAATAAAAAACTTTGACACATTTTATAAGGGGCGGGCAGTTTGATGCATTTTTAATTTTTAACGTTTTTTTGAAATGGCAAAAACCTGACGATCAGGAACTTTTTTTTTTTAATGTTTTGCTTGATTGTCAGGTTCATGCCATTTTGAAAACCGTCAAAAATAAAAAAATATCAAATCGTTCTCGCTCCCTTTAAAATGAAATAAATAAAAAACAGGGGATAATGGAATTCTATTTTTATGCCAAAAAAGAAAAAAGCTCTTAATTCTGGTAATAAGAAACAAAAAAAGACTTGTAGTATTTAACATTTATAAATGAATTAAAAACGATTAAGAATAATTCTATTTTCGTACAAAAAAACAATAAAAATTTAACTTCCAAAAAAAATTATTAAGCTTTTTTAAAACACATCCGTTTTAATAAAAGGAAGCCGATCAACGGACCAGCAGCTGTTCTTTTTTGATCGCAAAGTTTTAACACTTTAAAAATGTTCTCATCTCTCTCAAAGTTTTACAGTATTAAACTAAATAAATAAAATTCCAAAAGTCATGTTAAAAAATATAAATGAATGACCTCACTAAAGAAGAAGCATTAACTAAAAAAACAAAAAAGAGGTGAAATGGTTTCTTATATTTTTTCTTCTTTGAAAAAAATGTGTGCCATTCATCGATGTTGTTGTTTTTGCCATTGACAAATGTCGTCAATGATGTTTGTTGCAAAGAAAAAAAATATAAAAGTAAATGAAATATTTATTATTTAAAACTATAGCGTGCCAATTTTTAAACAGAAAAAAGCAAGCACACATACTTTTTTTGCTCAGATTTAATTTAAAAAAGAAAAAAAAGATTTTTCTCGAAGAAAAAAGTGGAAAATTGCCAAGAAAAAAATTATTAATTAACTCAAAGAACAGAGAAAAATTGGTTGTTAAAAAACTTTAATAAAGAAAAAAGAAGGACATCTTCGAAGACATCGTTGTTGGCGGTGGTCATCCAGAAAAAAGAGAAGAGAAAAAAGAAATGGGTAAAATGAGGCATTTATAAAGTGAAAAGCAAGAAAGTAAGTAAGATGGAAGATTGAAAAAAAAGAAAAGAAAGATTCCACAGGGGATTTCAATTTTAAATCCTTGTGTTTAAAAAAATTTTGTGTCACACAGAAAAAAAAATGTAAGGGGGTATATATACTTGAGTCGATTGTTTTTGCTGCTGCTGCCCTTTCTTTTTTACTACAAAAATATAAATAAACAAAAAAAATTTGTTCCAATGGCATTTTTGGATCTTCGAGCAAGGGATAAGAATTTCATTCCCTCTGTCCTTCGAAAGGCGTGGTTCACAATCTTTATTCTTTCTTTTTTATTCTTATTTGATTGATAGGGGGTTTCATGCTGTGAAATGAAGAAAAGAAAAAACAGCGACGCCAATTTGTGAAATAAAAAAAAGAGAAAAGAATAATGCTAAAACAAAAAGCAGGGGCGTTTGTTCCTTATTTTTTTGAAAGGAGGGATAAAAATGCTTTGATTGATTGCAAAAAAAACTATCGAAAAAATTTTCATTTGCAAAAAAGATGGCTCTCATGATATTTTTTTTTCATCTAAAAAAGTATTAAAATGTCTGATTTTTAATTTGAAAATTCGAGAATGTTTAATTGAAAGTAGGGTTACTGTAGCAAGGAGTACATTATATGAACCTTTGTCTCACAAAGAAAAAAAACTGTATCTTACATTAAAAATAATACAGTGATAATTTACAAAAACTGGCTATTAAACAGAGAACAAAAATTTTGAAGTGTTCTTTAAAAACTTTTATTACTTTTTGGGCCAGACATTTTTTAGGGGTTTTGCTTTTGTCACACATTTCAGCAGCTGTTGTTTCGTCTTTTTTGTTTATTTTGTCAAACTTTTTAATTCTAAAATATCCTTACAAAATCTTTTAACTAATTTTAAAATATTAAAAAATTGACAAACCCCCTGTTTTTTGAAAAATGTTTGTTTGCAAAAGCCAAAAAAAGAAAAACAAATTGAAAATGCATTAAATGACAAAGATTTATTTGATTTTAATGAGACATGTCTATTAATAATTTTCATAGGCTGAACCTTGTCAATAAATTTTTGCTTTCTCTATTTTGGCAAATTTTGTGATCAATTAAAAATGTAGCACTGTATTTTTAAATGAATAGTAAATACAAGCATTTGCGCCATAAATGTAAAAATTTACAGAAAAATCAACTAAATTAGTTTGTTCATACAGACCATACCAAAGCACAGCTAACAAAATTTAAGACGAGTTTTTGGTGAGCCTTCATGCTCACCAAAAAGCCATCAAATTTAAAAAATCTGCCAATGTCAGATTTTTGTTAAATGTTTGGTTGGTCTACCAAAGTTTGGTTAAAAAATCGAAAATCTTTCCAACTTTTATGTAAGTTTGTTTTTAACTTGAAAGGCGCGATCAAAAAAAGCGCAGAGAAACAAAGAAAAGTGCACTCTCTTCTGCTGTTTTTATTGCAAATTAAAAAAAAGCAAAAATACAACAATAAATTTTTTCAAGCATTATCTTTTTTTATTAAAAGTGTGTTTTTTGCAATATTAAATATATAAACTCTACTGTGTTCATAAAAATAGATTTTTTAAAGCTCATTCTAAAAAACAATGAAAAATTTCAATCACGTTTCACTTTAATTTCCCAATTAATCATTTGGTAAATTTTCATCAGTGATTAATACTCATTCATTTGATGGAAATAGACTATTACCCTCATTTTACCTCTATAAAACAAGAAAACCACGAACGCCAAAACTCATTATTCATTTTGAATGTGAGTAAGAAACAATTTTTTCGCTATTGTTGTTGAAGTGAATAATGGAAAAAATAGAAAGAGTAAATGAGGAAAATATATATTCGATCGACGCCGACATTCTTTTCATAAAAAAATTTTTGTAGGTCATTTTTAAATGAATTGATTTCACTAAAAAATTTGAAACTACTAGAGTTAGTACACTTTTATTTTGCCTCTAATTAAGTTGCCCATGAATGAATGCATATATACGTACGCAAAATGCGTGAAAAAATTCAAGGTCAATCAATTTTGAGAGGGAGAACACACACTTCTACACTTGAAATCAAAGCTTAAAAATTTATTGTAACAAAAAAAAGGAGGACGATAAAAAAAAGTAATAATAAAAGAGATCAAACTCCTGCAAATAAATAAATAAATCATTGAGCTTCAATTATTCTTGTTGTTCATGAGCAGCTGAAATAAAAAAGCAATTAATAGAATTCATTAAAAACAAGAAAATTTAATTACCTCGTCGAGTTGCAACTTCCTTATTCCAACCACCTCGTCCTGCATCAAAATCTTTACGATATTCATCACGAACTTGTCCGCCATGTCGTCCACGACCATATTGCCTTCCTTCTACAAATCCAGCATCCCAATCAGTTCTAATTGTACGATCATCAAGTCGAGTGGCATTAATATATCTTATAGCGTTTTCTCCATCATCACGACTGTAATACCTGTTTAAAAGAAAAGCAATTAAATATACAATAATGAGAACAATAAAAAAACTGCTTACTCAACAAAACAAAATCCACATGGAGTTTTTTTATATCTATCAATTCCCATAATAACTCGTCGAATATCACCTGCACGTCGAAATAATTCAAAAACTTGTTCTTCAGTTGTATAATAAGATAAATTTCCAACATATAATGTTGTAGAATGTTTTAACATTTTTTCTTGTTCTTTTAATGTACCCTGAAACAGTATAAATGTAATGTGGTTTTGATAATAAAAAACTTACACTAAATCTTTGATCTCTGTACGCACTAAGCTCATTAGCTTTATCCTTTTCAACAGGAGCAAGAGCAGGCATCTTTAATACAAAAATACAGATATATGGAGTAAAAAAATATACAATTGTTTTGAATTTTGTAAAAAAAAATTTTTTGATGAAATTTGACAAACGTTGGCAATGGCAACAGTTCGCCAAAGTTGAAAAGATATTTTAAAATCAAAGACAAAATGTTGTGGTTGTTGCGCACCTTCTTTTTCTCAAGGTCTTCGTCTTTTCTTCTTATTTGTTCTGCATGATATTTTTTAATAATAAAATCATTCAACTGCAATCGATTACTTCAACATGTTGTTTTCATTAGTTTTAATAAAAATATGATACGTTTAAATTCGCTTTTTGCTTTACGCATTTTAAATATTTTTTTACTATTTTGGTTAATTTTGGAAATTTGTGACCGTTTTAAAGATGATAAAAAATGGAAAAGTTTTTGGGGTGTTAAAATTGAAGAACTTAAGTGAGTCTGTATTTAAAATTTGTGTTTTTAAAATTTTTTCAATTTGTTTAGTCAAACTGAACTGACATGGAATTCTGTAAGTATTTTGGAACCTCCATTTTTAAATGATACAGAATTAGAAGCAATGAGATTAAATGAATATTTTGCAAAACCACAATATCATTGCTCAAATCGAAAATTGGTTGGAGGACCAAGTGATAACTTTTTGTTATGTTTTGATAAAAAATTTTTGGTTGAAGATTACTTTTTTGGGTACTGTATTTTTGCAACTTTTTCAAAAAACTAAAACAATTTTTTGCAGAAAAACTGTTGTAATTACAGGTTTAACAAATTCTCCATCAGTTTTTGAAGGTGAATTAAATACAACTCGTTGGGAAGCATATTTGCCACCAGATTCTCCAATAATTGACGAATTTAAATGTCAGTTTTAAAGTTTTTTAAATCCTATAAAAACTTTTTTTTAGTTGATGTTGAAGTGCAATATCTTCCAGAAGTTGTTGAAGAAGATTATTTTCCAATGGAAACTATTATTGATGGAATTCGAAACAATAAATATGCCATTGCAAAACTTGAATTTTATTCAAATCATTTTAAAAATGAACAACTTGAAAAAGCTCCAGAATTAGTTGAAAAAATTCTTCAAGTAATTTGCATATTTTCTTTTAAATCTCCAAATTTAAATATTTTAGTATCTTCGAACGGATCAACTTTTAATTCAAATTCGTATTGAAAAAAAAGATGCGACAATTGTAATTCCACTTTGGATGAAACTTTTGTATCAAATATTTTTCAAATATTCTTATGCCCTTTTAGGAGCACATTCAAATTCGGCATGTAATCAACCATTAGGGCATTGCATTTATCGGGTATCTTTTATTAAAGCTACAATTTCTGAAATTTCTGAAGCACCTGTTTGGGGTTTGGGGTCACCAGGGGAAGAACGAAGCAGGCTATTTAAATATTTAAAAGATTTGGATTCAAATTGTTCTCAGATTCTTAACAATGAAGAAGAAATGCCATACCTTTGTTTAGATGACGAAGAATTGAATGATTGTACAGTTTTGTATTTTAGGTAAGTAAATATTTAGTTATGGTATAAAAAATCCTGTAGCCTTTTGGGTTTTTTTAAACATGAGCAAAAAATGAAATAACTTTTAGATACCGTACTCTTGAACAAATTACTGTCACGAAATTACAAAATCATTTTGGTACATGTAATCTACAAATTAATTATCCGGAGCCTTCTGAAATTCAACCTCCAAAAAATATTAAAATAATTCAAAGTGGAATTCTATCAAATATTCAACGCTCAAATCTTGTCGCTGGTTTTTCAATTAAAACTCAATGGCAACTAAAAACTTTTACAGATACTTTATCGAAATTTGAATCAGAAGCAAATCGAAAAAAATATCTTCTCTTTGATTTTGATGGTGATGAAATTGAAATCTTTGATTCAATTGTCAATGATTGCACAGCTTTAAAAAAATATCGGCAAATTTCTTTTCGGCTAAGGTTGGATTTAGAGATAATCTTACAGTAATCTCTAAGGCTTGTTTTTAGAATTTGGTACGGAGAAGAAAATAAAAATTATCGAAATTTCTATTTACATTTTTTACAACTGGAAAAATGTGGATTTTCAAAAATTTATTCAAAAAAATTAAATGTTTCAACGGTTTTTGTAATTTTTAAAAGAGATTCTGGTTTTGTTTAAATACTTTCATTTATGTTCGGGTAAAAAATTTGAATTCTAAATTTTTTTAATAATTTTGAATATTGAATATTTCAAAAACGTTTTTCACATGAAAATAAAAATTTTAATCATAATGTAAAAAACTGTTTAGTTTTTTTGTTTTCCAAGAATCAATTAATTCTTTCATCTGAGGAATCAATTGATTTTTAAGCTGGAAATTCCCTTTAAAGCTAAGAAAAAAATTAGCAGAGTCATCAAGATTTTCCTGAAACGTACTTTTTAAAAGAATAATAAGTTAAATTTCAACAAACTTGAAGAAAATCACATAAACTGATTGGATCAAATTCGCTTTGGATATCCCAAAATTCTAATATTTTAATTTTATTTTGGAATTTGAATTTTAAAAGTTTTTTAAATGTTTCTTTTGTAAAATGTGAAGGATTTGCTCTAAAAAATAGTATCATAAGAAAAAAAATCAAAAGAAACTATTTTACTTTAGATATTTAATATTTAGAAATAAAACCATTATATCTTCAAAAAGCGCCATCGAATGATCATCATCATTTTTAATTGCTGCAGTATATTCAAATTTAATTATATTTGGGGATTTGGATAAAATTTTCAGTTCTTTGAATAAAATATATCCACCAAAGATATACAATTCTTTTAAATTATTTCGATAAATTTTATTCAAAAAATAATTTCCAATTGGTCCACATATTAATGAAGAAGTTTTGAATGATGTAACTGTTAATTTATCAGTAAGCCAAAGTTTATTGCCATTATAGTTATAAGATCGGTAAAAGATGCCAAAAGAAAAGACAGTAACCTTCGTTTTGAAATAAAAATATTGGCAACATTGATATAATTTTAATAATAATTCTGGGCAGACATTATCCAAAATATAGTTTATGTATGATGGCAAAAATGAAAAGGCAGGGTTTAAATTTCCTTTTGTTAAAATCATTTTTGACAAAAATATAAATTTTTTGTCAATGGATACAGCAAAAAAATGAAGGAATAAAAATTTTTTTGGAATGTATGGTTTATTTTTTTTTTGTTTTTTTGAACTACAAATTTAAAAATTACACAAAAAAAGCCTTTATAAAGTTTCCTTCCTTTAAGTGATTATTGTCAAAAGATGATTGACAAATGTGTCGATTAAGAAAAATTCTCTAGACAAAAAGTAAGCACTTGAAGGATTTAGGTGTCAAACTAAAAAGAGATTATGCCTCGAATGCGTACAAAATAGGTAAAATTTTTTATAGAATTCCAGTAAAAATCTAAATTAAGCTATTATTCTACTTTATCTTTCCGACTGATGTTACTTGCTGATTTTAGAGAACAACAGAAAAAAAAGAAATTTTTCAAAAGTGCAAAAAAGTTTATAAAAAAATGTTGTTCAAATATAACCAATTGCATTCAAATAATATCTCTTTTTTTGCATTTTAAAAAAGCTTTAAAAATTGATTTATCACATATGACCACATAAAAAATAATAATTTAAATTCACAGAAAATAATACAATGATTACATTAGTTCACAAAAAAAAGTTCAAAGAAGTCATTTTATTTTGTACGACATCTTTTTTCATTATCCTTCCTCTTTTAATAATTAGAAAGAGAGATTTCAAATGCAGCAGGAACAGGAAAATCAGCATTTGCACTTCCGGAAGCATTCGTTGAACCACCAGCTGGAACAAGAGCAACAATATCTTCTTTTTCACCTGGGGTGCTATCTTTTAAAATAATAATTCCACCATGATTAAGATTCTTTAATGGCTTGTAACGTGATTCATCAGGGACTTGCAAAGTTTTAAGTTGAAGACGAACAACTCGAGCTGGATTCTTTACATTAAAGGTTGATGGTTCAGGAGCTTCTTTTGTTTCCTTTCCTTCTTTGGTTGTAGCATCTTTGGCATCTTTGTTCCTGAAAAAAAAAACATTTTTTTATTTTAAAAACCAATATCTAAAGCAATAACAACAAGTGAAGCAGTTGCCAAACAATCGACGCTAACGGCATTCGAAAAAAGAAAATATGAAGACGCATTCCTTGGACCGGAAACTCAATTCATTATTTATTTGCAGGCTGCTTTTTACAATTTTAAAAAAGTTGGTTGCAAAAAATCATTTTTAAACCCCTAAGGCAAATTTTTTTTCCAAAAAACTTTGTGTGCTTTTTTTACTCATTTTACCAAAAAACCAAGTTTTATGACTTTTATTTTTTTCTCCTTTGCTTTGAAGTAAAAAAGCTTTTTAGATTGACTTGTGATTCATGACCCAACGAAAAACCTCATTCTTTGCCTTTTTTGAAAGCCCATCTTTTAGACCACCAGACTACTATTAAGATAAAAAAAACTCTATTAACAAAAATAATAGAAAAATTTTTCAACCCATCTTTAAAATCTTTCAAAATTTCTATTTTAAAATAACACTTGCTCTAAAAAACTAGAAGAAAAAAACGTGTAAAGGCTATATAAAAGTTGTTAAAGCCTTGTTAAAAATTTAAAATTATGCGCGTCAAAAGAGTTCCTCTTTGAATGATATCTATGTCATATACATTTTCAAGCTTGATAAAAAAAATGTCATATAATTATGCAAACCGGAAAAAATATATATCTAAATTAATTAAGATGATGCAAAAGTTTTACTCGAGTTTTGAAAGGATAAAGATAAAAAAATGGCATCATTCAAAGTCTCAAAAATCTAAATTTTATTGAATGAAAAGTTTTTTATTAAAAGCAAATTATTTGCTTGTTCCATTTTGTTTACTTTTTAAAACTCATTAAATGTCCTTTTTCAATAAAGCTTTAAAAAAGTACACATATATTAAAATGAATATTATTACCACCCCCTTTAATTTAAAACTTACTTTTCATCTTTCTTAGGAGTATCCTTTTCATCATTTTTGACATCAACTTCCATTTTTTCATCTTCTTTAACTATAAAGTGAGAAAATTTTAAAGATGAGTAATTTAAAAAGAAAAACTAACCTTTAAGTTGTTTATCCTTGGAAGTATCTTTTGCTTTTTCCTTTTCTTTTAATTGCTGCTTCTTTTTATTTGTAATAGATAAAACAGCACTTTCAACTTTTTCTGCTTCTTCCTTCTTTTTTTCTTCCAATGGTGGTGGATATGCGAATAGAGAAGGCTTTGCATTGCAACGAAATTCAATTTTAGGCATCTAAAAAATATATAATATAAATTCTTTGATCATTTTTTTCGTGTTTTTTTTTATTACGCCACTTTTTTAAATTTTTGAGCAAAAAAATAATTAATTTCTTGCAACTTTCAATAACAAAAAAATGTTTGTTTAAAAATAAAATCCCCAAAGATAGTATATACTTTTTTTAGTGTGTGCAAATGACGTTTTTGACACAAAATAGTTTTTGTAAAAAAACAACAAACCTCAAGATTTTTATTTAATCCAATAAGACAGGTAGGACGAAAAGCTAAAGATGCAAAATGTGTAAATGAATGCCAATACCAATATTGAAGGAAGACAAATGTTCCAATCATACTTGGCATATCAGGATGACCATTTCGATTATGAAGTGAAATTGTTACATTTCGACCTCCTGCATCCAAAATACCATGAGCAAGAATAGCTCCAAACTAAAAAAAAATTTTTAAAACATTTAATAAATTTAAAAATTTTATACTTTTGTAATTGAATCTTCACCCTTTTCGGTTATCATTTTCATAATAGTTTTTCGATAATCTGCAACTTTTGGACATGTTGGTTCAGTTTGTTGAACGAGAACAAATGAAAGTGCAATAAGTGCACCTTGACGAACAAAATTTTCTTTTGCAGAAAGTAAAGGTTCCAAAAGAGCAATAGCTTCCTATAAAAATAACATTAAGTTTGAAAAACTGCGCAAACAAAAAAAAATGTGCAAAAGCTTTTGAAAAGTAAGCAAAAATGCGATTCGAAATTTGATATGAGAAAAAGACTTTATTTTTTTCAACAATGTCTGACTTTGCATGCCTCATCCAAAACGTCAATGCATATTTAAAGCTAATATAAAACAAAGGTGTTTTCCCAAAAACAAATGTTGCTGCTGCTCTCATATTTTAATGCAAAAAAACACTACAAAACTTGAGAAACTTTTTAACATTTTTTTCGATAAATATTCAAAGATCAAATTTTTTATGTAGTAAAAAGCATTTTTTTGCGATATATCAAACAAAGAACCTAGCAATTTAAAAATTTTCAAGTTTTCTAATGTGTTATTAAAAAAATACGAAAGAATAGCAATGAATCAAAGTTTTTATTGTTTTTGCTTTTTTTGAAAATTGCCGAAAAGTGTGGATTTTAAATCATGTTGACAGCTGCCAAGAAAAAAAATAGGCTTCAATTATCGTTCCCATAAAGCAAGCAGCAAAAGTGCCCATGCATTTTAGGGAGATTATGATTTATATATTTTCTGTGGAAGAAAAAAAAATTGCTGTGTAGATAACAAAATAAATCCTTAAACCAATTTATATGCCTATCAATTTATTTCAAAAAAAAAGATTTTTAAAATTATAGCGCTTAAAAAATAAATGTTTTCCCAAAAGCTTTAAATGTGCAAAAAAATATTTTTTAAAAGAAAATTTCTATTATTGTAAAATGTTTTATCCCATGGGAATACAAAATTTTAAAAATAAGGTAACTGAACTTTGCTGTTTCTGGGGAAAAATTTTTAATTCAAAGTTCTAAAAATCATATAGCCTCATTAACGCTGCTGGCCATCTTTAGTAAAAAAAGAAGCCATAGGTAACGTCATAAAAAAAAGACCGAAGAAATTTATTTATAAGTTTTCAATGCATTTTTTCCAATGATCTCACGCTATTAATAATTGCAAGATAGAAATAAGTTTCAATGAAGCTTTTTTTGTAAGAAAATTTTTTGAGAGGGCGTAAAAGTTTCTAAAAAAAGGATTCTTAAGTTCCATTTTTATTTTATTTTAGTAAATGTGAGAAATGAAACTTATGCTGTTTGTCAGCAAATTAAAATTTTTATTAAGTTTGAAAGAAAGTTGTTTCATAGAACTAACCTTATATCCAGAACCTGCACAAGCAATTCCAAGAGCTATTGCAGCACCATATCGAACATGGCCATTGAAATGTTCAACCAACATTCCAGTATAATTGAGGCATTGTTCAGGATCACTATAAAAAATCGATTATTAATAAAATTGTTATGATTTTTAATTTTGTAAAATATAACTTTTGAAGCCATTTTTCATCTTTTCCATATGCATTTTATTTTTTTTCTTAACTTTTTACGTTAAGGAGCGCAGTCATAAAACATTGAACAAAAAAAACTACCGCTACTTTTTCCCCCTTAAAAAATGCAGCAAGGCGGGGCCCACCATCCACAAAGGAAAACCAAGTGCAGTTGCGGTTTTTTCATATTTTTCTCGCATGCGGTCGGGTTTGCTTCATCCCTCCTTTGTGTCGTCCAAAGAGGCCTGCGAAGTCATCGGATTTCCTATATGAATCAGTTAAGAAAAAAACGTTTTTTTTTATTACAGTTTATTTTTATTTTTTTGCATATATTTCTTTCTGCTTTCGTGGTATACTAACACATTTTTGTTGTATATGTTGACACAAAAAAAATATTTTTTTGTTCCTCAAAAACTTTTTTTTAACATCATATTTTTTAAACTATCATTTGTTTCTTTTTTTCATCAAAAAAAAAATATATAAGTTACTTTGACACTCGTCACATTGTCAGCTTTTTCTGACATTTTTTATGTTGACCGTTTGGCAGGTAGTTAGTTGTTGCATAAAGATCAATGTAATTCTTTTTTTTCATAACATTCATTATCATTTAAAATTTAAAATTCCAAGTATTTGTTTTTATCAATTTTTTTAAAAACTTCTATGTTGTATTTTATTAATGCCCTTTTCTTTACAAAAAACAATCCCTTTTTTCAATGATCTTAAAAACTAAAAGCTCATTAGATTGTCCTATGAGAATTATTAAAAAAAATATAAATGTACTATTTTTAATTTTTATATGTAAACAACCTTCAACAAAACTCGTGTAAATTTTGTTTTACTCCTATAAAAACCGTGGTGAGAATTTCAACAAGTTTTGTTTTAAATTTTCAGACCCAAAATTCTTCCTATTTCGAAGAAAAAAAATTACGACGAAAAAAATATTGTGAATCAACTCAAAAATTTCATAAAAATAGAGAGAGAGAAAGAAAAGGAAACAACAAATGATATTAGTTGTTTTTTTGATTTCTCAAAAATGGTTGCTGCATTATAAAAAAAGAATTTGAGGAAGCAAGTCTTCCACAATTTTTTATCTGGCTTTTATCTGCCAAAAAAAGGTGCGCAATGAATTCCTTTTCTACAACACAATTTTCTGAAAATACATGGAAAATTGAAAGAGCGGCTGAATTCAATGCCGGAACACCCATATCAAAGATTATCCCCTTTGAACCAAATCTTTTGGCATTACTTTTATTGCCATTATTATGTGCAATTGGATTTATTGGTAATTTAATGGTGTGTATTGCAATTGCAACTGATAAACGCTTACAAAATGTTACAAACTACTTCCTCTTTTCTCTTGCATTGGCAGATCTTTTTGTGTGTTCTATCGTTATGCCGTTGGCTCTTCTGGCAGAAGTGCGTCATGGTAAGTGCCAAAAAAGTAGGATTGGTTTCGGCCACAAATCCTTTAAAGATGCTTTTTTCAAACGTTTTTCGGCAAAAAAGTCAGTTGCATTTTAAGCCGACTTTAAACTTCAGCGCGCCATAGATAAAAAGGTGCAAATAAAAAGAAACAATGAACAATGGCAAACTCAGCAGGTGTTTTGACAAAAAAAGATTTGTATTTGCCAAAAGCACTTTTTATATACAAAAAAAAAGATTTTAATAATCAAAAAACAAACTGACGTTTTTAATAAAAAAAGAAAGAAAAAGCAATTTTAACATTTCAGGATTATGGACTTGGGACTTTCCCATGTGTCTATTATATTCATACTCAGATGTATTTTTATGCAGCGCAAGTATCGTTCATATGTCTGTTATTTCACTTGATCGATATTTGGGTATTTCAAAACCACTCAAAACTCGCAATAAATCAAGAACAATTGTTATTGTAAAAATTATTTTTGTTTGGGTTATGACGACAATCATTTCAAGCCCACTTGCAGTAATAGCAATTCTTAATCCAAAGAACATTTTACATGGAAATCAATGTGCAATTGCAAATCAATTTTATATGATTTACGGGTCAACTTTATCTTTTCTCATCCCATTCATAATTATGGCAGTAACATATGTAAAAACTACTCAATTATTAAACAAGCAAGCTTCACTTCTTACTCAAAAAACGAATGATAGATTTCATAATGGTTTACGAAGAACTCTTCCTCATAGAAAACTTGGGTGCGTAAGGTAAAATAAAAGTGCAGGATTTAAAATTTTAATTAAATTTATAGAAATAGTTCATATAGTGCCGGAAATACCACAACTGCAACCCATAAAACTAGTGTCGTAAGTTATACGTCCTTAAATACTGTAACTTCAACACAACAAGGAACGCCAAAGCTGACGCAAAATGGTGAAAAGCGTTTCGTACTTTATCAACAACAACAAAATTCTTCTTCCACAGAAACAGAAGAAGTACATCTATTAAATAAAAATGATAATCAAGCCCTTCCTCCAAGAATCCCACCAAAATTAGAAAAGCAGTCATCGGCATTAAAATTGCAATTTGGAAAACTTAAAACGAGAACGTCATCCGTTTTAACATCAATAACAACAAAAGTTGGACGAAGAAATTCATTACAAAGTGCAAGCATGGAACTTGCAAATGAACATAAAGCAACAAGAGTTTTAGCTGTCGTATTTATATGCTTTTTTATTTGTTGGACACCATGTAAGCATTTTTTTTAAAGTTGAAGACAATAGATATTTAAAATCTTTAGTTTTTTTCATAAATTTTTTAATTGGATTTTGTGGTGATAATTGTGCTCCACCACCATGGATCTCTTCAGTATTTTTATGGCTTGGTTATATTTCAAGTATTATTAATCCAATAATTTATACAATATTTAATCGAAGATTTCGTCAAGCCTTTTTACGTATTTTAAGATGTCAATGCTTGCATTCTCTTCGTGATTCAAATAATCTTAATTATTCGCGCAATCATACTTTTATACCTACAGACACACATACGTGGTAAGTCCCTTTCTTTTCCTTAAAATTTTTTAAGCAGCGCATATATAACGGTTTTTTTTCATTGGGATTTCATTGCAAACTTCTCAAGAACCTCTTTGTCGTTGCTTACCAATAAGTAAACCCGCTTTTTCCATCGACGTAACCAAAAAAAAACAGCACTCACGCAAAAAAAGAGAAGAGCCCTTTTTTTATCTTCTTTAAGAAGAAAATTCTTCTGCCAAAAAAGCTTTCAAGCTACCGGTAAAAAGCCAAAAGCAATTATTGATTCACTAATTGTTTAAAACAACAATTTTTGGCACACCAGACAGAAAAAAACCATAGGAACAAATTTTTAAAATGTTTTTAAGCACAAAAGGGGCCAAAAAACAAAAAATTAAAGCAAAAAAATTTTAGGTCTAATTTTGACAAATCCAATGCAACTAGTAATGGAAAAGAAAATGGAAAAATAGGGACGCCACCATTTAGCTATAAAAATACGGCAATGGGATTATTGGCTGCAGGAAGTCGAGCAATAAGTGCACCAGCCGCTCCATTAATTATGCCACATATGAACTTACAACATTTTTGGAGCGAAAACAGAGAAATTGAAAGTCCAGATTCTATTGGAAACGGTAGTGGAGGATGGAATACACCAACACCACCGTTACGTCAAGCAATATTTTCATCATTCAAAAATAGACCTTTGGCATTTCCGGCGTCTGAAGAAGTAACAGCTATAAATAATGTTAAAAAGCCAAACCTAAATAGACTTTACTCTTCAACGCCACCATCACCTGCAAAAAGCATTCGATCCTCTACAAATGCATCATACAGGTCACGAGGAGATGGTAAACAATTAGATGATAATTTAACTCAAATTATGCAAACATCTGATTATGATAATCTCAAACCAGAAACGGTAAAAAAAGCTGCTTTCCACAGAAAAATTGTAAAAAAAAGATTTTTAGGCATCATGTAAAGTCCAAACTAAACAACAAATTTCTTTAAGTGAAAGCGAAGATGAAGCAGCAAGTGAAAACAAACCCCTTATTATACAAAATTTTCCTACAGCATTGACCACAAAGCGGCTGTTATTTTCTACAATCACTGGAACAGCGCATTCACCCAGCCATCAAGCGCATGGCTCATCAAATTTTGCATTTAATGTTCACTCCATTCCACGCTCAGTATCTGAGAATTTTAGCAGAAAAATTTCTCCATCATCAAAATTTCACATAATTAAATCAACTACAGTAACCGAACAACTTTCACATGCTTCTGCAACCCCCATTCGAGTAATGCCTTTAAAAGCAGAAAGAAAGGAATTCATAAAGAATTTTTCGATTGCCAATTCTCAAAGCATTGATTCAACGAATAATTCAAGCGCAAGTACCCCAATAGACTCAACAGTTAAAAGCGGTGTTATGATAAACAACAATTCCCGACAAATTAGCGAAACATACTTATAATTGTAGCAATTCACTTTTTTTATAAATTTTAAGTTTAATTCTTAAATTCTCAAATAATATACGTGTATAGTTTTAAATTTATGTAAATAAATATTTTATTGAAAATATAAACTCACTTGCTAAGAACAAAACCAACAGCGATAACAGCAAAACGTTTGACGTCTTGATTTGGATCTGCAGCAACTTTAGCTAAAAGCCGACGAACAACATCAGCTTTTCCACTTCCAGCATAAGCCATAGCAAGCATACATACAGCAGTTTGACGAAGAACAGCATTTGATTTAGCTTCAAGAAGTTCATTAACCCATGGTTCAACTTCTTCCATACGACCATAAGCAAGAAGAGAAAGACCTGTACGAAGACCACGTTGAATCTTATCATGTGCAGTATCACTAATGTATTGTACCATTTCACGGAAAGCGGTAGCATCTAGACTAGCCGCCATTACAAGGCCCATTGCAGTTCCAGCAGCTTCTCCGACGACAGCATCATCTTGATAAAGCGTTTCTCTTAATTGAGAATATACTGATTCATTATGGGTTCCAAGGGCAGCAACACCGAGACCCAAACATGCACCGTGACGAACAGAAGCAGTTGTTGCACCAGCAAGTTGTTTTTGAAGATATTCAATGACGTTTGCACTACCATGATTAGCATGAATTAAACCTAAAGTGGAATATAAAAGCCGCTTAATGAACAGAAGAAAATTACCGTAAGCATAAAGAGAGCCACCTTCTTTATAACCATATTGATCAGGTTCGCCTTTTGGAAGATAAGGATCTAATACCTTCAACGCATTTGATTCGTGCCCACGATGAATAAGGCCAAGTGTAGCTACGGCATTAAATTTATTCCAATTTGTAGCTTTTGAAATCCATTCAAGGTTATCACTAAAAAAATAACAATCAAAAACATGAACTCATAATAAAAAACATACCGTAAGAAATCATCACATGTAGTACCAATATGCATCAAACCATTTGCAATTACAGTACCATTATGAGTACATGCCATACGAACTGAATCTTTAATATTCTTGAGGATAAGCATATCAGTATGATTATTTTTAATCAAAAATTGCATATGATGTTTAATTGTTTCTTCACCACGTAAAATACTTCGAAGCTTATCACGAACTTCAGAACTCATTGTTCCAGGTGGAACAGTTTCAACTGATTCTGAACTACCAGACGTTGGACTAGAATTATCATCAGCAGATTTTGATGTTACAACAGAAGTTGTAGCAGTTTCTGAACTTGTTGTTTCATTTGTAGATGAAGTTGTAGTTGTTGTCGTTGTTGCGGTTTCTGAAGTTGCATTTTCTGCTGCAGATTCTGAAGTGGTATCTTCAGTTTTTTCAGTTTCCTAAAAGAGGGAAAGTTTTTTCACTATTTGTGTGGATATAAAATTTACAGGAATAAGAGCTTTTTCAATCTGTTGAATAAATTGTTGTGTTGCATTTTCATACAAATCAAAAGAAATTTGATATGCAAGAAGTTCACCATCTTGATTTTTTACAAGTCGATTTAAGATTTCTGCAACATCACCAGGTTTTTCAAGCTTGATTAAACATTGGCACATTGAAACAAAATCTGGTTCTTCAAGTTCAGAGAAAAGACGAAGTAAAACATCAAGAACTTTACTTCGAAAAGCACGATCTAATTGTGAGCCAAGAACTTTTGTAACAGTTTCAGAAAGTAAAGTTGTGGAATCATCTGAAGCTTTAACAGCTCTTTCAATTTGATCAAGACGACGTGTATCAAGAGCAAGGCCAACAACTTGACGGTATTCACGAGATTCCATATTTAAATTAAAAATACGATTAAGAAGATTTTCAAGACGTTGATCAATTTTTGTATTATCACGCATTGCAAGCTTATAAGTATCAACAGCTTGTTCAATAATCTTATTGACATACTAGAAAAGAACATTATACTAAAGTTCAAGGAGGGATATTTTTTAAGTATTTATACCAATTCATCTTGTTGACCATATTCAGGATGAGCTGGACGAGGACTTAAAGAAAATAAATCTTCAGCTCCTAAGACAAGTTGTAATGCTCCTGCATAATCTCCAAGACAATATGCAACTTTTGATGAAAGTAAAGCAGCTCGACGACGTTCAGTAAAAGATGTATCATCAGAAAGTTTTTCAATTGTTGAAAGATAATCAGCAACTTCAAACCATGTTGATGTTAAAACTCCCCAATCATCAAATGTTTTAACAATCAATTCTTTTTCACGTGGAGAAGTTGCTGCACTTCCAAGTGAAAGCATAAAAGGTGCTAAAAAGGAGGGATTTTGATGATGTATAGGGGATAAAAATAAAGGTATTACCAGGATTTTGTGGTCCACCAGGTTGATTCTTCCATTGTGATAACAAATATGTAGTCATTTTAGCAGTAGTTAGCTTAAATTTAGATTATCTTTACTGTTTTTGGATAAATGAATGTTTAAAGTTTATGATGATAAAGAAAACAAAAAAAACTTCAAAGACTAAGTACAAACGCGAGCGATTGCGAATAACTCTTTGCTTATGTATTCTTTTTTCTGGTTAAAATTGTCATCAAATATAAGTCGCTGTAGGAAAATCGTTTACTTAATGCACTGCAAAATGCATTTCTTTTAAGAAGGAATAACAAATTGGGGTAATCATGCTTAAGCATGCTAATGACAGCAAGGTGGGTAGGTAGGATAAAGGAGCAAAAAAATGCCACAGAAAAGTGATTTTTTTTTCTTCTGCTTTTATGGCTTTATTTGATTTCCCAAAAAGCTAACAACTAATTAAGAAGGAAAAAAGCCCACATAAATAAAATTTAAACTTAAATGAAGCATAAAAGTTAAAGTTGATTTTAGAAAAAAAAAAAAGCTCGAAAAAATTAGAAAAAACAAAAACAGTTAACATTTCAAATTAAATGCAGATAAAGAAATCGGATGATAACTTAATTATTGTTGGTAATTAAAGTGTTCTGGAACATATGTTGCAAGTTAGAATAAATAAGAAAAAGAATTTTGAAATCTGTAAAAGTTCATATTATACTTACCTTTAGAGGCGTTTCGACCGTTTCCTCTGGACGCCATTTCGTCTTGAATCTTTGAAGATAAATTTGTTGAGTTCCGGACGGTCTTCCTCAGCAGAGCCGGATGTTTCGTTTGTTTTGTGGAAAAATTTTTTTATAGAATGAATTTTTTAAAATTTTTTGGCGGCAAAAAATTTTTATTTACAGTAGGCTTCCAACTTCACTCAGGATTTTAGTTCAATAAAAAGTTCTTTCATTAAAATTATTTCGGAGAAATTTAAGTTTTTCAAAATTTGTAACTTTACTAAAGTATAAAGTTTTTTAATTATGCAATATTAAGTTCAGTCTGTTAACAATATAATTAATTAATCTTTAAAAATTAAAAATTAATAAATTTTCTTTTTTTAGGGTTAAAAATTAACAAATTAT
Source organism: Panagrolaimus sp. PS1159 (assembly GCA_963922195.1). Classification (NCBI taxonomy): domain Eukaryota; kingdom Metazoa; phylum Nematoda; class Chromadorea; order Rhabditida; family Panagrolaimidae; genus Panagrolaimus; species Panagrolaimus sp. PS1159. Next base: position 975,556 of record CAWUHW010000026.1, read on the forward strand.
TTTAGCTGCCGCAAAAACCCCTGTGTAAAAAAAGACAAAATCAACTAAATTTTTTAAAAATTTGTAAATTTAAAGCACTTGTTTTTTCTGTCGGTGCATTGCATTTTTTTCATTTTTTAAAGATTGCTTTTTCATCTTTCTTCAAACAATAAAGTTTTAATTTAAAAATAGAAAAAAATAAATTAGTGAAAGAATTGCCGTGTTGGAACCAGCAAAATGGGAAACTTTCATCAAAGCAATGATACAAATTTGTCATGTAAAATATAATTTTTTCCAAACAGTTGTTTGTCATTTTTGTCAGAGCTTATTTTAAAAAACAGAAATAATATATGTAAAACTTTCAAACGAAAGTTTCTTTGCAAACACTTCCATCAAAATTATGAAATAAATGTTCATAAAAACCTTAATAAAGTTTTACATTGGTTTATTTTAATAAGCGTAATGTTACTGTCATTCTTGATGGAAAAAAAAACAAGTTTTTCACCCATTATGTTATTTGGCAATGAAAAATTTAAAGACTTCTAGGGTCCAAGGCAGAAAAGTTGATTTGTTCTTCAAAAAATTTTTATCTTTTTTTGATTATAATTTTTTATAAAATTTGCAATCTTTTCCAAACTTCATCTAACCTAATTGTACTTTAACATAAGTATTTCTGTCTTCAAAAATGACAGTAAACAAGGCTTGTAGAAAGCCAATCAAAAATTAACCGTTTGAAAATTTTTACGGATCGGATTGACGGATTATTAACGGATTGGCAAAAAGGCACAGCATTTGACGGATTGCTCCGTCGGATCGGATCAGATTACCGTTCACTAGTTACAAAGAATCCATTAATTTTGTAAAATAAATTTATAGTTTATTTTTATTCAAAAAATATGCACTTTTTAGAATTTATTAATGAGTAATGCCAACAAATAAAACATAAAAAGTAATTCATAAAAGTTTTTGATGCAAACAGGGAATCCTTAACAAAAAAAGTGTTTAAGTTTTATTTTCTCCCATGAATCAATTAATGCTTTGACATGCGAAAGCAGTTGATTTTTAAGTTGCGTATTTCTTTCGAAAGAAAGATGAAGAACTGCATTGACATCAAAATTTTCCAGAAAAATGTTAATTTCCAAATTTCATAATGACCGCAAATCCAACAAACTTGAAGAAAATCACATAAACTGATTGGATCAAATTCGCTTTGGATATCCCAAAATTCTAATTCTTTAACTTTATTTTGGAATTTGAATTTTAAAAGTTTTTAAAAGGTTTCTTTCGTAAAATGCGGATTTGCTCTAAAAAACAGTATCATTAATAATGTTATTAAATTTTTTTACCTTAGATATTTAATATTTGGAAATAAAACCATTATATCTTCAAAAAGCGCCATCGCATGACCATCATCATTCTTAATTGCTGCAGTATATTCCGAATTTAATTAAATTTGGGAATTTGGATAAAACTTCGAGTTCTTTGAATAAAATATATCCACCAAAGATATACAATTCTTTTAAATTATTTCGATAAATTTTATTCAAAAAATAATTTCCATTTGGTCCACATATTAATGAAGAAGTTTTAAATGATGTAACTGTTAATTTATCAGTAAGCCAAATTTTATTGCCATTATAGTTATAAGATCGGTAAAAGACGCCAAAACAAAATTAAACATTTTTTTCATTGGGAAGATGTTCAAATTTAACATTTCGAGCGACAGTAACCTTTGTTTTAAAATAAAAATATTTGCAACATTGATATAATTTTAATAATAATTCTGGGCTGACATTATCCAAAATATAGTTTATGTATGATGGCAAAAATGAAAAGATATAAGACGCTGATATGAAAAATGTTTTTTACCCCATTAAAAAAAGTGAGATTTTCCCAACAGTTGGGAAAAGTGAGATTTTTACAACTGTTGGGAAAACTTTTTCATATCCGCGTCTTATATGGTTTAAATTTGCTTTTGATAAAATCATTTTAACTAAAATATAGGAAATCATGCAAATTGCAAGGAAATATAAGGATGGAATACAATGGAAAAATGATTTATTATTTCAAATAAGTTAACTTAGTTAACACTTGCAAATAACATATGAAATAATAAAACGTAGAAAATATATTTTTGTGTGCTAATTCTAATGTTTTTGATCCACGTATAAAAAACCAAAAATTCAAACGAAAAGTGGAAACAAATAATTTGAAGCGTCTAACGACTGACACCGACTTCACGCCCATCTGAATACCTCACCCGGGCCGTGATTTTTTTAATTTTACAGAAAAACACAAAAGAAGAAAAACAAAACGATATCCATTGAATGGCTCTCTTTTTTGATTTTCAATTTTGCCTCCAAAAAATTAGAGAGATTGCATTTTTTATTAAAATTCTCGACACGATTTTAACACATTTTTTTGTGGTATCGTTTGAACAAAATTTTTTCATCACTTTTTTTTGTTAATATTTTTGTTAAAAAAGTTATTACTGTATTATATTAATTTCCATTCGTCTTTTGTTTTAACAGTACTGCATTCATCTTTATTATCATTCGTATGTTGTCTTCGATATTACGAAATCCAGTGCGTGCACTTATTAGATTTGAATATCAACGATTTTTTGCATCTGTTCCAATTGGAAGTCTTGAACGTCGATTAGCAATTCAATATACTTGTAAAGTTTGTAATACTCGTCAAGTATGCATTTTATTCTTTTTAGCATAATTTTAACATAACATAATTTTTTAGGGACCAAAAGAATTTTCAAAAAAATCATACGAAACTGGTGTTGTGCTTGTAACTTGTGATTCTTGTAACAATCATCATATTATTGCTGATCATCTTGGTTGGTTTAGTGATTTAGAAGGAAAAAAGAATATTGAAGAAATTCTTGCTGAAAGAGGTGAAAAAGTTAAGAAAGGTATTACTGGAACTTTGGAAAGTTTTTCTGAAACATAATGGCTTCAAATCTTGCTAAACTTTATCCTTCTCATATTCCTACAAGTCGATTACAAAAAGCTATTTTAACTCTTGGTTCTGCAATCACTGCTATTTCTGATCCAAAACGTGGTGATATGGTTGCTACAATGGGTGAAACAACTGCAGTTGGACCTATACTACGAAATATTCGAGATCGTATGGCTCAAGATAAGAAAGGAAGATGGCTGTTAGATCATCGTCCAAGAATTTCAAATACCACTATTAACAGAGATAAACTTCGTAGAATGCCTGATGGAACTTTAGGACGTGAATATGGCCGATTTTTGGATGAGCTCCACACTGAACCTGATGCACGTCCTCCTGTACAGTATATTGATGATGAAGAATTGGTGTATGTTATGCAAAGGTATAATGCTTTATTTATTTTAAAAAAATAATGCCTAACTTTTTAGATATCGTGAAACACATGATTTTACACATACTTTATTAGAAATGAAACCAAATATGCTTGGTGAAGTAACTGTAAAATATTTTGAAGTAAGTTTATACTTTTTTTAGTATACTGTAATTTTTATAATTTTTTAGGCAATTCAACTTGGACTTCCTATGTGTATTTCTGCAGCTATTTTTGGAGGTGCACGTCTTGGACCAAAGTATGTTTAAATATTTGAAATTAAAATGAGTAAATAATTAAATTTTCTTTTAGACATGGACAACAATTGCTCGAGAAAAATTTGCCATGGGTAGTGGATCAAGCAATTAATGGTCGATTATTAATAACTCTTGATTGGGAAAATCTTTTTGAAAGAAGAATAAAAGATATCCAAGAAGAATGTTCAATTATTCCATTTTCAGAGTGGACAGGTTCTCGTTGAGATTTTGTTAAAGCTGGTTTTGTATTTGTATAGGAAAGTTTATTATGCTAATAAAGAATATTTGTTTTTTTGGACATGATTTAGATAGTAAATCTACAGTAGCTTTTTCTGTTGTATAACCTATAAACAAAAAACTGTTTGAAAAAAAGTTAAAGAATGTACAAATTCCTCCGAAATGAGGCTATTTTATCGCGTTGTTTTTCCAATGTTACACCAAGAAAAAAGCAAGTAAAAAACAGGAAATAATAGTTACAAATGTTTCACTTTCAAACAAAAGTCAAATGACACGTTTATATATTTTTCTTTGTTCACAACGATGGCATCTTTATTTTTCAAAAAAAGTCCACAAACAAAAAAGGATAGTAAATGTTTAAAAATAATATTGCTTCTTGAAAAAAAATTCTTTCATTTTTCACTAACTTCTGTTGCTACTATTGATCTTTTGCCTTATGAAGACACAAATAATGACCTCTTATAAGGGCCTTTTTCTTATACATATATATTCCTATTGTTAAACGAGAAAAATGGACATGGAGCCTTTTTTTCTATATATTTTAGTGGTAGTATTTTTTGTTCATTTTTGGCACAAATGTTTTGCGGCTGCTGCTTTCTTTTTTCAAAGCAATAGGCCAATTTAGGGAAGCGTCCTTTTTCTTTCTTTTCTCCAGAATTGGAGCTGGTTCCTTTTCAAAAAAAAGAATGGAAAGAGTCTTCAATTTTTCTCGTCATTTTTTTCTACTACTACTAAAAATGCTTTACATTCGAAAACGATATGTTTGTTGAGATAAAAAAAAGAAGAAAGGAGTGAAAAAGAATGCCATTGCTTTTCGTTAAAGTCAATTGGAAGAAAGATGAGTTTGTAGAAGCTGTGCTCCAAAAAAAAATTTGGAAGAAGAGAAGCAAACGATGAAGAAGATGTTTCTCTTTTTTCTTTTTCGATGGAACCAATGAGAAAAAAATGATGTTCATTTTTGGAAGGCAATTTCTTTTTTTTTTGTTGAGAAAAAACATTATCTTCCATTTTCCCTTTTCTTTTTATGCTTCGTTTTTTACAAAACATTCACCGTTTTTAATTTTGATTTTGTTAAAATTATTGTATCGAATTTTCGTTTCAAAATAAAAAATTGACTGTACTCTTCATTTCTTCTTCTAAAATAAAGTGTGTGTTTCGTGCTTTAATTTATATCATCTTTAAATGACAACATTTACAATTATTATAAAAATTTATTATATGATTTGTCATGACTACATATGTAGTGTATGACATCAAGTGATCAAGCGAATGTTTTTTTTTCTATTTGTTGAAATAATTTATATTTGCAAAGTATTAGAAAAGATTTTTGAATTTTTTTTTATTTAAATTCTTTTTCTCTCATTAATGATAACAGGATGTTTCAAGAAAAACAACCAATTTCATTTGAATGACAAATTTTTTTTGTTCGATTAAAACGAAAATGATTTTCACATATAAATTCAGTATTTGATCAGATTTTAAGTACTGTAAAAAATTTTTTCGAAATAGTTCCTTTGTTAAAATCATGTAAAAACAATTTTTATTTAATTTTTCATTTAAAAATATTCATTAGTTATTTTTAAACTTTATAAAATCAAGATTCTAAAACTCTAACATTTAAAACATAATTTTTGTTTGAATTTATTTATTTTCTTTTTTTTCTAAAACAGTTGTTTCCGATATTTCCATTTTCCTTGTTTTTCTCAAAAAAGAGTAATAATAATAACGTTCTGCTTTTATTTATTTATTTTTTTGAAAATGACTCAATTGAAGCGCAATCCGTCACCCCCGACTTTTTCTTCTCCCCAAAAAAAAAGCATTCATTCATTTAAAATAATACATGTATGTTTTCCTTGTTCGGCACGCGCGAAAATGCATGCATTTTTTGTTGTTTTTAAAATAATGCCAAATATTTCCTTCTTTATTGAACTCAACATTTTTTAAATAGAAAAACAAAAGCAGCTCATTTTTAAAGAAAAATAAAATTTAAAAAAAAACCTTTTGCATTCCAAATCTGACAAATGCCCCCGGAAACGCCTTTTTTGAAGCAAAAGAAATGATCGCGTGGCATTTTTCTGTCCTTTGTTTTATAGCTTTTCCCTTTTTTCCAGAAAAAAAGGAAAACATACAGCTTTTTTCAAATTATTTTAAAAAAAGAAATAAAATGATCCGTAATGCATGGAAAATGAGTGATGAACACTTTTTTTTTTGAAAACAGCATTTTTAAAAGACTCATATTTTAAAATACATACATAATTTTTTTTGTTTAAAGTTTTTCAACGGATTATGGCAATTTTTTCATTAATATTGATACTTTCTCTGTTCTGGAATTGTCAAAAATAATAATAGGCTTTAATAGTCATCTTCCAAATAAACAAAAGTTTAAATTTATTTATAAAATTTAAATATGAAGAAATCAAAAGCAGTGTTGTACAAAAAAATAATAGCTTTTAATCTTTGTGTTTAAATAATCATTTTTTTAAAAACTGAAATACATTTTTCGTCCGATCATATTTTGAATCCCAAAAAAAGTGTTTGGAGCAACACTCACAAAATCAAATAGTTTAAAAAAATAATTGTTGACTTTGATTTCTTTGAAAAATCAAAAAAAATTTAAACTGTTTTTGCCTTTTTTTCAGATTTATCATTTTTTATAAATGAATAAACATTTTGTGTTTGAACAAATTTTAAATATCAAAAAAGCTAAACAACAAAAAATCAATAATTGTTTAACTTTTTGAAATCCAACATTTTTTAAATTTTATATTATTTCTTTTTTTTAACTTTTCTAAAGCCAAAACCAACAAACTTATTACAGTGTAAAAAAAGGTGCAAACAAAAACTCTTTCCCTTTTTTTTCTTTCGCTAACTTTTTAAGCTTTTCTTTATCCAATGAAAAGTGAATCTCAGCTTTCAATTAGCTCAAAAAAGAAAAGACTAAGAAAAGCAACAACCAATAATAAACTGCGCACATCCTTTTTTTCTCTTTTTTTTGCTAAAAATATTTAATTAGTCCAATGCTCCCAAAAAAAGCTTTTTTCATCGTAATTTTTGTTTTTGAACATTTTAATTTTTTTACGACCTTTGGCCACGGAATTGTTTCTTTTTTTTTTAAAAAAGCAGTCCATTTTAAGAGATATATTAGATCCACTTAAAAAAGAAAGGAACATTCAACATGTTTCTTTCCTTTTCGTTTCTTGAATAATAGCCTTCTTTGCGTGACCGGAAAAAAACATTGGATTCGTTTTTTATTATTTTTTTTTGCAAATTTAAAATGAATCGTTCCGTTCTCTTTCATCATCTTCTTTTTTAATGACCATTGTCTGCTGAATTTTTGAGTGGGAGAATACTGTAGGCTGTTGGAATTTTTGTGACAGAATTCCCTTGTCAATTTTTTAAACTTTTTCTCATTCTTTTTTTATCTCTTTTTTTGTCCTTTTTTTTAACTGTAATTATACGAACACAGAAACCCACCCAGAAAAGTTAGTTGTTTCAAAAACACCAATGGGCACGAACAGAAAAAAACCACTGAAGTCTGGTTTTTTTTTGGTTTTTCCCCCTTGAGTCTTGCAGCAGCTTTTCCGGTAATTCGAAAAAAGCAAAAAAACGCCGACGCCATCGACGACGACTTTCTGTTTTTTTCCAGACGCATTTCTCATTTATTTTCTTTTTTTGTTGGAACTGACTGAAACCGAACAAAAGCTATGAAAATAAAAAAAGATAGGACACAGATGGCTTTCATCATTTAAGAAAAACCAACTTCTTCGTTTTACCATCAAAAAAGGATTTTTCTAAAATCCACATAAAAAACAACTTTAGCAGAATCATCTTTTTTTCTAGAATTTGAAATTAAAATTTTAATGATTCTTTTAAAAAAGCCGATCTCCTTTGAAAAAATTTGCATACAGTTTGATGTTTCAAGATTTTAAGGGTTAGCTTAGTCTGATGAAAATGGATTGCCTTTTTAAAACCTTCCATTTTTGAGGCATTAAATTTTTTTAAAAGCTGTTTTTTCTTTTCATTTCAGCGTTAATTTGAGTCATTTCAAAAGCATTTTTTTTTCACAAAAAAGGCATTTCATTTCAGTACCCCCTTTTGCCATTTCCTTCTGCTTTTTTAAATGATGACAAATACTGTACAAAAAAAATTTTTCATCGAAAATTAAAACATTTTTTTGATATAAAAATTTTGTATCAAAATTTCGAAATCAAATGCAAAATTGATATAAGAAATATGGATAAATTTGTTTGTGTATTTATAATTTTTTTATTTTGGAAAGCTTTAGTTTTAATTCATTTTTTTGGTGTTGGAACGGATGCTTTGGCCTTTTTTTGGCCCGAAAAGAATAAAATGGGATAATTATGCTAATCCAATCAAACAAATAAAAAGGGGCACCCCACTTTCTCTTCTCTTTCTTTCTCTGTTTCAGATTGATTACGGATGAAAAATAAAAATGTATCTTTTTTTTCAGCTTCTTTTATAATAAAACCTAAATAAAATGAAAAAGAAGAACACAAAAAAGCTTATTTCATTTTAGAAGAAAAAAACGTTAATTTTGTATGCCAATTTTTGTGCCACCAAAAGACTTTGGGACTTTTTAAACAAAATAAATATGTATAAAGAAAAAATTTTCGGTAATGAGCTTTTTTGTCTTTTTTGGATCTTTCTTTTTCTTATTCCCATTTGAGAAAACGAAGAAAAAAGTTGACTTTTGTCATACATTTTTGGAGTTTTCCTTTGACACTCATCAAATTTAAAAACATGCAACATTTTTTTTACAAAGGAAGAAAACCAACTTTTTTTGGCAGTATTCTTTGACCAAAAATCTATTTTCTTTTTTCCAAAATTGAAAGGAAACGATAGCAAAAGTATTGTTTAAAAGATTCCAAACAAAAACAGAAAAAAAAATAGGGAAATTGAAAAAAAAAGCGGATTTGAATTGATTAAATTTTTTTCGAAGGTCATAGCTTTTTGTTTCCTCTTTTTTTCAGTGTTTTAAAATTCATTTAAATAATCGTTAATACCAGAATTTTTTCTGCTGTCAGAGGCTAATGCTACAGTATACATTTCTATTTCGAAATATAATTTTTTAGAAAAAATTAAATTTTTGAAAGAATAAAAATTCAAAGTTGGTAACGGCTTTTTTCTGTATTGAATGTTTAAAAAGTGATTTAACAACGCCAAAAAAATTTCTCTCTTTTTTGTTGATTCAGTCTTCTTTTATTCATTCATTCATCGATAAATTCAACGACGACGAAAAAAAAGACAGTCATTTCTCCATTTTTTCCAAAAAAGCCTTCATTTTTCTTCTATCAAAAAAATTCTCTCGCTCAATCACTTCCATAAAAAAAATTACAAAAATAGAATAAAAATCTAAATCAGAAAAAAACTATCATGTCCCATATGCATATGTCCATGCTCATATATGTGTATGAAAGACTCTTTTTTTTGTTTGTATTTCATTCACCCAACAATAAATATATTTTTTTCATCATCAACAAAATAAAAAATGGACTTAATACTTTAGTTTACTTTTCTTTTTTACACATTTTTTTATTTGTAGAAAAAGATTATACAAAAATTTTGTAACATTTTTTTACAAAATTCCAAATATTTAGGGAAATTCAAAGTTTTAAATATTACTTTCATACAATTACAGTACTCTCTCTCTCTCTTGCAACGAAAATGTACAGTAACTGCGTTTATGATTTCCTTTTGAAAAAGCTTTTTCACAGCTATATTTTATATAATTTTTCCTGGAACTTTTATTTGATCAAAAGATTTTCCCAAAAAACTTCTTTTTTTCCATGTGTGCAGCGAAAAATGTTGTTTAATTCAAAATAAGAGATGTTCTTCAGTAAAAAAAAAACACATTTTTTCCTGTTTTACAAAAATCGTTTTTTGTTCTGATTTATAATTTCCTCATTTTTTTTCTCGTTTATTTACGCTAAATTTTTTCATTAATATTTTTTTCTTTCATTATGGCCCAAAAAATCGTTGTCATTTTCCATGTCTTTGTAAAAAAATACAAACAAATGCAGCTGTTTTTAAACTTGCGCGATTCTTTTTTTATGGAATAATCAAAAAAGCACCGAAAAACTAATCTACAAATTTAGAAAAAAAATTATTTCTGCCGCTTTTAGAAAAAAAACTACTATTAACTTTTTGATTGTTTACGTCTTAGAAAAAAGGAATCAGGTTTTAAAGTACATATTTAAAAAAAAAAAATTTGATGAATGTACAAAAAAATAGATTGCGCAACTTTTTTCTATAAAAAAATGTTATTTTTGCAAAAAATTTTTATCCTGTTTTTCAAATGCCGAAAAACTTTTTTCGGGAAATAAATATTTAAAAATGTCACCACAAATCTTGATAAAACTTTTTATTTTTTACAAACTCCCAAAATTCATCAAAATTTGATTTATTTTCATGTGTTTAAAAAATTTTGTGCGCAGAAAAATATAACCAAAAAAGCTTATCTGATTCTTTTTTTTTTATTTTTCGAGGAAAAGAAACTACATTTTGACAACTTCATCCAAAATTTTATTTTTCTGTCAAAAAAAAGAGAATAGTATTTTTTATTTAAAATAACTAATAAAAGATTCCATAAATTGATAAAATTGAAATTTGATTGAAAAACAAAAACTTTCACATTCGTTTGATATTTTTTATTCCTAAACGTTTTCGCATTGTCTTACAACGAATAAACTCATTCGTTTTCGTGTTAAGACATTTTTAGGCTTCTTTACTGTATATCTCCAACTTTACGTCTTTCTTAAAATCTCATAAAAGCAGAACTTGATTAAAAAAATTTTTGTTGTTGTTGCAAAAGAAAAAAATAATTTTATGTCCTCTTTTTTTGCCTTGTTTTAATCTTGTTCCACTTTGGAGTTGTTGCTTTTTCTTTTTTTTAAGTGCAATGAGACTTTCTTCTTCATTTTCTTCTTAAGTGGTGTATCGGTTTTTTTTCTTCTTCTGATGGCGTAAAACGGCAATTCCAAAATAGACAAAACAAAACCTAATTTTTTGATAGTTTAATTTTCCAGACTGGTTCCGTTCTTTTTTTTTCTTTTAAAAAGAAAGTGAACTCAACTTCTACGACTTTTGGCCCATTCTGTTTTTGGGTTCGTTTTTGGTTGAAAATAAAAAAAAAGTTGTGTTCCTCTTTTTTATTTCTTTTTTCTTTAGAAGAAGGAACTGACTTTGGCTTCTACTTCTTCTTCCAATTTTGGGCATTGTTGTTGTCATCGTTGTGAGAAATCCCCGAGGGGACTGTAAAAACCGAAATGTGGGCTCATCTCTTTTTTTCTATCCCAGAAAAAAGTAGAACCAATGGACCGATTTTTTTTCACTCTTTCAAAGGCTGGCACAAAATGCTGAAAAAGAAGGCGGTACTACTTTCTTTTTTTCATGGCATTGAAAAAAGAGGCGTCTTCCGAATCTGTCTCCTCTTTTGTCTTCTTCTTTTTTTACTTACTTCTGTGGTTTCAGAAAAAAAAGGCGGAGAAGAAGCCATCGAAGAAGAACTTCCTTTTTTCAAACTTTCCCAAAAAACGTCAGTCATTGTCTGTTTTACTTTTTGTTTTTTGATAAAAATGTTGACCCTCTTTTTTGTTTCAAAACTTTTTTTGCTCTCCATCTTTGATGACTGATTTCGGTTTTTCAAATCGATGTCTTTTTTGGACCAAAGTTTAATATTCAAAAACTTTTTCATCTCTTTTTTTAAACCCATCCAAAATAGAACCCTTGTTTGTTCTCTCCTTATCCGTTTCAAAAAAAAACAGTATATAAAACCTAAAACAAGAATTATACTTCTTCAAAAAAAAAATAAGTTGTTCATTTTTTTTCTAAAAAAAACAAATCAGTTTTCTTCGCTTTTTTGGATTTCTATATTTTTTTGCAGCAACAGAACCGATCAACTTCAAAAAGCATGGTTAATCGCATATGTATGAAAAAGTTTTTTTTTCAATTTCTTCATCATTGTTCATTTCATATATATATTTTTTTCTGAATCTCTGGACGAAATAAGCCCCCATTTTTTTCCATTTTGCTGCTGCTTTTTTAACTGATAATCCGTTTCGACGCAGGCAGAAAAAAAGAGAGGAGACGGATTACGTTTAGTTTTCGGTTGCGGGGTTCTTTTATTTTTCATCGTCGGTGATTCTCTTCTTTGGTTTATTTTTGAATTTTTATTTTCCATCAACTCTAAATTTTTGTTTTACTGTTAAAAAACTTTTTCTTCTTGCGCTTTTTATTTTTCGTACTTTCACTTCTTTTTTCGGATTTTCTTTGGTTTGGAATTCAAAGAAACGATGGATTCCAAATAAAGAGTAAAAAGTTTGATGGAATCAAGCTTGATTTTTGAAAGATCATCAACTTTGTTGTAATTGAATTAAGGTTTCGTTAAAGGGATTATCTTTATCTCTGGAAGGCAGTTCTGGTTAAAGATTTTAAGAGATCCAGAAATAAAGGATAATGGAAAGCTACAGTATCCCATTATATGTCTTGAGATGTTTTTTGATAATTAATTCATTTCCCCATAAAATAAACAAGTTCCAATAATAATCACAAAGCTAGTTTATGGACTAGTTGTATTATTATTAACCTGTAATATTACAATTCCATCACGCTTTTTTGTATCTTTAGTTTTTTATTTCAATAAAAACAATTATTTAAAAATGTCAGATCAAATTTATTATAATTTCAATGGACAACTTCCATCACAACCTTCCTTCTTCCAATAACATTGCATTTTATACCCCAAAGGGACTATCAAAAAATTAAAAAGATCGCGCTTGAATGGACCCTTCTTCTTTCCCTCTCATCCCATGGTCAACAACAAAAACATATATTTTTGCTTTTTGAAACAGAGTGAGAGAGAGCTTGTTATAGTTGTCTTTCATTTTCACACATTTTTATAAAAACCAAAGCAGAAGAAGAAAAAAGCTATAATATAATAAAAAAAAGAGAGAGGGAAACATTTTTAAGTTTTGAGGGCACTCTTTTTTCTTTTTCTTTTAGATAGCTTTTTTTCAAAGCCGATCACGCAATATTTTTACGAGCTTTTTCCTCTCTCTCTCTCTTGCAAAAAAAAAAGAAGCAGATCAAGATCAAACGGCTGTTGCTTTTACTGAAAAAAAAAATGCCGCCGGGGCTTTTTGCTTGCTTGAAAAAAAAGAGAAAGACATTTTTAAACGTTGCAATTTTTTTATATATATTTGAAAAACGCGCTTCAAAAAAAAAGAAAAGAAGAGGAAACAAAAAAAATACGCCAAAAAGTGGTTGCCCAGTAGAAGGAAGAAGGATCTCCCCATCATTCATTCACAATTCTTTTTGCGGACACAAAAACTTTTTTGATCACTTTTTTTTTGTTTCTCTGCGTTCCAAATAAATTTTGGGCGAATTTTTATATTTGAGTCATTTTTTGTTTAATTTATCATTAAAATATTTTTTTTATAAAGTGTTATATTACTTTCAGTTCTTTTTTTCCAATTGAAAGAGAGTTTAATTTTCGCCAAAGAGAGAAAACTCTCGATCACTTTTAAAAAAAAAGACGACATTTGGTTCTTTCTTTTCATTCTTGCGCCTCTATTTTTTATTCTTACATCCAAAAAAATAAGAAGACTTTTTTTCACTTTTTATAGAAAACAACTGGTTGTTAATGACTTTGAAGGAAAGAGAGATAAACTTCCCCTAGGGCTTTTTTTTAAATACCTCTTTCATTCACTTTTGATAGTTTATTTTCATTGATCTGTGGTACTAATCTTAAAATTTCTTTTTAAAGAATTTCGTTTTAAGATCTTTTTTTACATATGTATTTATGTTTTTTTCTTTCCCCCAAAGTTTGTAAACTAAATAATTTTTTTTGTTTTTGGACCAATATTTTTATACAATGAACAAGAAGATGAAGATAAAAAATGTAATAATGCAATGACATTCAATAATTCCAAACTTCTTTTTTTTATAAACCGGTTTTGATAGTTTTGATACAGAACATTTGCAAAAGTAGAAAATGTTTCTCTCTTTAAAAGAAAAAATCGAATCGTGTTTGTTTCTTTTCTTTTTGGTTCCCTCTTTTTTCTTTGATTCCATTTAAAAATGCTTTAATGAAGCAAGTTTTTTCTGTTGGCTAATACTTTTTTAAAATGATAACTAGAAAAAAAATCAGTAAAATTTTATTAAAGCTGCAGAAAAGTGAATCTCTCTCTCGAAATTTATACCTCTAGGGCATATTAATGGTTTTTCTCCGCTATTTTTTTTATAAAATAAATATGCTTCAATTAATAATAATTTTTTTCGAAAAATTTATAATTTGATCAAATTTTGATTTAACTGTAATCCTTTTTTTTCAAAATGGAATATCAAAGCAAAAAAAATGTTATAACTCCAGATTAACACCTTTTTTTCATCCATTTTTAAAATGTTAAAACAAAAAAGGCAATTGTTTATGTATAAAATCAATATATAGAAAAACCAAATGAATGAAAAAAAGGAGCAAAAGAAGAGAGATGCTTTACTTTGATTAATGAGTTGACAGCATCAGTTTTTTTCCCTTTTTTAAAAACTATCATGGCTCTTTTTTATATATTTATTAGAAAAAAGGAAATGCCATGATCGTTTAAAGGCACTTGAACAAAGACTCGAGAAAAAAAATCTAAATATGTCCTTGAACTTCAATGCCATCCTTTCTTTTGGAATCGACAAAAAAGTCAATGACAAAAAAAAGGGAAAGTTTTTTGTTGTGGTTTTAGACCTGTACCTTTTTTTCTTTTTCAACAAATGTCCTTTTTTCTTCGTTCATGTGTTCTCATTTTTTCATTCCTTTGCATAGCTTTCGTTTTTTTACAATCAAAAGTAGTGATAAGAATTAAATATCTTTTTCTTAATGTTCTTTTTTTTCTTTGCTGCAAATTTCCTTTCTTTTAATTTCTTTTTTATTTCTCATTAAACTTTTTCTTTGTATTTTAAATTTGATTAAATTAAAACTTTTTTGAAATTATTTAAAAAAAGCAAAAACAAAACATTTTTTAAATGCCTTTCTCGATTTTTCATTCATTGTTTCATTTCCTGTTTCTGTTTCGTACAAAATATTTGGCCTCCAAAAAATGGGCAAAAATAAACGCCCAAAATTACTTTTTTTGTTTTCAACTTTTTTTACGATCGTTTTCACACATTTTTTGTTTTTAAAAGATTTAACAATTTTTGAAATGTTTGAAAAAAAAGTACAGAAGCCTTTTTTTGAAATGTTATACAAAAAACGTTACTATCAAAGTTTTTTTTCATGTTGTTGATGGGGGATGACTTGACTCTCAACTGCCGGCTGATTTTTTTTTTCATTTTTCCATGATTCACGTTTCTTTCTCTTCAACACTTTTTTTTGGGCGGCTCGGAAATCGAAAAATGAAAAAAAAAGTTTTTAAAATAGGGCTTTTGTTTTCGAAAACACAGTCATCTGTGGCCCCAACATTTTTTCAAAAAAAAAAAAACTTTTTTGTGCGCGTTTTCTTCATGATCGTTTTTTTTCCAACTCTGACACCCGCCCTGCCTTTTTCATTTCCCCATTTACGGTGGTGAATGTTGTTTTTCCTTCTCTTTTTTTTCTCTCTCCTGTGTTTTTAATATAAAAATGTATTTTTATTTCTCTGTAAAAATTTGATGTCGTTTTTTTCTTTTGCTCAGAGTCTTCCTTCCTCAATCGATATTATACACGCAAAAAAAAGATGCGATTGTGACAAAAACTGGCCCCAACCAAAATAAAGAAATTCTTCTTTTTTTCCAGTTTTTTTGTGTCGTTTGTTTTTCTCTTCTTTCTTCTTTCTTTCTCGTAAAATGACTGATGGCGCTTTTTGAATCGCGCGCGTGGTTTCATGCGAGCTGCGTGAAAAAAAAACTTAAAAAGACAGAAGAGATTATTTTAAACCCTTCTCTTTCTGTTGGCATTTTTCCATCAAAAATATGCAAATAAACATTGACACATCAAAAAAATGGCATCAGCAAATCTATGATCCTAAAAAAATATTTAAAACTTTCTGCGATTCTTTTTTTCACACATTTTTCTCTCCTTTTTTCAATTAGAAGGCAAAAAATCATAAAATGATGATGAAGGCGAAAAGGGAGACCAAAAATGGGTGTTTGTTCAACTCGTAAAAATGCGATTATTTTTTCTTTTCATCATTTTTTCTTTTTCTCTCTCTCGACGCCCTAAAGGCGTTCAATCATTTTTGAGACAATTTTGTGAATGAATTGATTCGTGATTGAAATCGTGGAATGAAAAATTCTTTTTTAATCATTTTTATTTTCCAAAAAAACTTTTGTTAAACGAAAATTTTCAGGCGCGACTTTTATTTTTGCCCTCCTTCGAAAACCCTTCCAAGAAGTTTTCTTAGGCTGCTGCTTTATTTGTGCCCGCCCGCTGTATATATTTAGCGCCTATATTAAAAATTATTTGCCGCTTCATCTTCATCTTCCTTTTTATCTCCTTCAAAAACATCTTTACAAGACTGTTATAATCTGCCTGTTCCATTATCGTCATCATCATTTTAAACGTACGTCGATGTACGACGAAAATAGTAATTCCACAACCGCCGCCGCAGCAACAATTGCAGCATTAAATGCTGCAGCTGCTGCATCTTCATCAAATAATTCTACTGCAGCTACCGTAGCTTCAATTAATCTTCAACATCAGCAACAACAACAACAAAATCCTGCAACAGCTGGAATTAATTCTACCCAACTTGTTTCACAACTTATGAATACAAAAGATTCACGGTGGCTTCAACTTGAAGTATGCCGAGAATTTCAACGTGGACAATGTACTCGATCAGATATTGAATGCAAATTTGCACATCCTCCTGCACATGTTGATGTACAAAATGGTCGCGTTACTGCATGCTATGATTCAATAAAGGTAATTTTATTGTACCTATCTTGCTATAAAAATAATTTTTGAATTTTGAATGTCCTTTTTTGAATAGTTAAAAACGACCTGAATATTTTTCCAAAAATGTGTGAACAATTTTTATATGTATAAAAAAGGGATATAACAATTATCCTTCAATTATACTTCCATTTTTTGTTACTCTTCAGTGATTTTATTTCATTGTACTTAAATATGCAAATATTGGATCCCAAAAATTTCTCTTAAAACAAAATCGAAATTTTTATTTAAACAAAAAAAAAATCCATAAACTTAAAATAAACAAGCCTTGTTTTTAGGGTCGATGCACACGTGAAAATCCTAAATGCAAATATTTGCATCCACCGCAACATTTAAAAGATCAACTTTTAATTAATGGTAAAAATACTCTAGTTTTTAAAAATATTATTTGCAATCAATTACAAAATGGTGGAGCTGCATTAGCACCAGCTTTACAAGTTAATAATTCACTTGCACAATTAATGGTAAGGCTTTGCTTTCAAACAAACAAACAATCAAACAGATATGCTGCTTTTGGGGTTTTCGGCATTTTTTCTCCCAAATTTTGCATTTTTTTTCACAGCTTTTAAAAATGGATATTGGATATCCATCATAAAAAATTATGCTTAATCTCCATAAATTTTATTAACATTTTGCTTTTCTTTTACAGCAACAACAACAACATCCTGCATTAGTTCAAGCTCTACCATATCAATATTATTCACCATTAATGTATTCTCCACTTCTTGCTGCACAAGGTGATCCATATTCTGTCCAAACTGTAAGTTTTAAAACTTTATTATTTTTTTGAAAAATTATTCAAAAAAAAACTTTCTTAACTTTTGTTTTTTTTATTTTTTCTTCTATCAAGCAAATGCTTTTATATTTACCTTATTCGGTGTTGTTTGTTGTTCGTTGGTTCTACTCTTTTTTATTTTTTGATTTTTACTTAATTTTTACAAAACAAAAACAATTCTTCCGAGGAGTTCCTCCGAGGGGACAAAACTTTTTTTTTAAAAATTAAATAACAAAGAGCACAAATTTGAATATTTTCTTTGCAAGAAATAATAACATACTTTTGCTGTTACTGTAAAAAAGTCATAATTTTGTAAACTTTTTCCAATTCTAATTTTCACTTACTTTTTTTTGCTGCAAAAAAATTAAATAATTTACACCTTTGTTTTTGAGTTGTTTTAAAAAATTAATCCAAATTTTTCTATCCTCCCTTTTTCTGCCGCCTGTTTGTTTGCTGCCTGCCGCTGCTGCTGCTGCAAAGCATTTAAGTTTTTTTTAATAAGGTGTTTTAAAATCTTTCACAAATAAGTTCATTATTGCTTTTTGGATTAAATATTTGTTTGAAACACTTTTTTTAAAAAATCGCCAAATTGTGCTCTTGAGTTTTTTCTGGCTTAAACAAGGTCCTATTTTTTTGGTGTGAAAATAATTTGCGCTTTTTGCCCCGCTTACATAATTTTTGCTGTGAAATACATTTGATTTTTTTGTGGTCGTTCTTTTTGCAATTTTTACCCCTTTTAATTTTTAAGTTGTTAATTTTGCAAAAATGTATAAAACGATTTATCTCTCCTCGGGGGAAACATCTTTCTCAACAAACAACCGACAACAATCATCACCGAAAAAGATTGAATAAAAATGATGGGAGAAATTTTTTATACAAAAAAAATATTGCTTTAAAAACTGCCAAATATTGTTTTTTCTTTTCAAATTTAGCAATCTTCGGCAGCTGTGGTACAGCAACTTGCACTTTTACATCAACAGCAGCAACAACAACAACAACAGCAGCAGCAACAAGCAATTGCAGCTCAACACGCTGCACTTTCTGCAGCAGCCTCATCTCCACTTTTAACAGCTCTACAACAGCAACAGCTTGCTGCAATTGCAGCATCAAATCCATTAATACAACTTCAACAACACCATCTTCAACAGCAACATCAACAACAACAGCAACAACAACAATCTTCATCATCACCAAATAATATGATATCAAGAAAGCGAGCCCATGCTTCAACATTAGATGATTCAATTCCATCATCATCTTCAACATCATCGGGTGGTGGTGGAACGACAGGGGGTTCTTCATCTTCAATTTCTGTTGCACAAAATAATGGTGTATCGGCTGCTGCTTCGGGCTTGGTTGCTGCTTCTGCTGCCACTGCCGCAGATTCAATGGCTGCACTTCAGCAACAGATGCTATTAGCGGTATCTAATTAATATCTTTTTTTTTTGTTTTTTGATACAACCTTTTCCAAGCTTTTTTAAATTTGCATATACAAAGTTTTTTCTGTTGTCTTTCAACGAAAAAATTTTGTAAAGGTTGAATTACTGTATTTTTGATTCCCCCGCTGCACACAGTTTTTTGCTTCTATTTTTTGATATCACTTTTTTTACGTTTTTGCGTTTTAATTTTTTTCCAGTTTTTAATCCATTTTTTTTTAAATCTTTACAGAGATTTTGAAAACACTTTTTTAAACACAAAATTTTTTAAAATTTTGAAATGCTTTAAGTGTAAATTGCTTCAAATGCTTTTATATTTATAATTAACGGATTTTTAATTTACGCAAAATATTTGAAACTTACATTTTCGCTGCTTTCAGCTTTTTTTATTTTCAAATATGCCAGAAATTCCTACTGTATTTTAAGATTATTTTTGTGTTGTCCATTTTTATTTTTATCATTAATTGAAATTTTTAGGCTAATGGTGGCCCAATTCCAATGAAGCGTCCAGCTCCTGACAAGAATGCTGCTGCCGCCGCTGCAGCCGCTGCCGGATTACCGTTGTATCCTCAACAACTTGCAGCAGCTGCCGCCGCCGCAGGACAATTTAATCCATATTTGATACCTGGATATATGCCAGCTGTATCGTGTCAATATTTTTTATAAAAAATCAAAAAATTATGATTGTATAAAAAATTCTGTTTTTACCTTTACAGTTGAAGAAAGAGGAGGATTCCCGCCACAATTTTGATATGAAAACAAAATTTTGCCGTTCTTTTTTCTCTTATTTTTATAAAAAATTTCTTTTTTCTTGCCATTGTCGTCTCTATCTTCTGATATATAATTTGTTTAAAAAAATCCGATGCAACAAAAAAAATTGTTTTCTTTTCCCGTGCATCTTTCAATTTTCCTTCCTTTTTCAAAATTCAAAATTATTAAATTTTCTATATATAAAAAATTATATACACTCCGTCCATAGAAAAAAAACTTCGTGTCAAGACTTCCGTCCATTGATTAAAAATTCCAATTTTTGAAATGAATCCGTCCAACTGGAATTTTTCCTTTCCCCCTTTTTTATTTTTGCGTAATCTCAACCAAACGGGTTACAACCTTTTATCCTTTTTTTCGTCAATTATACCTTTTTACAGATATTTTTTTAAACAAAAAATTG
Source organism: Panagrolaimus sp. PS1159 (assembly GCA_963922195.1). NCBI lineage: Eukaryota > Metazoa > Nematoda > Chromadorea > Rhabditida > Panagrolaimidae > Panagrolaimus > Panagrolaimus sp. PS1159. The sequence goes on from CAWUHW010000026.1 coordinate 995,685, forward strand.
TGCCCAAAATTATTAACAAAATTTTTTTCAAAAACCGTGCTACTTTATGGTTTTCAAAACCGTATTTTCTTCAAACATATTTATTTTTGATATAGTTCTTTTTAAATTAAAAGTGCTAAAAACTTGGGCAGATTTAATTAGATTTTTTTAAATAACTAAAAATTTGTTACATATATTTTCCCATTAAAAGATATATAAATTGTAGAATCTAAACTCAAGTTTGTAGCATACTAAATTCTTCCTTCCCTTTAATTTGATACAAATCTGCTAGTTATCTCTTTTTTATAAATTTCCGTAAATAATTTCGATATTATTAAAATTGTTAAAAAATCTTTTTTTTAATTTACAAAAACTGGTCACTCTTTTTTAAAATCTCTGCGTTCCAGGGCAGAACTTTTTTCTATTTTACCGTTGTTTGTTTATAAAATGTTTCACTTTTATTCCCTAATTTTTTTATAAATACAATTTCTTTTTGTTTTCGGTCCACACACATGGTACGCGTTCCTTTCTTTTCTGTTCTAATCTTTAATATATCCAAGATTCTTCCCTCTCCCCTTTTTTTCAGTTTTACTATTTCCGTTTCTGCGTCCGTCTGTGATCTGTTACGGTGATTCTCTCTATTGTTTTTATTTTTAAAAATTTGTTTAAAAACAACAAAAATTTTTTTTCTCGCGAGGATGTAATTTTAAGAGCAGTGAAAAAAATTCTAGTGATTACCTTTTTTTCTTTTGTTTAATTACTTTTTTTATTGTTTCTCGCGGTTATCTCTTTTTTTTTGTCTTTTCCTCTATTTTTTTTCTCTCTCTCACAGCGTTGTGAACAACGAAGAATTCAATGAAAATTTAAAAAAAATAAAATGTTTATTTTAAAAATGCATTTTTTTGAAAGACAACAAAAATCATATATTTAAAAAAGGGATAAAAAAGCTAAAGTGGATTACAAGCTATTATTCAATTCAAACAAATTTACATATTTTTTTAACCCTTAAACATTTTACACCGGTTTTAAATACCTCAATTTCGAATTATTGAAAGAACTTTTGCAACATTTTCTTCTAATTTTGTCACAAATCTGTCCAAAGATTCATCCTTTATTGGATTTTCAACAATTTCTTTACAATGTAATCCAAGTTCTTCTGGACAATTTGGTTTATAATGAAGCTTTATAGCTATTTCTGGATCAATGTGCTGCGTTCTTGTTACATTTGAAAAAAGACGATGCAACGCAAAATGGTTAAAGACTGTTGCAATTGTTTTTGTACTATAAATAATATTTTTACAAAGTTTTATTAAAATAAAAAACAAACTTGATAAAACTTTTTTCACTGATACCCTTGTCTTGAACAATTTTTGATCGAAAATTATTGCTTAACATCTTTAATGGAGAATTTGAAGAATGATCAAAAGTTTCCAATTTAAATACATTTCGAATTGCAAATGAACTTGAATGAAATTTTTGATTTTTTAAAGATTCTAACATATCTGGCCAATTTTCATGTTTTAATGGAACAACAAATTCATCAGAATCTACAATTAAAACATATTCATGACTTTGTGAAAATCGTAGAAAACAATCATTGTACGGTATTAACTGTAAAAATGTTTTTTAAATGTTTGTAAATAACTTTAAACCAAAGATGTAAACTAGGGCCGGCCAGGCCGTTACTTTTTCGGCAGCGGCCGGCCCGGGCCGAGACCTCCGGCCGCAGGCCGGCCGCAATATTTCAACAGAAAAAAAACAGCAAAGGGGGTACCCTTTGAAAAAACAAAAAAAAGAACGAAAAAAATTCGCAAAGGAATTTAAGAGAAAAAAGGGAAAAAAATTAGTTAAGATTTCTTAAATAAGTTAATATAACATAGAAAAACCCCATATTTCGAACTTTAAAAAAAATTTTTTAGTATGAAAAATTTTTTTAAATTTATCGAGGCCGGCCGCGGCCGGCCGGAGCTTTTTGGGCCTCGGCCGGCCGCTTTTTACACCTCTGCTTTAAACAACAAACTTCAGATCGACGTTTTTGTTGTCGATTTCGGGCAATAAAATTGTGTCGAATAAATGGGGTATTTGGTGAAAATCCGGGCAGGGTTAAATCAACCTAAAATATTTAATTTTAAAAAGATACTGTATTTTAGCCTAAATTATTTAGAAGATGGTTTTTGTTTAAAAAAAATGTTTAAAAATTACTAAAACATACAATTTCGACTTTTCCTTTTTCTGAATAATATTTTAATGCTTTTCGAGTTTCAGATGTAATTGAATAAACATAAATAACAATTTTATCTGCTTTCATTAAAATTTGAAATTCGATCCATTCAATTAAATGCTGGGATCGATCTTCCATAAAATCCAACCCTTTTAAACATACTCCAATCAGCGGTTTTTTTGTTCCATCTTTTTTGGGTTTATTATTTTGAATTGGAATATTTGTATAAAGTTTTGAAGGGCATTTTGTTGGAATTAAACTAATAGATTTTGGAACCTCATTTTTCTTATTTTTTGGAAGTCCACAAGTGATAAGAAAGCTGTTATAAAAAGAAAATCGAGGATCCCATGCTCGTTGCCAAATTGGACGAAGAATCGCTTCTACAACGATGGGGGTCGTTGAATGAGGATATTGAATTAAGCAATACGGGGTTGATGGAGGTTTAAGAAATATTGATGCTAAAATCTGTAAAAGGATTTGATAATTTTTCTACAAATTTTATAGCTAACATAAGAGTATAAGAATTTTGACAAAATAAGCTTCTCTCAAGCAGGAAAAAGCAGAAATTAAGTCAACTGAAATATTTCAGACTTTTGTATGAAATGGAAGAAAAAATTTCTATATCATAATCAAAAAAAAAGAACGAAATTGCAGGAAATTTAACTTTGTTCGAAAATTTTTTCTAAAAGAATTTAAAATATTATTTCAACATACTTTTTTTAAAGTATTAAAATTCCCAGAAAATTCTAAATAGAAAAAAATTTGATTGTAAACAAATTTAAAAATCTGATTGGAATTTTTAAATTTCGGACAAAAAAATCGAAATCGAAAATACAAACAAAATGAAAATTTTTTTGAAAGCGAAAACCCAATATGGAAATATCGATTTTGCAGAACCCAATTCCCAAAACAAAAAACAAAAACAAACTTGAATAGAATTTTTTCCAGGAAATAATGAATTTTGACGTGAATCAAAATGCGCAGAAAATAGCCACCAATGAAAATTTTTTGTCCATTCATGCTTTTTTGCAATTTTAATATTATTAATTCTTAACTTTTGACAAAATGTTTCAAAATTCAACATCCTTTCTGATTCAACAACAGGCGCAATTTCTGCTTTTCCTCGAATAATATCATGTAAATAATCAATTTCTTCTTTTGCTTGATAAATCAGCGATAAAAATGGCCCATCTTCAATTGTTTCTTGTTCTACAACAGTTATTTCGGGTAAATCTTTTGGAAAATATCGTAAAATAAGTATTAAAAAGAAAATGAAAGCAGCAGAAATGCTTAAATTATTACGTGACGACCACATGGTTGGCGGCTACCACAATAACAACAACCCTGTGTTATTAAATTGCTGAGAGCTGCTGACATTGATTGAAAGAAAGGAAAGAAAAAGAAATGAAAAAAAAAAGGTTTCATGCGCAAAAAAAACTTTTTGGAAAAATATGCAACTTTGTCCTTGATCGGTATTTTTTATTTTATAATGTTTTCTCCAACTTTTTCGATGCATTGCATTTTATAAAAAAAAAACATTTTTTCTCAGAAAATATCAAAAAGTTTTACAGAAAAAATCTTTCAAAAAATGAAAGCAAAAAGTACACGTATTACAGTTTCTAAAAAGAAGTTGTTCCAAATTGGAACTTCCAATCCATTAAAAATTGACTTTTGCGGAAAAAAATAATAGTAGAATTTGTTGATATATTTCTTTCTTCAAAACATGGAATTTTGTGAATCAATATCTCAAGAAATGGGAAAAAAGCCAACATCAATTGATTTTGTTTTTTTTTACTGATTTTACTCAAAATAAACATTAAAATCTTCAAACTTCATCTGGAAAAACTTGTGTTTTAATGAAAATTGGTGATTATTGTTTTATTCCTTTTAATTGTAATTTGATTTGAATTTGTTTTATGTGTTTTTTGCGTTTGATTTTATTTCTGTTTATATATAAACTTTTCTAAATTTTAAAACATGTCTAAAAATTTTTTGGAAATTTTTAACTTTCGGCATTCTGAAATTAATAACAGCTAATTTAATTATTTTTAAAATGCAAGTTTGTAAAACTATCTTCCAGTTAACATTTTTTTTTCCATTTTTGTTGTTCTTCAAAAAATTTCCCATACTTGCTTTCCATTTGCAAATTTTGACCGTATTTCAATAATAACATTTTAAAAACCTAACATTTGAAATTTTTTTTGCATAGATGTTTCCCTATTTACATTTTTAAAAAAATAAACAACAAGCATTCTAATAATAAAATAATAATAATTAAATATTTAAAATACAAAAAAAAGACGAGATTCTATTATTTTAAAGATGTACGAGATGCAAATAAAACCAGAGATCATTTGAAAGGCACCAGGGTAGTAGATTATAAAAGAAAAGAGAGGTAACCACATAAAAAACAATTATACCATTATTGTCCAGTTTGAAGTTTCCTCCTAAAATTTACAACAGCACTATGAATTGCATTTCTTCGAAGCCTTTGAAGATTTTCTTCTGCACATTTTAAAATTGAAATTTGATCAGAAACTGTTAACTTTTCACAAAGATTTCGAAGCTGTGTAACCGTTTCAGCTGGAGATAAATGGGTTAATTGTTTAACAATTTTTGTTGCTTGAATTTTTAGCTCATTTAATTTTGAATAATTTAGGGCACCATTTGAAGGCATTGCAGATTCTCTTCGACGTTTTGATGGAGCTGGTGATGCACATTCAGAACTTGATTCATCAGTACTTTCTTCCATTGAAAGAGTACGTTTAAGTGAAATATTTGAAAATCCATTTAAAAGAGATGGAGAAGGACTTGCACCACGTAAATTTGATGTACCATTTGGTGCAGGAATATCTGCACGATGTTCACCATCATATCCATTCATTTCCATATTTATATCATCAATATCAGGAAAAGGTGAAGCACTTCGAGAAAAAGATGGAAGCGAAGAAGTTTCAGAATAAGCACCTCTTCTTTCACTAAAAAATTTAAAGCTTATTAAATCCTTTAAAAATTTATATTACCGTAATCGAGTAAAATCTGAAGCATCCAATATTCGAACAATTCTTTTTCTTTGTGGAAAATTCTTTCCTGTATCTCTTGGAGCCGGAGACGATGATCTTTGACTCGTTTCTGGTGTACCTTCTTCAGCGACTTCATCAACGGCAACAACCTTCTTATCTAATTTAAATGGATTTCCAAATGCATGCGATGTTGTTTCAGGTGGGACAACTTCTCGAAGTGGTGCAAATCCAATATCTCTTAATTTTCTATTATATGTTTCAAAATCTCCCATAACTTTTATTGCACGATTATGTAAATCTTCTAAAATACAACCATATTAATTACAGTAAGACAAATATAAAAAAACAAACCTGCTTCATGAAGTTTAATCTTTTGACCAGGCATTCCACCTTGCAAAACATGAAGATCATGATCTCTACCGTATAAATTAAAATTAACTCTCATTTTAGTTAAATTTATTATTAATTCTTTACGAGGGATATATTTTGCAGAATAAAAAAGTGCAGAAGGATTTAGCTTTGGTAATGGTTCATGTTCAATTGTAAATGATGCAGGACCATCACCAGTATATTCATGACATGCTGGACCATATCTTGCAAAAATTGTATCAACCATTACTTTACTTTTTGGCTAAAAAATTTTTTATATAAGATCACTTTTAAAATGTTGTCTTACAATTTCTGCTAAAACATCTGGACCTTTTTTTAAGAGATCATGTACAGTTGTAATTGAAAGTTCATATTCCCTTAAAAATATCTTTCAATTAATTTCAATTTAAAAAAAATATGAACCGTCGAAGACTTGCTCGCCATGTTGATATTGTACTTATTACACGTGGATGATAATGTATTCGATTAAAATCTTCTTCTGGAGTACCATGAGATCGTAGCAAAAGTTTTAATGTAGCTGGTTTATTCTCTGATGCCTGAAATATAACAGATAAAATTAATCAAATTTATAACAAAAACCTACACTTAAATAATATACAGGAACATGATTTATATAATCAACAATCTTTTGTCGAAGTAATGGAGTTAAATGCTTTTTTGGATTTGTATTCTTTTCAATTTCTTCCAAAAGTGATAATAAAACTGGATAATTATATGGAACCAAATAAAGAATTACAGTAAGTCTTGATAAATTTTCACCAATTTTGTAATCAAAAGTATTAGTAAAATATCCTTTTACAGTTTCAGCAACCAAATATCCACAACAATAATTTCGATTATTTTTTCCTGAACCAACAACATAAATTGGATAATGTCCAGTTTTTTTCTCCAAAACATATTGTGTTAAAGCACTTGGTTCAAGTTCATATCGATCAAATAAATTTCCATCTTTCCATGATGGAGCTGGTTTTGGATCATATGTAAATGAAACGTTTGGACATTCAGGCCTTTGCGGAAGTTGTCCAAGACTATAATCTGCCCAAAAATTTTCAGGTATTGGCCAAAGAAAACGATTTTCAACATCTTTTCGAGGTAATCGCAAAATTCCAGTAAATGTTTCTTTCCATAATAATGTTTCAGGTTTTGAATTTAAATCATCATTTGTTCCACCATTTTTTGCTAAAAATTATAATATATTATAGGTGTTTAATATTGCTTAAACAAACCATCTGAATCAATATCTGGACCAGTATAAGAAAAATTAAGTTTTAGAAATACTAAAGATTTTTGAAGAATTGCATCAACTGCAATTGGAATATGTCGAGTATTTGATACAGCAAAACATTTTCCTGCAAATTTTAACTTTTAAAACATTTCTATAAAATCAAGCTTTTAAATTACCTCCAGTTGACATACAAAAATTTGCTAATCCACCTGTACAAGTTTCAAATTGTGAAGACATTATCGTTGGCCGTGGAGGAACTCGAAAACAAACACCATAACATCTTTGATCAGGTCGATAAATTTCTTTATAAAAATCATTTGAAGGATGTTTAATCTTTTCTGGGATAAAATATTGACCCAATGAAAAAATTCCATCTGTAAGGGCAATAACAATTGCCGGTTCAGGTTTTGCAACGGGCCATCCAAAGCCAGGAAAATCAGAATATTGTCGATTACAATTTAAAAACCAAAATGCTCTTCCAATTGCAGTTTCAAGAGAATTTGTTCCAACGGGTTGAAGCTTTTTAAGTTGATCCATCATTGTTCCAATATTTTCTCGCCATCCTGTCTAAAATTTAAAAAAATACTGTAATTTTTTGGAAATTTAATGTCACACGCGACAATTTTAAGCTTTTTTACACTTTTACGTACATAATTTTTTAATATTATTATTTCCGTATATGCGTATATATGCTTTAATGTCCGTGTTTAAATATCTCTCTCTCTTTCTGTGTTAAATTGCATATTGTTTTGTCCCTCGTTTCCCTCTCCCAATTGTTATAAACATATACAAGTAAATAATAAAACATTTTACACACCTTAATACATGAAGGATAATCATCGCATGAAATCGCCATAAAGCGATCTTTTGAAGATTCTTTTTGTCGTGCCTAAAAAAGAATCAAAGATATGTTTAATAATAATTTTTTAAAGAGATAGAAGAGAGCTAACCTTTTGAAACGTTTCAATAAAACTTTTTGCAAGGTCTAAATACGATGCACCAGTATATGTTTGTTGTGCTAGTGATGCACTATTATCAATAACGAAAACATATATAGTCATCTATTTTTAAGCGTGTAGTCATTTGATGAATGACTTTTGATGGAGATATATTATTATAAAGATATAAACAATATAAGTACAGACACAAAGAAGTATAATAATAAAAAAAAGAGGACTTGGTGAAATAAAAAAAACTCAAAGAGAAAAAAAGCGGAGAAAAATGGAGAAAATGCTGCTCCTTTTATACTTACTCGAACACAGAATGGGCGGTTCTTCAATCTCTTCGTTTCAAGATCACAAATGTTTAAAATAAAAAGATTTGCGATGTGTAAAACTTTTTTTGCAAAAAAATTATTTTTGCACGCGGTTTGATTTTAACTTAAATTTACATAATTTGTAATTCGATTTTTGTGATTTTATTAGAAAATTTAATAAATTATAAATAAGCGAAAAAAATTAAAAAATTTCAACAATAGCGTAAACGTTGTCTAAACAGTAATAACTCAAAATTTGCCAATCAGTCATCAAAATATGTTAGAAAAAGCAAAAATGAATTTCAAGGCTTAGACAGTGCTAATTCCAATTAATGTACTCTATATTTTGTAAAAGTTGTATATAATGCCTTGCTGTCTTCGGAAAAAAATTGAGTAAATTTGTAAAAAGTTAGTTGTTCCAACTTCAATATCTTCTTCCCCCCAAGCTAGCCAAGAAAAACTACTTATTCAAATGTCACCGATAAAAACAGCAAAATTAGCAGAAATTTTAAATAAAAAAATTAAACTTGGATAAATAAAAAAATTTTAAAGAGAATATTTATTTGTTAAAATGTTTTACAACTTTTTTTAACTTTGATTACTTTGTTTCAATCAAATTTTGTTTCATACTTCACTTATCGATTACGGTAATGAATGGAAAAGAATTAAAATTGAATATAGCTGTGCAATATTTTTAATAGTATTTCCCGGAAATAATTTCCGTACAACATATTCTTGTAAGCTTATTTATTTAATGAACCATCAACAAAAATTTGACTTTGAATCAAAGAAAATATACGGTTTACTTTGTCTTCCTGAATTAAATTTATCCAAAATATTTTTTTATCGCTTTTAATGAATTTCATGTATGCATACTGTAATCAATAAAAATTTGAAAAAAAAATTAAATGGCAAACAGCTTCGAAATCTGAGTCAAATCATACATATTTCTAAATAAAAGATTTTAACTAAAAATGTTTGAATTTATTTGTGACAAATTTATTTATATTTACAAAAACAGTGCTTTAAAATTTAAAGTTTAAATTTTTAAAAAACATTGAAAAATCAAGGAAAAAATGGTTGGCAAAGTGGCTTTCAATGCCATAATAGCTTGCTTCTTTTTTTTGAGTAACAAACTGTTTGTTTGTTACTAGTGTTCCCGTCCCGTCCCGTTGCCATTTCAGTCCCGTGAAAATCCCGTAATCCCGTCCCGTGGTCCTAAATTCCCGTAAAAAATGAATGAAAAATTGTCGTTAAAAAATGATTTTTCCCGAGCAAAAAAAGTTGCATTTTCTATGCATTTTAGCATTTCGTGTACTAAAAAATGTGCACGGTTTATAAAAATAGCTCAAACTATTTTTATAAAAAAAAATTGTTTGAGCTATTTTGATTGTTTTTCTACTTTTTTTACGTAATTTGTTATTATGAGCAGAAAAAAATTTTTTATATTACATTCGTAATGTATAAAAAATTTTTTTCTGCGCTCTTTTTGGGTAGATTTTTTTTGACGGGATCGCGGAATTCCCGCGGGAATCCCGTGATCCCGTCCCGTGGCTATTTCTAAAAACACGGGAATTCCCGTTCCCGTGATTTTCCGAAAACGGGGCGGGACGGGAACATTATTTGTTACAAACATTTTTTCAACCATCTCTTTTTTTTCGTTGCTTGTTTTTACATTTTTCAAACGTATTTATTAAATACTTTATATTTTAGTAATAAAACTACGAATTTTTGTTCTTCTTCTTTAATGTATTCAATGAATATTGGCTTAAAACGAAATTAACAATTGCAACAATGGATAGTGCACAAAATTCTGTCCAACATGCAAGATCTCCAGGTTCAGAAGATTCTGAATTTGCACAATCTTTGCCACAAGTACCAAAAGAAGCAGGACCCCAGACTATTTCATTGGCAGTTTTAATGGATTTTGCAATACAACAAACTCTTCATGAATTAACAATTTTATCTGAAATGTTACTTGCAGAAGATCAACCAGAAAGAAAAAAGAATATTGTAAAATTTGCACATGCAACTCGATTAATGTTTGTTAAATTATTAGCTGTTGTAAAATGGTTAAAACAATCAAAGAAATTTGAAAGATTATCAGGAATTTGTTATGTGCTGGATCAACAAGCAATGTGCTTTATTGAAACTGCTGATAAATTGTTTGAACTTTCAAGAGTTGAGTTACAACAAGCAAGGTATGGTTTTAATATAACATCTTTGTTAATTACATATGTCCATCCTATTCAGATTACCACTTTTTCAAGTTTCTACAGCTATTGATGTACTTACAACTGGAACATATCCTCGTCTACCACTAATTATTAAAGATGCATTTGTACCAGAAGAAAAGCTAACACCATTTGAAACTCGACAAACTATTTTATTACTTAATGAACGTCTAGTATTCTATTTAACAAAAGCGGCTCCAACGCTTCCGAAGCGTGTTTCAGTATTTAAAATCCATAATGGTACAATTATTATGCGAGTTACAGGAGAATTTCAAATTCGTGTTACAATTTTACCAAGAGAAAAGCCAGAATTTGTTTTATTATCTGTTGCAATTTTGGTAAAGGATCATGAAATTGGTGGTGGAACGGATTTGGTACATCCGCTTCAACTGAATACAATCCATGAAGTTGTACAATCTCGAATTGCTTTTAGTAACGAAGTTTGTTTTTTTAAAACTTCTACAAATTTTTAAATTACATTTTTTAGCCATTTGTTGAAGCTTTTACATTTTTACATTATTTTTCATTGGGTTTAATGTTGGATGTTTTTGAATGTCAAGCTCGAAAGTTATCTGCTGAAATTGCATCAAATTATGTTCGAGTTGAATCATATGATCCATATGAAGGATTGCTGGTACTTCGATATTGGATAAATGATAAAATTGAACAACAGCAACAACAACAACGAAATCAATCACGTATTATTAATAAATTAACATCAAATAGTATTATATATAAAATGCGAATTTATATTGATCGTGATGATCCTGATGCAGGTAAAGTTGTTATTTGCCAAGAAACTAATAAATACACTTTTTGCAGGTCTTCGAATAAGACATTCTCCACCATCAGTTGTAAAATTGGTTGATCGAATTGAAGCTGAACGAGAAGTTTCAATAAATAGTGTTATATCTGCTGTAATTGAAGTACGAATTCGTGAAAGGTTAATGCTTGTTCGGCAAGTCCTTTTACAAGTTCCACCCCATTCTCCTGTATATTTGGCTGGAGATGCTGCCCCTTCAATTGTTTATGAATTATTAGTACATGAAAAAGAAAGTCATATTGATGAACATTTAATTGTATGTGTAAATGCATTTTTTGGACATGTTGTTTGTCAAGTACATTGCTTGGGACAAAATGATGAATTAAGAAATTTGGAACGAGAATTAAATGGATCATGTGTTCTTTCAGAAGTTATTAAAATTATTAATCGTTTAAGGTTTGATTATTTTATTAATGTAGCGTTTTTTAAAATTAATTTTTAGAATTTTGCTTATGATAAGTCGATACCGTAATGCTGCAGCTGTTTCACAGGTTAAATTGGTTACAGAAGCACAAATTCCTGCATTAATGTCACTAAAAAATTTACCAAAAGATCGTCTAATAATGCATTTTATTCGTGAACCAAATCATTTTCTGATTGTTTCATTTCAAGCTTCAAATACAATTGGTGTAAAAGTTGATTTCAAAATGATTTCTCAAGCACCTGGTAATAAGTTGATCTCGTTGGATATTGATCCAATTTCAATTATCTCTGAAACACCTGTTCCTTCATTTTATCAATCTGTTTTTACTGGTGATAAAGATGTTATTAGAGATGAAGGAATTGAATATAGTGATGGAAAATTGAGAACTCCTGTAACTGAAGTTGTAATGGAAGCAATGCAGAAAGGTGATATTGATATTAAAGAACCAAGAGACGTTTGTTTTTGGTGTACTTTTAGTTGTTTAATATATATGTTTCAGAGATCGCCATGGATTGGAAGTGAAGATCAAGTTAAAGCTGTTATTGCTGCAATGGAAGATCGGCTAACATTTTTACGAATTGCTGAAGAGCTTGATAAACGTGGAATTAAATATGATCCAGTTACAGTTAATCCGGTTGTTGGTGGACCACTTTTAAGAATTACAGAGTATGTTTTTTTAATGGCTTTTAAAAACTTCATTTTATATTTTAGTATGAAAGCACTGGGCTCACAAGATTGTGAAGATTTCTTTGAAAATATTATTTCTGCTTCAATACGAGTTGATTCTCGACGAAATGTGTATTGGCCATTTGAATATGTTCTTAAAAATCAACCATTAATTCCAAACTTTTATCAAAATCGCGCATTGGGAAAGCTTAAAATTGTTCCAACAAATACATTGATTGCTAAAATGGTAAGCTATGAAAATCGTCGAGTTGCTGCTGATCGATCAATTAAATGTCTTGTACAAGAAATTAGTACATCAGTTAAAGATACAATTAGTGAAAGTATTGCAAGTCAAATAATTGATCGAGTTTCAACGTATTCACATTTATATGGACCTGTTTGCCGATTTTCACGTGTTTATCATCATTATGAAAAAGCTATTGATGTTTGTTTTTTGTTTCTTACTGTATTTTTGTCAATTTAATTTTTTTTAGGTTTTGGCTTATACTTATCATAAGCTTATACTTGCATATGGTCCTCGACGATCATATACTGTAAATCTTTCATGGAAGCCATTACCCGCTAATGCACATTTTGCTGTAAATTTTGGACAATTTTTTTATCTTGCTCTTGAAGATACTGATGATATTGATTATCAAAAACGTATGAATCCACATCATATTGTTCAACAACATCTTCTCGAAAAATTTAATAAAACACGTGACCTAATTGATCTTGCTGAATATTTAATTCACACCTCACTTTCAATTCATTGTTTAACACAACTTTCACGACATCGAATTAAACCTGCAAAAGTTCCTGCTGGTATTGAACCACAACCAACATATCCAGTTGAATATCAAATTTATATTTATGCAATTAGTGAATATTTAATTCGTGTTACAATTGGTCCAGTACATTTGGAATTTTTATTACTTTCGAGAAATTCTGTTTGTTTACGAGATGTAACACCTGAAAGGCCGCTTGCACGTGGATTACATTCATTTATTGAAAGCTTAAAAGATACACCATTTTGTGATGAAGATTTTAATGAATTTAAAGATGAACTTGAAATATTAGATGAAAATGTAATACCTGAAATGAAAGTACCAGAAAATCTTCGACCACCTGGTTCACTTCCACCAAATACTTCAAATCGTGCACCAATTGATATTCAAAATCCTCGATCTGTTCCAGAATCATATGTTACAACAAATCGTGGAAATGATAAAGGAAAAGACAATGAAGATGTTGAAATGACAACTGTTGCAACAGCACCAACATCAACAACTCCACAACCATCAATACAAGAATCAATACCATCTCGAGATGTAATTTATCTGGATTATAGACAGCTTATGCGAGTTTGTACAGATCTTCACCAAACCGGCATTCCATTTCATAATTATTTTACAACTTTACTTGAATCTTTTGAAAAACAATCTCAAACTTCAACATAATAAATATATTTGTTTTCTTTTTTTTTAAAATCTTTTGTTTTTAACTTATGTATTTTTTTGAAAGGAATTTTCAAATAAAATTATTAAAATATTAGACAACTGTTAAAGGGTCCTTTTGCAATTTTATAGAGATAAGAAAAATGTTTTAAAACGCTCATTTTTTCAAATTCGAGGAACACTGTCCACCGAGGTTTTTTCAAAATGATCGTAGGGAGCTGAAATTTTGCACACAGGGTAATTTTTGTCCAAAAAAACGATTGGCGGCGGTTTTAAGTCACTAGGTACCCCCGGAATTTCGATACCGTAACTCAGCTACCGTATACCACGAAAATTTTAAAATATCCGATATCATCGAGTTAGGTCATCGAATCGATTAAGGGACTCAATATGAGTCTAAATTTAAAATTTCAGATTTTTTGGACAATTGCCATCAATTTAAAATTATCAAAAATTTTGACCCCTGGGAAAACTTTTTTTCCGCAAAACCTCCCGGTGGTTTATCACATACCAAAAAATGCGCTATTACCAGACGTTCATTTTGGTATATGATTTACGTCGATAACTGGGGTGCGACATTACTTTTTTGTCGAAAAACTATTAAAAATTAACATCTCCAACATCATTAAAAATTCATAACTTTAAAAATTGGTCACCAAAACACTCCCGGTCACTTTTATTATCAAATAGAATGTTGCCGGGACATTTTGGGTAAGTTTCAGACTTCCAACTTCAAATCTAACCATTTGCCATCAACTTGAATTTTACAATTTTAGCAAAATTGGGTATATTAAGAAAATAGTCTAAAAACTCGGTTTTTCAAGTGAAATAAATATGTTTGCATTATAAAAATGTTTAACAGATGCTAAAATAATAAAATTAATCATTAAACATAATATTTTGGGTAATTTCGACTTTTTAGGATTTTTTGAAAAAAGTGTGAAACTTACAAGGGACCGTTTCGAAGTGCCATCCTCAGAATTTTTAGCTTTCGTGTGGAATCGATAGTACTCCTGTAGGTATGAAAAACCCCCAAATACTAGCTGCCCTTTCGGGCTTCTCCAGAAGTTATGAGATTCTGAAGTTCGGTATTACACCCACGACCCCCGGGTCGTGGGTGTAATACCGAACTTCAGAATCTCATAACTTCTGGAGAAGCCCGAAAGGGCAGCTAGTATTTGGGGGTTTTTCATACCTACAGGAGTACTATCGATTCCACACGAAAGCTAAGAATTCTGAGGATGGCACTTCGAAACGGTCCCTTGTGAGCTGAAGAAAAGCGTTCACTTTTTTGGACCGAGGCTTGGCAAAATGTTTAAAAATGCCATGTGGAAAAAAGTGAGGAAAATGCGTTTATTCAGTCGTTATGGAAAATTTTCCTTTTTTTTCCACATGGCATTTTTAAACATTTTGCCAAGCCTCGGTCCAAAAAAGTGAACGCTCGGTTCGATGTGATTCTGTCTCAAATTGCTTTTGCAATCCCATCAATTTGTTTATTGCTTTCAATAATTTCAACAATTTTTATAATTTCAAAAATTTCAAAACAATTTAAATTTAAATCAAAAAATAATAAAAAAAGATTTATATTTTCCTCTTCGAATTTCTGCGGTTATTGCTTTTCAGACTTTAACATACTTATTTATATTTTGTCTAGCAACAATTTATGAAATATTTGTAAGGATATTTGAAAAAATTAATCATTTTGTTTGTTTTGGGCGGATATCGAGAAGCTGTAATTCGATTAGTAAAATTTATATTTTCATTTTTTGGAAATAAAATAACACCTGATACGCCAGTTACCGTAATCAATAATATTGTATCAGTTTATTCATAAGCGTCGCCAAAAAACAATTCCTTTTTTTGAAAACAAACAAATATCTTTCAAAAATAAACTTGGATAGTATAAAAACAAAAAGTTTATAATGAAACTATAAAAAAACAATTAATACAAAAAGAAATTACAAAAAAAACGACCACGTAATAAATGACGCAATTTTTTGAGTATGAGAGAAGTACACGGGCAAAGAATACATTAATTAATAAATAATTTTAAAGAAAGAAGAAAAGAAACAATAGCAGAGTTTCTTCCAGTGGAATTGCATTTCATTTAACGAGCTGCATATTGACGGAAATTTCCACGGCGTTGTCCACGAGTATGACCATTAATTTGGAAACGTTTTGTAGGCTAAAAATGGAATTTTAAATTTCAAAATCCGCTAAAAATAGACGTTACATCAATTCGTCTCCATGTGAATCGGCGCAATTCATTATACTTGCGTTTTGTTTCTTCTTCTTCATTTTCTTTCCAATCATGATTTTGACGGAAAAGTTTACGTAAACGCATTAAACTTTTACCACCTAAAAATTTTGCGTAAACGCATTAAAATTTATAAAAAAAAACCAAGCCAAACCTTGATTTTCACCATCCCAATAAATTGGCTTATTTGCTTCATCACGATTCTTTCGCCATCCAGTACCAAAATACTAAAAAAGTAAATTTAATCATTAATAAGAAATAAGCATTAGCCAACCTTGTCTTGAGTTGCGACAGCAATATACGTTTTATCAGAAAAGACAAGAAGATTTTCAATCCAGCGATTTTGTTCAAGCTTTAAACGTTGTCCATCTTCCCAAACTTTCATACGATGTTCATTCCATGTACTTTCTTTGAAATCTTTGATTTCTTTCATAGCTTCTTCAGCATCTTGAACGCTATCAGCTTCCAAAATACCTTTTTTAGCAGCATCATCATTGAAAACTTCAGCCATTTTATACCAGTAATATCGTTCGGCAGATTTATGTTGAATACCTTCAACATCTTTGATATTAGCTTGGAAACGAAGACTAAAAAATGGTAAACATTAGCTTTACAGTACATAAAAGCAAAACAATTATTAAAACTTGTACGTTTTATGTTACTAAGGATATCAATTTATCTAATAAAAGTTGATCTAGTGTTGCTATGCATCTGTCTTTTCCTTAAAAGGAAGTCCAGACTAAAGAAAAACAAAAGCCAAAAAGATATACAATGATGTCCTTAGTAACATAAGAAAAAATGATTTTTTGTTGTAATTGTAAAACTTACGCAAGGGGATCATGAATTCCACCAACGAGAATAAAATCTCTTCCAATATCATCATAATCAGCTTCGATTTCAGCAGCAGATTCATCACCATCATGATCATCTCCAACCTTTTCTTGAAGTCTCTTGTATTTTTTCTTCATATGTTCATTTTCAAGCTATAAAAGACAAACATTTATTACAATTTATAAAAACCAATAAAACAAACTTTTAACTTTCGAATGGCTTTTCGAAGTGAATCCTTTTCTTGTTCGAGCATATCAACAGTTGAACGAAGTTGAGACATTTCTTGTTTAATACCACTAAGTTCTTGTTGAACATTAAAGTTTCCACCACCATTATTACTATTACCATTATTTTGTCGATTATTAGGTTTTCCATAACCAGAATTTTGTCGGTTATTACCATTAGGTTGTGCACCTTCAGCCATGTTTAATTTTCTTTATTATTTTCCCTTAGGAGGGCGCCGATATTTTGGTTGTAAAAGTTACCTAAAGAAAATCGAATTTTAAAAAGAAAGGATTATTCGAGAAAAAAAGGTAAACATCGATGGTAAAAAGTAAGACTTTGAGGGTTCGAAAACAAGGCTATTGTAATGCACAATTATTAGGCTTATTTTTAAGAGGTTTACGAGGATTTTAAAGCATAAAATTTACTAAGATATTACAACATTTACGAATTAATAAATGCTAGACGCGTGGCATTACAATCGAACGAGCAAAAAATGGCCGCAGCAAGAATAAAAAAAAGACACCAGCAAATGCTTTTTCAACGCTTTTGAAGAAAAAAAAATTATACAGCGCTGTATAAATTTTATTTGTGAAAGAAAATGAAAAATTCGTGGCAAGAATCAAATATTTTGTTTGTGAAAAAACACAAAATATTTTTTTGTAAAAAATAACAAAAGAACTTTTGTTCAAAAACGCTGTTTTTATATTTGTATAATTTAAATTTTAAATCAATAGAACATTAAAAAAATACACAATGACCTTTGATGGTATGTTGTTTAAACAAAATTTTACAAAAAACAAATAGGAATTTGTTGTTTTAGAAGCTGTTGGAGATTATTATCCGGATTTGAATGATGAAAATGTAACCAAAGGGGAAAGTGGAAGAATAGCAACTATTGGAGGAAGTGCCGAATACACTGGAGGTAAAGCTTAAAGTATTAGAAAAATATATAGTTTATTTTTTTTAGCTCCTTATTATGCTGCTTATGCACCGTTAAAAATTGGAGCAGATTTATCATATCTTTATACGGTAACTTTCTGCTCTTTTATTCCCACTTTTATAGTACTTTCTTCTTAAGCATCCTGATGCAGCTCAAGTACTCAAATCTTACAGCCCTGATTTAATTGTTCATCCTGGATTAGAATGGGATTTAATTAAAAAACGTATGGATTTTTTTGATGGAATTATTTTCGGTCCTGGATTAGGTCGTGATGTTGATACTTTATTGCCGCTTTTAAAATATGTCTTGAAAGAAGTTAAACAACGTCAAGATAAATTGAGTATGGTAATTGATGCTGTAAGTTCAATGTTTTTTTAATATCTTAAAATAATATACTGTATTTTTTAGGATGGTTTATTTATTGCTCAACAAGATATTTCTTGTATTCGTGGATGTCATAATGTTATTTTAACTCCAAATCATCGTGAATTTGAACATCTTTGGGAAGCTGCATTTCCTTCAACAAAACTTGATGAAAATATTAGGGAATCTGTTCAAAAAGTAGCAAAAGAACTTGGGATTGTTGTTCTTCGAAAAGGTGGAAGTGATATTATTTCTGATGGTGAAAGAATTATTGAATGCTCTGATAAATCTTCTCCTCGTCGATGTGGTGGACAAGGTAACTTTATTATTTTTTTATTTTTAATATCTGAAAAATCACTGTATTTTAGGTGATTTAATTACTGGTGCAACAGCAATTTTTGCGCATTGGGCAAAAATGAAATTTCCTGATGCAAAATGTCCAAAGACAAGATTGCTTCGTGGTGCATATACTGCTTCAAGATTTATTCGATACACTGGATTTTCAACTTATCGTTCACAAGGAAGATCAATGACTGCAAGTGATATGATTTCAAATATTGGAAATGCAGTTCGTCATTTTGAAAGACCTTCAAATCAAGTTTAGGTTTTTTTTATTTTTATATATTTATTTAATTTTTTTTCAAATAAACCCTTGTAAATAAAAAAGATGTTAAAGCTGACATTGTCAGTAAAACAAAAAAATTAAATTATATACGACGACGACCATCAACGCAGCGACCTTGATTTTTATAGAATCCAGGGCAGCATTGTTCAATTGATACATCTTTATTGATTTTTCGGTCAATGTTAATTGTGAGCAAAGATGTAGGGCAATTATATGTAAAACGTTTTTCACAGAAATTTCCATCTGCCATTTGTTTATTTCCGTCAACGAATCGACGAGAACGTTGTGAAGCTTCTCGACGAACACGTTTTAAAGTTTTTGCATTTTTATGTGTTTGTAAAAGTTCAATTGTTGGTTTCTGGAATGGATCTAAAAGTGGAATACTGTAGCTAAAAGAGATACAGTACACACTTACCAGCAGAATGTGTTGTACCAAAATCCAATTCATCCATCAAATCACATGGTAAAACAAGTCTACCAGTGCATCGAGTAGTTTTTTTCTTTGGTTTTTCACATGATTCTTGTCCACAATATTCATTTTCAATATCTTTTCCTTCACAAATTCCATTTCCACCATAGCATGCTCGAACACGTGTTCGTTGTCCACAACCTCCACATTTTACAGAACATGTTCCCCAAACACCTGAAACGAATTTTTTTTATTAGATTCCTTTAATTTAGAATCCGACACTTACCCCAATCTGACCATTCTGGATCACCTCTTCCAGTTGTTGTAGTTTTTACTGTAGTTGTTGTGGTGGTTGTTGGAACGGGTGAAGGGGTTGCACTTGAAGAAACAGTTCGGTATCGCATTTTAAATCCAAGATATCCATGAATAAGTTCCGGATCAGTTCGAAGCCAAAGAAGTATAAAATTATCTTCAGAGATAATAGTCTTTTCTGGAATATCACAACAAAGTCTTGCTCCAGTTGTAGTTTTATCAGCCAAATATTTAACTTCAACAAAACTATTACATGCATCTTTACATGGAAAACTTGAATATGTTATTTCAATTTCAACGGCTTCACCTTCTGGAGCTAAAACCCTCCAAAAACAATTTAATCCTTCATCAAGAGCAGGAGATTCAAATTGTGACCAATCTTTTGAAGCTTTTAAATCTCTACCATTACAAATTCCATTAGCTTAAAAAATTGGGTTATTGTAATTTTGGGGTATTGTATATCTTACGTGAATATGCAACTTGATCACAATATGTTCCACCTAAGCCTTTGGGGCATTTACATTGTTTGCAATTATTTGGATCTGTATAACCTCCATTTTTGCATTCAAGTTCTTTTTTACAAACATCTAAAATAAAATGTTTAAATGAAAAGAATTTATTTGTTTGTAAAATCTTACCACTACAGTATCTTGTATTAATCATTCTTGCATCTTTAAATGAAACTGCAATTCTTTGTCCAATTGTATATTGATAATTTGTATCTTTTGTTACAATTGTATCTCTGAAATATAGGTACATTTTATTTTTTTACAAAACCTTTTAAACCCCAACCTTGAATAATCCGTGCTAAATGCCTTTGCCCCATAATGCATAACAGATCCCAAATCATATCGTTGTCCCAAATTATCACTATTTTGTTTATTTCTTTTTGCAAAATTACTTTGTGTTCCAGGAAAGATAAAACCAAAATCAACATTAACATAATCATCTCGATCATAACGTGATTGTTCATGCCAAAGTCCAAGAGCATGTAAAGTTTCATGTGCAACAATTCCTAACTAAAATTTTATTTTTATATTATTTCTATGTTTTTGATGATAAATCCCTTACAGCATCACAACCATATCCAATTGAAACAGTTTGTTTTCCTCCGACTCTTCCAACATTTGACCAACATCCACCTGCACGTGTAAATTGAAGGGCATCCGTGTCTGTGGCATTTTCATAAAATCTCATACAAGTTTCTTCTTCCAAATGTCTCAGAGCTGCACGGATCAAATTTTGCCATTTATCTAATAAAAAGTTTTTTAGAAATTTTGAAATAAAGGGTATTTTTACCATCATTTAATTTAAAAGTATATGCAACTCGATGATCTTTCCAATAATATCTTTCACCAGGCTGAGCTTGTCGACCACTTCTTTTAAGGGCATCAGCTTAAAAAATATATTTAAATTTTTAAAATTAATTATTGTTAATTACAGATCTGTCTTTTCATTTAAAATGGAATACTGTAATTCGTAAATTTTGGATATTATTTTATATAAAAGTTTAAAAGGATAAATAGAAAAAACCAACAATTTCGAATTTCATCCAAAATATCTTTTGCTTGTGGAACGGTTAAAACAATATCATTTTCAAAGAGATAATCCAAAACTGGCCGATTTATACTTGCTTCTGTTCCATCATCGAAAGTTGCCTTTTTAATTGCTTCTTTTGCTTTTTCAGGACTCTAAAATTTTTTAGCTTCAAAATTTTTTTTTAACTGTGAAAATTACATAATCCGAAAAAGCTCCAAATTTTTTAATTCCTTCAATTTTAATTTCATCTAATAATACTTGAACTTGTGCAGCATCTTGTGAAAATGAAGCATCCAACGGTAATTGAGCCTAAAAATTTATATTTTACAAAAGAATTTTTATTCGCTTTGGGATTACCAAAATCGTGCCAAAACATGAAGCCAGCAACAGCAACAACACGGAAGAAATCATTTCTTTCGCTCTATTTTTTGTGTTGGAACAAATCAGCGTAAATGCTTTCCTTTTTTTGGTCACTTCTGTTTTCTTCACTTTTTTCCTCCTCCCACAAAAAATAAAAAAGAATTTCACATTTTTTTCCTTAATTGAAATAGGCCATTGTCCGAAAGTTTTTTTTTTCAAAAAGTTTTGGGAGAAAAACCGATAAAAAAAATCAAATTAACTGATCTTACTTTTTTAGACTTTTTAAATGTCAAGGACACACTTTTTTTCAAAAAAAAAGTCAACAGCAAAAAGGTATAAAACAATTTTTTTTAAAAAAAGATCGCAGACTTTTTTGATATTTAAAAACAGAGAGATAACTGTCAAATGATTTATACTTATTTACACGTTTTTTTCACTTTAAATTTATTGTTGAAAATTAAATTGTGATGTCTGTTCCTTTTTCAAGAATGTGCCCTTGATTTTATAAGTCTCTTCTCTAATTAAAGAAGTTAATTCTTAAATATAAATGTGTTTTATTAGCGTTCAAATTTTTTTTAAGAATAAAAAACTTAAGATGCATTTAAATTTAATCTAGCTGATTTTGTATACCGTAATCAAATGTCAAATATCAGGAAAAAGTTGAAAAATTTATCAGCTTTGAAAGTTCACAATTTGGATACCGTAGAATTTTAATGCAATGCAGTATGTCGAATCAGTTAAATGAAAAAACAGAAATAAAAAGCTTTAAAAATGCAAAATATTAAAACATAAATAAAAAAAAGATCTTTATCTAATTTTGAGGACATTAACCAGAGCCTTCTTTTCAATATTCATTGCTGAATCGATATAAATTCAAGTAGTATTATTATGTTTCATTTCATTTTGAGACTCAAAATAAAAAACATAAAAGTGTGAATAGTAACAAACTTATTAATTTGAAAAATTTGAAAATTAAAAATTGTATAAATAAAAAAATTTTCTCAATGCTACAAAATGAATGTTAAAACCCCGCACATTTTTGCTTTGAAAATTTTGAAGAAAAATTTATTTTTTGTTTGTAAACAAAACTTTTTAAAAACTTTTTGGAAGTCTAATTTAAAACATTTGTCAAATGTGGCAAAAGTTTAGATTGTAGACATACAAAAATTACTGTGCCTCCACAAAACATTGTGACACATGTACAAACTTCAAAGCAAAACGAAAAAATTTGAATAAAAAAATTTTTATTCACAAGAAAATGATAAATTACGAAAGCATTCTTTCATTTTTTGTAAAAACTGCCTTGATTTGTGACAGGAAGAAAGAAGAAAGAAAGAAGGAGAGAAGCAACAACAGCGACAGCAGAAACGATGACATTTCCTGATCCTCAAAATCTTTTACATTCAACTGAATCGATTGCATCAATAAATGTTCGAGAGAAGCTTTTAACTAATGATATTAAACTTCAAAATAATGTTCTTGGATCTGGATCATATTCAAAGGTAAGTTTCAACTTTTTTTAATTATATATTTAACTAACAGCATTTGTATATATAGGTTCGAATAGGACTTCATCAATCAATGGGAAAATATGTTGCTGTTAAACAAATTGATTTACGACAACAAAATGAATATATTCGTCGATTTATGCCACGTGAATTAAAAATTATTGAAAGACTTAAGCATCCAAATATTGTTGAAGTTTATCAGGTTTGTTTTGTGATTTTTTGTGACAGATTTATAATATTTAATTAATAGGTTATTCAAACAAAAAATTATGTTTGTATGATTCAAGAACTTGCTGCACATGGTGATATGCTTAAACTTATTAAATCAAAGAAAAGAATTGATGAGCCAGAAAGTCAATTCTTATTTCGTCAACTTGTTGAAGGTCTTAGAGTATGTTTGTTTAACTCTTTTAGTGTCTTTATATATTCTTTTATAGTATCTTGAATCACTTAAAATTGTACATCGTGATTTAAAATGTGAAAATCTACTTTTGGATGAATATGATAATCTTAAAATTGCTGATTTTGGTTTTGCTCGTATCTTAAATGATAATGAAGAATCTCATACATTTTGTGGTTCAAGAGCATATGTTGCACATGAAATTATGATTTCAAAAGGTTATCGTGGTAATGGTGTTGATATTTGGGGTGCTGGGGTTGTAAGTTTTTTTATATCATGTTTGTACTTAACATTTTACAGTATATTTCTTTAGATCTTATATATTATGCTTAATGGTGTTATGCCATTTGATGATCGAGATATTAAAGCATTAGTTCAACATCAACAAAAACAAAAAATTGCATTCTCAAGAAAAGTATCAAAGCCTGCAAGAGAATTAATTTTATCAATGCTTCATCCACAACCAAATTATCGTGCAACACTTAAATCAATTTTAGCTTCTACATGGCTTGAAGGAACTCGGTAAGAACTTTTTAAAACAACAAAGTTTGAATAAACTTCAAAACACTTTAAAGCGTCAGCTATTAAAGTTTTTATTCAAACAAGCGAAAGAGCTTTTTTTGTTTGTTTTCTGAGTAAAAATCAATTTTAAAATTGTTTAAATTACTTTCATGAATTTTCTTTTAGGTATTTTATGCGTGGTTTTGTTGAAGAAGAAACTACATGCTCAACTGCCTCTCAAATTTCTGATTCACAATTACGTCGTTTGAATGAACAATAGCTAATACCGTTTTAAGAAATCAAGGTATAGTATATAAAAACTGACTAATGTGTAAATTGTATATTTCTTATAATTGATTAATAAATCTTTATTGATTATTTTGGCTACTGTATTTTACCATTTTGGTTGTATCATTTCGCAATCCAAAGACTTAAAAGGTAAGCAAATTTATACTACATAAACAAAAAATCAACAAGTACATAAACATAAAAAAATAAATAAATGAAAAATTTTTAAAAAAGGAAACCATGACTGCTTTCATTATTTTTGCTTGCTTGAGGAGAATTGCCAAAGAAGAAGTTGGCACCACCACCATCACCACTATTATTTGTATGTTCTTGCAAGAAAGAAAACATTGGAGTGTCATTATTGCTTCCATGATTATCTCCAAGTAAATTAAAGAAATCATTTCCATCTTCTTCTAAAAATTTTTCACACATTAATCTAATAAAAGTTTAACAAAAAATTACCCCGAGTATTGGTGATGTTAACGTGAAGGGCACCAGCTGAATCATTGAAAAGATTTTGCTCTTCTTCTGGTTCTTCTTCGGCTTCATAATCTTGTACAACTTGTTGAGATGGTTGATTATCTTCTTGTGATGGTTGATTATCTTCATGTGATGGTTGATTGTCTTCTTGTGATGGTTGATTATCTTCTTGAGATTGCATATTGAGACCTGAATTGTCATCTTCAAATTCCATACGAGCAGCAGAAAAATCAATATCATCTTCAGGTTCAGCTTCAACATTTTGTGGTTCAGAAAGAGGAGGTAAAAGATGACGTGGAACTTCATTTTGTTTACGAGCTGGAATAGATTCAAGTCGACCAAAACGTTCAGTTCGAGGAGGTGGAGTAGATTCGAGTCGATCAGCACGTTCAGTTCGAGGAGGTGTTGGAGTAGATTCAAGTAGACCAAAACGTTCAGTTCGAGGCGGAGTAGATTCGATTCGATCAGCACGTTCAGTTCGAGGAGGCGTTGGAATAGATTCAAGACGAGGATTACTTTGCCGTTCAGCTCTTGGTGGAGTTTCAACATAAGAACGCGTTTCAGATCGATCAACTCTTGGTGAAGGTTCAGCAACACGTTGAGGATGTAAACGAAGTTCAGATCGAACCATATTTCGGAACATTTCAACTGTTTGATTATCCAAACTATTTCTTGCTAAAAGTTAACCTATTAATTTACCAAGTCAATAAAAATGTTACACTTACGACCCTTGTACTTTCTAGAGTTTTCCAATTCTGCATACTGTTGTTGAAGTTTTCCAAGTGTTTCAGTCATTTTGCCAATTTCAGCTTTTGCCTATAAAATGTAGTAATAACAAAGATAACAAGAAGGCAAAAGCTTACTTCACATTTTTGAACGACCCATGGACTATCATAGAGAGCAGCAACATGTTCATCAGAGGTCTTTACACTTGCATCAGTTAGTTTGAGAACATCTTTCCAATAAGCAATCTATAAAGTTTACTGTAAGCTATTATTTACAAAAAAAAATAAACCATTACCGATTGATCGACATCACGAAGAAGCTGCTTTGCTTTCTGCTTTTCACCATTGATTTTGTAGCTTTCAGCTTTTGCAGAGAAGTATTGTTCTTGACCGAAACCTTTGAAACGGTTGAGGGTTTCGTTTTCAGAGGTGATAGCTGCCAATTCTTGCTCAAGTTGCAACATTTCTTTTAAGGCATCATCATTCTTTGCCTTCATTGCTGAAAAATAACAAGGGTTAAAAGAAGAAAGAAGTGGTGACAAAAAGTTTTACCTGCCAAAGATGCTTCTAATTGAATCGAAGTGGCAATTTCTGCTTGTTCTTGCATCACTAAAAATAAAAAGGATTATCACTTTTGTTCACTAAATATGAAAAGATAACTTGCAAAGATTTTGGTAACGTTCATCATCCATGATTAAAAGTTCAGAGAGAGATGGAGAAGATTTGCACACAAAAAAAATATATGAAAGAGATTTTTCTTTTTTTGATGATGCTTCTTTTTTGGAAAGCAACCTACACTAGAGAAATCAGACATTCGTGTCAGGAATTCTGCTTTCACAAAAATGATTTGAACATTGCAAAAAATTTTTTTGATTCCAAATTTTTGAATTGTTTTTTTGGAAGATTAACTTTTTTAAATTTTTTAGAAAAACTTAAGTTTAATTACTAAACAACTTTTGATACAAACATAATATAAATGTTTTATTACCAAGTGTTTCTCAGAATGTTGCAGCTTTCTTTAATTAATCATAATAAAAGCAAACTAAAACAAAGGAAATTACATTAAAAAGTTTGGCCACATTTTTTCTTCAATTTTGTTACATTTCAATGATTTCCCATTTTTTCAAAGAAAAGAATCATTTTTTTTATAAAATTTTCCGGACATTCTTTTGATCTCTGTTTTTTGTGACATTGAATTATTTAAAGATTCATTGCTTTTAAAACAGATGCAGCAGTTAAACGTCTTTCAAGAAAAGAATAATTAAGGATACCCTCTTCTTTTAAATTAAAGCTTCCACGTTTAACCTTCTTTTTTCACAGTTCCCACGGGTGTTATTTGTTCAATGGAAAATCGTTTCAATTTATTTTATCTCTTTTTAAAATTTTGAGTCAGTTTTTTGTTCATAGATGAATCTGAATTCATAAAAGTTGTTCATTGTTGTTTTTCTTTTAAATAAAAATTGTGGCAACCATTTTTTGACTCATATAGCAGAAATTTGAGTAAAAATGTCAAAGTTCACGTTAATTATTCTTCTTTCTCTCTTTTTTCCTGCTTCCTTCCTTCACTCATTTATTTTATATCTGCCAAGTTTTTTTAAAGCTTAAAAAACGCATGTCTAAAAAGCAGGGTAAAAAAAAGTTTTGATAAATTGCTTGTAGCAAAAAAGATAAAAAAGAATAGGAAAAGAAAAATTTTTAAGTCTGATCTTTGTTACTCATTTTTCCAAAGCTGAAAAACCTTTTTTATCTTTGTTTTTATATTCCTTGTGTGTTTTTAAAGTTGAATTTCAACCTTTTTTAAAGTGATAAAAATCCATCTGTTTGAGTTTCAATCATATTTTTTTATCGCGGATATTTCATTTATTTTCTATTGCTTAAGTTTAAAAAAGTGAGAGGTGACAGAAATTAGGCTTTTAAAAAGAACAACAAAAAGGTGGCAGAAACAAAAAAATGATGAATTACTTTTCACTCAAAAAATGTTACATCCAACAACGTACTTCTATCAACAGCAATATCAGCAATGATCTTGGAAGTTTGAAATGGTAAGAGTTTTTGTTTGAGACATTTTTTTGCTTTTTCTTGACGGAAACAAAAAGTCTTATTCATTTTTTCATCACACAAAAATATTATAAGATTAAAATCTTCCTTTTTCAATGCTTTAAATCTTTTTTTTCATTTTTGATCTTTTTGTATATTTCTCGGTGTATAAACTTTTGGCATTATTAATACCGGAAATACATTGAGACTTAAGAAGGCTGGATTTTGTAAATCTCTGAAACAGCTTTAATCCTTTTTAACAAATTTCAGAACTTAAATTATTTTAGTATTCTTGTTTTTATGTTTTATTACGTTTTTATTACTTTCTAGGCAAATGCAATTTTTAATATTTTTCCTTTTTGCAACTTCTTTGGCGCAAAGTAAGTTTTGAATCAATCGATTTTGTTTGATTCAATTCAAATAGCTACAGTAATCCACTTTAGGTCAAGCTGCTGATTCATCCTTTAAATGGGGCTATACGGAATCTGATGGCCCACAAACATGGGGTGGAATTTGTGCAGAAGGATTTCGGCAATCCCCTGTTGATATTCAACCAGCTGATGTTGATTTTGTACATATTAGTAAAGTTCATTTTGTCCATTATCATAGAGCTGGAACAATTAATATTAAAAATAATGGATTATCAGGTATACGCTCCCTTTAAAGCTACTGTAATCCCATTTTTTCTAGTCACTGTAAGCGGCTTTGAAAAATGGGGTGAAAATCAGCCATATGTTTTTGGTGGAGGTTTACAACATAAATATAAACTTGTACAATTTCATATTCATTGGGCTCAAGATCATGAAGATGGAAGTGAGCATACTCTTGGAACATTACATTATCCAGCAGAAGTACATTTCGTACATATTAAAGAAGGAAATAGTCTAAATCAATCGATGCATGAATCAGATGGAATTGCAGTTATTGGAGCATTTTTAACTTTGGGTGTTGATTCAGCACCTTTGGCAATGTTGGATAATGCTTTTAAAACGATGCACTCACCAAGTAGCAGTAAGTTTATCAATTGAAAAATTTAGTTCTTAAAATTTGTAACATTTTTCCGAAAAAATTTATTTCAAAATTTTGAAATTTGAAGCATTTTTTCGAAAAAAATTTGAAATTGTAATTTAAAAAAATTTATTCAAAAAAATTTAAATTAATAATTATGATTTTCAAAGTTTTCGAAAATATTTTAAAATAATATTCTTTGTAGAAGGAAAAGATGCCATTGTACATGGATATCGTCCACGATCACTTCTTCCAACTCAAACAGAAGCATTTTATCGATATGAAGGTTCTCTAACAACTCCAGGATGTCAAGAATCTGTTATTTGGACAATTTTAGCGGAGCCCATTTCTATGACCGAATCACAGGCATGCCTCTCTTTTTTAAAATTAAAATTTAATCCCTCATACTATTTTTTTAAGTTACGTTCACTTCGTCGTATTCGTGAAGTAATGGATATTCCATCGGATCATAATGTTCGGCCCGTTCAACCATTAAATGGTCGTCGAATTTCATTCCGACCAAGTAGCTTTGATCGATTTCACCTTTGTGGATCTGCAGCCGCCTCTACAATTGCCGTAAAAACAGCAACAATTTCAATTTTCATTTTTGCATTTTTCTTTGCATTTTAAAATACAACCACACAACACTCAACAACCAAGGCAGGAGCAGCATCCACTTGAAAATTTAAATTAAAAAATCTTTTTTTTCTTTCTTTCTTCCTTTTCAAATGTAAATGATTTTTTTTCGTTCCAAATTTCTTTTAAAAGTATTAAAATGATTTTTTCTTCTTATTTTGGTTTATTCAAAGGCAAAATTGATGGGGAATTGGGGCATAAATTTATCATTTTATTAAAAAAGGTATATACGGTAATGACCTCATTTGAAAAAAAAATTGTTTTATCTTTTCTTGAAACATGTAAAATGAAGCTTTGAGTAAAAATTTAAAAAATTAATAAAAATCATTTTCCAAAACCAATGCTTCCCTATTTTTCCCCATCATCAATGTCATTCAATCAATGAGCCATTCTTCCTTTTGTATTTTTTTGTATAAATTCTATTTTGTCTTTCCTTTCATTGTTTCGTTAAACAAATATTTTAAAGGCTTCCAGGGATTGAAAATGAGGCCGGCCTTAGTAATTCTGGCCCGCGGGCCGACCGGGCCGCGTTAAGAAGCCCGCGGGCCGGTCCGGCATATTTTTCAAATTTTGTTTTTTGGTAGTTTTTATGTTTGTGGTGTGCGCAGTACGCACTTTTTCTTTTCTCATCACTATGAATCATTGTTATATTAATTCATATTGATGAGAAAAGATGCAAAAAACTATTTTTTGCAAGCTGCAGGTTTCGAAAAATATTCTAAAAAACTTTTAAAAAAACTTGAAATATTTTAGGGCCGGCCCGGGCCGGCCGCGCGCCGGCCGGGCCGAGAAAATTCCGACGACGGGCCGGGCCGGCCGTCAATTTTTAGGCCCCGGGCCGGGCCGGCCGACTTTTTCGGCCCGATTTTCAATCCCTGGCTTCTGGAAAAAAACGGTTAAAAATAATGAAAGCTTCTTCTAATTTTTTATGTTATGAATGTTTTTTGTTGACTTAATATTTTTTTAAACAACAAAATTTTTCATGTTTTTCCTACAATTTTTTTGCCGTATTCTTTTAACTTCAAAAAAGAAAGGAAGAAAAGAATTGAATTTTGCGCGCACAAAAAAAAAGTATGTTACGCGACATCGAGAAAAACGATGGAGGAGGGAATTTTTCTGAGACAATGCCAAAAAAAATTTAGACGAGCTTCATTTGCAGAATAAAAAGAATGGTGGAGTTTTTTGACCTTAAAAAATTGAATGAAGCGGTTGCCGCGGTGCCCGGGTTCTTTTTCCCTCTCATTTTTAGCAGCAAAACTAAAACGGCGCGCATTTTTTTTATTTTTGCTTGCTTTAAGAGGAGGACATAAGCTGATGCTGGAGGCTTGCTTATGTTTTTCTGCTGTGACATAAAGACGACAATTTTTATTTTTTTCAAGCCCAAGGAAGAAAAAGAAGATGGATGCACTTGCTAAGCAGATTTTAAAAACCGACACCAATAACAACAAACAACAAGCAATACAGCAACTCTTTTTTTTGTCCCCTCTTTTTTTCATCGTTTTTTAACTTTCTTTTTTTGTTGCTGCTGTTTCAATCTTGTTAAGTTTCAAGCATTTATTTAAAAAAAAAAAACGTTTTTTTACTTCTCATCTTTTTTCTTCTCCCATTTCCTTATTTTAACATTTATTTGTTGTTTCTGCCTTCGTTTTTTATGTACGAATTTTTTGTTTGTTGTTGTTTTCTCATCCGACGACGACTCAACCTTTCCTTTCCCATATTTTTTTTCTACTCCTTCCTTTTTTGTTTCATTCATATAATTTTTTGTTACCCCTCGTAAAAACAACAACACCGCCAATGGCTGTCTTTCTCCACCATTAAAAAATGAGAACAAAATTGAAGGTGTATAACATTGGTAGAAAGGGTGAAATTTATAAAAAAAAAGAACCCCTCTCATTTTTCAAGCAAGAAATCACAAATTTTTTTATTGCGCGAGAAATAAAAAAAACAGGAATTTGTTGTATCTATTTTTTTTTTGAATTTTTGTTTAAAAAAACTTTTTATGTTTTAATTATTTTAACCTTTTGCAAGTTTTCGAAAAAACATTCGTTTTGTTGCAAGAATATTTTTTTTCAAAAACATTTGAATTTTAAAATACAAAAAAATCTTTTTTTATAGAAAAATTATGCGATATACTCACGCAATTGTTGTGAGAATTCCATCAAAAATAAAATTTGATGATAAAAAATTAGCAAAAAGTATTGACTTAGTTGCTGCCAGAAAAGAACAAGAAGATTTAAATGAAACTTTGAGAGAAGTAAGTTTTTCAAATTTTTTATACATTAATTTTAAATTGAATTTAAACATTTTTAAAGGGAGCAAACGGTTTGACACATTTTTTTAGAAGTTTTTTTTTTTCAAAATGGCTTGAACCTGACGAGCAAGCAAAAGAAGAATAGAAAAATACCCTGATCGTGAGGTTCATGGCATTTCGAAAAAAACGTTTTAAAAAATTTATCAAACCATCTGCTCAATTTTAAAAAAGTTTTATCAAAAAAGTTGTAACTGTAAAAATTTGAATTTTATCGTTAAAAAATTTTTTTGTATTGTGTTTTCACAATTTTCAGTGTTTTTCAAATTTTTTTTAAAATATCTTTTTTATAATAAAAACTTTATTTTTCAAAAAAGGTTACTATACTTTCTAATTTTTGAAACCAATTTTCAAAACCTATAAAAAATGTCCTTTAATTTAATTTTATTGTATTGTTTTTTATTTTTATAGGCTGGAGTTGACATTATTGAATTGGCACCAGATGAAAATTCTCCGGAACCATTTTCCCTATTTCCAGATGATGCCGCAATTGTAATAAATGGAACGGCGCTATTAACAAGACCAAAAAAGCAAAATGCTTGTCGACTTCAAGAAATAAAAGGAATATTAAAAGATTTAACATGGG
This sequence comes from Panagrolaimus sp. PS1159, assembly GCA_963922195.1. NCBI lineage: Eukaryota > Metazoa > Nematoda > Chromadorea > Rhabditida > Panagrolaimidae > Panagrolaimus > Panagrolaimus sp. PS1159. The sequence goes on from CAWUHW010000026.1 coordinate 1,027,720, forward strand.
AAATTGTTGAAGCTCCAACTGAAGAGCATGGAAAGGCAGTAATTTTAGAAGGTTCTGATGTTCTTTATACAGGAAAAGAGATATTTGTTGGAATTCGAAAAAATGGAACAAATATTGAGGGGGCATTGGTTGTTGGAAGAATATTTGCAGATTTACCTGTAATTCCAATACAAATAAATGGAAAACAACCTTTAAAATATTATATCAGTGTTGCAGCAGATGGAGTTTTAACAACAACAACCGAAAAGGAAGCGATTAGTATTAGAACGGTTAGTTTTAAAAAGATTTTTTTCTCAAATTATTCCCCAATGACATAAAATTGTTGTGACAAAAATTTTTTTTACAGAAAATGGAACGAGAAGCTGCACATCGATATAAAGTTCTTACATTAGAAAAAGAAGAAGCTGTAAATTGCATTTCAGTAAATAATCATTTAATTTTTCGAACGGATGTTGGTGAATTGGTAAGGATTACTGTAATCCCTTTTCTAAAACAAATCCCCCGTTTTTTAGAAATTCGGCCTATTAGAACGTCCAACCGAATTATGGGGAATAACTGCCACAGAATTATCAAAAATTGGTTATCCAATTTCAAAATTTTGTTTACTTGTTAAAAAGATTAAAAGTGCCAAAAGTGTTATGTCGTAAATTGAAAATACTTATATCTTTCCATTATCAAAAATTAATAAAGAAAATATTTAAACTGCTTAAAATAATAATAAATGGTTAACTACTTATAAAAACGGCAGGAATTTTTTATCAATGATAATCTCCAACATCCAAAAAAGCATCTCATTTTAATAAAAATGTCCCAAATGTAAAAATACAATTTTCATCACAAATTTTTTAAATCACAACACAGAAAAAAGTCAAAAGATAATATAGCTTTTTAATCTATTTTTTTAGAGAATCGTTGAAAAATGACAAAAAATACGAAAATAAATAAATATATAAAATAAAAGTGAAAGAAACTCACACCAAAAATAAATTAGAAGCACACAGAAGTTAGATAAAAGAACAAATACAAATACAAATTTTTAAATGTCACATATATGAGTTACAGAATTTTTTAAGGCATATTAACAGCAACTGGAGGAGGAACAGATTGGCTGTTGGTATTGGTAGGACTCCATGCTGGATTTGAAGTTCCAGAAGCACCCATCATCATTGTTGATCTATCAGCTCTGAAAAATGAAAAACAATAAAAGCATTACGATAAAATTTAAATTTACTTCTTTCCAAGAGCCATAAAACCATAAACAACACCAGATGCAAAAATCATTCCAGCTCCCAATATTGTATTTAATTCAGCACATAAAATGATAGGGACAATACCCATTCCACAATATAATGCAGCTTTTTGCCAATAAGCACGTGATTCAGAAAATACAGCAATCTTTTCAATAAAATCAACAAATGTACAACAGAATGGAGCTTCTAATGCAATAGTTAAAAATCCAGCTGCTCTAAAAAGTAACAAATATAAAACACATGTATATTATTTGAGATAAAAGAAACTTACAATTGTAACAAAACTGCTAATATACATGTAGCACTAAAACTTAATAAACCAAGAATTGCAAAGAACATTGCTACAAAGCCACCAAAGATTCCCAATCCTCTATAAAAGAAAAACAATACAGATATGAAGATATATAATAGTTTTACTTAGCCAAGTAGCGCATCCACCATGGAAATGCTGCATTTGGATTATGTTCTTGTTGCATTTGAGCTTGAGCGGATGATGCTGCGGCCCACATTGTTGTTAAAATTTGATGATGGTCCAATAAACTGCAAAAGAAAATGAGTTAAAAACGTGAGTAATTATTAATTAATGAAACGGTGCACGACAATAATAATCGGGTAAAATTTGTATTAGTTTGTTTTGTAATTAAGTGATACTAATATTTTGTGATTAAAATCACAAAACATAAATTAAATATTTACCATGGAAACGAAAAGCGAGAGAAAGAAAGAAAATTCAACGTTTGCCATCAAAAAAAAAACTCATTTTTCGCGAGTTTGTTTGCCAACTACATCGATACAATTTAATCTTACCACGAAAAAAATTAAATAAAAAACATGAAAAAAAAATGGTGACAAAAATTTTTTCAAAGTTCGAGTAAAAAAGGAAAAGAAAAATGCTGACATTTGCCTTCAGGCTTCAGCTTTATATTTTTTTGATTACATTTATATTAAATTCACAGTCCCAAAAAAGCTTTTTACCCTTAAATCCTTTTTCAATGTTAAAAGGAATCACTGATTCCCCTTTCCCTCCTTTATCATCAAAACCATTTTTTAAATTGTTTATGCTTTTTTCGAGTAGCGATGTTCCAGTTTTGTTTATGTTTAAATTTTTTTCTTTATACTGATTATTTCTTCTTTCAGGTCAAAGGTCTCTCCTATTATGTCACTTTACGATGTTTCTGTTCATGAAGCTGGTCTCACTGAGATGAAGCATTTCGATAAAGCTTTTCGTAATGCATATATCTCACCTCCATGGCAAACTTCTAAAATTACTCATCATCAACGCTGGAACCCATATACAATTGAAGGAGGGTATGTAATTTGTTATAAAGTTTTCGTAACCGATTTTAAACTATATTTTTTAGATCAACTTTAGCTATTGCTGGTGAAAATTTTGCTATTGTTGCAACTGATACTCGTATGTCTCAACATGAAGTTAATATTATGAATCGTGAAGCAGAAAAAGTTCATGATTTGTAAGTATTTAATATTTGCTTTATTACTTGATTTAAAAAATTAGAATGACGAAAAAAATTCCAATAAGCTAATGTCACAATTTTTAGAAATAAAAGTATTATTCTTGCAACTGCCGGCTTTTATGGTGATGTTTTGCAACTAAGACGTGTTCTTCAAGTAATATTTTTTTTTATCTCTAATCATTATTTACAAAACTATTGTTATAGGCTCGTCTTCATAAATACCGATTTGATTACCGTGCTGACATGACCGTTGACCTTTGTGCTGAACTTCTTTCTCGTAATTTATATTATCGTCGTTTCTTCCCATATTATACTGGTGCTGTTCTTGCTGGTGTTGATGAAGATGGTATGATTTTTTGAGACACTTTATTGACCAATATTTTAACTTTTTTTCATTTTAGGCAAGGGTGCCGTTTACAGTTATGATCCAATTGGGTGTATCGAACGCCTTGCTTATTCTTCTTCAGGAGCTGGAGAATCCATGATTCAGCCTTTCTTAGATAATCAGGTTAGCAATTTTTTAAAAACATCTTTTTCTCCACTTTGCAATCAATCAAAGAAAACTAGTTTTTTTGCTGGAAAAAAGAGATTGAAACGAGGAAGAAGGTAGCGGACTTGCAAAAAAAACATCACACTGCAATTGTTTGTGTTAAAAGTTTTTTAAAAAAGAACATTTTTTTATAGGTCGGACATTTTACACTTGGTGAAAAAGCAGATCGTCCAAAATTGACAATTGAACGTGCAATTGGTCTTGCAAAAGATGCATTCAAAATGACTGCAGAACGTGAAATTTCTACTGGTGATAGTATTCGAGTTCATATTGCTGAAGCTGGAAAACCAATTCGTAAAGAATTTGTTAAATTACGTGAAGATTAAACTATTTTACTCCGGTGATTTTTTTTTTCTACCATTGATGATGTTGATTTTAAATATCGTACTTTAATTATTATTTTTTTAAATATTTTTTTGATTCGTGTTTTCTTTCTTGTGTATGAATAAACTAAAGCTAATACATTTCATTAAATAACAACAATATATGTCATAATTTTTAACGGTCTCGAATTTTTTCCGTTTTTTTTATACTTTTTAACCAAAAAATGCTTTTAAAAAATATTTTTCTCGGTGATTCCATTGTTATACATTATTTTATACAGCGTGTCTTTTTTCCGTTGATGATGAATGAATGCATTTCCATTTTTTACACACAAAAAAATATTCGTGGCGAATCTAAAAAAAGGAGGCATCGTTTTTTTTTCTCATGTGTTGCTACGCGTTTTTATTTTAGATTATTTTTATATTTAACCCACGTCAGCTGATAAATTTTTTGTGGTTTATTTAACTTCTAAATAAATTGTTTACAGTTTCATTCCTAATGTAAGATAGCATTAAACACACCTGACCCGGAAAAGCAGATGTTACATTTTGTTCAAAATGGTTAGATTTTTGAGTAGTGTTTTAATAATATTTTTGTAAGTTTATTTTAAAGCTTTATTTTTTTAACTATTCAATATTTCAGTTTGATATTACCATATGCGGTGCAGTTAGATTTATCATGTCCAAATAATAAACGAGAACAATTTTTTGAATTGTTTGAATCTCAATTACCAGCTTTATCTTCAATGTAATTGCTTTTTGGTGTTTTAAATATTTTTTAATCTATTATTTTTTAGTAGACATGCTCCCAGCTTTTATTCAAGGCCATTGCTTGTACCATCTTCTCAAGAAACTGATGAAATTAATGCTACAACTGATCAATGTGGTCCTACTTTAATTGATATTGAACCATTTCCAACTTATGATCCTGTGTTAAACATTGATGTAAATATTACTGATAATCAAAATGAAAATGTTACAATTCCTGTATCATCAAATATATCGGATAATGCACCTTCTGAAAGTGAACCACCAATAAAATCATTTGAAGAATGGACAAAACAAAAATTGGAACAAGAAAAGCTAAAGCATCATGTAAGTTTTTCCAAAAAATTGTTTTTTTTGTGTGTTGACGTATATGACAACCAACAAGCGTCATCTTTTTTTAGAGCGTGACAAATGGTAATCAAAATGTCGATCATTTGACGCCGCCAATTGATAAAGCAGCAGCTGCATCAACAATTGAAACTGTGAGCATTGAAGAAAAAATTCAAACGTCACGTGTTGTACATTCAATTCCATTGGTAGTTTCAAAAAGGAATTATGCTTCAAAAGAATGTGGTGCAAAAGTTATTGGTGCAAATGATGAAGCAGAAAAATCTGGTGCAATATTAAATGATAAAGAAAAAGATGAATATATGAGAAATGCATGTGAAAAAGCAAAAGAAAAATTTGTTATAATAGAATTATGTGAAACAATTCAACCAAAATCAATAGAACTTGCAAATTATGAATTATTTTCTTCATCACCAAAAAGTTTTCGAATATTAGGTTCTGAAAGACAGCCACCAGTATGGATAACATTGGGGGAATTTGAAGCAGCAGATAATCGTGAAGTTCAAACATTTCAAATTCCTGAACATAATATTTATACAAAATCTATTCGATTGGAATTGCTTACTCATCATGGTAAAGAACATTACTGTACTTTAAGTTCTTTTCGGGTATACGGTATATCAATGGTTGATGAATATGAAGCCGAAGCAACAGCGGCATTTGGTGTTACTGAAAATGCTGGAGCTCCAATGAAAATTACAGAAACATTATCGAATAATTTACCAACTGAAGAACCATTAGTTATTGCCCCATCAATTTCTCCAGAAGTTACAGAACCTCCACTTCAAACAACACTTGAAATTCCTCCATTAGATGTTATTGAACCTGTTGTTCCTTTAGCACCATGGCAAATTCGTGATTGTCTTAAATGTGAAAACAATCATCCAAAAGCTGTTACTGCTTGGCTATGTTATGTTTTTTCACCATCAATGTGTTCAAAAAGAAAGATATTTGCATGGAAGAATGGTACTGTAATATTATCAAAAAGTCAAACAAAATTTCTTAAAGCTATTCTACAACCTCGATCGCTTTGTCCATTATATAATACTTCGGTGGAGAAAAAGGCTGAAGAAAAGCCTATTGCTTCTACTACAACTGTATTGCCTACAAAACAAGAAAATGTAATAACGCATACATTGGAAACAGAAGTCAAAAAGCAAACCATTGTTCAACATAAACGTATGTTTAATATTTTTTTGTTTATTTTTTTATAGTAATTTTGTAGAAGCTTCAAATGTGCCTTTACCAGCTGGAACAACGTCTCATAAAGAATCAGTATTCCTCAAATTGAATAAACGCTTATCAAATCTTGAATTAAATATTTCATTAAGTAGTCAATATCTTGCAGAATTATCAAAACAATATGTTTTTCATACTGAAGAAAATCGAAAAAATCATGAAAAAACATCAAAATATATTGAAGAAGCAATATCAAGGGCATCAAATACTTTATCAAAGCAATTTGGAGATGAAATATTAAAAATTCAAAAAGAAATAAAAGATTTATTTGCACATTTTCACGCACATCCTTCAGCATCAAATGTTCCTGAACCATTTGAAAAAGGTCATTCAAGTGGTTCTTTGATTATTCGGTTTCCTGTAAAAGAACATTGCAGCAGTTCCGAGTATGATAATATTTATTTGGACGAAAGTGATGGCCTTTGGACTGTATGTTTTAAATGCACATTATTTTTTAGAATTTAATATTTTTAGACTCAACAATTGGTTGTTGTAATTGCTGTTATGCAAGCTACAACATTTGGAATGATGTTTGTGCTACAGTATCTTTGGAAAAACAATGCTTCACAAAAAGTTGTTATTATTTCATCAGATATTGACGTAAAGAAAATTATTGCTGTGGAAGTACAGAATGAACTTAAAGAACAACATCAAAAAATGCAACAGCATTTAATGATGACAAATACAACAACAGGTAAATTCTTTTGTATTACTTTATTATATTTTACAATTAATTTTTAGCGCTAATATTGCCAAATACTAGTTCTTCTTCATCAGAACATCCAACAGCTTCAACTCCTTTTCCACCAAATACTGCAACTTCAACAATCCCATCAAAAAAGAGGAGGAAAAAGAAGCGAAATACAAATAGTGGTAATAATTTTTCCATTCCATCATCAGATAAATGGGATTCAACATCTGTATCATCAAATATCTCAGGACCATCAACATCTGTTTGCAGTAGTACTTTAACTTCAATATCATCATTGTTGAAGAAAAAGAATTCAACTGCTTCAAGGGATTCATGCTTTACTTCAGAGAGTACAGAAAATGTTCCATCTTCTGAACAACATTTGTTTCCTCCATATTTAACTCATTGAAAAACAATCAAATTTTTGTATCTCAATTATTATTTCTGAATTTTATCTTTCATTATTTTTATTGTATATTTTGGGCAATATTTTTGCTTTCCTGTTTTTGTATGTATCATTTTTATTTGTACTTTTTTGTATTTTTGTTGAATGTTCCTTAATTGTTTTACGGGTCTTTTCATTTTTCTTATATGTTTCCGGTCTTTTCTTATTATTTTATTAACCCAGTGATATAGCCTTAATTTTGCTCACAAAAATCTACAAATACTTTCAATGATTAGAAATCTGCTAGTTTTTTAAAACTTTTATTAACCGGAATATTATTATTTTTTCTGTTTTGTTTTTTTTTTCTTTCCTGTTTGTGTATTTTGGAAATTGTGTTCAATAAAGATCTTTCATTTTTACTTTTAAAGATTCTGAATTAAAAATTGAGTGAATGAAATCTGAAAGACTCGGATTTCATTTAAAACTTTTGAGAATACAAAAAAAAGAAAGAAAGCAATAAAACTGTTTATTTTTTTTGCGCAAATTGATTGCGATATATTTTTTGTTCTGCTTTTAAAAAATCGAGAATTTCTAAGGCTCTAAGGATTTTAAAGTCTTTCTAATGCGACAAAAACGGATTTAAGAAAAGGTTTTTTTCGAAAGCAACAAAAAAAAGAAAGTTAAGAAAAAAAGAAAGCAATCTGGGGTGCGCAAGTTTTTTTTCGTCTTCTTCCTTTTTTTGCCTCAAGCATTTACCAAAAAAAATAGAGTTAAAAAAGAGAAGACAAAATTGCTACGGAAAAACCGAACCGTTTCTGGTCCTATTGACCACTTTTTTTTAACACAGAAAAAAATAAAGGTGATTAGCAGCAGCAATTGCAAAATTTTGATTGCTCCACCTTTTTTTTTAAAAAGTATTGTTTTAACTTTTGTTACTTTTTTCGTTATTTATTATTATTGAAGGAAGTCCATCACTACAATTAATTATTATTTTATTATTTCAAATGAAGAAATTTATATTTATATTATTATTTTTATTTATTACAGTAATAAATGGACAAGAATTTAAACAATTTATATTTCCTCCTGAATTAGATGGACAATTAGAAGATGATGTTCCAAGTGTTCGAGGTTCTGTCCTTTCAGGAGTAAATCGTGAAAGTGATGAAATTTCTGAAGAAGTTGAAGCTGGACCTGGTGCTGCAGCAGCATCACCAGTTTTAAATGATCCAGGTCGACCACTTGTTCCGCAATCATTAAGTGCCCTTCCATTACCACAGTACCCACAAGGGATACCGTATCCCCAAGGTGGATATCAATCCCAACCACCACCTCCACCACCACCTCAACCACTTCAACCTAATCCGTAAGCAAAATTTTTTAAACGATGATTTCTGTAGTTTTTAAAATCACAGATCTTAAAATTAATTCAATTTAAAAACTTTTAACATGGATGAAAAAAAGCTAAACAAAAACTACATCCTAAAATACATTAATCAAAACAATCCACTTAAAACTATCTATTTTTAGAAGTCTTCCATATCCAACTTTTCCACAACAGCCATACATTCCCCCTCAACCACTTCAACCCCTTCCCCCATCACCTCCAACTGATAAACCGGATCTTGGAAGTTCAGCATATGAAATAAATTATTGTGATAAATCAGAATTTCCATCTACACTTTTGGCACAATATGATATGGAACAATTGGATTATTTTATTTATAATAAAAGTTGCTCAGGAATCTTTTTTCAATGTGCAATTGGAAAAACTTTTATGCTCAAATGTCCAAGCCCAAAACAAGCATTTGATCCATCAATTGTAAATTGCAATTATAAAGTTGATAATCAAATTTGTCCCGAATATGATCATATCGTTCATTGTAGTTAGTTTTTTTTTAACATTAAACAAAAAAAGTGCCAAAGTAACCACATTTTGGGATTGATGTAGGGCAGCATCATATGTACTGTAGAAGATGTTGAAATCCCGTTTGAAATTACCAAAATTTATTTTGTATAATTAATTAATTTTTCTATCAAAGCAACAAAAATATTATTTTAGCAATAAAAGAAACCTGCACCGAAAATCAATATGCCTGTTGCGCGGAACCTCAACAATGCATTGATTTAAGTCGTCGATGTGATTCACATCCAGATTGTTCAAACGGCGAAGACGAAAATAATTGTCCATCATGTGGAAAAACTGAATTTGCTTGTGTTAAAAGCGGTAATTACTTCCTTCTAACTTCCTTAATAAATATTTTTTAAAGGTCGATGTATTCCACATGAAAAACGTTGTGATGGAGTACCTGATGATTGTGGAGATGGATCAAATTTAGATGAAGTTGGATGTAGTAAAAATTCGAGTAATTTATTTAATAGCTACAATATACCACCATAAAATATAATTTTAGCATGTTGGGGTAAATTTGTATGTGATAGTCCAACAACCCTTCAAACCCTTGGACATAGTGAATGTATTGATTATGCATATCATTGTGATGGGCAACGGCATTGCCCTGGAGGGGAAGATGAAATGAATTGCAGTATGTAAATTTAATTTATTAAAGAAAATATAAAATTTTGAAATTTAGGATCAACTTCAACAAATTATCTTTTATGTGAAAATCAAAAACAATCTGTTACAAAAGAACAATGGTGTGATGGAACGGTAAGCTTTTTTTCAGAGTTTTTTTTTGAATTGAAATTTAAAAAAAAACTAAACAATATTTTTGTTATTTTAGGAACACTGTGCCGATGGAACAGATGAAAAATATTGTTATTAAAAAATAATATTTATACGTTGTATCTTTTATTTATCATGTACAGATAAAAAAATTGCACAAATTTATTTTTTGAAATATAAACTTTTTCAAAGTTTAAAAAATTTTAAGTTTCAGTAAATATAATTTTGAAAGTTAAACAAAGTAAAAACTCAAATTCATTAACATAAAAAAATTGGTATAACCTTTTATCTTTTGATAAACTTTTATTTTTTGGAGCTGTTTCAAAATTTCATTTTAATGAATATATTATTTGGAAAAAAATAGTTACATTTTATATGTAAAACATCTAACTAAAACAATATCTAATATAAAAAAAATTTTTTTTTTGAAATCTTTGAACATTTGATAACTGACAAATTGATTGAATGAAGGATGATATGCATTTTTGAGGCTGGTAGCTTTTCTGAGGAGTGTTGGAGCCTGTTCATGAAAAAAGAGCTCATTTCCATGTTTGAAAAAAATTCCATTTAATAATCTCATTTCTTATATTTGTCTTTTCAAAACAAATTATGTTTTGATTGGCAGTGAAAATAATATTGAATGTTAATATGTTGTGTTTTGCTTTTTTACAGATTGCATTTTTGATAGGAGAAAAGCTAAACAATATTTTTGTTATTTTAGGAACACTGTGCCGATGGAACAGATGAAAAATATTGTTATTAAAAAATAATATTTATACGTTGTATCTTTTATTTATCATGTACAGATAAAAAAATTGCACTTCATTCATTCTTCAATAATGTCAGAAAGTGGTGTCCTAAAATTAACATTTTTTAAATTCCAGATTTTAAAATGAATAGTTTAAAAAACCTTGCTCTCATAATATCAGCTCTTCCGGGACAATTTGCAAAATGTAAATTAACTAATACAATAAAATCATCAACTGTTTCATACATTTCATGTTTTAGCGCCCCATCACAACATAAATTTGTCCATGGCCTAAAATGATAAGGATACTGTATAATTTTAATTTGCATAAACTATTTTGACTTTAAAAATGTTTTGGGTAAAAAAAACAATAACAACATTGTTTTTTAAAAAATAATCAACTCTTCCTAAAAAACGACTTTTTGGCTTTTTTTCCTTTTAAGCTTAAAGTTAATTATTGACACTCGGGTGGCACAAACACATTTGCAATTTACTGCATTTAAAAAAAATATATTTTAATGTTGCAATTTGAGAAGAAGAAAAAATAGAAGAATCTTCTATTTTTTCCCTTCAAATTTTAGGGAAAATAAAAAAGAAGAAAGCAGCTTTAATTTTATTCTCTGTGAAAAAGAAAAAAAACGTGCCTTTTTATAATAAAAAAAAATTAACGAAAAAATTTTTTGGTGCTTGTTTTTTTGGATATTTTTAGATAAAGTTTTGATGTATGCAAAAAAAATAGATGGAACAAAAGAATTGAAAAAAAACAAGTCAAAGATTAAAAAAAGAGTACACCTTTTTTGCTTAATTTTGGATTATTACCGTATTTCCGTAATTAAATGAAAAAAGGAAGGAAAAATTAATGTTATTTTAAAAAAAGAAAATAACATTAAAAGTCAAGAAAAATAATAATTGGCATCAAATTATTTTTTTTAAAAAAAGTCAATTGACTTCTTTTTTTTCTTTGACGTTAAACTTTGACCTTGAAACCTTTTTTATATAAATATTAATTGAAAGCGGAAGATCGAAAGTTTAAGCAAAAACTTCTAAATTTAGGATTTTTAACCTTTTTGATTTATTTTTTAAAGTTCAAAAAAGTAAAATATGTAATTAAATAAAAATCACATGTTTATACTTTTTTTAAAAAAATGTTTGAAGTTTTATGACTTTTAAAACAGAAATTATGGTAAAAAAATTAAAGGTCAAAAATGAGTCAGTAAGAAAAAGTTGTTTTTAAATTTTATGATTATAAAACTGCTAATTATTAATTTAGAAAAAATGGCTCGATTTAATTCAAAAAAATATTTCTCAATTAAAGGGAGCAGAAGGTTTAACATATTTTTCATTTTTGAAATGGCATAAACTTGACAATTAGGCAAAAGAACAATAGAAAAATGCCCTGATAGTCAAGTTCATGCCATTTTGAAAATAAAACATTAAAATAAAAAATGTATCAAACCGTTTGCCCCTTTTAATAGAAAAAATAATTTTTAGTTAGATAAAGCCATTTTTTTCCGAATTAATTATTATCATTTTTTTATTTTTAAAAATTTCTACCTAAGCTTTAATTTTTTACACATACCGATCAATCATATGCTTTTTATATCTTCGAACCATATCCCTTGCATGTTGTAATGAATCACCATAAAAATTTCTTAAATCATTTGCATGCGGACAACCATGCGAAAAATGTTCATCTAATTTATGATCAAATCTTGCCAAATTTCCATCCATTCGATCTAGCATCTCTAATATAGATAATTTTTGTGGCCTCAGATTACTGCTATTATTATGTGAATTTAAATTACCCATTTTACGCTTTTAAAAGGAAACTGAAAAAAAACTGCCAAAGAGTATTAAAAAAAGGGTTTTGAATGAAAATAGAAAAAAAGAAGCACAAATTTATTTGGAGAAAAAAGAAGGAACCCGCGCAGCAGAAATAAAAGAATAGAGACACGCCTTTTTTTCATTTCTTTTTCCCTCCTTCACTTTTCACACTCATTTTCACGGGCATTTTTTAGAGCCACGTTTTTTTAAGAAATGTGTCTATTTTTTTGACAAGCGTTAAAAAAATATAAAGACTTTTTATACGAAAAAAAGTCTGCAAAAAAAAGGGCAGAAAAAAAGAGTGTGTCATAGTTTTTTTTTTCTATTAAAAGGAGAGAGATATATAAAGTCCATGTCAAATCCAAAAAATGAAGGAAGTTTGAAAGTAAGAAAATTGGCAATAATTTTACGCTTGAAAAATAATTTACAAATATTATTTTTAAAGACAATTTTAAAGGAAAAACCATTTTTGTCACATTTTTCTCTCTAAAAGTAGTCAATAAAAAATGTCAGAACATAATTTTCTTCAATTAAAGCCACAAGAGCCTGCTCCAACAGATGAAAATGAAATAAATCCAGATTTTGATAAACTTATTGAAAATGGATCTACTCTTTTACCAATTGATCCAGAAAAACAATTGCAAAGAATTTTGGATTGTGTTTTACCGCCTCGGTAATTTTTTTTCATTCTTTTTGTTTCAGGAAAAACGTTACAAATTTAATTTGTTTTTTTCTTTGTTTTTTTAAAAGGCTAAAAGTTAGACTTATAAAAAAGGGAAGAGATAATTCACTTTGATTTCTTTCAAAGCTTTTTTTTGCAGAAGAATTGAAGAACGCGGACAATTCTTTATTCAAAAAGCCAGCCCAACTCCAAGTACCCGATTAGATTTGGTTGCATTACAAGAAAAATTTGAAGCTGCCTTACAAATGGAAAGGGCAAAACCATTTGGAATATGTCCAATTCGTCGAAGAATTTATGATGAACTTTTTGGTTCGTAAAAAAGAACTCATTAGTTTAGATGAAATTTTTTTTCAAAAAGTTTTATAACCCTCCATCGAATTTAATGATTAATATTTTTAAGTATTAAAATTCTAAGAAAATTTAAAATATTAAAACATTATATCATAATTTTTAAGGAGATTCTTTAAAAAATAAAAAAATTTATAGAATAGAAAAATTTTTGGCCAAAAAAGATTTCAAAGCGAAAAACATTTTTAAGGATTTGAAAATCAAAATTTGAATTAATTTTTAGTTTAAAAGTTATGTATTTTAAAGGGAATGTACGATTTGATATATTTTTCATTTTAAAGTTTTTTTCAAACTGGCATGAACTTCACAATCAGAAAAAACACAATAGAAAAATTGTCTGGTTTCTGTCGTTATGAAAAAAAACGTTATAATTTTTTTTTAAAAATGCATTTAACTGTCTGCTCCCTTTAAAATACATAACTTTTAAAATTTATTCAAATTTTGATTTTCAAATCCTTTATAATGTTTTTTTTTCGAAACCTATTTTTCTGTGAATAAATTATCCATAAATTTTTAGATGAATTAATCCGACAAGTTACTGTAAACTGTGCAGAACGTGGACTTTTGTTACTTCGAATTCGAGAAGAAATCCGTTTAACACTTTTAGCATATCAATCTGTTCTTGAATCTGCAATTGCATATGGAATTCGAAAAGCTGTAAGTGTTGAAAAGCAACAAACAAATGCTGTTTTTGAAAGGGATGAAGAACGAACAAAAAATGCAGAATTACAACATCGAATTGAGCAACTTCAAAAGCAATTAACAACTGAAAGAATGATTAAAGAGGAAGAGGTAAAATTGCTGGAGCAATCAATGAAAGATGAAAATGAAAGGCTATTAGAATCAAATAGAATTTTAAAAATGCATTTACAATCAATTATTCAAATGGATCAACAGCATGCACCACAAGATTCAACAAAAGATTAAATCTTTTTGTATTTTGAAATAAAAATCATGTCAGACAAAATCGGTTTTAAAATTTTAATACATAAATTTTTTGTGTATATCTCTAATTGCACTATTGTACTACAGTATGACAAATTTTTGCAACATTTGTATAAAAACAAAACGTAAAAAATTAAAGTAAATTTATTTTTCGGAAATCTATGTTACCATGTCAAAATACATTTTTTTAAACAAAAGAATAAAAACAAATTTGTAAAAAAACCAACAAAAACGGACAGATACGTATTTTTGTTAAAACCTTTTTTTAAAGAAACAATATAAAATTAAACCTATACGAATTTGTTAAACAAAAAAAAACAATAAAAACCAGTACAAAAAAAGATAATATCAGTTATCAATGACTAAAAAATAAAGAAGCATATGCTTGCATCGAAAAGAACCTTTTACAAAAATAATTACCGACTTCAGAAATATCAACGAAAGAACCACGTTTTCAGAAATAAACAATAGAAAAATATAATATAATTACCCAAAATAAATTTTTAAAAAATCAAAGAAAGACAATAGATCTCTCTCACAAAAACGTCACCTGAACATTTTTTCTTTCAGCTGACGGTTTTTTCGTGCTGAGAATTTTTATTCACACAAAAAAGAAATATCAGCTGCCTGGGTGACTGATTTTTTTTCTATTTTTTCAGTCACCCAGGCAGCTGATATTTCTTTTTTGTGTGAATAAAAATTCTCAGCACGAAAAAACCGTCAGCTGAAAGAAAAAATGTTCAGGTGACGTTTTTGTGAGAGAGATCTAAAACAAAAAAATAGAAAAGGCTAATCTAAACCCGATAAATAACTAATAAAAAGCTAAAGTTGTTGTCAAAACAAAATTAAAAATATTTAAGTAAAAAAATTAACGACGTTGTCGAGTTTTCATCATTCTAAGAGTTTTTTGCATTAATGCACCTTTTTTTCCTGGTGCAATTGTTGGAGTTGAAGAGCGAGATGATGAAGATGAACCGGGTCCAATACCACCTAATCTCATTGGAGCTGGAATTGATGCAAGTCCAGCTTTTACACCTTAAAAAAACATTTTAATTACGGTAATTCTAACAAGGCACATACCATTATGATAAATCTCCCGACGAGCTTTTGTAACTTCAATTGCATGTGGAACTTGAAATGCTTGAACAAATGTACCATT
Source organism: Panagrolaimus sp. PS1159 (assembly GCA_963922195.1). NCBI lineage: Eukaryota > Metazoa > Nematoda > Chromadorea > Rhabditida > Panagrolaimidae > Panagrolaimus > Panagrolaimus sp. PS1159. Next base: position 1,043,141 of record CAWUHW010000026.1, read on the forward strand.
ATTAATTTGTCGCCGACGAACATTTGCTGGAGTAATTGCATCAGACATTTTTGTAACCATTTGTTGATCCGTTTTATTTTCCTTCTTTATTTTGTTAGATATTTGTTTGAGTCGAATTTCACGTTCTTCAATTAATCTCTATAATCATAACCAAAAAAAATAAGAGAGAAAGAAAAAGGAGAGGGAAATAAACCTTGTAACATTGTTTCCAAGATTCGTCCTCATCTTTTGCTTTCATAGCTTTTGGGAAGGCTTTAATACATATTGTTTGCCAAAGCGGATCAGAATCTTCTTCAATATGCTAAAAAAATTAAATTGATATAAATGATTAAAATTTTAATTGCTTACAGGATTATTATTTTCAATTCGATCAAGTTGTTCTGCAGTACATCGAGCAAGAACAGGTTGAAAAACGGAATAATAAGTAGGCAAAGGTCCAACAGTAAATGCTTAAAAATACTGTTCAATTAAAGCTAATAATAACTATTAAACTTACAATCAATATTTTGCATGCAAACAGTCATTGCCAAATTATATAATGTATCAACCTTTTTAACAGTTTTAGCTTGCTTTCTTCCAGCATATATTTTATTTGGCTTTCCTCTTCTTGCACTAAATGCAGCAGGATCAACCTCTTCAGCTTTTACAGTTTGTGTTGGAACAAAATTCTTTGGAATCAATTGTTCTTTTGGTGCTGCTTCAGGTTCTGGTTCAGGCTCTTTAAAAATACATCGAACTTTCTTTGGTACTGGTGCAGGAGCAGCTTTTAATGCATCAGCAAATGAAATTTGATGTGTTGGACGAAGTTCTTCAACATCTTCTTTAATTGGACGCTTTCTTTCATTTAAGCCATTTGTTGTTGTTGTTGTTGATGCAGCATTAAGAGCTTCAGATTGTTCACTAGCAAGTTTACGCCATTTTTCAACAATTTTTTGAGCTTTATGTCCCAAATCTCCATGATTTCTTAATCGATTAACTTCTTTCCCAACACCCGTTTCAGTTAACAATGCAACAGTCATATCAATTTTATCCAAACGACTAAGAGCATGAGATACCTGAAGAAAAAATTTCTAACGTTAAAAAACTAATCAATAAAACATGAATTATCCTTACTTTTCCTTCATTTTTGAGTTGTCCAATATATTTTCTTATTCGTGCAACTTGATCTCCTGTGCTCATATTGTTGCCGTTGAGAATGTGTCTATAAAAATAATATATATATATATTGATTTAAATATAATAAATAAATAATCCGACAATCAATCAATCATGCGACAAAAAAAGGAATGTAAAATCTTAAACATAAAAATGTTGGAACGAAAAAAAGAATGTCTACAGAAAAATAAAAAACGGTTTTAAACACATAGCTTTTAAGTTTAGCTTTAAAATTTAGAGGGATTTAATTATTATTTGGGTTTTATAAAAATAAAAATGAAATGACGTCTGCATTTTTTTTTAAAGAACACAATCGAAGAAAAAGTGCTGCCTTTTTTTCATCAAAAAAAAACTGCGCGCGCTTCGAAAAAAAAGTATAAAAAGCATTCAACAAAAGCTTTATATTTTTTTATAACAAATTATTTTTAAACTGTTTGTTTTTATATAATATTATATTATATAAAGACAACGTCAAAGAAAATAAATGTTTGTAAAAAAAAGGATTTCAACGTAAAAGCTGAAAGAAATTTATGAATTAAGGTTTTACAAACGCATTTAATTTTTTGGTCTGAAAAAATTAACTTAAAGAATGCAAAATCAAACGAAATTTTTAGAATAAGTGTTTTTTACAGAAAATAAAAATAACGATACTTTTTTTGATACAAAAAAGCATATAATTTTTTATAACAGTTTTCTGCAGATTTTTGTTATTTTGTCGCTCTAAAAAATATTACCTGTAAAAATGGTTACTGTGTGATTTTTGTAAGACCAACTCAAAGCTAAGACACAACTGTAGATTTTGTGAAAAGAAATTTCGACGTTAATTTATGCGTTAATGAATTCAAAATGTAAAATGGTTCTTCAGTTTGTTGTTAAATAATTTTTGTGACGAAGCAAACACATTAAATGATACTTACCTTATTGATTATTATGTGATGCTTCATTAAAATTGAGCATTTTTGTTGCTTTCAAAATTCATATGAATTTTAAAATGTAACACAGATACCAGATAAAAAAATTTGTGTTGAAGTTTCCTGTTTTTTTGACTGACAATCATTTTATTACATTTTGAACAGGCTTGAAATAAAGGCAATATTATTCAGTAAAATACTGTTGTTTTTGAATAACAAAAAATTCTACAAAAAAAACAAATGCAAAATTTTTAAATTATAAAATAGAAATAAGTGTTTGTAAAAATTGGTTTATAAACTTTATTCGAGTAAAAATAACGATATTATTTTTGATACAAAACCACTACCACGAAAAGCAAATAATTTTTATAACAATTTTCTAATAATAAAAAGATAAGAAACAAAATTAGGTGAGAAATACATATAACTTTCATAAAAGCAACGATCCTGAAACCCCCTTCCAGAAAAAAATATATGAAGAATACGAACAACAAAAAAACATGTTTAAATTTTTAAGAACTTTTGATACGGTGCTTTTTGTTCACCCAATTTGTAGTAAAAAACACAAAGAAAAAACGATTATTAAACATTTTATAAAATATGATATTTCTTTAAAAAACAACAAAAACGATTTTTTTTCATGTAAAAAGATAATAGAAGAATTTTTTAAAAATTTTTGAGTTAATTTTTAACTCAAAATTTTTTTTACAAAAAACAACAGGAAAAAAATGAAAGAAATAAAAATGAAAACCCCGTAATAAAAATCGGTTTTTGAAATTGTAACCGTAAAATTATAATTGAAACAAACAATGGACAAATAAAAGATAAATGTAAACAAAATAAATAGCTTTCAAATTATTTAATTAAATCAATTAGGTGATTTTGAAGGAGAGCGTGAAGGCAATGGTGAACGAGAACGAGAAGGAGAACGAGATGATTCAGGAGAACGACGTCGACGACGATATTCATCTTTGTCATCAGGAGATGAAGAACGTGAATGTGGTGAACGGCTTCGATGGCGGCGATGATATCTTTCAGGTGAGCTGCTTCTTGATCTTCTTCTTCCTCTTCTTGGACTTGGTGATCGATCACGGCGCCGACTTCCACGAAAATCATCACCTCTTTTTCTTGAACGGCTAAAAATAAATTTATAAGTAATTTTAAACACTTTTTAATAAATTTTCTTACTAAAAATTATCTTGATCTTGTGAAGCTTCTGTATTGGAATTTTGACTGCTGCTATTGAATGGTGCTTTGTTTGTCGTAGAATTAAAGCGACCACGAAGACTTCCACGATTGTTTTGATTATATTGAGGAGCTGCTGCTCTATAACCACCACCCATTGACTTTTGTTGAGGTTGACGATGTTCATTGCTAAAAAATACAGCAAATTTAAAATACGTAAAAATTAGTAAAGCCGAAAAGAAAAAAAAACTTAAAAATTACTATGTAAAAATTTTTTAAATACATGCTTTTTTAAGTTCTTTTTAGTATTATAGATTCAAAACAGAGTTAAGCGCTATCTCCTTTGAAATGAATTACCGAAACTTTCATAGGCGAGGGCAAATTTGTAGAAAAAATGCAACATTGTTTTAAAAACTAATAAAATAAAAAAAACTTACAAGCAATTATTTCCAAAAGTACAAGTGCCTTTTAAATAAAATGGACAAATTTTACCACCTAAAAATAATTTTGGTTATTTACGAAAAATATTTAAAAACAAATTTACTTGATCCAGGTGGGGGACGTGGTTGTTGTCGGCTTCCTGGCATATTTGGCATTCTAGGTCCAGATGGTCTTGGAGGAGCCGTGAATGCTTGAGATGCATGAATGTCTATGTTATTGAGGATTTGAAATTCTCCTGAAGGTGGAGGTACTGGTAGAACAGGTGGCATATTTCCAAAATTGATGGATGGAGGTGGAACACTAAAATTTGATGGAATTGAAGCAGCAGCAGAAGCAGATGAAGTTGGAGGAGCACTTGAAACAGGAATCTTTGATCCTTTCACTTTACCCAAAATATCATCCAAACTTTTTCCCTTTCCTTTCAATTTTTGTAAAAATGAATTTGCATCAATTGATGAAGTATTTGATAAATTTGAAGCATTCAATTTACTTGGTTCATCTCCCAATATTATGAGTTCTGTACTTGGTGGTGGAACAGGTTGAGGTTCATGTCGCGAGATTGGAGGAGGAGGAACCGTGTACATTGGATAAGGAACTGGCCGAGGGTGATGAGCTTGTCCTGCACCATGAACATCAATATTATTAAGAATTTGAAAATTATTAACAGGTATTGATGTTGAAACAGGTGGTGGTGCGAAATTTAGGACCGGAACAGGAGATACAGATGAAACATTTGCAGATAATGTATCAGGTGATGCTGGAGCATCAACTTCCATTGGTTCTTGTTCTACAGTTTCTTCCATGACGACAAAATCATTCGGAATGGTTTCACGTTCCCGGAATCTTGTGATAGCATTTTCAACATCATCTGGTTCTGAAGGATGTTCAATTGGAATATCTGGTTGAGCGACAAATGTCCTCATAACATTTCCATGCCGTGCTTCTTCTTCATCAATAAGATCTTGAGAGAATCGATTTTGGGCATTTATATAGTATGGAATTAATCTCCAACTGCTATCAACTTCTGTATCACCCATTTGTGGCATTTCTACTTCCATTCTCATTTCATCATCTTCATCTTCTTCATGAACATCAGTTTTCATTTGCTTCAATGAAATTCTTTCTGCTTCAGCATCGGCATGTTTCATATCAGAATTTGGACGATGTGCTAAAAAAATAACATAAAAAATAAAATTAAAAAGATTTTTTTTTACCTTTATTGTTTAAAACATTTTCAATGAATTTTGTATGGACAAGTGCTTCACCTTTGTCATCAGCAAAATGAATTCTTCGACGAGCACCTGGTGCAGGAACTCGTGTTGGATCAGGACCAAGTGGATCAGATGGAGGTAATGTACCTGCAACGCTTGCAGTCGTTGTTGTAGGAGTTATAACAATAGGATCCTAAAAAATAATTTAATTATAACAAAAAAATGATTTTTAAGAATTTACCAATGGTGAAGACAATGGAAGATCAATTACAGGTGGAGGCTTTTTTTTTCTTCTTTGAATTTCCATAGCATTTACGGATGAACCAGAAGAAAGAGCATTCATGAAACTATTACTAACAACAGGAGCTAAAAATTATTAACATTTAATTAACGATTCAAATAAAAGATTAAACAAATTTTTTTACATTTTTTAGGAAAAGATACAGTAGGTTTTGTAATTGGTGTTGAAAGTTGTGAAGACATTGTTGGAGCTGGCTTTTTAGGCGCTGGAGCACGAGATTCTTCTTCATCTTCTTCAAATCCTACAAATTAAAAAAACGTCAACGATTTTACACAATTCCTTCATCATCTATTTTTTTTCTAATCATTTTTCATTCATTTTTGTGTTTGCTTTACCGTAACAAATACATATCACATTTCAAAATAAAACTTCCATTGCATTTTTCAAAAAACCACTTATTTTTAATCATTATATTTCATTTTTACAGCAATTTTCTATGTTTTAAACCTTTTTTATGCTTTTGACTTATTGTTATTCTTTACACATAAAGTGTGCGAGAACACTTTTAATTTCAAAACTTTTTAAATGTATTAAACCTAAGAGACAATACCAAAAATCACAAAAATGAAAAGAAAATGACAATGAAATGAGCAAATTATTACCTAAAAAATTATTATTTATTAAAATCTTAAATACCAAAAAAAACTTACCAGTTTTTCGAAAAGCAGTGTTCTTTGTTCTTGCCGTTTTAGGTCTTGGTACAACAGCAGTCTTCTTTTCAACTTTAGAAATAATTGGTGCAGAAGATTGCGGTTTTGAAGTAGTTAAAGAAGATGATGGTTTTGGAACAGAAGCAGATTTAGAAGCAGCAGTAGCGGGCATTGGAGCACTAGCAGCAGCTTTTTTGCTGGCATTAACTTTCTTCATTTCATCATCTTCAACAGCTTGTTTCCATTTCTTTAAAACCTCATTAGAAGCAGTTTGAACATCTAAAAATAAATATACATGTAACGTTAGTTTATGGCAATCTATTTGACTTTACACTCAAATATCATGTCATATAAAGTTTTTGAAAAAATGACAAAAATATCTACCTGAATCTGGATATTTTTTGAGTTCTCGTACAAGTCTTCCAATATTGGTTTTTGATAATTCATCAACATTGATTTGAGCCTAAATTTTTTTATAATTTATTCAAAACAATTGCGTTAAATTTACCTTCCAACATTGCGCTAAAAGCAATCCAAGTTGTTTAGGTTGTTCTTCACTTCGAGCAGTTTCAAGCCATTTCTTCATTTGTAAAAGTCCACCAGGACGAGAAATTCTATTTATTGCTTCTTGTTGATGTTCATTTATTTCTCCCCTAAAAAAGTGTACATTCTCATTTACTTTGAATGTCAAAATAAAACGTTAGTAATTGTATAAAACTGCTGGCATGTCCGCATTAAATTAGATTAAAAACACAAACAACTTCTGTTTTTTGTCTATGTTTTTGTTTTTCCCAGTATAAATTTATAAAAAAACTGACAATAATTTTTCACAATATTTAGTTTCTCCCTTTTCTGTTGACTTTCTTTTTGATGAAACTTTTGATGCAGTTAAATTTTCAACAATTGGATCATCTTCAGCTTCACGTTGAAGGCCCATTGATTCCAAAGTTGGTTCTGGAATCATTTCAACATCTTCTTTTGACTTTAATTTAGATTCAGCACCATTATCTTGTGCAATTTCATTTTTGGTTGAAGCAACAGAAGAAATTTCTTTATCATATTCATGAACCATGTTGTTTGACATTGACGCAACAACTGCTGTCATTGCCTAAAAATAATAAAAAGTAAAAACATTACAACGACCATCCTTCTATTTTATAAGGAAAATTAGAATACTTAAAAAAATTTGAATATATTTACCAAATTTTTGATAAAGTTCAAGTTTTTGTCACTGCTTTTTTGGAGCAGAGACGATTGTATTTTGTTTCTTGATTATAGCGCTTTTTCATACAAAAACGTCCACGTTCGAATAATCAAGCGGCGATCTAAAAAAAATACAATTATATTTTTGTAAAAAATATTTTTTATAAAAGGTTTTTAGAACGCGATAGTGGGAACAATTACAAATAAAACATTAGGACGGATACCGTATGCTTCAAAAAATGAACGCAAAAAAACTTTTAATTTGTAATGTTTTATTTTATCAAAATTTATTTTAACAGCGTCATAAAAAAACTGCTATTGCAACATTTCGAAATAAACTATTTATATTATTTATCTATGTTGTAAAAGTTGAAAGAACAAACGTCTCACTTTTTTTTCTCTAACAAAAAAGTAATTAAATCGAAGCAACAAAAATCTGAGCTTTCTTATCTCCCTAACCAGTATTACGACACATAAAAAGCAAATTTAGAATTTAGTTCTATTGTGTCAAAAACATTCGCAATAGTTTTTTTACGTTGTCGTTCACACAGCTTTTTTTATGCTTTATTTTAGTTTCACAAATTTCTCTCGCTTTATTTTTGTGCTTAACTCTAAATATCTAAAATTAAATTTATAGATAGGTTTCTTAAAAGTATAAGTTAGATATAACTTTTTAGTATTTTTTTAAGTTTCAAGTACTCGATCATTAGTTTTTACGATTGAATGCATTTGAAAAAAAGAAATGTAACTCTGCGCTTGCATCACATATGAGTTATGGCAAATTCGCTTACGTCCAACATTTTTCTTTTTTTTGAATTCGAAAAGGCTATTTAGAAAGTATGCTAAAAAAGAAAAGGACCGGCTACCGGTCGATGCTTAAAATGCTTTTCATCAAGAAGACTACCCTTGCCGCTCAATTTTCTAAACTTCGTATTTTTTGCCTCTAAAAAAATTGTTGTCACTCTATTTGGTCCGCTGAGTTTGTATTAATCTTTTTTTTTGAAGATTCTGAGCCATGTGCTTGTTCTAAAATCTCTAGTTTTTATAGCACTGAAAAACTATGTAAAAAAACTTGTAACTTTGAGGCGCTTTTAAAAAAAATGGTAAAAAATATAATTATTTACACGTGAAAAAATGCCGATTTTTTTAGGATAATTAATTTCAGGAGTTCTAATGAGAAAGAAAATGATAAAAGAATAAATGATTTCGAAAAGAAGTATTGCTATGATTGTCTCATATCTTGCAAGGCTGATATTACTTTTACCAGAAATAACTGCAACAGACGCAAATAAACTTGCAGAAATAGCAGAACAATCTCATAAATCAAATCATGCACCGACCGCCAAAATACCGTATGCCGCAAAAAATCCTGCAGAACAAAATATTTTTGTTCCAATGTATGATTTTAGTAAACCAACTGTTGATTCATTTTTTACAAAACCTCCACCAAATCCATTATTTGATGGTACTCAAGAAAATTGTATACCAGTAAATGAAGCAATGAGAAAGCATTTAATACAGGTAAGTTTTAAAAAAATATTATAAAAAACTCTTCCTGAATTTAAAAAAGAAAAAAACAAATTCCCAAAAGAAGACAAATTTAATTAAGACCCGCTCAAGAACGCGCGTTTTTAGTCCCTTTTCAATGAAGTGACGTACGATAAAAATACTTTGCCATCCTCAAATTCAACACATGTTGTTGTGGAATTAACTGTACAATCGATTACAGAAATTAGCGAATTTTCATCAAGTTTCAAAGCCGACGTTTGGTTTAGTCAGAGTAAGCGCGCTTTTTAAATGAAAAAATGGTAATAACTAAATTTCAGTATGGCAGGATCATAGATTAGATTTTACGGGTTATAATTATTGCCTAACAAACATAAGCTTATCTTCACATAAACTCCAACAGCTTTGGACTCCAAATGTATGGTAAGAAAAAAAACAGCAAAAAGATTTGTAATTATTACATTTTTTTAGTTTTGTAAATAGTAAAAAAGTAGAAATTCATTCTTCACCATATGATAATATTTTGCTTTTAATATTTCCAAATGGTACAGTATGGTATGCTTTTCAAAATTTTTGTTTTAGCTAAACGCAGCATTGTTTCAGGTTGAATTTTAGAGTAAAACTGGAAGGTCCGTTGCCCCAAATTTTGAATCAGATCTTTTTTTGCATTGAATAACACATTTTTCTTTTATATTTAGGTCCTTGTCTGTTAGATTTAACATATTTCCCAATGGATACCCAACAGTGCAATTTGATTTTTGAGGTGAATTTTAGAAAGCAAAAAAAATCAAAGAAAGAGCACATTTTTAGAGTTATTCTTACAACACAGCTGAAGTTAGAATTATTTGGAGAGACTGGGAACCGTAAGCCGTTTTAAAAAAAGATGCATTACAGAAATCAAAAACAAAAACCACTTTTTTTAGAGTATCGATACCGGATCCAAATTCAAAAAAGCTTCCCGATTTTGAATTAGTTGATTTTACGCATAAAAAGCAAACATTGGTTTATACTGCAGGTCTTTGGGATCAATTAGAAGTAGTTTTTATTTTTAGAAGATTATATGGTTTTTACGTTTTACAAGCAAGTCAAAAAATAAATACGGTAGCGCGCTCAATATTTTACATTTTTAGGCATACATGCCAACATATCTTTCCGTTTTTATTTCCTGGATTGCCTTCTGGATTGATACAAAGGTAAAAATAAATATGAAATTATTATTAACGACAGAACAAATTTAGGCATTACCAGCAAGAATAACCTTGGGTGTCAGGTAAAAGAAAAACAGAACGAAAAATTATTACAGCAATAAATAAATTTTAGTTCGTTAATGGCTTTGACTTTTCAATTTGGTAATATTGTAAAAAATCTTCCTCGGTAAATCATACTAATCAATTTTTTTATTAAAAAAGTTTTTTAGTGTGAGTTATGTAAAAGCGCTTGATATTTGGATGTTTGGGTGCTGTGCTGCCATATTTTTTTCTTTAGTGGAGGTGATGAATACAATAAAAAGAGAAATTTTTTACTAAGCACAAACACTTTTTTTTCAGCTAGCGGTGGTTGGCTTTGCTGATAAACTCGATGCTAAAAGAAGAAGAATACAACGAGCAAAAGAACAACTCATGATGCGATCAGATAGTGAACAGCAATGGCTATCACGGATGAGCTTTCATCGCCCAAGTCATCCAATGCCTTCCAGTGGAATAGATTCAAGATTTGGTATAAATGAAAAATCAGAGAAAAAAATAAATAGAAATTCAGGGAGTGATGCAGAAATTGTACAGCATCATGGCCCCTCAATCTTGAATCAAAATACATATTTTGATAAAGCAAGAACATTATCACTGGAACCCGCAAAGATGCAAATAAAAGCAAGAAGACGAAGTGAAACACCGCAATATGTTAATGGAGAAAGGATTGATGAGGTAAAAATGAAGCATTGCAAACTAAAAAGCATATATATGCATAAATTTTTTTCAGATCTCAGGCAAATTGTTTCCTTTAGCCTTTATGGCATTTAACATTTTTTACTGGTTTTATTACATTGGAATGAGTGGGAATGCGCCAACTTAAAACGTACATAGATTAAAACTACACAAACATATATAAAAACATATATTTTAAAGATTAAAAGCTTAAAATAAAATTAAAAGTTACTTACCATATTATCCAATTTGTAAATATAACAATATGAATAGATCTAAAAAAATACAAATAAAATTACAAAATAACGATAATAAAACAGCGTAATAAGGTGGCACGAAACTCGAATAATGAATAAACAGCATTGATGGACGGGACACTGGATGAAAAAGATAAAAAATTTAATCAATTATATTCGGTTTTTTACAAAATAGCGTCAGTTTTTTTGTAAATGTGAAAAAAAATGTTTACACAAAAAAGACGTTTTTTAAAAATCAAAAATTTTTATTTATATAAAAAATTATGTTACATATTTTGCTTTTGCTTGCTTTTATGATTTCACAGTTTTTAGATTTAACAGAAAAATAAATTAGATCTGAAACTTTGAAAATAAAAATAATAGAAAAATCAAAAAAACATTCGATAAATTTTTTTCTATCAGTTCATACATTTTCGTGTTAAGATACGACTCTGTTAATGCGGGAAGAATACAAACTTCAAAAGCGGCATTGCAACAAAAACTTTTCTTTGATTTTTTTTTTCGCTGAAAAAATGAAATTTTTCCACGTTGTTTTATTACTTTTTTGTATTTTAAGCATTACAAATGCAACTTTATCACCAAATAGTGGACAAAAAAAGAAAGAAAAAGAAAAGCCTGTAAAAGAAAAGAAAGCACCCGAAACTCCAGCAGTTATTGAAACGTTTGTTAAAGATGTAAGTCTTTTTTGGTTCTTAGTTATTACTTTTACATTTACAATATAATAATAGGATGCTACCAAACAAGAATTACTTAATAGTAAACCAGGACTTAAAAATGATGAAAGGCTATTCACTGAAGGTATCTCATTGGCATATGTAACACCTGTAAGTTACCCTCATTGAAGTTTCCCTTCTGCAATTTATATTATTTAAGTGGAATAATCATGGATATGATGTTGCAAAGTTTGCTTCAAAAAAGTTTACACATGTTTCTCCAGTTTGGCAAGATATTATTATACAATAGTTGTTTATTAATATTTATTTTAAGGTTTCAAATTAATCAAGGGAATGAAGGTGATGCTGCTTGTACAATTGAAGGTATTCAAGATATTATTATATAAAAGTTGTTTATTAAGATTTATTTTAAGGTCAACATGATATGGATCATGGTTGGATCGAAGAAATTCGTACAAATAATCCTGAAATTCAAATTGTTCCTCGATTTCTTTTTGATAAATGGGATTCTGAGCTTGAAAGTTTTATTACCAATGAAGAGCATGCTTTTCGATGTGGACAATCTATTGTTGAATTTCTCCAAAGAAATGAATTTAATGGTGCTGTTATTGAAATATGGCTTCAGTTAATGGTCCGAACTCGAGGTCAAGCAAAACCATATTTGCTTGAAATTGTACAAAGCTGGCATAAACTTTTTCAAAAAACTGGCTTAACATTTATTCTACCTCTTACATGTCCCTTGGGTGCAAAGTATTTCAACATCTTTTTATTTCCTCTTTGATTTGATTGCTTTTAGGCTTGATGAAATTGGTATTATTGATCAACAAACTTTAACAGAATTAATGGAAAATGTTGATTATTTATCGCTTATGACATATGATTATCCAAGTGAAACGTATGTGATTACCGTAATTCTTGCAGCCTTTATAGTTATTTTTTAGGCCAGGTGGTGTTGGACCTCATCATTGGATTGAACAAAATTTAAATTATGTTTTACAAGCAACTCAAGGTGAACATGCTTCAAAAGTTCTTATTGGCATCAATTTTTATGGATATATTTACAAACCAACTGCAAATCCTGCACTTTCACATGAATTTGTTAAACTTCTCAAAAATCCTCAAATGAGCTTAGAATGGGATACAAATGCAAAAGAACACGTCATTCGCGAAGGGTAAGCTTTAGCAGTTTTTCATGTTTGTATTTGGCTTTTTATGATCATTTATTGGTGAAGCGATTACTAATACGTCCCTTTTTTAGATCAAATATTCGTGCATATTTACCAACAAAACGTTCAATTGAAGAAAGATTAAAGTTGGCAAAGCATCATGGTATGGGTATTTTTATTTGGGAAATTGGACAAGGCTTAGATGATTTTATTACTGTATTATAATGTGCCTTTTTTGTTGCAAAAATGTGTTTATTTATTTTTTTTCTGCGGGTATTTTATTGAATGTTTTTGCTTTTTTTTTTGAAATAAAGAAATGAGGTTTTGTTTGGGTGCATTAAATGCAATGAAGATGATGCCGTTAGATTGAGGCAAAAAAAATGTAGAATGTCGGCGCCATTGTTTTGTGCCAAAAATCGAAGGAGAATGGAGACAGCCATGTTTTTTTTATAGGTGTTTCGATTTGCCAGTTTTAGATAAATTTTTTTTGAGGTGTGAAAAAAAAATAAAGAAAGAACGTTTATGGTTTTTTTTCTGGTGTCAATAGATAGATTTTTTTAATTCCAACAACAACAAAAATTTTTTGGTGAATAAAGAAAGGATGAATAGAAAAAGGACATAAAGCTCTAAAACGAAGAGAAAGAAAGGAAATGGCATGAAAAGAGAGAGAGATTGCCTGATCTTCTCTCTTTTTTTACGCAATAACCAACACATCCATATTGAAATGCAAATCAAATGTTTTTTGTCTTTCTTTTCTTTTTTTGCGCAAAAATAAATTCAGAATCAATTTATGAAAAAAAGATGATATATGGAAAAAAAGAAAAACAACAAAAACATTATCTTTTGTATGTTTTGGATTGGATTGAAGGGGATACGAAAAAAAGGAAAAGAAAGAGATGTCTGCTTTTTTTGTCTAAAAAAGCTAATTATAAAAATAAAAAAGTTCAACTTTTCGCCGTTTTCAATTTTTTTAGGATCATCTTTTGGACAAAAAATTGTAAAAAAAAGATTTTGATTTGATTTTTTGGAATTTTAAAGAAATGTTTCTGTTTTAAAAATGTTGTTTTTGTCTGTAATTTCGTTACCGTTATCAATAATTGCATGTTTTTTTTTCTGCTTTTCCATGGCATCTTTTTTTGTAATACCGTAACCTTTAACAAAAAATCAGCCACTATTTTCTGAATTTTGCAGTAATAAAAATTTGTTTTTTTAGCACTATTTTAATTAATAAGGTTGAAATTATATTAAAGATTTAAGAAATTCTGAAATAATTTTAAAAAGTTGTTGATTAAGGAGCAGATTCATGACCTAAAAAATGGATTTTACCCTAAAAATGAAAACTTTTCGCCAATAATTTTTGAAAAAGTGATTTTCAAAAGTATTTCGAAATGCCGAAAAATCCATTTTCATTTAAAGTTTAAAAAATCCAAATCTGTCTTTATCCGTGCTAATGTCTTCCTTCTTTATGAAAACTTTAAAAATTTATACATTTGCTTATTTCCATTTTATGATTTACGATGTATCCCTTCTATTTTTTTACTGCTTCAAACTTAACAAAAAAATTTAAAACTTCTCTTTTTTTTAAAAAAGAAGTGCAGATTTGATCTTTTTACTTGATCTTTTGTTTTGGATATTTTGAAAGGTTTGCATGTTTTATGCTTTTTATTTTTCGCACATACTTTTTTAACTATGTTTTTTTTTATTTAAAGGTATATTAATTTCCTCTTCAAAAAGATATTTTTCTCACATTTGATGCCATTTATATTTTTATGCTTGTATGTATCTTTCCCCCCATTTGCATATTTTTTAATGTTCGTTTTAAAGGATGATCAAGGATATCGCTCTTTATTTTTTTACACTCCCTTTTTTTCAACGGTGCTTTTTGCATGATTGCCGAAAATGGCGCTGGTAATAAAAAAAGAAAATCATCGCCATTTTTTTTCATTCTCGATCATCATCGATGAAAAGAAAGAAAGAAAAAAGGCCGCTTAGGAATGGCCGCAGCAGCCACAAACGCGCACACGCTTTTTTTTACGTTTGCATGGAAAAAATGAGTCAAAGACCTCCGAAAGCTTACATTACAAAGCAAAGGCCCCAAAAGCTAGTCTTGGTTGCTTGTATTTTCTTGCTTTTTCCTGTTTAAGACTTTTTCTCTCATTTTTTTTGCTGAATACATTTATTTCTTTTTTCCGTATTTCTCAAAAAAAAGTGATCAATTGTTAGGAGAAGGAAAGAGGGTGGTGGATGTTTTGAGGAAAAGCCGAAAACGAAGAAGAATGCAATATAGTATTTTTTTTGTTACATACATGGAAATAAATGCAGACCTCAATGATGATGATGATGCTCTTTCTGTGCCTTATTTTGGTGTGAGCCTTAAAGAAAAAAAAGGTGATCCAAGAAGGAGGAACATTAGAGTTCGCACGTATCATTGTTGCTGTTGCTACTTTTTTGGTCTTTAAACAACATCTCTCTCTCTCTTTTTCCCTCCCTCCATCAGCTTCACAAAATGAAAAAATCAAAAAAAATGAGGCAAAAAAATAACAATGAAAAATGGCAAAATATTACGGTGTTTCTCATTTTCTCGCGCATTTTGAAAAAAAGATTGATCTTAAAAGATAAATGTATTTTAGGTTAAAGGTATACAGTAGTCGGGTATCATTACACATCGTAGATGGAGCTACTGTATACAACTGAAAGGGTTTTGATTTGTTTGATTTAAACGAAAACTGAAAGTTTACGCATGGGAGCGATAAATAAAATTGAAAATTAAAATTAAGTTTTAAAAATTGTAAATATTTTCATAAACTTAAGTGTACAGGGTGATTCAAAAAATTCCAAAATTTTATTCAACTGACAAATCGTTTGGGTTTGATTTAAACGAAAACGATTCTCACCGTTAAGCTCAACATAGGACAGGATTTTGTTTTCCGCAAAAAAAAAAATTTCGAAAAAAGTCAAAATTTCGATTTTTTAAATAAAAAAATCAAAGATAAACGTTTTTTAACTGTGAAAACCGTTTTTGTTTAAATCGAATCTAAACAATTTGTGAGTTAAAAAATTTTTTTCTTTGGATACTTTTTTTTAACAAATAATTTTATCGTTTTATTTGATTTCAGATTACTGTATTTAATCCAATTTTTTATCCCTTCCATGTTCATTTGTTATTAATCTTTGCTTTTCTTTATCTCTTATTTTTTATATTGCCAAAAATGAATTTCTTTTAAATCTCCCCTTAAAATCAAAAGTCAAAAAAATCAAAAAGATTAGGCAAGGTACACCACTCCTCCATTTTCTGTAATCAGTGAATCATAAAAACACATATCCTTTTTTAGTTCACTTTTTATTTTTTGGACACACAAAAATATCAAGTAAAAACGAAGAATGTTAAGAAAGAGTTTATCTATCTTTTTGAGTCAGTCAGTTTTAATATAAAGGATCAAAGCAATATACAATGTTGTTTGTCATTAAAAAACATTCAAACATTTAATTTAGCTTTTAAAAAGAAGAGGCCAAAGAGAGAAAGCTGTTCTGATAAGGACCACTCAAAATAAAATAAAGGTCTCATGTCCCCTTTTTTTCACAAATCAATATTATCCCTTCACTTTTTCAACGATGATTTTTATTATCATAAATCTGCTTTTAAAAAGGAAAGAAGTTTCAAAATAAATAAAATTTTTTAATGATTACATTTTTAAATGATTGAGGTCAAATTTGATGAAATTTTTTTAATGCTTCAGTCCCCATTTAAAGAAAGAAAATATGTAAGCTTTTTTCCCGATATTTTTATTTTCCGTTGCTTTACCAAATATGGCCGTCATCAAGAAGAAATTAACAACATGGAGGAAAAAATAAAAAAGCTTTCCTTCCATGGACGAGAGGGGGGATTAGTCATCAAAAATAGAGGGGGGAAAAAAGTTTTTTTTTTGACGGAGCGCAAAAATTCTTTTTCGGATCGGTCGTTGATTGTTGCTGAATGGATTGAGGAAAATAAGGCAAAAGCAGCAGGCAATGGATGATGAATCGAAAAAGAAATTGTGAGAGTGGGAAAATTCAAGAAGAAGCTTGGCAAATCATGGAACCAGAAAAGGGAAGAAAGAAAAACATCAGAAAAGACAGCCTTTTTTCTGTTGTTGCACTATCCAAAAACAATATCGCGCTTCATCATCATCCCCCCCACCCTTTTTCTCGATTCTTTTTCCTCACTTTTTTCCCTCTTTTAAAAAAACAACAACAAAGATTACGGTAGAAAAGGAGGCAAAAATATATTCAAAAGGCCAAGTCTGAGTCTTTTCTTCTGTTTTTTTTTTGTTCACCATTTTTAGGATAGAAATCTTTCTCAAAAATAGTCATTTTTTGATGCGATTTATATATATGCAAAAAAATGTTTTTTGAGAGTCTTCAAAAATGTGAACATGGAAAAACGATGTTTGGAACAAAGAAAGAGCTTTCTTTGTTTTGATGGAAACTCTGATGGCACCGAATATATTCCACCTGAAAAAAAAGAATCACCTCTTTTTTGTCCTTAAATTTAGATTTCATTTTTTCCCATTCTTTTTCAATAATTTCTTTTTCCACATTATATTAAATGTGTCTCCATTCGGTTTTTTTAGGACAGATCATTTTGTCACATTTCCCCTCTCTTTTTTTAAGCTTCCGTCAGATCTCGTATACTTCCAACCACCAACAAAAAAAGGATATTTGCATAATCGTTTTTAAGGCACCCCTATCTTTTTTAAAATTTTTTTTGTTTTTCACACTTTTTTTACTTACTCTCATCTCATCCACATTTAAAAGGGAGAAAAGAATAGTCTCCATCCACTTTGTGTGATGCCCTCAAGACGGATAAGCATTTTTCTTCTCATTTTGCGTAAAAAAGGTTTTTTTGGTGGATGGTTTTCTTTTTGCCATCTCGACGGATTACTTTCGTCCCTTTCAAGTGGCTTTCTATCATCATCATCATCCAAGTTAAAAAAAGGAGCTAAATTTAAAATATTTTCTTCTTCTAAAAGTGGGATGAATTTTTTTTCATCCCTTTATTTTTCACGCTTTTACTTTTTCATTTTAGTTTTTTTAAGATAATTCCATATATTTGAAATCATGTCTTTTTTTTAAATGTTTGGAACAGGTTTGTGTTCAAAAAAAAGTTTTCCCTTTCTTCTTTCACTTTCAATGAGACTATAAAAAATCACTAAAAAAAGAAAGGAAAGGATTATGCAATCACTTTTTTATATTTTCCTTTTTTTGGTATGTTGTCAGTGAACACAGAACTAATTTCTATATCTTCTTCAAAAATTGCCCTTAAAAAAACGTCTTCAAGCACCTCTTTTTTTGCCTCAAATCAGGAAAAGAAAAAGACCCTTTTTTTAAAGCCTGCCTTTTCTTTACAAAAGAAAAGTGAAAAGGGAGGAGAAAAAGAAAGAAGAGAGATACTTACTCTTTTTTGTTGGAAAATTCAAGGCCATTCAGGATAAACTCCTGCCGAAGCAGCAACATCGAAAGAAGAAAAAGTACTGAACACACCGTTTTTTATATACTATATAACATTGAGAATTTAAGAAAAAAGTGAAAATTGACAAATCGTATATAACAACAAAAACAAAACTTATCTGTCTGAGTGAATCGGGGCGGCCTTCTTTTTCTTCAGTTTCAGGAGATCACTTCAAGGACGCATTTCTCTTGTTGATTTTAAAAATATAATTTTTCAAATTAATTGACAAAAGAAAAAATTTTACGAAAACATATTTTTTTATCTCTTTGATCAATGAAAGAGAAATATTGAAATTTCAAAGATTTGGGATTACTTTTATTTACTCATCTAAAATACTTTTGACATTTTCGTTGCAAGACTTTTTTGTAAATTAAATACAAAACTCTCGCAATGAAAAGTTTCGAACCATTTATTTTAGCCCAAAATCTTTTCTTCTTTGATCTTTCTTTTTTTTCAACTTCCTGATTTTTGTTTATTTATTTACTTTTTTTTTATCCGTGAGCTTTAATCTTTTTTTTGTGATGTATCTTTTTTTTAAACCTTCATTTTTAATGCGTGAAACCATTTAAAACTTGTATTTTCTTTTTAAAACCCCCATCTTTTCACAGACAACAGAGAAAACAAGAAGACATTGAAAATTCATGCAACAAAAAAATCTCATCCAAAAATTGCGCAACACGTTTTTTGGATTCGCTTTTCACTTTCACTCTTCTTCTTCTTTTTTCTGCAATCATAGAAAAGAATTATATCATTTTTTTATTTCGTCTGATCTCCCTTTTCTTCTGTCATCTTCTTCTTCCTCTTCTTATTCCCTTTTCTTCGATTGCGCCATAAACCAACGACCGGTTTGTATCCCCCCTTCCTTCCATCCTTCCTCAAATGTAATAATAACGTGGACCCCTAAAGCTGATTCCTTCCATTTTTCCGAGGACACGCTTAATTCTTAATGGCGTGTAGAAAAGAGGAAATCTTTTTTCTTATATTTTTTGCTGCTTTCACTGTTTTTTTTTTGCATTTTCATGTTTTTTCTTACTTTCACTTTTTTTTTCTTTCCTTTCTTCTTTCTTCTGCTGATACAACTTTATATCAGAAGGAGATCAAGAAAAATCAAAGAAATAATTAAAAAATATAAAAACATCATATTTTTTTTGTGTAAAATGTGCAAAAAGATTCCATAATATAAGTGATCTAATTTTTCATGTTTTTTTTCTTGATTGGGCAAAAAAAAATGTTTATTAGGAAGGGATGGATGGAGATGGGAAATTAAAAATGGTTTCTGTTTTGAAATTTCACGTATTTGTATTTGTATTTGATCACTCAAAATCATTGAAAAGTGAAAAGAGAGAAAATTGAATTTAATTTTAGAATCGGGATTCCTGCATGCGTTTAGTTTTACTTTAGTTTTCGTTGTCCCGAGATGAGAAAAAGGGGAAAAGAGATTGAAAGCGTTTTTTTGATAGATATTTTTGAGATTCTTAAAAAGGCAAGAAATTTGGTGGATGGATGCACAACCGGTTTCATACAAAAAAAGGTGCTGCTGCTGCTGATTTTTTAGGCTGGCGTCTTGAACAATTTCTTTCCCCTTTTTTTTCCATGTCTTCGATGGCTGTTGCAGCAGCAGCAGCCTTACTACCCTTAAAGGCGGCTCAAAAGCGATTGCGCAAAATCATCATCATCACCCCCCATTCATTCATTCATTCCGTGAGCTTTCTTCCACTTTTACATCTCTCCGCCCTTCCCTTCATTGGTAATAGTTGCCAGCCGGCTGACTTCTTTGGTAATATAGAAGAATTCTCTTTCTGTTTTTGGAGAGAAGAAAAGAAGAGATGGCTCATTCGATTACGCAAGACAAGGATCGGCCGCCAAAATCACTTTCACTTTTTTTTCCTTTCCTCTTTTATACATTTTTTGATTTGATTCATCTTTGTCCCTAATATATACCTTAAGATAGATTGCATAATAAAAATCATTTTACACCTATATTAATAGGAATACGATAGGATTAAGGATAAACATAAATTTTTTTACTTTATTTATTTTATTTAAAATAATGGATATTTTTCGTGTTTATATATATATATCTTTTTATTAAAACAAAACTATAAAATGTGCAAATTGAAACCAAAAAGAGCTCTGTGTCCTCCACGATATATATTTATATGGAGAAAAGCCTC
The DNA here is from genome assembly GCA_963922195.1 of Panagrolaimus sp. PS1159. Taxonomy (NCBI): domain Eukaryota; kingdom Metazoa; phylum Nematoda; class Chromadorea; order Rhabditida; family Panagrolaimidae; genus Panagrolaimus; species Panagrolaimus sp. PS1159. The sequence continues at coordinate 1,063,385 of CAWUHW010000026.1, forward strand.
TGGATTGTTTATAAGCGCGTCAACTTTTCTTTTTTTTCTATTCTTTTATTTCCCGGAGACAGGCACATCTCTTTTTTTCATTTTCTGGCCTGTCAGTTGTCCACACTTCTTTTATTTCCTCCGGGTTTAAATCCTTTTTTAAAAACTCAAATCCCAACAAGGGATTTGTAGAATCTCTCGGATATATTTTTTAAATTCTTATTTCATTTTCTTTTTTTTCTTTTATTTTTCTTGTGCTCCGCCCTATCTTTTTTTTTGTGTTGTTGTGTTTTTATATTTTTTTCTTGTTTAAGCTAAAGCGCAAGTGATATTATCTCGGGGCCAGAGAACAACATTTATATTTTTCCCTTATATTTTTATATATATTATTTTATTTTTGAGGGCCTAGGCTTTTCTTCTCTTCTTGTTTGCGTTCCGGTGCTTTGCAAATGTAAAAAAAGGCGGAGTCGGACACGCGGCGCCGATTTCGGTTCGTAACAAAGCAATGCAAGAAAGAAGGCAAGGCAAAAAAAAAGCTTGATCTCCATCCCCATCCAGGAGGAGCATAATAGATGTTGAATGAGGGTGAAGCCTCTTTTTTCTCTCTCTCTTGCTCTACGGCTGGCTCGATGAAAAAAAATGAAGGCTGGTCTCGTGCGTTTTCATTCTCTTTTTTTTGTGATAGATATATTCAGTTGCTCTTGTTTAGCCTCCCTTTTCTCTTTTGATTGGACACAGAAAAAATATTTTTGTTGTTGAAAAAAAGCTTTATCGTATCTATCTTCTTCTTTCCTTTCGCTTTTTTATTATCTTTGTACTTTTTTTCGTTTAATTACGTGTGTGTTTTGATTTTACCAAATTTGAATGGTTATTTTTTGTTCAAAGCTTTTTCACTTCGTGTTTTATATATCTTTTTTTTTTATTTATCATTTTTTAGACTGCCGTGCTCTTACAAGATCAATTTCAACTGAAAATATTATTATTAATATCAAAAAAATCACGGCAAATAATTCTTTCATCTTCAACATCGCCCGGAAAATATGGATATGTTTCCGGTGCGAGTTTTAGTTGAAAAAGTTCGTCCACAACATTGTATTACATGTTCACATGATGGCCAACCTGTTGTTGATACATATGCAATTGTAAGTGGACATACAATTTTGAATCAACTTGTTGAATCTGTTCTAAATGCACTTGGAATGCCACATTTAATTGCAGAAAGTAGAGGTAAGCTTTATACCTTTTTTATATAATATTAGTTTTATACGGATTTTTACAAAAAAAGGAGATTTCAAATAGTTCTATTATTATTAAATAAGTCGACAAAAAATTTTTTTCTTTATTCTTTTTTCAAATCTTCTTTCTTTTCTTTCCACCCGGCTTCTCCCAAATATTTACTCAACGCTCGAAGGAGCGGGATTTATCTCTTCTTTTTTATATCGACTTTTGGGGGCCGCTGAAAATCCCTTCTATTCTTTTTTTTGCCGCGCAGGCCAAAAAGTAATCCAGATTTGGACTATTTGCTTATCCCCTTCTTTCTCATATATTTTAGTCCTTCAACAAAAAAAACTAAATGCAAAAAAGTCTTTTTTTTTCATCTTCCTTTTTTTTGCTAAATTCTGATCATTTCGCTATAACACAAAGGCATATATTACGCCATTTATATAGCCAGTTTCTAGTTGCTTGCTTTTTACAACATTGCTGAAGTTGGACATTCCATCTCATAATTTTTGGCCTTGTATAATTTTTTTGATCTGGTTTCAAAAAAATGATTACGCCACACAAAAATTTGCAATTTTTTCGTCTGAATCAGATTTTAGAAGCAATGATGATGCCAAATTTTTTTTCATATGAAACAGTTTTTTTCAGCTGCTTTTAAAAATAATCATATTTAATTTCGTTGCAAATAGATAGATAAAAAAAGAGAGGAACCAAAGAAAAAACTTGTATGACACATTGGAGCCAAAATATAAATGAAAGATAAACACTGTTATAATCGTGAATCTACTATCCGCAGTGAGGCGCATATAAAAAAAAAATTTTTTTTAGCGTCAACAATCATCACCATCTCCTCACCTTTTTAGCTGCTTTTCATTTTTAGAGCGTTTTTACATCTTAAACAAAAAGCGATAAAACTGATAACAAAAAAGAAGAAGAACGCAATCCAAAAATGTATATTCCGTTTTAGCTTTTTTCTGTGTTCTTTCTATTTTCTTTGGCCTCATAAATATATTATTATAATCCACGTCGACTTTTTTTTATGGTAGGTGCTTTGCATTTGATGGCTTGCTTTCCTCTTTTTTTAGACCGTGTTCTATCTATCTATCTTGTTTGCGATATTTGTTCATTTAAAGCTTTTTGTATCTCTTTTTTTATTTTTCTCGTACCAATGTATTTGTTGGTGCCTATCTATTCTATTCTCTATCTTCTTCTTCTTTACCAAAAATGAGCATTAAAAACGAGAGGAGGGATCGTCGCTTGCTTTTATTTTTCTGAGGTCTTACATTCTTTAGGGCCACGTAAATAAAATATTGAAAAAAAAAGGATGATGATTTTGATGAGAGTTTTTGTGTGATATGTACAATAAAAAAATATATGGACAACAGAACAAAAAACGCATCAATGAAATAGAGATCATCGCACACTTATCAGCTCCAAAAAAATATATTATTTTAAAATATAGTTTTTTCCGGAGATTTTTGAACGATATGTATCAGCAAAAAAAATGAGGAAGCAATAAATATTTTTGAGGGGTCGATTAAATTTTGAAATATTTATTAAATCCACGGAACTAAAAAATTGAAATGACATAAAAAATTTATGCAAATCAAACACAGATCCTTTTTCAAAACAAATTATTTAATGCATATTAATATTTTAGGTTTGATTCAAGTAAATAATTGGAAGCCGCTGACCTTCGACAGAATCACTGATAATTTGGATGAACCAATTGCAAATATTCTCAAAGATATCTCATCAAATTTGACACTCAAAATTTTAACAAAAAAGTAAGTTTTTTTAAAATTTTCATTAATGTCGAAACACTTTGTTGTCCTATTGTTCTTCGTTGCAAGATATGTAATTTAATTCTTTTTTGAGAATATTTTTTTTAAAAACAGTAAAGATTTCCTTTGAGAGAGAATTAGTGTAGTGTGATTGATTTGATTTGTTAGATTGCTTTTGTTGTCAAATAAAAAAAGAAAGCGAAAGTGGATAGAAGGAAACCGGTTACGTGGTGATTGTGCAAAACCATTTCCGAATCCGATGTGATTGCGATGTTAGTATTAAAATAGTTGATTACGTGATCATGAGACAACGTCCAATTTTTTCATTTTTCACAAAAGCATTTTTTAAGTTTTTAAGGGACCAAAAAAAGAGATAGGTGTTTGACAAATTAAATCACATTTACAAATCTAAAGTAATAATCTTTAATTTTTTTGGGGTTCAATAATTTAAAAATTTTTTTAAAAAAGGACATAAAATGATGTAAAAAATTGCAAATTAATTTTTTTTAGTGCTGATTCACCATCAAATGAATGCATTGTTGATCTCAAGCAAAAACTTCTTAATATGGCCGTTGATAAACAGCCTCAACTTCTTTCATCATCATCCGGAAGACAGATTAAAGTAAGTAAAATTTTTTAATTCATTATTTTTTTGCAATTTTATCTATGTATCTCTTTTATTTTAAATGAAAACCCTCTCTTTCAATTTTTTCAATTTCCCAAAAGAACTTTAGCTTTTCCGTTTTTTGCTTTAAAAACAAAACAAAAGTGTCGCAAATTTTTATAGCCGCTTTTTTTGTGGAGTTCCAAAATCTGTCTCTTTTTTTGGAGGGAGCCAATGGGCTGATGTTTCTGATGCTTTTTGGAAGCTTCTTTTTTTAAGACGCCGACTCCGTGTTTTTAAAAGAATTTAAAAAAGCACTTTTTTTCTTGCTTTGCTTTTTAAAAGGCTAATCCCTGGCGCAAAGTTGATGAAGATGATGAATTTCGTTGATTGAAGAAGTATGTAAGAAAAAGGAAAAGCCAACCACCGAGAAAAAACCAGGACAAAGTGATGAGCAAAAAAGGACATTTTTTTATGCCTTTGCCTCTTTTTTTCGGCTTTAGAAAAGTAGGACACAAAAACACGCATTTGCTTGCGACACCAGCCCAAAAAAATATTGAGGATTGAAAAACGTTTTTCCTCATTTTCATTGCCACATTTGAAAGAAGACAAAAAGAAGAGATGACTTCGGGAACAACTGGCTCGATTGCGACTTTTGCTAATCCCTTTGAATTGTTCGCATTCTCTTTTTCTAAAATTCGACTAAACCAAAAATGGAATTTGTTGCAAAAAATTGAAAAATAAAAGATGAAAGAAAGCATTTTTTGAGGGAAAAAGAGATTTTTATAAAAAAAAGCAAAATAACAATTATGTGACAAAACAATATATATTGTAACCATTTTAGGAAACAGTACAACAGATGATAAATAGTGAAGAAATGCCACCACTTACAAACGATCAACAGCAAGCTCTTCAAGAATGGTTGGATCAAATTGCTAAAGAAGAGGAAGAAGAAAATAAAAGGAGGAGGTAAGTAGAATTTTTTATTTTGTTTGAGGAATTTAAAATGAATAAGTTTTTCAAAGTTTTCGATAATCTTGCTTGAAAAATTTTTTGATTGATTTATCTTTTGATTTTTAAAAGTACTTTTTTAAAAAAATTTGCGACTTAAGTATTATTGCATAAATAACTTCTAAATCCCATTACTATTTTTCTTTACTAGAATCCTCCCTCCCCATTTTTTGCTTATCCCGCAACCGTATCAGACTAGCTTTCTTTCTTTAAAAAAAAGGACACGAGAGAGATACGATAATTCTAAAAAAAGGGCAGCCACTGAGATAGAAAAGCCGCGGCCAATTGGCTTTTTTTTCGTATGCACATTACTTTCTTTCATCTCTCTCTCGAGCCCTAAAAAAAGAGAGACCCACCCGTTTGTCAGTGTCTCTCTCAATCTATCTATCTTTTTAATCCCTATTACTATAACTGGACATGAAATAGAAAAAGGAATTTAGGACTGAAAAAATAGCGGCGCCATAAATATTTCACTGACTTTTTTTCTTATGCAACTTCTAAATCTTTGTCTCTTCTGGTAGATACAGTTTTTTTTATTTTTCGCGCAAAAAAAGAAGTCCATCAAGCTGGTTAGCCTTGAAAAATACGACAACGATAAGCCCACAAACATTAAAAAGAAAAAGTTTTCTTTTTTTGCTTCAGAAAAAAAGAATACAGAGAGCTCTTGCATAATCCTATCTTGTCTACTTTTTTCACATTTCTTTGAAATGGAAAGAAAAGTTAAAGCATCATAAGACTAAACACAATAAAAAAAGAGAGATGATGGCTGCTGTAGTGTTCTTAATGTTTTTTGTTCCATTTAAACTTTAATTTTCTTTTTTCAAAAAAATGATAAAAACAATATTTATGCATTTTTTCGGCCTTCTGTTTTTTTTTCCTTTTTTCATTTAAACAAAAAATCAAAGAATGTAATAAAAAAAAGAAGAAGAGTGAATCCGTGATCTTAATCGACCGATGATCTTATTCCTTTAGGGCCAAAAACCCTTTTTTCGTTGCTTTCTATTATGTTCAATCATTAGATTGAACCTATATTGACATTGATTGTTAAAGAAATGAAGAAGAAGATTTTGTTTAGAGCAGCGTATATAAAAGTGAAAGTCGCGCATATAAACACAACATGGGGTCCCAGAAAAATTTGTGCCTCCTCTTATCGCATCAAAGGAGTATAGAAAAAGAGAGAGAGTTGTTGTCTGAAGACGTTAAAACCGGTCCTTTACATAACAGATTTGCCATAGCCAAATAATTGTAAGAAAGTGAAAAAAAGAAAAGATGCACACACGTGAGGATTCAAAAAAATAAAATAGAAATCGAAAGTGGAAAAAAATGGGGAACAATTTTTTAATGCACTTAAAAATTTTTCTTATTTTTTAGTCCAAATGGTACAACTCAAACAAGATTTAGTACTGTAACAGAAATTCCAAAGCTTGAACGATGGTTTCGAATGGATCCTCATCCACCAAGGCCAAAATTGCAAAGTTATATGAATATATTAAATTCAACAGCATATAGAAGAACAAATAGCAAAGTAACATATCAACAAATTTCAAATTGGTTTACAAATGCTCGTGCACAACAACGTTCTAACTATCCTTTTACTTCTCAACAGCAAACTTCAACTTCAACATCATCATCACAAATTCCAATTGCAACTGCACCAATCGATATTCGAACAAAATTTAATTCTTCAAATGGTTATAATCCATTACTTCTTCCAACTGCTGAAACTGATGTAAGTTTTTTTACAAATGATATTACTGTATTTTAGTTTTTAAGTTTCATTAAAATGTATTTTTGACAAATTTATTTTTTTTTAGAGAATTGATGGTGGTTCAGAATCTCCAAATGGACATGATGATATAAGTGAACATTCAATAAGTGATAACGATCATGATATTTTACAAAAGGAATCAATGGCATCATCCCCAGATCAATTATTGTATGATATTGCTGCAACATTAAATGGTACAACTCAAACTCCATCTTCACCCAAACGTGCCACATCACCTTCTTCCCAGCAACAACAACAATCTGCTGCAACAATGAATGCCTTAAATTCAATGCTTCCAAATTTTGCAAATCTTCCATTGACAGCTGCAAATCAAATTTCACAATTTGCATCAATGTTTTCAAATAGTCTTTCAAATGGTAGTACATTTGCACAACTTTCAAAAGATTTAATAAATCCTGTTACGCCAGCATCTTCACGAGAAACTGGAACAACACATTCACATAGTAAAAATGAAAAGTCAACTCCATCTTCAAATAATAATAATAGTGAAAATCAACGTGAAGGTTCTGCAACTTCAAATACTCCAAATGTTGCAAGATCTCGTCTAATGTTTGATCCATTAAGTGAACTACCAATTTTGGAACGATGGTTCGAGGAAAATCCTCATCCCGGATGGATGCAGATTGAACAATATACTGTAAGTTTTAATTTAATTTTGTTAAATATTTTTTTTATATTTAAATTTATAGGATGCCTTAAATGCTTTACCCTACCGCCAGAATTATCCACCAATTTCAACACATAATGTCAAAATTTGGTTTAAAAATCGTCGTGCAAAATGTAAAAGATTGCTGACAAATGATACAAGCAAAATGGGTTTAAATCAATTCCTTCAAGGACAACTTGGAATTAAAGATGATAGTCTTTTATAAAAAATATTATATATATTTTTTTTCAAGCTTATATATTTTTATTATTTCTTTCTTTTTTCTTGGCGTATATTTCGGGTCTCATACTTTTTTTTCTTATATATTTCTTATTTTTAATATTTTTTAATTCATTCAAAAATTCAGATGCTATTAAACCGACTCAAAATTGACTCTCGCCATCTCTTTTTTCTCTTTACTCCTTTTTTTGTTGTGTACAATATTTTTTTAGTGTTTCTTTTTAATGGTAACTTTTAGCTATGCTTAATAATAGGCTTCCATTAATTTTGATAGTGAATTGTTTGAAGTAAAAATAACTCAAACAAATCATTACCAAATTTTTTAATTAAAATGTTTTTTCTTAAATTTAATTAATGTAATAACTTTTAATTTCCTTTTTATTTACTCAGTCCAAAAATGTTCTTAAATTTTTTTCTCTCTTACTTTTTTCTTGCTTTCTTGCCACATTCGGTTCTTGTTTTTTAGTTTAAAGTTTGTTGTTTTTTTATTTTAAAATTGTTTTAGTTCTTTCGAATTTTTTTCATTTTTGCGTGTTTTTCTTTTACTTTAATAAAAAAAAAGTTTTATTTGATCTGAAAAAATAATAAACGTAAAAGAAGTTTTTGAGCTTTTTGGAGAGAAAGAGAGAAAGAGAGAGGAGAGATAGATTGATTTGAAGCAAGTTAGTTAGCAAAGAAGGGATGTGGTGGTGTTTGCAAAGATGATTAAAATTCTCATTTCTCTTTTTTTAGCCACGCGTATTTTTTCTGCACCGGAAAAAGGGAAATGAAAAAAAAGAGAAAAAGATTAAATCAACGAAAGCTTTCTAGCTTCAAAAAAAAGTTTTTCTTTCTTACTTTCTGCGATCTCAATTCTGAGATTAGCTCTTTTGATTATTTTCTTTTTTCTTTCCTTTGCTGCAGTTTCTCCCAACAAAAAAAACATTAATGATGATTGATGGCAGTGGTGTGGTTGTAAGCTTTGGTAGCTGCAAAAAAGATTAACTTGTAAAAAGAATTTAAAGAAAACAGGAACAAAAATATTAAAATCATATTCTTTAGCTTTGTTGAAAAAATGTTTTAAAAGTCGCGATTAGTAAAAACCGGGTAAATCAAAATCATAGCTTTGCATTGTGTTTTCCAACACAAATTTTAACATTATTCAATTTATCAGTTTACAAATAAATATACCATAATCAATAAATTAGACAAAATGCAATAAATGTCTCAAATTCCATTAAATCAGTCATTCATTTCTCAATGATCATTTATAAAGCATTCGGTGCAATTCTTCCATCAAAGCTTTCAATATTTGGAATTCCATTTAATGTTTGTTCTTTTGTTGCTTTTGTAACGGTTGTATTAATGGTGGTATTCGTTGGTTTTTCATCCTAAAAAACATTTTTTATTAAATGAATGAATCTTTGGTTAAAATCTTGTTTTTGTTTTTTTTTCACAAAAAAGTGATTTAAAACCCTCTCCAAAAACTTTCAATTTTATTGTTAAAGAAAAAAATAAAATTGAAAAGAAACAAGTTTGAGGAAAAGTGAAAGTAAAAAAGTTTGTGTACAAACCTGGTCTGGCATTACTGATTGAATGGTTGAAACTTTTGATATTTCAGCATCAATTTTTGTTACATCATTTTCAGCAGAAGATGGCTTGAAAAAAGAAAGTTTTGGAAGAAGAAAGTATGATGCGACACCACAAATAAGCATTCCACTAAAAACATTATTCATGTGTTAATAATATTTAAAAAAATATATTAAAAACATACATTAACAAAGTTCCAACGAAAATGGTAACATAAATTACAGTTGAGCTTGTTTGTGTTTCTTCTTCGTTTTTTTCAGCAGTTGAGGCTGCTGTTGTTTTGGCTGTGGTTGTAATTATTACTGGAGAATCTTTCTTTGTTGATAATGGTTTTGGAGTTGTTGGTAAAAAGCTTTCACCTTTATATTCAACATAATCTGGCTAAAAAAAAGTTGAAGTTGTTAAAGCGAAAAAAATAAGTAAAAACTTACAAAATCAAAATTAAATGTACAATTTCCAACATCATTAATTGGTTGATCAAACCATACATAAAAAAATACTCCCAAATGTGTTGGATTAATTTTATCAAATTTTAGGTCATAAGGAATTTGAATTCTTGATGGTTTCATTGGTCTTCCATCAGTCATAAATTCAATAAAATCTTTAGATTTTAATGTAACTTTAAATAGCTTTCCTTGATCCTGTTGAACTAAAAAAGAAAATACAAATAATGCACAATAAAAATAGATACATACAAGCAAGATCTGATGGAATTGTTAATGCAAAGATCATTCCATCTTCCACATTTAATGGAGGTGTAACACGAATATCAAAAACATTGAAAGAAAACAATGGAAGTTCTTCCTTTGTTTTTGTTCCTTCTTCTTTTTTTGCCAGCAGTTTCCAATCTGGAGATGAGGCTGCTGCGGTTTTAGTTAAGGCTTCAAATATTTCTGAAGATTCTTTCTTTGTTGATAATCGTTTTGGAGTTGCAGAACTCAAAGAAAAATGAAACCTAAAATTTTTTTTAACAATTTAATAGTATATTGCTATAAAAAAATCTTACTCAAATGGTTTTGTAACATCACAATTTGGAGCTTTACTAAAAGTAAATGAAAATTCAGAATATTTTGTTAAATTTGAAGTTGCCAAAACTTTATGAACATATAAATCTGTAGCTTGAAGAACCAAGGTATTCGTCGTTGTAATATTTGTTGAAATCAAAAATATAAGCAGAAAATTAAGCACCAATTTCATCTTCGTCGTTGCTGTTGTTGCGGTTTCAATCAATCAACCAAAAGAAAACGAGAATGGCAACAAAATAAATGTTTTTTCATAGTAAAAAGTGAATGATAAATAATTTGCATAAAATGTTTACATTTTTGAACTGTTATTGTAATGTTTGCAAAAAATGTTTTTTACAGTTTTCAGTTTCCTTTTTAATATCAGAGAACATTTATTTTTCCTATGTAGCTATGAAAGGTGCCAATTGAATACAGCAGACGATCTGTTAATGAATCCTGTTAAAACTGTTTAAAAACAGATTATTTATTCTTTTTTTAGGTTCTAATTTCAGCAGTTTTTGTTTGAATTTTATTTTATCAATAATCATGACTTCAATGTTGTTTTATTTCATACTGTAGAAAGTCATGGATTTTAAAACCGTATTAAAAGTTAAGCCAAATTTACATAAAACTCATTTTTGCTTCTGTTTTTCAAAATTTAAAAAGAACTTGTGATATTTTATGAAATAAATTTTTCTGCTAAATAAAAACTGTTGCAATTTTTGAAACAATTATTGCCATCAGTGTACTTCCGCTCCCGCTCCTAAGAGCGCTCCTGAGAGCGGGAGCGCTCCCTTATAAGGGGAGCCTTTGAGAAGGCAGGAAAGTCAAATTTCTTTGAATTATAATTTTTTTTAAAGATTTGTTGTATTATTATTACAGATGTTTTTTTTTAAATTAAGACAAATAGCAAAAAATGGAAAATATGAGCAAAAAAATGAGAAAAATCGTTAAAAACGTTTTCGTAATAAAAAAATTTTTACATAAAAAAGACAAAGGGCGGAGCGGGAACGGTTTTTTTCAGGAGCGCTCTCAAAAGCGGGAGCCAAGTTTTTATGGGAGAGGGAGCGGAGGGGAAGCGGAAAAATAGGGAGCGGGGGTACACTGATTGCCATGTTTCTAATATTTTAAACACATTTCGTCTACTCAAAATGTCCATCATTTATGATAAATTATAAATTCGAGATCTTTGTTTTGTTTTAATGTATTAATGAAAAACTTTGACGTCCATTTTATTTTTAGCGGCTGAAAAAACGTATAAAAAAGAATTAAAAATTTTAAACCGTTTATTTTAAACAGGAAATTAACCGCTTTAAAAGTTTAATCATCAGATTTAAAGATGAGCGGTTTTGATAACAACATTTTTTTCGGGATTTGTGGAAACTTTTTTTTCATTAAAAAAAATTCTAAAAATATACATTTGTAAATTCTTTGAAACCAAATGTTTTTTATATTCTTAAGGGAAAATGATATAAAATTTTCTCATGGTTTTTATTTAAACTAAACATGTCATTTTTTGAAGGAAGTAAAAACAAATTGAAACATTTTATACCCAAAAATTTTTTTGAAAATTTTAGAAGGTGTTGTTTTTTAATGACAAATTATTTTTGCAAAAACACAATATTGTTGTAATTATTTTTAAAAATATGAAAACACTACATAAATATTTTAATGCGTAACAAAATACCAATCTAATTAAACTGCTTTTAAGGTCATTGAAATATAATTGAATTTAAGTGCGCTCCAAAAAAACTACTATATAAATCAAAAAACGGATAAAGTCGAAATTTATTGCCATCAAAAAAAATATCTTGTTGTGTTTTGATATTCTCAAGAGAGAGAGAAAAAATGAAGAATTTTCTTCTTCAATGGTTCCATTAAATTAATGTTTCTTTTTCGTTGCCCCCATCTTTGGTGGATTAACCAAATTTTCGCTTTTTTCTTTCCTTGTCACGTCTTTTTTTTCATTCCAGTTTTTTAGCTTGAAAAATTGCTTTCAAAAAAGAAGCTTATTGAAAGGCATTTTTTTCCAAATGACGAAGTGCGTGAAACTTAATAATTAATAAAATATTGCATTTTCTATACTCTTTTTTTTGTATTATATAAAAATATCATTTTCTGAAAAATTATTTATTTGCGCTTTTGACATTTTTTTAATATTGTAGCATTTCGATGGACGCTTTTAAGGCTTTAAAATAGAATTCTAAATACTTGAAAAGCTACTTACTGGTCAAAAATAAGCTTCATTTATTTATTTAGTTTTTAGGTTTGAAATTAATAAATCCAAAAGGGCTTTTAGTTTTGGTTGAATTTTTTGTTGCTTCTTTTTTAGATTACAATTTTACATTATATGTTTTGGTTATAACTGAAACACAAATTGAGCTATAGAGGATTCTACGAGATTTTTTTATGAATTTTGCTAATTTTTTAAAGGGTGCAGATGGTTTGATATATTTTTTATCTTTGACGTTTTTCAAAATGGCATGAACCTGACGATCATGCAAAAGAACAATAGAAAAGCCCCTGATTATCAGGTTCACATCATTTCGAAAAAACGTTAAAATGAAAAATGTATCAAATCGTCTGCTCTTTTTAAAACAACTTTCTTCAAAATTTCGTCTTTTTTGTAATTTATTAAACGAATTACGTATGTCTGCCCTTTTAATTATTACGGTAATCGTTCAAACTTAAATCACCTGTAATTCCATTTCACAGTAAAAATTTATAAACACTTTTTTGTTTAAAAAAATTGAAATAAAATTTAATGTAAATAAAATATTCCCAAAAGGTTATTCAATGTTTGAACTCTTTTTTGTTTCTGTTTTTTTTTCGATGTCTGTGAAGCATTAATGAAGTTGTTTTTTTGCACTCATGTTTCTAGCATTTTAAAATTTTTAATTTTTAAAAAAACAAATAAATAATTCAAAAAATGTTTTAAAACTTCTTTGCGGAATTTTTTTTCTCATACTTCAAAAAGGGAGGTAGTAATATTTACGTACTTGTCCATGTCGAAATTTAAGCTAAGCTTCTTCTGCCATATGCCAAAAAGATGTCATTTTAAAATGCCTTTCTTTTTGACATTTTTTTGCGTCTTTTATGTTTGAAATTTGTTTTATCGGTTCCTTTTTAAACTACAAATTGTTGCGTGAAAAATATTTTTATTCATTAATTAATTTTTTTTTCAGTTTTCAGCGTTTTTTAAAAATGGATTTCCTTCAAATTCATGACATTTTAATTTTTTGTTTTAATATTTTTATATCATTAATAAATTTTGGATTTGGTTTAAAAGTTTTTAAATTACTTTTTTTATCAAGAAAAAGATTTCATATTAATTATGTGTGGGTTTTTATCAAAGGGGGATATATTTTTCAGTTAAAAGGTTTTTTTTCGAAATCCAATGAACCTGAAGATCAGGGTATTTTTCTAGTGTACTTTTACCTGATTTTCAAGTTAATTTCATTTTTTAAAAGAAACGCTCAAATAAAAAACACATCAAACCTTCCACTCCCTTTAATTGCTAAAATAATTTAAAAAATATGTTTCGATTTTTAGGATAATCCGATTTCATCATTTTATTTGTTGTTGTACATTAAACTTTTTTATATTTATAATAGCTTGTATTCCATTGTACAGTAATGAAAAAAATATCCAATTATTTTCAAATTATTTATATTTCATTTATCGTGTTTGTGGAATCGGAATTTCGACAATTTCAATAATGTTGCGGTAGGTGTATTTTTTAAACTTTGATGTTTAATATTTTAAAAATTCCCGCCGGAGACTAAAATTAAGTTTTTGTTTTTTTAAAAATGGTAATATTCTCCAGAGATTTTCTTCATTTAACCTTATTTTTGTTTATATTTATCAAAAATACAGTAATTTAAAAAATATGTGACACATTTAACATTAATTAAATGTGATTATTTTCTCGCTAAAATTTTTGCAGTGTTTTGAAACTTTTGCAAATTTGCTGCTATTTTAGACTTGTAACAATTGCAATATTTATTGAAAGAACATTTGCAACAGCTTGGAATGCAACATATGAAAATAAATTTTCAAAACTTGGTGCATTTGTTTGCGGTTTTGCATGTTTTATTTCAGCTTTAATGGCTTCAGCGTATCATGCAAAACTTTATAGTTTTTATACTTATGTTGGTTGTGTTATGATTATTGATGTTATAACCATTTTTGTAAGTTTTTTTTTCTCTTACGCAAGTGCATATAATTTAATCAGAAATTACGAATACCGTAATGTTATTAAATTTTTTCAAAAAACAAATAAAAGAAATTTATTTAATTAAAAATTTATTTAAAAAGATTTATTTTTAGTCCGCAATTATATTAGTACGTCAAAATAAAAGAATGAGAAAAATTACAACAACTTGCAGCAATATTAAATTAACACAAAGATATCAGGTAACCATAAAAATTTAAAATCTTGGCGAAATCGAAATTTCAAAAATTCGAAAATATTGGAGTCAAAATTTCGATATCAAAAGAAAAATAATTCGATTTCGATTTTTGGATTTAGATAGGGATTCTGCGAAATTGAAATATCGAAATTACCGAAATAAGTTTTCCTGCCTAAAATCGAAATACTGAAATTTCGGTATTTCATACTTTTCAAAAATCGAAATTTTGATTCCCCAAAACCCTGATTTGGACTTTGAAAAATTATATCAAAATAATGTAAACAATTATTTTTCAGATAAATGAAAATCTTCAAATCCTGTTAATGATTCAACCAATGATAATTACAGAAGCATTTTTAAATATTTTTGCCTCCGCTTCTGGGCCATTTGCAATATGGATTGATGGAAATATGTTCTTTGCAAATTATGTGTATTATACTGTAAGCAAAATTTTTAAAATTTAAAAAATTTGAAATAAGTAATTTTTAGATAAATAATATAAACATTTTTTGCATTTTTATAATTTCTTTAAAAATGTCAAATACTTTGAGTTCAACTTCATGGAAGAGAATAATAAATCGTGAAAAGAGTCAAACAACAACAATGAATAATAATATTAATAATCATCGAATAAATAATGTTTTTGGTGAACAAATTAATTGTCAACAATCACAAATGGAATATTTTAATATATTAAAAAAGGAATGGGCATAAAAATCATCTGAAACATGAAAGTTAAATTTAAGGAATTTGAACGTTGTTTATATATTTGAATTTGAATTAATCATTACAAATTAATATGGGTAATAAAAAAGTTTTAAAAAAAATTTCGTTTATGCATGACAAATTTATATTTTACAAATTCACATAAAAACACTGTTTTTTTATTACCAAATTTGGATTTTTCTCTTCCACCAAAAAAAAGTTCATTTCTAATGCAGAAATGATCTGTAATTATTTTTCCATTTGCTATATAAAAAAACCCCCCACGTGAAAAAGACTTCAATCACAAAACAGTTAAATTATATTAGTATTAATTTTACACAAATTTTAACACATAAATCGATACCCAAAACACTAAACAAAAATATACAGTAATAATCAGTTTTATTACTGTATACAGGGTGTCCAGAGAAAAAGTCGCACTTTCTTTTTTTTATTAAACGATTTCTTTTACATTTAAACAAAAAAGGTTTGCACAGTTGTTATCAGTATCTTAAAGCATTTTAATTTTTATAAAAAAAATTTTTGGAAAAAAAATTTTTTTTTCGAAATTTTGTCTTGGTCCTCCCTGTGCTTTTTTTCAAATCGTTAAAAAGTTTTAACTTAACTTAACTTTTGCTGAATTGCATTCTTTATTGTTTTTTTTTTCGTAGATTTCACTGAACTTTAAAAAATTTAAATTTTCATTAAATTTATCAACTTAAATTAACAATTTTGAATTAAAAATTCTTATTAAAACAACATAAACAAAACTAAACAAAATTATCGTAATTCAACATGTCCACCGCCATATTCAATGCATTATTTTTTATCAGAAAACCGTAAAAAACACATTCTGTCAACCTTCTTAACACTTCAGAAAAGTTCCATATATTAGAAATCATTTCTATCAATATGCAAACCAAATGAAACTTTTTAACGATCCGAAAAAAAGCACAGGGAGGACCAAGACAAAATTTCGAAAAAAAAATTTTTTTTCCAAAAATTTTTTTTATAAAAATTAAAATGCTTTAAGATACTGATAACAACTGTGCAAACCGTTTTTGTTTAAATGTAAAAGAAATCGTTTAATAAAAAAAAGAAAGTGCGACTTTTTCTCTGGACACCCTGTATTTTTAAATTATTTTTTTTCTATTTTTGAAAAAATTTATTAGAAAAACAACTTTTCTCATTTTAGTGTCCATTTTTGTAATTTTCGACTTTTTTTCAAAATTTTACGGATTTTGAAAAAAAGAAAAATCCTCCGATGAGGCTGAATAATTGATAGGTAGACTAATTTGAGGTCAGAGATCTCGAATTTTAATTTCATATGTTTCATTTTTATGCAGATTTTTAATCTACCACATGTCGTATCCCTAAAATTACCAAAAATCGAAAAAAATTATTTTGCTACAAATGATATATCATTCGACGCGTCTTGATGAGATAAAACGTTTTTAATAAGGGTTTATACGTTTAGGACAAAATTTTACATGTCAAAAATCGGAGGATTTTCCATTTTTTTTGAAATTCATAAATTTTTTAAATAAGTCGAAAATTACAAAAAATGGTTTTTTTTTAAGCAATCAGGGTTCTGCAAAATCGAAATCAATAGGGCCGAAATCGTAATATTGAAATTTTTTTTCTGCTTGAAATTTAAAGTTCTGCTTTTCGGTTTTTCGATAAAAGACATAAATATTTCGATATTCTGAATTGTAATGATTGTTGAAATTGTTGGAATTATTAAAGGCAAGACACTTTCGGAAAATTAAAAATAAGTTTATTTTTGTTTAAAAAGTTCTTTTTTTTGAACAATAAATCTTTGGTTAAATAATTTTATAGTTGTTATCACAGGAAAAAAGCAATATAGAAAAAAATGAAAGAATTTTTTGGGGCAGTTTTTTTGAAAAGTAAAAAAGATATGACACGGTTATATTTTTTTTTGTTTCTTTAAAAGCATAGATATTTCCTGAAGGATAAAAACAAAAGCAATATAAGTTTTGAAAAAAAAAATTTGGTAAAGCTCAAAAAAAGTAATAAGTGACTATAAAAATTGATGGCAGCGTTTAAGGGGGGATTTATAAAAGGAATGGATAGATTAGGATTTTGTATGTATGTATGGATATTAGACATCTGTTGGTACAAGGGCACTATACATATCTGTTGTTTGTGTATATGGGGATTTATGATGATGATGTTGATGTTGTTCATAGTGTTGTTGTTGTTGATATGGTTCTGGTGGAGGAGTTTCAGGACAAAATTCAATATCAGCAATTATTGAAACACTTAGAATAAATTTATCACTAAAAAACATGAGATTAACAAAATTCAAATCTCCTCCAAAAAAATTACCTTGGATTATATTTTCGACAAAGTGTAATTAAACTTTGTTCTTTTCCTTGATCAATAAGTGCTTGAACAGGATAATAAAATAAAAGTTTGCTATGATCCATTGTTTCAAAAGCTTTCCATCCTCTTTGAAGATATTGTTGTGCGGCATGTGCAGAATGAAGCCGAATATTAACAGATCCACGGCCATAATTTTTATATCCATCTCGTGCAACCCGAGACATATGATATTGTGTTTCAGCATCTTGTCGAACCTTCATAATTACTTCTTTACAAAGTGTATTAATTCTTGCAAAACTGCATCGCTCTCGATGCCGATTCCAATCTAATTGTCGGCATTGTTTTGAACAATAATATGTGTAACAATGTTTACAAGAAACAAAATATCCACGAGCTTCTCGAATTCCTTTTGTTTTATGACAACGTCCACATCGAACAAATAGCTGCTCTTGAGTAAGTAAATCTTCAGCAAGATGCGGCTGTTGAATTACTTTATCCATTAACATATAATTTGATGTATAAATTCCTGGACCATCAAGATTTTCAGTTGGTGGTCGATCGGATTGTGGAAGGGATGGATCAGAAGGGATATCAGAGGCTTTAGTCTGTTGAAAAATGTTATCCAAAACTTCTTCAACTGTAATACGGCCACCATATCGAAGTACTAAACTTTTAGAAAATTGGATTAATTAAAAATTTTTTGATTACCTTTTTGTCTTTCTTCTGTTGTAGAATGCTTTCCGATAAAAGTATCTGCAACTTCAATAACTCGAGAATTTCCATCTCGGCCTAAATTCCAATCTGTTGGAATTGTGGATACTGTATATCCAGGAAGGTGTTTTCCTCCAGATGAAGATGGTGTAAGAATTTCTTTTCGACGTAAAAGTGTCTTAAAAACATTTTTTAATATTTTGTTAAAGATAAAAGTTGAAAAGTTACCTCTTGTGAAACTTCTCGTGTAATTGCTGCTGTTCCAGATGGGATTAAAAGATCACTTCCGCCTCCGCCAATTCCGCTTCCACCCTTTAACAACTAACATTCAATTCCAATTTTAATAAAATTACAAAAAAGCTTCGAAAAAATGAACCGGACAGAACTGTTTTTTTTTAGCTTTTTCAAAAAACAACGAAAAAAATCCGATAAGCAACAAAGAGAAAAAGGAAGAGAAGTTAGGCGCCAAAGGGGAAAAGGGATTTGGACGGAATTCAGAAGGAGAAGAAGGATGTGGAGAGCCAAAAAATAAAACAAAGTGCAAAATTATTGTGTAATTTTTGTGTAAAATTTGTTTGAGTTTCAAAAAAAGTAATCCAATATTCTTTATTTTTTATTGGAAAAATTCATTCATTTAAAATTAATATAATAAAAAAACAATATTTTTTAATTAATTAATATAGATATTTATTTATAATAATATGTATGTAGTGATGTTGATGTACACTAAAGCAGCCACAAAAAAAAGTATAAAAAGGAAAAAAAGGTGCACATGAAAAAATTTATAGGGTAAAATGTGGCACATTTGAATCAACGGCATTTGAAGTAGGGATACTGTAATTGTATTTCAAAATTTTTTTGATATTTAAAAATCCGCTGTTTAAATACGACTCAAAAGAAGTGCCACATTACACAACCAAAAAAGTAAAGAAATAGAAAAAAGGAGAAAACTTTTACAAAAAGGGAAAACACAATCGAACAATCAAAAACTAAAAGGGTTCTGTAAGTAGGTATGTAGGTAAAACTTTTAAAAGAAAACGGTGGATATGGCAGCAACAGAAAAAAAATGCACAGAGAGCAAAGCAGCAGTATATGTATGTAATAGAAAAAAGGATAGAATTAGAAATTAAAAAGTAAAATGGTATTATTTTTTTACAACACACAGACCTTTGTGTGCTCAGGTTGGGAAGATTGTCCAATTTGGTGCAAGGATGTGCGGGATCGACGCATATCTTCGATTTCATCTTTGTACTTATCAAACATTCCTGCCGGAAATGATATTCCACCTACCGGTGGAGAAGTTGAATGATGTCGATGTTGTTGATAATGATGGGATTGTGATGATGATAATGGTGGTGGTTGTGTAGATGTGTAGCTCCATGGCTGGGATGGTGGTAAATCATATCGTGTTTGTGTTGTTGTTGTAGTACTTTGTTGCTGTTGTTGTTGTCGAGATGAATAATCTCGATACCAATCAGGTACTTGCATTTTTTCAACAGATTTACGAAAACGATGCTCATATTCACTGATTGGTTGTTGTTGAATATCATCAACACCTTGCTTTTGTAGCTCATTTTCAGGTGCAGCAGCAGTTTCACGAGCTCTACAAACAATAAAAATATAAATTTACACATTTAACTAAATAATAAATATTTATTACTTTTGATCCATTAACATATCAGCTGATTTCGAACGGCTATGGTTCCCTTCAGCTTTTGGAGAATACCATCCACCCCGTCGAGTTGATTCTTGTTGTGTGATTACAGAAGCATTATAATCCAATACAGATTTTGAACGATTAATATCTTCAGAATCCAACTAAAAATTTTACAAAATAATAATTTGTTAAAAATTTTAATTTTAGGAGTTACAGTATATTAATTATATGTTTACGTGTGTGTCACCCTCACAGCCCACAAAAAACAAAAAATTCCACACACAAATAAGTGAATCCAAAAAACAGCTGTGAATTTGAAAAAAGGGAAGTTTGGAGATTGAAAGTTGAAAGAAGCAGAATAAAAAAAGAAGCAAGAATTGTAAGAAAGCCAAAGAAGCATATGTATGAATTTTTTGAAGAACCCTTACCGGTCTTTCTGCTGAAGAATTATTAGTTTGATTTTGATTTTGTTGGTGATGAGATTGTTGATTTTTTGTGCTCCAATATCGATGTCGTGGATCAGCAGAGTGCGTGCGTTTACGATAATGGGCAAGTTGACGCTCAGCTTTTTCAAAGAGTTCTTGAAACTCCTGAGAAAATATATTTCAAAAAAATAAGGTATCACAAATATTTCAAACATTGGGATTTTAATTTAGGGAAAAAATATATTTTTAGCACAAAGGGAGCAAATATGGGAGTTAAAAAGGAGACAAAAAGTTTTTGTACTTTTTCATTTTTTGTTTTCAGATGATGCAATAACTCGTAATGCCAGAAAATTCAAACAAAAGTACATAAACGCTTGTCTCCTTTAAAAAAAATAACTGCAAGCCAGCAGAAAAAGAGATGGAGAGAGACAAAGGACTGTGAGTGAAGCAAATTTTTAAGAAAAAAACATGTAAAACTGAATTTTTTAAAGAACCAACCTTGTCATATGGACTTGGGCCAACAGATGGATATGGACCAGAATCAAGAGGCCGAGTATCACTTGAATTAAACTTTGAAAGTAATGGTCCACGATATTCAATTTTTCGTGCCAAATCTTCATTAGATCTTCGCATTCGTTCTAATGCATCTGAAAATTTATTTATTTCATTTTCAAATATATTTTTTGCAATTTTTTATGTGTGTTTATTAGTATGATTGAATATTGCAACATTTTTATGCTTTTTTTTAAATATCTGTTTTAAATTTTTGCACAACACATATGGGATAAGATATATGAAATCCAATGAAGCTAGTAGAAGGTTTTTTTTTTTGTGTTTTTTTTTTGATTAATTTGATTCAAGTTTTTTTTGATGTGTATTTTTTTTCTGTGTGAGGTGGATAGATTAAATCCTTTTATTTCGTTTTTAGTAGTCAAAAAAAAAATAGAGAAAAAAGAAAGTAAAACTTTTCACAATTGAATTTTGGCAGTGATAGAAAAATGTAAAAATAGAAAGAAGAAAAGGACGTTCTGTGGCACTTTGAAAAAAATTTTAAATAATAGAATTAAAAACACACTAAAATAAAAACTATGCGCTGCAAAAAATCAAAAAAAAGCAGAAAAAAATACACAAAAAAAAAGCATCAAAAGTTGTATAAAAAATGCAAATTTGTTAATAAAAAGTGAATTTTGGCAGAAAAATTGTTAATCAAAAGTTTTGAAATTAAAAATGGATTTATATTTTTGGTGATGTTTGTGATTGGGGGTAAGTGTATGTGGGGGTGAGTGTTAAAGATCAATGCTCTCACCGTTTTGGCTTGAATCAGCACTAAAAAAATCTCGGCGAGCTTTATCTTTATCAAGGCGGGATTTGTAACGGCTTTCACGTTTTGAGTCACGGAAATCATTATTTCGAGATTGGAAAAGTCGATCTCTACCAAGTCCAAATTCATCTGTTGGAGCTTCAAGTGAAAGTGGAGGATTAATTGATGATCCACCACCTGTGTAATAGCTTGTTGAAGTTAAAGGTCCATTATCAGTATAAAGGGTTCGATCAACACGTTCAATAACTTGTCTTTCAACCTTAAAAAAGTTGCATATTAGTTTAAGCAACTAGATTGAATTTGCATACCTTTGTTGTAACTTCAGGTCCACTTAAATTGGATAAATTTTCACGGGAATAATATGGTTTTCTGGTAAGTCGTTCCAAGGTTTCTTTAGAAGTTAAATCCTTCTTTCTTTTAAGTTCAGCTTCCTTTTCAGCTAAATGTCTTCGACGTTCCCATTCCATTTTTTCTCGATCTTCCCGTTCTTTAACAATTAAATCAAGTCTTTCACGACTTCGACGATCATCCCGTTGCCGGTTTGCTTCACGTCGGGCAGCTTCTTGTCGCTCTTGATCTCGAAGGGCTGCATTTCTACGCTCTTGTTCCCGAAGTTCAGCAAGTCGACGCTCTTCTGCTAGCCTGGAGGTCTCACTAAGAATTAAAAAAACAAAAATTAGCAAAGCAAGGGAGAGAAGGAAGGGGGTGTTAAAAATTATTAAAAAAAAACAATAATTTTGTTAACAGGAATTTAAAGTTATTAGCAGAAGCAGATTTTGTAAGATTCAAAACTAACCGTTCTTTTTCACGTCGATCAGCTTCCAATTTTTCAATTTCAATCAATCTTAAACGTTCACGTTCAAGCTCTTCCCGTTCACGGGCTCTTTGACCTTCCATTGCTTGAATGGCACGACGTTCAGCAGCATTTCGTTCAAGTTCTGCAAGTCTTTCTTGTTCACGTTGTTCTTCAAGTCGACGAAGTCTTTCACGTTCTGCAGCTTCCATGCGTTCCCGTTCACGTTTTTCACGTTCTCGACGTTCTTGTTCCCGACGTTCCATTTCTCGACGCTCTTCATCTAGCCTTTCTTGCTCTCGACGTTTATCAGCAATTGCTTTTGCTTCCAAAAGTTCAAGCTCCCGACGTTCTTCTTCAAGCCTTTCACGCTCTCTTCGAGCTGCATCTTCTTTTTCTCTTTCAAGCCGTTCTTGCTCTGCTCGAAGTCTTTCCAATCTTTCCCATTCAAGCTTTTCTTGAAGCCGTCTTTGATGCTCTCTTTCAGCGGCTTCTCGTTCAGCTTTTTCAATTAATTCACGCTCCCGAGCTTCTTGTTCCCGACGAAGGGCTTCTCGCATTTCATCTTGTCGACGCTCTTTTTCACGTAATTCTGCTTCACGACGTTGTTGTTCAATGATTTCCCGTTCAATTCTTTCACGTTCAATCCGTTCCCGCTCTAATCTTTCCGCTTCAATTCTTTCTTTTTCAAGTCTTTCAATTTCTAGCCTTTCTCGTTCCCGATCTCGTTGCTCTCTTTCACGTTGTTCACGTTTTATTCTTTCAATTCTTTCAATTTCAAGTCTCTCAATTTCAATTCTTTCTCTTTCAATTCTTTCCCGTTCCATTCTTTCTCGCTCTATTCTTTCAATTTCTGCTCTTTCTCGGGCAAGCCTTTCCCGTTCAATTCTTTCAGCTTCCATTTGTTGTCGCTCAAGTTTTTCTTTTTCAAGTCTTTCACGTTCTCGTCGTCGAGCAAGTTCTTCTTCTTCCATGGCACGGCGTTGATTTTCAAGCCGTTCCCATTCTGCTCTTCGACGACGTTCTTCTTCTTCACGATCAATTCTTTCACGTTCAATTTTTTCACGCTCAATTCTTTCACGTTGAAGAATTTGTTCTTCTAAATCTTTTTCAATTCTCATTCGTTCCATTCGAATTCGTGAAAGCCTTTCATTTTCTTCTTGTTCAAAACGTCGACGAATTTCTTCTTCTCTTCGACGGCGTTCTTCTTCTTCTTGACGGCGACGTTCTTGGGAATCACGAATTCGTCGCTCTTCTTCTTCAACAGAACGAGAATATTTTGTAATATATTCTTGTGTAATTTCATCACGGGGTTCAGGAAGGTGATGAAATACTTCAACTGGAGGAGCAATGGGAAGGGGTTGTTGGGAGAGGGCTTCAGTTGAACGGGTAACAAGGGTTCTTGTCATAACCTATAAATGAATTCAAAATTAGTTTTTAGAAGTCTTAGTAAAAATATTTTGTATTCATTTTTAGAATTTTTTAAAATGAATACAAAATGCTTTAAAATAATAATAATAATAAACAACGAACTTCTCTACGATAATACTCTTCACCAGGATTACCAGCTTCGTAACGAGTTGTGGTCCAACCGGTTCCACCAGCTCCAGGCGTCTTAAAATCTAGCATTGAGCCGTTAGTTGTGGTTGGGGCACGAGAATAACTAAATGCGGATTGTGAACGATGTACAGGAATTTCGCGTACAGTTGCACGTGATCTTCGACCAGCATCAGACATTAAATCATCGCGTGAAGTATCTGCGTCTGTTCGATACCCAGTAGATTCTGCGTATGCTGTCTAAAAAAATATCATATGTTTTTGTAAAAAAAATATTATTATTGCATAAGTAAAATGTACATAAACTTTTTTCTCTCGAAGAAAAAACACAAAAAACTAGCAAGAAGAAGAAAGGCGGAGAATGAAAAAGACTTTGACTTAAAGTGTGACTAAGATAAAACAACTTAAAGACCAGGACCAGAATCCATTGAATCAATGAACGATGATGCTTGCTTACATTGGAAGTGTACTCTTTTTCATTTTTTTGCGCAACAACTACCATCAAAGATAAACAAAGAAAAAAATGGAAGATAGAACATCAGAAAAAAAAACAGTTTTAAAGAAAAACAAAGTAAAAAAAAATTGGTCAAAAAGATTTGTACGTGAAATTGAATAATAACTGAAAAAAGAAGATGACAAAGTTTTTTTTCAAATATAATAAATTTCTAACGGGAGTGTTTTTGTCGTTGTCGTTGAAGAAAACGAAGAGGGGAGCCTTGAAACGTTAAAAGCAAAAAGCATAAGACGAGGTCGTTGATCGGGAGGGAAAAAAAAGTGTAGAAGAAAAACCACCAAAAGTTCTTCTTCTTATTTTGTTGTTTTGTTATTATAGAAAAAAAAAGGGGGGGGGGGAAAGTAAATAAGTCATTGCGCGAAAGTCTTACAAAAAGATGAAAAAGAATGGAATAAGAAAAATAAAATGAAAAAAAAAGATGGAAAGGTAAGAACTTCCGGGCATGTCGTCTAAAACCATCGACGAGAGACGACCTCTACCAGCACCAGCAGCAGCTCTTTCACCAACAAGGAAAACAACAAATTTGATACTACTCAAAAAAAGGAAAAATAAAGAATTTTATAAAAATAGGTAGGCAGAGTTATAGAACAGATGTCTTGCGTTACAAACCTTTTGTTTGTTTCTTGTTAAGCTAATATTATATTTTTTCGCGTAACAACTATTTTGGTCACTTTTAAAAATGTAAAACAAAACGTTTAAAAATAGGGAAAAGATTTTTCGTTGACCGATCTAAAATTTCTGATACTTTTTTTTAAAATCTGTAACAGTTTTTATACCCAAAAATATATTTTTGATACAAAAAAAATAATAAAGGTTTTTGGAACGCCTGTCAAAAAGAATAAGAGAAACACAAAATCAATGGGGTTAAAATCGAACATCTTTTTTGTGGCAGCTCTAAAAAATCTCCTTCTTTTCTTCACTTCTTCTTCTGTGTAGAGTTCCTTGGATTCTATCCCCCCTTTTTTGATTTTTTTAGAGGTCATTCATGCACGCAAAAATATATAAAGAAAAATCGTAAATGTCTTTTTTTTATATTTTTGACCAAAAAAGGATTGACAGATTTTAAGAATAAAAGAAAGAGAAATAAAAAGAGAGAGAGAGATGACAAAAAGTCTTTTCATCACCTTTAAGATCTTCCCCCCTGAAAAAAGTGAAACATACAAAGGGGACTCACCTCTTTCAAATATTTTAAAGCTTCTTCAAATCGACTGATAGTAGCAGAACTTGTCATTCTAACTTTTTAATGAGGGTTACTATCTATCAAAATTATACAAAAAATTCCTTTAAACAAAAACAAGAATTCAAGGAAGACTACAAAAACAGCCAACCACCTTCTTGAATGTTAAAGAAAATAAATAGAATGAAGTTTTTTGCGTTTTGATTTTTTTGTTTTGCTTTTCAAGAAAAAAAATGCCAGAAAAAAATGGTATGTATTCGAAAAGAGAGAAATCTGAATCATCGAAAAAAGTTCAACGCCTTCTTTTTTTTCTTCGAAAAACGTTGAACAACGAAAGATGCTTGAATGAGTATTTTTTGCGTTTCGTCAAACAACAATCATTCGTAAAATATTGCAATTTTTTCATATTTTTTTGGAATTTCTTTTTGGGTATAAAAAATAACTGTACAGAAATTTTGTTTTTTTTTTTCGTTTTGGAATGAAACAACAAAATTCCAGAAAACGTAAAAAAATGCCAAAAAAAGTTGTAAAATGGACACTAAAATTTCAAAGAAAGAATTACAATTTCTGAATCGAAACGTAACAGAAGAAAAGGTGATTCAGTAATTTACAAACTTTTTACACCCATTTTTGTTCTCTTTTTAAAAAAAGTTAAAAGAATCTCAAAAAAACATTTAAATCCGTTTCAAGATTTTTAATCCAAATCATAAAATCTCTCCAAAACACTGCTAATAAAAAAATCTTGTGATTCCAAAACCGATAAAAATCTGATATGTTTCAGATTAAAGCCTTTAATTTAAAGGAAACAAAAAAGATGATAAATTAGAATAAATCCTGATTTTTTCTAAATCGTTAAAACAATCACAGCAGGAGATAACTTTGCCTAAAAATAACTTCTTCCAAAAAAAATATTTTTAATCTTCAAAATTGCGCAAAAAAAAAGTTTTAACAAACATTAAGAGGAGGAGACAAGTAAGGGATGAGCGAAAAAATTGAAAAATCGAAAAAACTTAAAATCTATTGTTAAACTTTAAAAAAGAAAAAAGATTCCAAAAAAAGAGAACGACAAATATAAAAATGACCATGAATATTTTTTACAATGTACAGCAGAGGAAAATGAATGAGAGAGCTCAATGTCAGCTGCAGCAACCACAAAAATAAAACAAATAAAATGTTTTTCCCAAAAAAAAAGAAGAAAGGTAAAAAATGAATATAAAAATTAATTAAGCGTTGAAGAAAAAAAAGATCAAAAAAGAAGCGATAATAATTTTTCTTCTAATAAAAAAAATGAATTAAAACTAACCCTTTGTGTTTGAGGTTGGCTTGAAGTTGGCGGTGGAGCCTCAGAATGATGAGGCATTTCCATTTCTAAAAAAAAATCAAATTTTAATTAATTAAAAACATTTGTTGGTATTTTTTCATTTTTTTATATTTTTGGAAAAAGAAATACGTCACAGAAAAAAAAGATAAACATATTTGACACGAATTTTTTTTAATATTTAAATTTAAAGAAAGAAACAAAGGATAAAAATATTAGAAGAATTTTAAATATTTTTTTCGACACCTTTTTTTACAGGTCATCTTTTTTTCGAAAAATGAAAGTCCAAAATTGATTAACTTTAAATTATTTTCAATCGAATCAACGAAAGTTTTTTTCTTTCAAATTTCCTAATTTTCCGATTACGATCAAATATCGGCGAAAATACTTTTTTGTTTGTTTGTTTTTATTTGAAAAAGCAAAAAGGTAAAAATAAATAAATTTGATGGGGCAGCAAAAAATGAAACGAGAAAATTGAGCTTTTTCTTCTTCCTTCAAAAAAAAATTCTTCAAACGTGGCCTTCATTTTTGTCATTTTTCAACCCGGCTGTCAACAACGGAAAAAACTTTTTTTGCGTGTTTGTATTTGTATGTATGTAATGTGGACGGCAGAGAGGGGACTGTTTACCGAGTAAACGAGCAAGCGGGGAAAAAAATAAAATGTTTCTAACTTGGGTTTAAACAAAGTGTACCAAAATGGAAAAAAAACGTGAGTAAAAAATACCCGTAATTAATTTTTTTTGGTAAAAGAAGTTTTTTCTTTGGACAGAAGTTTGATCGCTGCCTGCAAACTTCTTCTAAATGTCCGCTTGTAAAAATGTGTAATAAAAAATAAGAAATTAAATTATTTGTTGTTGTGTCATCAACAAATAACAGGACAAAAAAATCTTCCAAAAAAAACTTTTTTTATTCCTTTTATGGAAGGAGGCAAAAATGAAATGAAAAAAATGAAACACGTCCATACACCTTTTTTTGATTCACAGAAAGTTTCGGAATTCACATGAAAAAAAAAGTAAAAATCAATCAAGAAAAATAAAATGAAATGTGCTGCTTCTTAAGTATATGAAAAAAAGGAGGGGATCTTGATTACTGAAAAAAAACAAGGACGACATTACTTTTTTTTCTTCAAGGACGGTAAACCCCCTCTCTCTTCTGTTTTTAGAGGGAAAAAAGAGAAGAGAGATAAGAAGGCCATAATCAGGTAAAAAAGAAACGGTGAGAAGAAAATAGAAAGAAAATTACTAGTTTTGTAGAGAAAAAAACGGCAAATATTTTTGTGCTTCTAAATTAAGGGTTTCAAAAGATTTTTCGTTAAATGAGACGGATAATTTTTTTCGACACAAAATGAATTGAAAATTTAAAATTCGAAAAATAGCGAATATAAACAAAAAAAAGTGGACATCAAAATGAAATAGTAAAAAATTGAAATTTTTAAAATCTTTGCCGCTGATTTATTCAACTTTGGCGAAAACTATACAGTCTTAAAGATGCAAATCCTCTTTTAAAAAAAAGTAGATTAATAATTTTATTTTTGGCATAAATGACCTTTTTTCCCTTTAAAAATATTATTTTTTTTTGAAATTGTTGCCGCAGTAGTAAAAAAAATCCAAAGGTAAAAAATAGAAGAGAGCGTGTGTGCGTGCCTTCTAATCCGACAATGACCGGGGCTTTTGACCACCACAATAATATTAAAAACAGTAAAAATAAAAGCGGACTTCGCATGGTTGCACCCTTTTTCTTTCTTCTTTTTATTCCCCTCTTTTCTGTGTTGCTGTCCACCTTCCACCTTCACTCAACTTCATTATTACCAACCGCCAACAACGACGTTCACTGGCGTCAGCCCCCTTTTTTACTCTTATACCTTTTTTTGTTGTTTTGGTTGTTGCAGCTGAGCGAATATTATAAACTAACTAACTCTTTCTCTCTTTTTCCTTTTTAAAAACAACAAAAATAAATGAGGACAAAATCTACGCAAATTTTTAAAAAGAGAAGAAGAAAGGCAACAACATGCAATACAACAAAAAATTTATGAAGAGAGATATAAGTGACTTGAATGTCGACCACGGAGTTTTTTATAAAATTTAGAATTATTATTATTATTTAAAATGTGCTAATCTTTTTTATATATTTTTTCTCGCGCATGAACAAAACAGTGGAACCGAGCTGTTAAATTTTAGTATATAAAAATGGAAAAAATGAATTTTAAATATTTTAGCATAATTGAATAGTGACATTTTTAAAGAAACAAAAAAGACATTTTAATTAAAAATTTAAAAATGGGAAACTTGTAGTTTTTTGCTAATATTTTTTAATTACATTTAGAATTTTAGCTACAGCAATGCAAATTTTCTTGTTAAAACTTTTGTTTTAAGAAAAGTAAGGCAAAATTTTCCTTACCTCTTGCATCAGCATTTGACATATATGAAAGTGGTGCATCAGTATATGTTTGTCCATACCGAGCTAACCTTCGACTTGAACGCTCCAAATCAACATCATATGGATTTCCAAATGTTTCACGTTTAAATGTGGTTCGTTCTTCAACTGTATACATTGGTGAAGAAGAATATGAATATGATGAATCTGTGATAAGAGGTCTTGAAAGGATTGAACTTGAAACAGGATCACCAAATTTATAATCTATTGTTCCAGATTTTGTTGTTGTTGAATTTTCTTTATTTCCTTCATCTGGACTTGTTGCAGTTGTTTTACGATATTGCTGTCCAAGTGGTGCTAATCCACCACTATCATATCCATAAAGAAGAGATGAAAGTCTTTCAGGTGAACTTAAATCTCCAGGAATTTTTGTTTTTTGTGATGCAACTTCTGGCAAGGATTTTGGTGTTTCAAGTTTTGCTTCTTCTTTTTTAGATTCTTTTGTCTCTTTTAATTCAACAACAGCCGTTTCATCATCTCTTGCATCAACAACAATTTCTTCAGGCTCTGGTTTATTCGCTTCTTTTAACGAAGAAGTTTCATCAGGTTTTTTAATTTCAATTGTTTCCATTTCAACTTTTTTCTTTAAAACTTCTGGAGGTGGTGGTGGACCATCTGAACTTTCTGTGGATTCATTTAAAGGTGGTGGTGGAACAGATGGCAATGGAGGTGGTGGAAGATTATCTTCATCAAAGCTATCATCAAGCTGCTTTTGTGAATCTTTATTTACTTGAAGATGTTGCTGTTGCTGTTGCTGTTGATCCATTTCAGATTTTGAAAGACCAAATCCTGTATCCAAAATTCCAGCAGTTTCGTCTCGAGTTGGATTTGAACAAAGTGATTGATCCAAAAGTGAATCTCGTGAATGATCAAATTCAATTGAAACGGATGTTGATGAAACTCGGCTTTCGTCACTGAAAAAAAATAAATTTAAATACTTTTTGCAAAAAAATCAAAGTTTAAGAAAACGGAAGCTTTCAAGGTCATTTAACATGTTATTTTTTTGGCGGGGATCCAATGATTCAAAAAAAAAAACAAGTTTTTTTATGTATTAAAAAATTAAACTTGTTGTTTTTGTCAAGAAAAAAAAGATTGAAAAAAGATCGTTAAAAGAAGAAAGAAAGACCGTTATCGATTTTGGAAACGATTTTCATCAACGATAAGCAGCAGCATTCTTTTCTCCTTCCTTTTTAGGACACCCAAAAATATTTTTATATATTTTTGAATAATAAAAAAACACGCGGTTCAAAAAAGTTGTTTAACGAAAATTAAAAAATTTATTTTATTTTCAAAAATAAAGGTTGTAAAATGAAAAATGAAAAAAAGGCGCACAAAAATGGCCACCTGAAAAATTGAAAAAAAAAGTGGAATAAAATTTGAACCAAAAAAGAGGGGAAAGCTTAAAATAAAATCCATGTATTTTTTCTCCGGAAACTGCCAGTTTCGTTTTCGCCTGCTTTTTATGTACAAGTAAGGGAAAAAACTGTTTGTGCCAAAAAGCAAATTTGAGAGATTTTAGAAAAATGCGTCAAAAAAGGTAAATTTTAAGTCAAATAAAAATAAGGTAAATTTAAGCTTTGATTTCTTTTTTTGGAATAAAAATTGTAAGAAAGAAAAAATGTTGGAAGGAAAGAGTCAGTTTACGGCTTTTGCTTCTTTTGGAAGGTTGCGTTTTTTTGTTGCTTGAAACAAGATCAGAAACAAACAAACAAGTCAAAGGTTTTAAAAAAAGCGAGCATGATAAAATAATATTGTTTTTGAGCTAACAAAAAAAATGCTGGCTTTTTGGAAAAAACGTTTGTGGTTGGAATTTTATGCTTGAGTACTGTAACGAAATTTTAAAACTACTGTAATAAAAAATAAAGATTTTTTTGTCACAGAAAGAGAGTAATTTTTTAGCAAAAAAATGTTCAAACAGGCAGAAAATTAATAAGCGTTTAATCTTTGAAAGACACTTTTCCGTAATTCGCAATTTTCAAAGACAGTAGAAAATTCAATAATTTTTAGATTAAAAAAGGGTTTGATTTTCTTTTTCAAGGACAAAATTTGAATTAAACATTTAAAATGAAAAAAGAAAAAAGACAATCAAAAAAAGTGGTAAAAAAGTCTTCGTTCAAAAAAAAAATTACCCAAAAAAAGTGAGGCATTTTTTCTTTTACTGTTAAAATAAGGAGGGAAATAGAGTTGAAAAAAAAGCAACCTGTTTAAAAGAATTTTTGCTTTGCTTTAAAAGTTTGAAAAAATAAAAATGAGCAAAAAAAACAGGTTAAAAGTTTTTAAATTGAGGAAAAGAAAGCTTTGTTTCTATTTTTTTTCATCTTGTCACCATCACTACTACTCTAAACCCTTCATCATCACCTTTTTAGTGTTAAATATTTAACGGAAAACTAAAGCAACAATATTTTTGGGAAGAATCTTTTCATCCTTTTTCCTTTCCTATTTTTGCAACACTTCATTTTTCGTGGCACAGCGGGAAACTTTTTTTAGTTTTATTATTATTTTTAGTGAAACTCTCTATGTTGCGGCGGCTTTCGAGAAAAAGGGGATTGTCCTTTTTTATATATATATTTTCATTCTCCCGTAACTCTCTCTATTTTTCAATCTTGAACGGTCAAGCAAGCATATAGAAACGTGTCAATTCAGAAACAAACAATAAAAAAAACTTTTTTTCCACGCATTTTCGCGGTGATTGTAAAAAGGAAAAGCAGAAGAAAAAAAGTATGTAAGCAGCAACCGAGATTTTTGCTTGCTTTTAAAAAGCAGCTTTTAAAAGAGGGCAAACAGAAGAAGAATAAATGTTGTGTTATTTCAAAAAAAAGGGAACACAATTAATTGTTTTAAAATCAAATGAACTATCAAAACTCTAAATACAAGGTGAAACTTCAATTGTCGAAGAAAATTAGTTGTGATTTAATTGTTTTATAAAAAGAAAAAAGAAACAGTGTTTTTAACGGGAAAAAGAAAAATAAAGGAAAACTTTAAAAGGAAATAAAAAAAAAGAAATCAGAACGAATGATTCATCCTTTTTTTCCACCACTTTACATGGTTTCTTTTTTGCCGTTTTTCTTCAACTTTAAAGGCTGTTTTTGTAGACTGGGAAAAAAACTACGAAAGTAAAAGAAAGAAATAAATCACAGACTCACGGCATTTTTTCCATTAAACAGCCTTTTTTCTTGTTTTACAAAAAAAGGAAAAATTAGTACAATTGCTTTTACTAATTATTGTAATTACAATAGTTTTTAAATTGAAAAACGTAGGAAATTTAAAAATGCTTACTTTTGATTATCAATATTTTTAGGATCAATTTGAGTAAATCGTTGCTTGTCTTGGACAATTGTAACTTCGGATTGATCTCGATCTGTTTCCATCTAAAAAACATTTCATAAATGTGATTGTGAAATTTTACAAAATCTATCTCTCAACGATTATTTGTTGTTAAAAACAAAAATTTGTTTTAGCGTTGCAGGACAAAATCGGAAACAAACATTTTATAAGTAAATTACGAAAGTTTACGAAATCTTTCTCGCAACGATTATTTTCTTTAACAATTAAATTTTTTTATGGGACAAAACTTGTCAGACAAATAATACTATTAAAACAAAACAGATAAAAATAGTGAAAACTAAACAAAAAATTATTAGCCGTGACCAGCTAATTTTATTATTTTACAACCACAACTTCAGGTTTTTTACTAACAAAAAAGATGAAATTTTTCATGGAATCGTTTTACTTTCAATTGTATCAAAAAAATATTATTGAAAAATATTTGTTTGTGTTTCCATTCAAAAACCCCGACATACAAAAAAGGTTGAAAAATATTAAACCTATTTTTTATGTGTTCCAAAAAAAGAAAAGAATAAGGTTGAATTATATTTTTACAAAAATTTATGAATGAAAAAAAACAAGATTTTTTTGTTGAGGGGTCTTTATTATTGAATTTCTTTCATCGATCATAACTCTCTCTCTTTTTTTGGATAATTTAGATGTAACATTTTTTTGATGTTAAAAAGAAATGACTCACCTTTTTTTGAAGTTCTGCAGCAGAATTTGCAGCCGAGAGGGTTGTTGCTGCAGCAGTCACAGCAGTGATTCGAGGAAACATTAAATTTTCTGTTTCAGGAAGTGATTCCTCTGCTTCAGATAATAATTCAGGGCCTGATTCACGTCGACTTAAAACAGGAGTTTCTTCTCCAATTTCGTCTTCTTCTTTCTCTTTTTCAACTTCGTCGGCTTCAGATTTTATTGGTGAATCAATAATTTCAACAATTTTTGGTCTTGGTGAAGAATCAGCAGAATCTTCTGATGATAATGAATCGTTATTTGTATTTAAAATGTTTATTATTCTTGCATCAACTTCTCCCACGACATCTGCAGATGGAGCACGAACAGATGATTGCGCAGAAGATGAACCACCACCAAAATGATGATGTGAAGATGCAGAAGATTGACTTCGAAGATCGTCACTATCTTCCTATAAAAAAAAGAAAAAAATAATAGAAAAAAGAAAAAAACGCTTAAAAAATACAGCCGAGAATGTTCGGGTCAAATAAGGTATGTGTTTTTATTTTTCTCTTTCTTTCTTTTCTTGTGTTGCCGTTTTTTGTTTGGCATGGCAAAAAAAGAAGAAAAGCTATCGATTGACCTTTAAATCGAGAAAGAAAGGGAGGGTCAAGGTGAGGTGAACATAAAAAAAAATACGGCACTTACTTCTGTAATGGCATCAAGATAACTGCCATATCCGGTCGGATCAAGCGTAGATGGATTGGAGGTTGATGAAACAAAATGGATAAGACCTGGCCCCCCAAACATAAATATATCAGGCTGTGAAGCACCAGAAAGCCATTCATCTGGAATATCTTCTGTTTTTGTTTCTGAATCTCCAGCAAAATCTCGAAGTCTTGCTTCTTCAAGTTCTTTTTGAACTCCAAAAGTATTTATTACAATTGGAGGGGATTCGATTGTCGATGATGTTGCAGCTTCAATTGCGGCATCTGCAGTTTCAGAAGCAACCTTTTCAAGCTCTTCTGCAGAAGTTGTTAATTTTGGCACTGGCGGGGGTGCCGTTGATGGACGGCCCGGTGAAGTTGGCAGGGAATCCGTTTCCAACAAAGTACTTACACTTTTCAATGAAGCTTTTGTTGGAGAATCTGGTGATGAACCAACTTGTGGCATTTTAATTGGAAATTTTGATGAAGCTGTTGTTTCTTCATTATCCGACATATTATCACTTACAGTTTCATCACCATCACTTAAATCTGAATTTGAATGTGTTGGACTTCCTTCAATGGATGGAGTTCGCTTTTTATTCTCAAAAAAGAATATCCTCCAAGCAAAAAGTACTGCCTAAAAAAAGTTTTTTCGTTTTTTTTACAATAATTCATAAGATTAATATTATTTGCATTTTTTTTCTTCTTTCCCCTGAGGGAAAAGAAAAAAAATAAATGTTCCGGATTTTTTTAACGTATAAAAATATGCAATTATAATTTTTTTTGAAGGAAAGGGAGGTCATGGATGCGCAAGAAGAAGAAGAATAAAAGTGAGGGAGAAAAAGAAGATGTTGAAAGATATGAAAAATTCGGAGAGAGCGGAAGTATGCAAAAAAAAAGGTGAAGTGTCTCTTTGCAGTCAGTCATCAATAAAAATAGACATGGAAAGGAATATAAAAACATGAATGATTGAATAACAAATTTTTAAAGTTTTCTCTTTATTATCAAATAAGAAGCAGTTTTGCATAAATTATGGGTAATAATAAAATTGATAAACTTGAATTTATGAAAAACGATAAAAATTGGTAAACATCGTAAATAAGTAGGAAGAAATGATAAGGTATGAGAAAAACAAACCTTTTGTACGAAATTTAAGATTTGGGCAAAAAAGCAATGTATGTAAAAGAATTTGAAAATGGTCTCAAAAAGAAAGGAATATAGTCAAAATTAATATTCAAAATTGAGGTTAAAAAAGAAAAGCAAACCGAAAAACTTTAAAAAGTCATTTATTAACATAAAAGAATAAATAATTTCGTCAAAAGTAACTCAAAAATATAAATCAAAAAACTCATCAAAAGTGATACTCAAGAAAAGACAAAACGGAAGGGAAAAAAGATTTTTTTGCGTGCGAACGTTCGTTTTAAAAAAAAGTCAAGTGGATTTCCTCTTCTAAATAAAAATATTTTATTTTTCTGAGGACAATATTGTATTGTAGGTAAAAGAATTTTGTACATTAATCAATAATTAATAAAAGAAATTGATTAAATGTCGAAAAACAAATGTATTCTATTTTTATTGGATAATTTTACGTCTGTTTTTCGGCTGTCGTTAATCTTAAATTTTTTTCTATTTTTTGATGTCCGAGAATCCTCCGTTGAATAAATCTTATTCGAAATCGTTCACTTTTTTTATACAAAAAAGCATGCAAAAAAAATCAAATTAATTCAAACATAAAAAAAACGTAAAAAACATATTTACGAAAACCCTCAAATAAAACACATGCTTAAACAAACAGTTTAACGCTTCTTTTTTCTTCTTCAAAAATATTTGATTGCTTTAAAATCAAAGTAAGGATTTTTTTAAGTGAAAAAAGATCGGTGAAAAAAAGAACAAAGAAAATTTTATAAAAACAAACACATTTTTGTTTTTACAAATCTTTTCTTTGTACCATTTTTTTTTAAATTCATGGATTCAAAAAATGAAGTAATTTAATTAGGGTTTTTTAGGTTTTAAAAACGCATTAAACATTTTTAAAGGAGTGGAAAAAAAAGGTCTGTTGTAAAAAATTTTTTGAGTGAATATGTTTATTATTCTCGTTTTTTTTGTTTGCTACAAACGATTGACCATTCTATTTCTATTTGTTTCCTCGGGTCGATGAGAAAAGCTTTTTTCATCGAAGCAAAAATGGCTAAAAAAAGCATTATTTACATTTTTTGTTTTTGCCAACCTTCACTTCTTTTTTTTCTACCTCGAATTTAGCTCTTTTGGTCCCTTTAAAAGTCAATGAAAAATCAAATAGAAAAAATGAGAAAAGAATCATCTGTGGTTTTTTTTGTTGTTGTTCAGGTATAAAAAAGCAAGCTAAACAAAAAGAAAAAAGGGAAAGGAAGCTGCTGCTTGCTAGCTTATTGCTGATGTTGGACTTTTTTGACGTTGAAAAAGAGAGAAACACTTGCGCGATCTATTTTTTGTACTGACTTTTTTAATAACAAAAAAAATGAGAAAACATTGAAATATAAAGGAATTTGAGAATCACAGAATTTTGTGGCATCTTTTTTCTTCTTTAAAATCGAGGGTGAAAAAATAAGGAGGAAAAAAGAAACGTATTGTTATTTTTTGTAGCAAAAAAAGAAAATAAATTGCTTTTTAAAAATGATATTTTTTTATTTTTGTTTAGTAAAAAAGCAAAAAAATAACATAAACTTTTGCGGAAATGGAGGAATTTTTGCCGCAAAATCGGAAAATGCCTCATTCATTTTTTTGAATCATTGTTTGTAAGAAAAAAATATTGAAAAACGGCAAAAATCAAATCAAAAATAATAAAAAAATTACTTTTTTGCTTTAAAAAATTGTAGAAAAGAAATCAAAGGTTACAAAGCTGCTTTTTGTAGTTTATACTTAAATCAATAATAATAGCAGTAAATAAGATTAAAAAATAAGACTTTTAAAAATTCTTTTTGAAAAATATATTTTTAAGGGAAAAAACTAAATATAAAACTGTTGAAGCATAAATAAACAGATGTGAGAAAATCAAGAGTTACGGCAATAATATTACTTACTACTACTTTTTTACCAGAACTGTCAGAAGAACATAATGCAAAAAAAATGTCCTTGAAGTAAGTTAAAAAAAAGTTTATATTAAAAAAAATAGAAAATAAAAGTAAATGTGATGCCACACATAACGATGGCAGCAGCAGCAACAAACAACAAACATCAAGGTAGAGAGGTAAGAAGGAAAAAAAAGAAGCAAAAAAGCACTCAAGCAAAACAACATTGAATAATACTTTTTTTTGTTGGATGAAAAAAATAGTAGCAGAAAATCCTGTGTCTCCACATTTTTAAAAGGGTGTTAGCAACGATACATATATTTCTTTTTTCAAAGTTTTGTATATTTTTTTAGAAAATAGTAAAACTGTAAAGTCTTTTAAAATATGAAAATATTGAAAAAAGATCCTTAAACGAAAACACAATTAGATAAAACTCATTTTTTATAAACTTTTCAATGGCAAACTAAAAAATTTTCTTCTGCAGAAACAAGTTTTGAATGACATTGGATAGAAAAAAATGAACTTAATTAATTTAAAGCTTAAAAGAGAAGAAAAACAAATTAATTATCTTTCAGAAAAAAGTAAAATGAACAAGATTGAAGATTGAAAATTAGAAGTTTAAAATGGCACGCTTCAAGGTCATTAAAATGTAAAAGAAAGGTGTCAATTTCTTCTTTTTCTCTTCCGTTTTGTTTCCCAACAAAATAAAAATAACTTTATATATGAGGAAAAAAAGAAAGATCTGCGAAAAAAAAATAACGTAAAAATAGGAACCAATTAGGAAAAAAATATATAAAAAAGTAAAAACTTTTTTAATAAGGGTTAAAATTGTTCGATCGGGAGCTTCTCCAAAATAGAGGTTTTATCTCTTCTTTTTAAGTTTTTAAACCCTTTTTTGCAAAATATTTTTAAGCCCAAAAACAAAGGTAAATAAAAGAAAGAAACTTACTAAAATTGCGGTAAATGCAGCCGTTAAAAATGCATCAAATGGTTTTCTTATAGATGACGTTGCTTGAGTTGATGATGCATTTGCATTTGCTTCATCTTGAACGGTTTTACGAAAAATCATTGGACGTCGTCGATGACCAAAATAAGATACCATTTTTTTTTCTCTTTTTCTTTAAATTTTAAGAATTTTTATATAATTTATATTTATTTGATTTATGACTTTTCTTTCTTCTTTTTTTAAAATCTTAATCAATTTTGTTTTAAATACATATAAAAAATAGAATAATTAAAATACAATTAAAATTAAATAATTTTTATGAGAGATCTTCATCCAAATTTTCTTTTTTTAAAAAAAGATAATGTCAATTTTAATTTTTTTTTCGATCGATTTTTTTATCGTTTTAATTTTTTCGTTGATGAAATCGAAATCGATGTGTTTGGAAAGAGTTTTGTTGTTTTTCTGAAATAAAATTATTAATTATTCGTGAGAATTAGCACATATCGAAAAATTTGTTATTATTGTAAAACTTCATTTTTAAGGTGGCTCAAAAAAGGAAGGATCAAATTTATCACGAATCAGGAGATAAACAAAGATGGGCCAAGTTTTAGACAATCAGAAAAAGTTTCATAAATTTTACGAAATTTTTTCTAATTTTTATTAAATTAAACTTATTTAAATTTTTCTATAAAAGTACCTGTGTTTTATAAAAATCACCATAACAATCAGTTGTGTATCCTAACGCGAACTCAAAAAAAAACTTTATCAAAATCAAAAAAAGAAGACACGATTCAACTCAAAAAAACTAAAGAAAAATGATTCTTTTAAAAGAATTAAAGCAAGCAAGCAACGTCATTCCCACAAACACGTGAGAGAAGATATATTATTTTAATTGAATTGAATCGTTTTTTTATTGAATTAGAAAAAAGGAATTAGGAAGCTTTTGAATTAAAAAAAGTTATGATACAAAAAAATTGAGAGCTACTAAAAACGGGAGCGAGAAGTTTCGCACAAGCAAAAGAAAGCTAAGATCGCTGGAAATCGAGGAGGTCAAAAAAAAATATTAAGTCTCGGCTTTCACGGAATTTCTTATTATTATTTTTACAAAAATCTTGAATGACATTCGATCAACGAAAAAAAGAAAAGAAACTCAAAAACAAAACATCGAAACCGGAACCTTTTTATTTTATTTCGGGTTATTATTTCTTTTTGCTTAAAGGAAAAGCTTCCGCTTTTTTTTCATTTCCTTTTTTTTGGTGGCCACAAAAATTTTTGTATTTTTCAAAATGTATGTTTGACCACCGACAAATTTTTTACAAAATAAATTTCATTTGCTTTTTAAAATGGTAACAGAAAGAAAATGTTTTGTAAAGTCCAACAAACGCAAGCCGTTGAAACAAGCAAAAAAATGACCAATTAACTTTGAACTTTAAATTTGAATTTTTTTAACAAAAAAAATTTGTGAAAAAATGTTAAAACGTAAAAATTGTAATTTTTTCGGCAACAAAAAAAACATGGCCATTTTTAAGTGATGATTAGTTTTATTTTTTTGTACAAAAATTACAAGCAAAAAATGTTTGAACGTTGGAAAAAAATTAGTACAACCGGAAACTTTTAACTAAAAATTATAAGAAATCAGATTTTTTGGTAAAAATTGAAATTATTTTATAGCAAAAAATGTTGATATAATTTTCCGTACAAAAAACAACATTTGTAAAAAAGTTTTAAAAAGAAAAAAGCACAAAAGTGAAGAGTTTTCAAACAAACAAAAAAATTCAAAGAAAGCCGCTCAAAAAACACAAAAGAAAAAAAGGTAACAAAAAAAATAATAAAAAATGTTTTAACATTGAAAATGATATACTTGAAAGCTGTTTGTATATTCTCAGGAAGAAAGAAATCAAAGATGGTATTCAAAATATCAGAAAAGTTCAAAATCAAGGATAAATTTTTGTGACACGAATAATCAAAGAAAATTTATTGCGCAAAGAAAAGGGTGTAAAAAGTTGGAGCAGCAAGCGACAATCGACTGCCGACAAAAAAAATTTATCGAGAGAAAAAGAGCGAGAAGATCTCCAAAGGCGATATTACCTCTTTCAATTCCATATGTTAAAACATTTTTTTAATTGATTTCAAATTTATTTTTCTGTTAAATATTTTGTTATTTACCTCATTTCTTTTGCCGAAATAAATTTGAGGGTCGTTTTTTTTCTATCTTTTGTGATTAAAATCAAAAAATTTTATTTTATTTTCTCAAAAAGGAAGAAAAAAATAGTGTTGCAAGGACATTGATAGCTCTTTCTATTTTTCTCAAATAAATTCCAAAAAAAGATGTAAAAGAATGGAAGGAAAAAAAGAGAAAAAAAATTGTGATAAGAATAAACACCTTTTGATCCTTTTGTTCGTGTGATTGGGAAAAAAAGAAAACAGAAGAAAAAAGAAAGAAGAACCCATAAAAGCAAACAGCACCACACAAATGCATATATAAGAAATAGAAATACTGTTAAAGGGTTTTTGTGTGTTGTCCAAAAATGGAATACAAAAACAAACAATTAAAATCACAAATAAAAAAGAAAAAGTTCAAAGATTTTGATAAATGGTGGAATCACTATGAATTATGAAAATTCTTAACACGAAAGCGTGTTAAACACAGAAATTTACTGATAAGAAACTTTAATACAAAGTATTATCAATATATTGTAACTTAAAAATACCTTTTTTTATTTCTATCACATAGCTGAGACAATAAGGAACTCGAATATATGTCACTCAACGCCAGGTGCAAAAGTTTTGCAATTTGCCATCGATTCAAAAGTGTTGCATATATAAAATTATGAACTAAAAGTCCTAAAACTTTTAAACTGTACGAAAATCATATGTGTTTTTTAGTTTTAACATCTGGCTTTGACTAAGTACTATCAAAATTCCTCAGCATATTTAAAAAAGAGGCCTAGTTTTTCAAAATTTTTCAACTTTTTCATATAGCTCTGTTTTTTAACACAATTCTCTATATTTTTTACCATTTATTTATTTGAATTAGCTTTAAATATGCTTTTTATCGTCAATTACATCGACTATAATCAACAGAAATACTGATGAACTCTAAAAATCGCTCACAAATGTTTTTCTTATATTTCGTACGCTGTCGCTGTAAGGAATCACTCAAACATATATTCATGCATGCTTTGGAAACAACGAAAATTTTTATTACATATTTGCATACAAATTTGAAAAAAATGAAAAAAGAATAATATTTAGCAAAAACCGATGATTGCTTCAAAGTGTTTTTCATGTAATTTGATGCACAAACATAGGCATCCATTCTTTTGCATGAAATTTCTGTTATCACCAGGACTATAACATCTCCATCGTGGTGTATCAACCCCTTGGGATGTGAAAATTAATATATTTGCATTAAACATTCTGCAAAAGCCAATCATTTTAACAAATTTGGCTGTCATACCTTTTAATTGATTCAACTGCTTTTCTGACAAAGGTGTTTTAGAAGGTGCAGACAGGTCTTCTTTACTGTCGTTTGGTGAAGGGCCCGGATCCGGAATTTTTACATCAGAAGTATGTTCATCAGTTTCATTATCAACGGGTTTCACTGCAAATAGTTGACGATTCCTCTGCATACTTTCACGTAATGCTTTTTTCCCCGCAGGTATGCGAGGCATTTTCCAAGCAAAAACGTGGGATAAATAAGAAAAATCAATAAATTTCCAAGCAAAAACGTTTTGTATATAAGAAAAATAAATAAATGAAGCTAACTTTCTTACCAAAATGCAAAAAAAATTAAATTGCAGGCCAATCCAAAGAAAATCGATCAAAATTCCCTTGAAAGCGCTACTTCACAAACGAACGATTGAATTTTTTTAATTATTTTTGCGAACAAATTATATTTTTGTTGATTATAGTCGATGTAATTGACGATAAAAAGCATATTTAAAGCTAATTCAAATAAATAAATGGTAAAAAATATAGAGAATTGTGTTAAAAAACAGAGCTATATGAAAAAGTTGAAAAATTTTGAAAAACTAGGCCTCTTTTTTAAATATGCTGAGGAATTTTGATAGTACTTAGTCAAAGCCAGATGTTAAAACTAAAAAACACATATGATTTTCGTACAGTTTAAAAGTTTTAGGACTTTTAGTTCATAATTTTATATATGCAACACTTTTGAATCGATGGCAAATTGCAAAACTTTTGCACCTGGCGTTGAGTGACATATATTCGAGTTCCTTATTGTCTCAGCTATGTGATAGAAATAAAAAAAAGAGCTGTTTTTGTGATTTTAAATTTAATGCCCTGAGGCAAACGACGTTAAAAATTAAAAAAAAATTTTTAAAAATTTGTCTTGGCGAAGTGTGAAGAAACAAATAATTCATAGTGTGGAATGTATCAAAAAATATTGTTTCAGAAAAGATTTAAAGTATAATTAACAAGATTTCTACAGTACCCAATAAATTTGAAATAGAATCCATAATTAAAAATTGATCCCTTTACATTTTTCTTATTTTTTAAAAAGGATTATTCCACCTTCGAAAAAAATTCCATTTCCGGAATCTATTTCTAAAATGACGTTTTTTGCTATTTTTTTGCAACAAAAAACCTACACTCAAAAAATTATTCATTCAAGCTGTTTCGGTTTTTGCATTTTTAAAAAACTTTCAAAAAACCCAAAACCACCTTCTTCAATGACCACCACAGTCGTTTTTGAACTTTATAAAAGTTTATTTCAAGGCTTCTTTTCACTTCATTGAATTTTAATCCGATTTTAGTTAAATGATGCATTCTTTCTTTATATGTTTTTGGAAATAAATAAATAATGAGAAATGACTTTTTAAAGGTTTCAATTACCTTTTTTGACCTTTTATAGTTTTTATAGAGCTTATAGTTATCTATTAACCAAAAGTTTCTAAGATTTCACTAACTAACAAAATATTTTATGATAATTATAAATGATATGTGTGTTTGAATCTTCACACTCGAGAGAAAACAAAATATTGTAATATTATTACAAGTTTTAGATGTTGTAAACAACCATGATCTTTTTTTTGTAACAAAAACTTTAGAATCTTAAATTTTCCATCTGACGTCGATAAATTTAAAAAACTAATACACAATTTTTTTTATTAGCATGTTGAAAATAATTATAAAAATCCTTAAAAACGCTGAACGCCATACACTTGGTGGAAATTACACTTGGTGGAAAGCCCACCAAATGTAACTTTTTCCACCAAGTGTAATGTACTTCCACCAAGTGTAAACATACTTCCACCAAGTGTATTAAATTTTT
Organism: Panagrolaimus sp. PS1159; assembly: GCA_963922195.1. NCBI lineage: Eukaryota > Metazoa > Nematoda > Chromadorea > Rhabditida > Panagrolaimidae > Panagrolaimus > Panagrolaimus sp. PS1159. Next base: position 1,106,596 of record CAWUHW010000026.1, read on the forward strand.
AACAATACATAGATAGTTACAATCAGGGGTGTGCGAAATTTTCGTTTCGTTTCGCGTTTCGCGAAATTTCGCGCTTTTTTTTCATTTCGTTTCGTTTCGCGTTTCGCGAAATTTTTAGATAATATTTCGCATGGATAAAACAACACAGGAAATGCGATTCTTACAAATAGTGAATGGAAACTTGTTGAAGATTTTGTTGTTTCTTTGAAAAAATTTTACAATGCTACTCTGGTTCTTCAACGTCGTGATACCACAATTTCATATGTTATTCCAATCGTAAAAGCTATTACCCATGATTTAGAAGTAAAACAAGCTTTAAAGCTTGGAAATGAAGAACTGATTAATGGATTATTGAATTCTATTAATGAAAGATTTGATAGCTGCTTTACTAAACCGTAAAAACTTATTAGAATCTCTATACTAATAATTTTTTAATTTTAAGACATCTTGTAATCGCTACTTTTCTTGATCCAAGATTTAAAGCAGATTTCTTTGAAGAAGCTATCTTGGATTTGTGTAAAAAGTGGATTGTTGAAGAGCTTCTTGGAACAGCAACGCCACGTGCTGTACAAGAAGTTGAAATTGCAGCAGATAAACCTGATGATCTTTTTGCTGATGTTTTACGCGTTACAAAGCCGCCACAAACTGTTCGTCCACCGTTGGATCAAAGTGATTTAAAGCATGTAATTCAAGGAGTGAGTTTTTGCAATTCCTTCAAACAATAATTGGAATTTTTTATAGGAAATTCTAACATATCTTAGTGAACCAACACTTAGCCGAGATTCCACAGCTGGTAGTTATTGGAAAATAAATAGTGGACGGTTTGAAAATCTATCAAAATTATATTGCAAATATGGCACGGCACCTGCAACAAGTGCAGAAGCCGAAAGGCTATTCTCTGTTGCAGGTTTAATTTTAACAGAAATGAGAAAAAGATTAAGTGATGAAAATCTCAAAAAATTATTGTTTTTAAGTTGTAATTTAAAGATTTTTAATTATGATTATTAATTTGTCATTTTTTGTATTTTTTGAAAAAATAAAAGCCTATTTAAAAAAAATTTCGTTTCGTTTCGTTTTTCGCGAAATTTCGCGAAATGGAATGATAATTTCGTTTCGTTTCGTTTCGCAGGCCAAAAGTCCATTTCGCACATCCCTGGTTACAATATTAAAAATTATTTCACTTTTTGTTTGTTTTAAACATTAAAGATATATTGATGCTTTTTTTAGTGTATCAATATTCGTTTTGAGATAATGTATCAATATTATTTTGTTGTTTTTTGTTTGTCGTTGTTGTTTTTTAAAAATGCGAACAAATGTGGACAAGTATGTATGAAGTACCCTCTGAAGGCAAATCAAGGCAGAAACTCAATTTTAGCTTAAAATGCTCAAATTTTCGTCATTCATAAATTTTTCAAAGTTTGATTCCACTTGCTTTTTTTGTTATATCTCTTACAATAATGGAACCTGATCCGAATGATAATTTGATAAAAAAATGTTAACATCAAAAACTGGAGCAAATTCTTGCTGTTATTATTCTCCACATCCTGATGGTGAACATTTGCTTTACAAATGGACTGCTTATGGAGATTCAAAAAATGTTAGAACGTATGCTTGTGCTGGTTGCAGAAGTGTCAAAAACAAAGATAACTCAAAACCATATCCTCCAAAATCAAAACGAGATGAAGAAGCTCAAACGTGAAATTCGTCGTTTGAAATTTAAAGTGTGTTCTTTTCATGCAAAAAAAAGTATTATTTCTGATATTGGAAGCTTGCATGTTAAAACTACCTACAATAATCACAGAAGTTTTAAAAAATTTGTTCAAAGATTGGGTGGTATTCAACTAATTAATCCAGAATATCTTGATATTGCTAAAATTTATTTGCTTGAAGAAGCTGACGCACTTGGAAATGATGAAACTTTACCTGCTGAAATTGTTGGAATGGCAAGAAAACTTGTTGAAGATTATTAGTAAGCTGATTTTAAAATTGATGAAGCAAAAAATCGAATGGATATTTTTATGGAAGATGATGAATCTGAGCAAAAAGAAATGTTTCTTTATTATTCTTTAAAATTAGGAAAATTATTAGGATTCCGAAAAACTTTATAATTTTGTCAATGTTTTTTGTTTTGTTTCTTACTCTAATAAATTAATTATTCAATATAAATGTAGAATTTAAAAAAATTAGCACGGATTATTTCAAACAAAAAAATTAATCCATTTGAAAAAATTTAAAGAAACTATTCGTGACGGGAATCTATTACTAAAAACAAACAAAAAGTGAAATAATCACGTTGTCACTTTTTGTTCAGTTGAAAATTTTCCGTTCGAGATTTTTTTGGTCTTTTTTGTTAAAAAAAACAGAAAAATAAGCATCATCTTTGACGACAGATCCTGATGTTGGATTAAATTTTTGTGCTTTTGTTATATACGAAAAAATAATCAGGGAAAAAAACTGAGTCGGATAGCAGAGAGCTTTTTTTTAAAAAGTATCTGAAAAACGAAACCAATAATAGCAAGGTAAAGAAGATATGAAATTTTTAGAGTTGTATAAAATCATATTTAATAAAAAATGCTTTATAAAGCATAATAAAAGTCTTGTAAAGGTAAAAAAATCAGTATATGATTGTAAAAATGAAGTTTTTGGCAGATATATGGTTATGAAGTAGCAGACGATCAAGGTTAGTTTTTTGGATAAGGTTGGTGTTTTTCTTTGTTTTAAACATTATTTTAATAATTATATCTTTTAGATATCACTTATAGATGATCCAGAATATATGGGTTATTTTATTTTTGGTTGTTTTTATATATTACATAAACATCGTCATCCATGAATATATATTTTTCAAGCTTTTCTGCTTCTTTTTCATTATACATTACCAAATATAGCTAATTTATACAGAAAATATGATGTACTTGGTTGAAATAGCATGTAAATGTCTTCAGAAATAAGGATTTGAGCAGCATCATGTATATCCAAGGATCACGGTGTTTATGTAATATATAAAAACAATCAAGAATAAAATAACCAATATATTCTGGATCATCTATAAGTGATATCTAAAAGATATAATTATTAAAATAATGTTTAAAACAAAGAAAAACACCAACCTTATCCAAAAAACTAACCTTGATCGTCTGCTACTTCATAACCATATATCTGCCAAAAACTTCATTTTTACAATCATATACTGATTTTTTTACCTTTACAAGACTTTTATTATGCTTTATAAAGCATTTTTTATTAAATATGATTTTATACAACTCTAAAAATTTCATATCTTCTTTACCTTGCTATTATTGGTTTCGTTTTTCAGATACTTTTTAAAAAAAAGCTCTCTGCTATCCGACTCAGTTTTTTTCCCTGATTATTTTTTCGTATATAACAAAAGCACAAAAATTTAATCCAACATCAGGATCTGTCGTCAAAGATGATGCTTATTTTTCTGTTTTTTTTAACAAAAAAGACCAAAAAAATCTCGAACGGAAAATTTTCAACTGAACAAAAAGTGACAACGTGTAATTTTTAACATTGTAACTATTTATGTAAAGTTAAAAATTTAATACACTTGGTGGAACAAGTTACATTTGGTGGGCACCCACCAAGTGTAAACATACTTCCACCAAGTGTAACCATACTTCCACCAAGTGTAACCTACTTCCACCAACTGTAAGTTACACATGGTGGGCGGTCACTTGGTGGGCCCACCAAGTGTAATTTCCACCAAGTGTATTTCCCCCAAAAACGCTTTACAAATTCGAAAAAGCGCGCAAAAACTTTTTTGTATCTTTTTGCCACGGGTTTTAACACGAAAACATCCAATATTCTTTTCTCATCGTTCTCGAACGCATTTGTTCTTTCTTCTTCAAAAATGCGCGCTCTTTGTTTTTTATTTCTTTGTCTTTTTTTCAGAATCTCATTTTTGTATTTTATCAAAAAGTTTTTCTTGATTTTATTGACTTCTATTTACAGTATTGCTTAATCGCGGCCTTGTTCATATTTTACGTTTCCAGAAAATTTTATGCTGATTCTTACGCGCAGAATAATTGACTTCAGTATTTTTTTATAGTTATGCATTTTTTAATGTATCAATTTCTTGCGTGCCAATTTGCGTTTCCTGTGACGATGTGATTCATATACATATTTATTTTTAGATAATAACTAACTATCATGAATCAATCTTGGGGTCGTGGAGCATTTGCAAGTGGTCGTGGTGGATTTAATCCATCAACTTCAAGAGATAATCACGAAAATATTGGATATGGTTTACATCATGGTGGTGAATTTAATACATTTGCTACTGGAGCTGATCAAGAAAATATTGGAAGTGGTTTAAATCGTGATGGCCGCAATGATGGACTTAATCCATTCAATATTGAAGCTAATCAAGAACGACATGAACCTGCTCAAGGTGGATTTGCTACTAATCGTGGTGGCACATTTAATCCATTCACTACTGGAGCTAATCAAGAAAATATTGGAAATGGTTCAAATCGTGGTGGCTTGTCACAATCTAATGTTAACCGAGAAGGTTCAAATCGTGGTGGAAGAGGTGCATCTCGTGGTCGACCTAGAAATCCAGGTAAACTTTCTATTGCCTTCTTATCACTTAACTCTCTTTTTAGTTACTGGAAATCCTGCTGTTAATGCTAATATTGCTGATGGTCGTGGATATGTTCCTCGTTCTCGTCAAACGGAAGAACTCTTTAATGAAGATCAAAGATCTGAAGCATTATATGCTACTGTTGTCGATGGTGACGAAGATGTTGTTGTTGAACAATTTGGTCAAGCTTTGTTTTGCTTAAGGTATGTTTTTTTTCTTAGATTGCTTCGATTTAATAAACTATATTTATTTTAGAAATTGGGAAGCAGCCGAATTTGAACCCCAATTACTTACAAATGTTAAAGAACGTGCAAAATATATTCGACCTCGAAAAATTCAAAGTTTAACACTTCCTTTGGCACTGGATGGATTTGATGTTATCTCTCAAGCTGAAACAGGTTCTGGTAAAACAGCTGTAAGTGTATTCTTGTTATTTTTGTGATGGTAATTGAATTTTATCCTTTTTAAGGCTTTTCTTCTTTCAATCATTGATTCCATTATGAAAGCCAAACTTACCACAGAAGAATATCGATTTGTATCTGAACTTGCATCGCCATTTGCCATTATTATTGCTCCAACTCGAGAATTGGCACAACAAATTTATGAACAAGCTACAAAATTTGCTGACAGTAAGTTGCTTTTTGTTTTTTCATTCGCTCATTTGTACATTGTTTTAGAAACTGGTGTTAGTATTGCCAAAGCTTATGGAAAATATAATGTTGGACCAAATCATAACGAAATTCGTTTTGGATGTGATATTCTTATTGGAACTCCTGGACGCTTGATGCAATTTATTAAAAGTGGAGAAGTTAGAGTTAAAAATCTTCGAACTTTGGTTTTGGATGAAGCAGATCGTTTATGTGATGGTCAATTTTTGAATGATATCTTGGATATCGTTATTATTCCTGGTTTCCCTGGAGTATGTTTTTATTATTTTTTACTTTTCAAAACTAACTAGAAAATGCACATGTTTGTTTTTAGGTTTATGAACGTCAAACTTTATTCTTCTCTGCAACATTCCCACCTCAAGCTTTGATTATGACAGATATCCTTTTGCGTCCAGAAGCTGTTTTCGTCACAAATCATCAAAATCTTCCTAATAAACGAATCAAGCAAGATTTCATTGTTGCTGGCGCCCAGTCAAAACTTGAAACTTTGGCTGATATTTTAACTGCTGAAGCTGACAAAGTTGGTGGTGCAGAAAAAATTCGAAGAACTTTAGTATTTGTTAATACTAAACAAATGAGTGATATGGCAGCTTTATTTCTTTGTCAACGTGGTATTCGAGCTCTCTCCATTAATGGTGATCGACCTCAATATCTTCGTCAACAAGCATTGTTTGAATTTCGTACTCATAGAATTTCAGTTCTTTGTGCCACCGATGTTTGTGCTCGAGGTATTGATGTTAAAAATCTCGATCATGTAAGTACCTTCTTTACTTTATTTATTTAATTATTATTATTTTATAGGTAATTAATATGGATTTACCAAGAACTGCATTCCAATATATTCATCGAATTGGCAGAACTGGTCGAATTACTCAAGGATATTCAACAACATTCTTTGCTGGAAATGAACCATTACTGAAAGAAATTGCAAAAATGTTGCGTGAACAAAATGAAGAAATTCCTGAAACTTTGAAAGCTGCTGTTGCTGCATATAATGTTTTTGGTGATGATGATTCTGTTGCTGCTCCAGATGATCAACCTCGAGGCTTTGCTTCATAGCCTTCTCCTGTGGAAAATGTAGATGCTGAAAAATAATTTCATAAGTTTTGTAATTTTTTATATTTAACATTTTTGTTTTTTTTATCATATTAACCATTTCATTTGTAATCTCGTTTTGTTTTTGTTATAAATTTTTTCATCGATTTTTTTATCTTGTCTTTGTCTTGAAAACAGATTTTTCCAAAAAATTTTTACCAGACGATTTGATACGGTTTTTCTTAAAAAAACGCTATTTTTTTTGTCACAGGATTACTTTACGGTGATTGTAAATGGCCAAATAGCTGACAGAAAGTGACATTTTTTGAAACGTTCAATGTATGTTTTTGACAAAATAATCATAAAACCGCATGTGCCAGGAAAAAACACTGATTTCTTTTTTCTTGAATGTAAAAACTAAATTTTCAAATTTAAAAATGAAAAAATTTGATCAGCATCTGCTCTAAAGGAAAGTGTTCATTAAAATAAAAGGATTTTAACAAAAGCACATACTTTAAATATTCCATAATACAAAATTGTTCAACTGCTGAAGGTGCCAAAAAAATTTTTAAACCACAATCTGGTGGCATATTATTTTTGTTCATCAAATGTATTCTTCAAAGATGGTTCATTCCCTTCTTCTGCCGTTGTTTCATCAACTGATGAAAGGGGAGGTTCTTTAATCAAACTTTTATTTCGAACCTTTTCATTCAATTTCTTTTTTTGTGCATCTTCTTCTGCGGCAGAAGCGGAAGATGAACATTGCTGTTGGGTTGGCGAGTTTGTGATTTTATATATTGTGTTGAATCTTTTGAAGGCATTGATTTTTCTTTTGACATTATTGATAGTTTTTGAATTTTCTTTGATGCACTGGATTTTTTTCATTTTTGATAAAAATGTTTTCCAAAAAAAAATAATATGATCAAGATTCCAATACTGTAAAAAAAACGAGCATATTTTGAATAAAATAAAATTTCAAGTCCAGCAGAAAGGAATATTGACCATTCTGGAAGTGATTCAGAATCAGACGAAGCTTTTTTTTAAAATATCAGACAAAAAAAATTTTGTCTGATATTTTAACGAGGGGTAATTTACCGGTAAATTAAAAACATTCGTGTGTAGGAGAAAAGAAAATTTTTAGAAAAATGATGAAAATTTTCCAAAATTGATTTTTATAAAAATTTTTTCAGAGGTGGATATACTAAAATTTAGCTCTTTTTTCTTAATAGTTATGTTTTTTGCGTTTTTGAAGATCGATTGATAGTTTTTTTCTTTCTTCATTTTTTGAAAAATTTTTCATAATATCAAGCTAAATTCAAAAATTATAGGTCTTGAAAAAAGTTTTTTTTATTAATAACTGATTGTGTAATCAGTAACTGATAATTTAAAAAAATTAAAAATTTGTAATCGATAACTGATATTTCAAAAAAATTAAAAAAAAATTCAGAAAAGAATAAGGCAGCTTAAGGTAAAACCTGGCAGGTTATGTTTCCCTTTTTGAATCTCTCCCAAGTTGCGGTCGTGCCCATTGTAGTTACAATTGTTGTGAAAAATTAAAAATAAACGTTTTAATTTCTTTTCAAAGATTTATTAAATCACTGCATAAAAAGCAGCAAACAAGTCTAAAGTGTAAAAAAAGGTATGACTAATCAGTGTGTGTTGTAAACACATTGATATAGGGGTATTATATAAAAATAATGTTCATCACTCAAATAAACTGCAGAAAATTTTATTTACAGCGGCTGCTCCCCTTTTTTCTAACTGCCATTTTTTGACCTTTTCTTTTTTTTTCTTTTTCTTTGTGTTTATTGCAATTTTTTTCCCGACCGATCAAAAAAATAAAGAGAGTGAAAGAGACTGGTGTAAAAAATATGTTGCAAGTGTTGTTGTTATTTTCTTTCTTCCATCTTTTTTTTAAACGCATTGTGTCAGATTGAGATTGAAAAGGAAAAAAAGGCGCCTAAACGGTTGTAAGCAATTTTTTCATAGAGGTGTTGATTTTATTTAAGGGCAATTTTTTTTTCCATTTTTGCATCGTAAAAGATCCGCGATATGAAACACAAAGAAAAAAATTTATTTTTTTGCATCATTTTCTAATGTTTTCAACATTTTAATAATGAAATAAATTGCGAAATTTATGAGCGTTCTTAATTCTGTCTTGTAATTTTTGAGGCATTTCAAGACAGAAATAACAGTTATTTGTTTAGAATGATTTTTTTGGTTTTTCTGCATCCAACCTTGTTTCAGTTTTTGACATTTTGATATTTTATGAATATCAAAATGTTTGTTTTACTGATTAGTAAATATGTTAAAAATAAATATACCCTTCCATAAAAAATGCATCTTCTTAAATTTATGTTCTTCATACCAGATTGAATATATTGATTTTTTTTAAAGTTTTGATGTATGCCTTCGTTATCAAAGAAAAAATGCTTGACTTTATCGTTCTTGCTTTTTAGGGAAACGATACAAAAATTTGTAGCTTTTGGTATCACTTTCAGTACAAATGAGTTCAAGATGGCAGCAAATACTGATTTTGACGCAGCGCAATTTTTACAGTTTCAACACCAGTTTGCTCAGTTTATGAATATGATGCAACAAATGTCACTTCAGCAACAACAACAAGTAAGCATAATTTTTTAAGATTTTAATTTTTAGATTTTGAAAATATAAATGTCTCGCTATAAAAAATTGTGTCTTAATAAATCATAGTTATTAATGTGATTTTAATTTTTATAGAATTGTGCTCAAACGCCCACTTCCTCTAATGCCCTTAATGCCCAAAATGGTGATGCAGTATCAGTGACCTCTTCCCTATCAAAATCTTCTGCCATCCATCATAACGATAGAGATCACAAAACAAAAATTGTATTCTTCAATTTAAAAGAACCATATGGAACTTCTGAAGATCGCTATGTCAATGATTTGCAAAATGTTAATGAGATTTTTAAAGTAATGGGGGTATCTCCAAATATTGTAAAAATTATTCGACTTGGACATTTTACATCTCAAGGCAGACCTCGACGAGTTTTAGTGGAACTTTCGACAGAAGATGAACAAAAATATATTCTTCAAAATAAAAGCAAGCTGAAAAACGATAAAAAATGGAAAGGTGTTTCCATGCAGCCTTTTCGTCCGAAAAAAATTGAGATAATTGCGGAAGTACAAATTCCTAGTGAATTAACAAAAAAAGTGGTTAGTTTTAGATTTATAATTCAAAATATTTAATTTAAATAAAAATTAGGAGCCGCAAAAGCTAAAACCAAAGAAGACAAAAAAATCAAAGTCCACAGTATCTCCAAATCCTTTTATAAACTTTGCAACAAAAGATAATGAATCAACTGATAAAAAAGAAATAAATATTTTGGTAATTGGTGAAACAGGTGTTGGAAAGTCAACTTGGATCAATGGTATTGCAAATTACATGAATTTTGATACTTTTGATAATGCTTTGGCAGCAAAGAAACCAATCTGTTTAATTCCAATGAATTTTAATTTGTATGTTGGTGAAAAATATGAGAAAGTGACCGTAAATATGAAATCAACTGTGGGAGAAAGGGATAAAAATGAAGCTGAAGCAAGCACGGGGCAATCATGTACACAAGAACCAAAGGTATATCGATATATCACTGATACAGTAGTCTTTAATCTAATTGATACCCCTGGAATTGGTGATACACGTGGGATTGAATATGATATAGAAAATATGAAAATGGTTTTAAAATGTTTATCAAATTGGGAAAAGATTCACGGAATCTGTATTTTGCTGAAACCAAATGTTCCTCGGCTTACCCTTTCACTTCGATATTGCATTGAAGAGCTTCTCGTTAATTTACATAAAAATTCAATCCCAAATATTTCTGTTATCTTTACAAATTCCTGCAGCACTTTATTTAAACCTGGTGATACAATGACTGTGTTGAAAAAGCTTTTTGAAGATGTTAAAAGCTCATCTGGAAATATTATCCAACTTTCTGGTGCCAATATTTTTTGCATTGATAATGAAGCTGTTCGATTATTGTATGCTCATCAAAAAGGTGTTGAAGTTGAAAAAGTGCATATCAAAAATTGTTCGACAAGTTGGACTCGGACCGTTGAAGAGACATATCGGTTATTTGAATATATTACAAAATTGTCTCCACATTCTTCTTTCGAAACAAAAGCAACCAGCCAAATTCGTGGGACTTTGGATGAACTTTCTGCTATCTTGGCCGATAAAAACGATGGAGTTGTACAAAATAAAAAAGCTTTTGAACAACAAAATCAGCTGTTGAAAATGTTGAAAGACAATCTTGTAGAGAAGCAAAAATCGACAACTTTTCAAGCTGAACATGTTCAAAAAGTTTCATTGAATTATCCAATTACAGTATGCTGTGGCCCAAATTGTATTGAAACAATTCGAATTCCAAATTGTGAAAAACAAGAAACATTTTACAAAAAAATTTGCTGTCCTCAATGTCCCCTGAGAAATGTTAATGGCGGTCAAATCGGTGAATCAAATCTACGACAATGTACAGCTTTTGGCAGCAATGGTTTCTGTCAATCTTGTGGATGTTCATGGCAATCACATATGCAAATTAGGTATTACCAAAGAAAAACAATTGGTAATTTTTCAAGCAGCGTTGATCATGAAGAAATTAATCATTTAAATTTACAAATTACTGCCAAATCAAATTATATTCTCCAACAAAAAGCTAATCTTCATCATCTTCAACAGCGCTATAGCATCATTGCTGCATTAACGCAACCATTTTTTGAATTTTTGCGACATAATTCCATCATTCCTTTTAATAGCGCTTTGGAAGAATATTTGGAATTTTCAATTGAAGAACGTGAAAAAATTTTAAAGCCAGAAGACGGCCGATTCAAAATTGAAAGTTTACAAAAGCTTCTTGCACTTCATCAGCAACAAAAATACTTTGCTGATTGCAAAGACAAACTTGCATTAAGAGCTGCAAACAGTTCAACTCAAAAAATAACTTTATTAAATTATGCTCAAAAAATTACAATGTTGAAAAATAATGAATTAATTGGAGAGGAATTGGATGCATCAAATATTTATCAAAAATTATTTGAAACATCAGAATTTAAAGTTATTGAAATTCTAACAAAAATTGAGCTGAATAATAATGCTGCGGATAAATCACAAGAAAATGGAAGTTTATCCAAAAAGAAAAAGCAAAAGTCAGCAACATAATTACTGTAATTAAATGCTGTATCCTTTGTACTTGAATCTTTTTTTCACCTAATAATTTTTCCTATCAATATTGAAACGTTTTTTAAAATAAAAATAATTTATTTTGATTATTTTAATATTGTTGGTGATAGTTTTTCTGTAATGATACAGTTGAATACTTATATTTTTATTATTGTTAAACCATTATTTTTAGCAGTTTAATTTTTAGCTCAAAATGGATTCAATGTTAAAGTCAGCCAATGCTTACTTAAATGATTTGATTAAAAACGAATCTGATTCTGATGATGATGTAAGTTATTTTCTATTTGCTCTGTTTTGTCAAACTCAATTATAAAATTTGTATATGTGCCCTGTTTAGATTGTACAAGTTCCAAATTGTAATACTCCAAATGATCCAGGTGTTGAAACATCCTCATCTTTCAAAAATTCATATAAGCCTCAAATATCAACAAATATCAATGCCAATGTTGAAAATGAAATACAAAAACAAATTATAATTTCAAATTTGAGAGAACCATTTGGAAAAGATGAAAACCATCGGGAAGCTGCTGATCGTTCAACCATTGAACAAATTTTATACGCCATTGATGCATCTGCAGCTGCAGATAATATTAAAAAGATATCTCGAAATGGTATCTATGATTCGAAAAATGGAAATCCACGTGAAATTATTGTTTCTTTTGCTTCTAAAGAGGATCAGAAAGCAGCACTTTTTAATGCTTACAAATTGAATAATATCCCTGGATGGCAAGAAGTTTCACTAAAAGCTTATTCTGCACCTGACACAAATCAAGTAAGTATATAAAAGTTTTGTAAATCCATAGTAAATTTCTTATTGAAAAATTAGAGACAAATTAGACAAAATTTAACATTTTTTAGTTGTCTTTGATTCAAACAAATCAGTTTGATCCAGAAAAAGAAGAATTAAAGAAAGAATTAGCTGAAATGAAAGTGGGCTGATAGTTTAAAAATATTTAGTTTAATTTTTGTATTTTACAGAAGCAAATGAAACATATGATGATGGAGTTACAAAAACAACAAATGGAATTACAAGCTAATGCAAGTAAAATTGCATCCATTCCATCAATGGTAAATAATTCAAAGGTAAACATATATAATTAAAAATTCGTTTTAAAAAGCAGTTATAACAACAGAGTATTCCTTCACAACCTCAAGAACCTCCTCCACGACCACCACCAAGCACAAATTCAAGCATTAATTCTTCATCAGCAATTCCTCCTACCTCAGATCAACAATTATTTCATCCACAACCAGGTAATTTATGACCTTAACAATCATATAATTATTCAGAATAGTTTAGTTCCACCATTAAATAATTTTAATGGTATACAACAACAACAATCGCAAACTTCAACACCCTTTGGTGGTAATCCATCTTTACATAATCCACAGCAACCAAATCCAGCATATTCATTTCAAAGTAGATCAAATTCAAGTATGAATGGAAGCTTTATGAATTTACAAAACGGTAAAAATAAATCAAAAAAAGATTTATCTTTTTAACAAAAAACATATTTCAGAAAATAATATGCAACAAATGCCAATGCATTACCAAATGCCACCATTCCAAAATACACCTTTTGACATGATGCAAATGTATCACTTGTTCCAGATGTTTCAGAATCAAGCACATTCTGCACAGCCTAATAACCTTCCACCACCACCACCACCACCACCACCAAAACCTCCAACAGAAGATGAGGAAATGTTGTCAGAAGAAGAAGAATCATCAAGTGAAGAAAGTGAGGAAGAAGAAGAACAACCTACAAAGATTCAAAATGAACTATTTATATCTCAAGCTGAACGACATTTTGGAGCAAAGAAAACTTTGAATATTTTGGTTCTTGGGGAAACTGGAGTTGGAAAATCAACTTGGATTAATGGAATTGCAAATTATATGAGTTTTGAAACCCTTGGAGATGCTTTAAATGCTCCACAACCAATTTGTTTGATTGCAAGCAAATTTGCCTTTTATGAAACAAATGAAGATAAAATTGAAGTTAAATTAGAGCCCTCTCATGGAGAGAAAGATGAAAATGAAGCCTTCTCTGATCAAGGTCAATCTTCTACTCAAGAACCAAAAACTTATCAATTTGAAACTGCCAAATATATTGTTAATATTATTGATACCCCTGGAATTGGTGACACTCGCGGAATTGAACAAGATAAAGAAAATACTCGAAAAATTCTCAATGCAATTGGGCAATACAAAGAACTTCATGCAATCTGCTTTTTATTCAAAGCAAATGAAGCTCGAATGACTCTCAGTTTTCGATATTGTATCAGTGAATTGTTACTTCAACTTCACAAAGATGCCGTTGAAAATATTATTTTCTTTTTTACAAATGCTCGTGGAACTTTTTATAAACCTGGTGATACAATGGCTCCACTTTCACAATTTTTAACTGAATTACAAAATGATCGACGACTTCGAATTTCATTGGCATCTGATAAAATTTGTTGTACTGATAATGAAGCATTTCGACTTGTTTGTGCTCATTTTAATGGTGCGAAATTTACTGAAGAAGACTTCTTAAATTTTGCTGGATCTTGGAAACAATCAGCTGCCGAAACTCATCGATTCATTGAATTTGCTGCTCGACAGCGTCCCCATCATGTTGCAGATACTGTATCAATTAATAAAGCACGAACAATTATTTTACATTTGGCAAAGCCATTGGCAGATGTCAATGAATTAATTGAATCAAATATCAAAGTTTTTGATGATCGAAAAAAAGATTTAAAAAATACTTCAAATAATTTGAATGATCTCAAGAAGAAGTTATAAATTTCTCAAATTGGTATCGAAGTTAAAAAATTGGATTATCCAAAAACTGTTTGTACTGGGCCGGAATGCATTGAAACACAAAAGTTACCAAATACTGAACAACTTCAAGTAATTTATAAACAAATTTGTCATGCTCATTGCTATCTCACGAATGTTGAGGTTGAAAAAGTTCCTGACCCAAATTTAGTCAATTGTGCTGCAATGGCTGGACAACAAAATTGTCAAGTTTGTAAATGTCATTGGATGACTCATATGCATATCCGATTTGATCAAATCAAAACAGCTATCGAAATTGAAGATAAAAATACAAAAGATCTTATTCATAAGAATGAAGATGCTGCAAAAGTTAAGGCAAAAATGATCAAAGATTGTGAAAACACGATTGCTGAACTTAAAGCTGAACAACAGAAAATTATTAAAATCTCACTTCGATTTGGAAGCTTTCTTCAAGTAAATGCAATTCTTCCTTATAATGATGCCTTTGAAAAATATGTTGAACAAACAATTAACGAAGAAGAAAAATGCACCGAAGTTGGAGGAGATCGGTCAAAATTGGAAAATCTCAAAAAGTTATTGAATGAATATCGTCAAGAAAAGACTCTTTTATCTGAAGCAGTTAAAAATCCAACAACAAATGCGAATACTCCTATTACCCCTGATGAAATTGATGTGATGAAAGCAGAGCTTTTTGGATTAAAAAATACTGGAAAAACTTTGAAAGACTTATTTATGGCAACTGAAAATGGCATTGCATTAAATAATAAACATGCCACCGTTCGATATGTTCCACCACGAAAGCCCATTTTGCAACCATTTTTCGGCAAATCTAACAATCAAGGAGATAAAAAGCAAAAGTCAGTTGCTATTTCTCTTTATTATTTATTTACAAATTCTTTCAGTTTAATTTTGTTTATTTATGATTCGAACTTAAAAGTTTGATTTTTTAGGTATGGCAACAATTCAAAATACGATAACAAAAATTCAAAGAACAAAAACCAAAAGAATAAGAGTAGCAATAACAAAAATCGTAGAAAATTTTAACTCGAGAAAAGCAACCCGATTTAAAAATCGTTTAAAAAAGTTTATAATTCAATCGAGTCCATGGATTCAGCGTAATATCTTTATCTGTTAAAATCTTTTGTATTTGAATTACTTTGTTTAATGGTTTATATTTTTTTTTCTACTTTTTAGTTTTCTCTGTCTAATTTCTTATTAATTTTCCTTCAGCATTTTTGAATTGAATATAAAATTTTCATTTTGTTGTAATGAATAGAAAATTTACACTGTTATTATTACAAAAAAGTTCAATCTCCTTTATTCGTTAATGAATTATCTCTAATATCTTTTTGTTGTTAAACTTAATTATTTTTATAGCATTTTTATTTATGAAATGCAGTGCTACAAAGAGGTAAGGGATTTCAACCTCAACAACGCTGAAATTTCAAATTTTACAGGGATCAAAAGAACCCATGGAACTTGATAATTCCACTTATCAAAGCCAACAAAATATTCAAACAGAAGAAAATAAAGTGTCAAATGATCCGAATGCATTAATTAATGAAGCCACGTCTTTAGCCGAACATTTGAATAACCGATTGAAAAGCTTGAATGAAAAAGATGCACATCTTTTTATGGAAAACTTTGAAATGAATGTTATGTTATTGCCTAAAAAAAAGGTAGTATTGAGATATCAATTGTTGAATTTTATATTCCTTGACATATTTTAGAATGTCGCAACCATTCAACATGAACAATTAACAGCCCAAAAATCTGATGAATCAAATAATGATTTTGTTATGGTTAATCCCCATGCCGAGACAAAAAATTATTCAACTAAAACTCTCGAAAAAATTGTAGCAATGAATAATGAAAATCCACCACTTTTCAGTACATCCGCTAAACCTCCTTTATATATTTCAAATCAAAATTGTTCTTTCACAAAAGTTAAAACAGAATTGAATGAACGTGAAAAGCAAGGTGACATGAAAACAACCCTACAAGAAGATAAATCTTATCATATTGCCAAGCAGCCTTCTTGGGAATTTACTCGCTGCTCACAAAGAAGTCACAATTCTTCATTGCATCGTAGCATGTCTGAAAAGCGTAAAATTTATTCAAGTGACAATTCCTCTCAATTATACAGTGATGTTGTTAAAGGCAACAACACTTGTAAGCAAGAACATTCAACAACCTTTCCAAGTACCATTTCATCGGAGGAAAGTGTGAAAAAAGAAACTTCATTAACATATTCCACACAAAATCGTTGCCATGATTACCGTAATCCAAGAGAAGCAACAAACAATAGCTTGGAATATTCAAAAAGTAAACCTAGATCTGTTTCAAATCATAATACTCATCGCAACCAATACAAAACAGAAAAATTAGAATACAATCAAAGTACTCCAAAAATGGCTGAACAACCTACAGCAGCTTCATCTCGTCCACTTGACCTCCACGCAATTCCTACTCAAGTTGCAAATGTTGCACAACAACAGAATGATTGGCTACAAGGAATTCAAAAATCACTTCAAATTAACAACAAAAAATCAATCAATATTTTGGTTTTGGGACAAACAGGTGTTGGAAAATCTACATGGATAAATGCATTTGCAAATTATCTTTCCTATAGTACCCTTGAAGATGCAATCGCAGCAGAAGCTCCAGTTTGTGTAATTCCAACAAAATTTTCAATGTTTGACGAAAATTATCAACGACATGATGTTCTTTTGGGTAATCATTGTAATGAAGTTTTCTCTGATAAAGGACAATCTGCAACTCAAAATGCTAAAACTTATTTATTTGAAACTGAAAAGTACAACGTTTATATTATTGATACTCCTGGAATGGATGATACACGTGGTGGAGAACAAGATGATGAAAATATGAGAAAAATTCTTCGAACAATTGCACCATTCAAAGAACTTCATGCGATTTGTTTTTTGTTTAAAGCAAATGAGGCACGACTTTCTCAATCATTTCGGTATTGCATAAGCAAGCTTTTAAGCAATTTGAGTAAAAGTGCTTTAAATAATACATGCTTTGTTTTTACGAATGCTCGTGGAACATTTTATAAACCTGGTGATACAATGGCCCCATTGAAAGGATATTTCAAAGAACTTCAAAAAAAAGAAGGATTAGTGGTTGCAATAAATGATAACAACACCTTTTGTTTGGATAATGAAGCATTTCGATTTATTTGTGCTTACTTTAGTAAAATTAAATTTGGTGGCCTTGAAATGAAGACATATGCTGACAGCTGGAAACATTCAGCTAATGAAATGATTCGTTTATTAGATCATGCTTCGCGGATACAAGCTCATAATACTTCTGAAACTTTGTCAATCAATGAAACACGAACATGGATTTTACAATTGGTTGAACCAATTATTAATGTTGGTGGCATTATTCAGACAAATTTGCAACAACTTGAAGAGCGTATTCGAGAATTAGAATCAATGGAAAATAATATCGAAGAACTCCAAAAAAGAGCTGCAGTTCCAATAGTTACTTTGGAAGTTATTCATTTAGAATCCCCACAAACCGTTTGTCGTAGTGAAAAATGTATCAGTTACGAAAATGTATCTGGAATTATGCAACCAATATACAAAACTGTTTGCCATAAAAACTGTAATATATTTGGTGGTGATGCAACACAATTTCCTGATCCTGCTTTATATAATTGTGAAGCTTTTAATTACAATAAATGTAAAAAATGTGGTTGCCATTTGAACCAACATGGTCGAATATTTTATGAACAAAGACTTGTTACAAATCGTTTAGAAGTTCAAGCAATGCAAAATTCAGTTCATTCACAACAAGATGCAGCAAAACTTAAACGAAAAATGATTAATCGATCAGAAAAAATGATTGATGGATTTACTCAAGAATTTTATTTTCTCATGAATGCAATGTCAAAGTTTTCATTCTTTCTTTTTCAAAATGGGATTTCACACAAATCAGATATCTTTGAAAATCACATTCAAAGACTTATTGAAAGTGAAGAAAAAATGATAAAAAATGTTCGACATTGTGATGAAAGAAAACATTATCGATTTGTTAACCTCTTGATGTCATATCGTGATATTCGTGAAAAAACATATTATAAAAATTTTGCTTATAATATTTCATTGGCCGAAATTCAAGATATTCGTCAAAAACTATTTTCAATGCCATTGACCGGTTCAAAAATTGCCGAAGTTTTTGATATTCATGTTAAAGCTGATAAACATGATTATGTTCATGATATCACCCATTTTGATAAAAAATCGATTATTACGTAAGTTTATGATAACAGCATACTTCGTCACTTAAACTGTTAAAACATTTTAGAAAATCAGTTGAATGGATTAAAAATCAAGTTTCATCTTTTTTGGGCAACAAAAGCCATGATTTATAAAAATTAATTTTTATAATTTTGTATTTTTCCTTATGCGTTTTATACTGCTTTATTTTAACATAAAAAATATATATTCTTGTTTTAAAGGGATTTTTTTAATTTTATAAGAGTATTGTTCTCTGTCATACTGTTAAAATTTAAGACTTTAGATTAATTAAAAAGTTAATTGAAATTTAGATGTCTTCTCAAAACAATGCTTTTGTCGACTCCGATGCTTCTGAGAATGAAGTTGATTCATTCGTAACTGTAGTTTTACGAAATTTTGAAATTTAAAAAATTATAAATTTTTTTAGGTTCAACAACCTCCTCTTCCTGTTCATCCTTTTTCCCAACAACCATCTTCGCAAGTGTCATCTATGCTACAACAACCACAAAATAATTTCACCCAACAACATCGATCCGAACAACAACAACCAGACAATGGATTTTGCGGTTATTCTCATTCGAATCCATTTTCAGTAAGTTTAAAAGAAATCTGTTAATCGTTTCGTAAATTTAAAAAAATCTAATTCTAACTTAGACTTCTACCAATACCTCAACCCCATATGGCTTTCAAACAACTCCAAATGAAACAACTCCTGCATCAAAATTGGTATAGTATTTAAAAACACAATTAAAAAAAGTAACATTATATTTAGGATTACCAAATGAATCGTGGTGTTGCTCCCCAAATGAACAATCAATTCCAACCCCAATCACAAAATGAACAACAACAACATCATTTACCATCAATGAATCCATCACAACAAAGTACTCCAATGCAGTCTCCAATGGCACAAAATCCAAATATGAATTTTATGCAATTTATGCAAGACCCAAATTTTCTGCAACAAATGGTATATAATTAAAGCATTCGATTAAACAAAATAAATGATAATTTTAGGCAATGTTTATGCAACAAATGCAAAATATGCAACTTGCCCAACAAAATGAAACAATGCCAATGCCAGGATTTCAAAATAATGTTCAACGCCTTCCAAGTCAACAAAATTACGGTAATCCCCAAATAGGTATATTGTTAGACTTTGTCAAACAATTGCATGCTGCTTAATTTTAGGCACACAAGCTTTTCCGTTTTCAAATTCATCTACCATGCCACCCCAGCAACAACAAGCTCCATCAGCTCCACTTCAACAGCATCAACAATATCAACAACCGAATAAAAATGGTAAAATTAAATTTATTCCCAAAACTTCATTAAATTAATAACATAAAATTTTTACAGGCAAAACTAAATCCAATAATAGTAATAATGTTCCATCTCAAAAACTCCAACCCCCAAATACTTCTTCATTTTCTGGTCCTCGAAAAGAAGTTTACATTCTTGTTCTTGGTGAAACAGGTGTTGGAAAATCTACTTGGATTAATGGGATTGCAAATTATATGAGTTTTGATGTTATCACTGAAGCCTTGGAAGCACCAGAACCTGTTTGTGTTATTCCTTCAAAGTTTACAATGTGTGATGACAATTATCAACAACGTGAAATTATTATTGGCAATTCTAATAATGAAGTATTTGGAAAAGGTCAAAGTGCAACACAAGATGCTCGAACATATATGTTTCAAACTCCAAAATACGATGTTTATATAATCGATACACCTGGAATTGGAGATGTTCGTGGAATTGAACAAGATAAAGAAAATACTCGAAAAATTCTCAATGCAATTGCACCATACAAGAATTTACATGCCATTTGCCTTTTATTCAAATCCAATGAAGCTCGAATGACCTTAAGCTTTCGATATTGTATTAGTGAATTGTTACTTCAACTTCATCGAGATGCCGCAAAAAATATTGTATTTTTCTTTACCAATTCTCGTGGCACATTTTACAAACCTGGTGATACTATTGTTCCGCTGCGAGAATTTTTGGGTCAACTACAAAAGAAACATGGAATTGAAGTTTCTCTCAATCGAAATAATATCTTTTGTCTGGATAATGAAGCATTCAAATTTGTTTGTGCTTATCATGATGGCGTAGATTTCTCTGAAGAAGATATGCTAAATTTTGCATCATCTTGGAAGCGATCAGCTGAAGAAACGCAACGATTCTTGGATTATGCAGCTGGCTGCAAGCCACACTCCGTTGATAAAACGTTATCAGTTAATCAAGCACGTGGAATTATTTTACAACTTGCTAAACCTTTGGCTGATATCAATGATTTGATTGAAACAAATATCAAAGTTTATAATGATCGAAAGAATGAAATTGAAAACACTGCTGCCACAATTGATGAATTAAAAAATAAACTTTTAATTCCACAAGTTGGAATTAAAACTGAGCCATTACCGTATCCGATGACAGTTTGTACAGGTGAAAAATGTATCGAAACTCAAAGTATTCCAAATAGTGAACAACGGCAAACAATTTACAAACAAATTTGTCATGATCATTGCCAATTGGATAATGTTGATCCGGAAAGATTCCCAGAACCACATTTACAACAATGTTGGGCAATGCAAGGCCGTCAAAGTTGTCACATTTGTGGATGTCAATGGAGCACTCATATGCATATCCGATTCAAACAAGTTAAAACTAATGAATCCGTTGAAGATGAAAATATCAAAAATGCCATTCAAACAAATGAAGATGCTCGAATCACTAAACAGAAAATTATTGAATCCTGCGAACAAACTGTTAATGAATATAAGCATGAACAAAAAATTATTATGGAAGCATCTATTCGATTTGCAGTTTTTTTGAAGCAGAATGCCATTATGGCTTACAATGATGTCTTTGAAAAATATGTTGAAAAATCAATTGAAGAAGAAGAAAAATGTATTCGAGCTGGTGGAGATCATTCAAAGTTGAATAATTTAAAACGCTGCTTGGCTGAATATCGTCAAGGTTTTAGATAATATCTCACAGACACATAAATATCTATTAACCAGTTTAATTATTTTAGAACGTGCTACAATTGAACAAGCAATCTTAAAAGGTGGAAATAATGCACAACAAATTTCCACAGATGATGTCAAGCATATGAAATCTACACTTTTTGCTTTGCCACATTTTGGTGCAAAACTCAAAGAACTTTTTAATCGAACTGTTCAGGGATATGCTTTAAATCAACAACAAAGTGTCCAAAAGTTTGCAAAGCCAAACTTTAATAATGCCAACTTTGGCAACAAAAAATCAAAGTTTGTTTATCTTCTTTTAATCTAAAAAAATACTTTGAAAATTCAAATTTAGAAAGCCTGCCAAGAATCAAAATGTCATGAATAAATTACGAAATGTTTTTGTTGGAAATCAATAAAAGCCTCTCTTTTTCAAGCAAACTTGCCAATTATTTTAAGTGTTATTTTTTATTACATCTGTGACAAATTTATCAATCAATATTTTGTTATAATGTTGCCAATAAAATATCCAAATTTTAAACAAACTATGAGTCTATTGACAGGTTGATTACTGATGCCATTGAATTACAATATTACTTCTGCTAGAAATTGGATGTGATGAGATTATGGTAATATTGCTCTCTGGTTTTTTAATTCTTCGTAGTAAAACACTGATTTTGTAAAATTGGAAGAAATTGTTACGAAAATTGCTTCTAAAACAGTTCCATTACAATTAATTTTGCATCTAAATAGCTCGTCAGCACTACACAAATGCATATATAAGAAAAAGGAATGAAAATACTGTTAAATGGGTTTTGTGTGTTTTCCAAAAATGGAATAAACAAAAACAAACAATTAAAATCAAAAAACAAAAAGTTCAAAGATTTTGATAAATGGTGGAATGTATCAAAAAAATATTGTTTCAGAAAAGATTTAAAGTATAATTTACAAGATTCCTACAGTACCCAGTTTGAATTTGAAATAGACTACATAATTCAAAATTGATCCCTTTACATTTTTCTTATTTTTTAAAAAGGATTATTCCACCTTCAAAAAAAACCCATTTCCGGAATCTATTTTTAAAATGACGTTTTTTGCTTTTTTTTTGCAACAAAAAACCTACACTCAAAAAATTATTCATTCAAGCTGTTTCGGTTTTTGCATGCAAAACTTTCAAAAAACCTAGAACCACCCTCAAAAAAGACCACACTCGTTTTTGAACCCTTTAATTTTTTTCAAGGCTTCTTTTCACTTCATTGAATTTTGATCCGATTTTAGTTTAAATGATGCATTCTTTTTTATGTGTTTTCAATAAATAAATAATGAGAAATAACTTTTTAAAGGTTTCAATCACCTTTTTTGACCTTTTATAGGTTTTAAAGAGCTTCTAATGATCTGTTAACCAAAAATGTTTTTGGATTCCAGTGTTTTTCGTTGACTAAAAAAATACGTTATGATAATTATTATTAATGATATAAAACATGAATAAGTGTTTTGCTTTTTTAAAATTAAAAACAATATATTAGATTTTGTTTAGATTCACAGATTTAATAATCAAAGAGCTTTCTAAATACAAACAAGGAAACAGAATTTCATAAAATTCAAATGACAAAGAAATTTTTAATAATAAAATTTTTTTGTGTAAAATGACTCAAATAATTATTTAATTTAAAAAGAAACAAAATTTTGTAAGTACTTTATCAAAATGAATTTGTTCAAATTCAAACAAAATTGTTTTGAACAGGGAAGTTTCGATTTCTGAAACAAACCTTTGTTTGATTTTAGTTCAAATTTTAAAGCAACAAAAATTTTGCAGCTTGCAAAAAACCTTTTTTAAAATACTTTTCCTGGTATATTTTAAATAATTAAAAATAATTCCTTTTAAAATTGAAAAAAGTTGAGTTCCAAAAATATTACTACATTTTTTCTGAGTTTTGCGCTTTTTTTGTGGTGGGAAAATTTGTATCCATATTTTTTTGCAACTTTGGCTTCACTTTTTTTTATATTTTTGACGTAATTCAATTCCATTTTAATTTTTAAAAGACTATAATTTTTTAAATTAAGAAAATACGCTTTATCGTCACAAAAAAAGAAGAATGTCGTTCAAAAAAGTGGAATTCTGTAAGAGAAAGAGAAGATTAGAAACAGCTTAATTTTTGTTAAATTTATAATCCCATTTTCTTTTTTTTGACATTTTTTTGGGTTCTTTTTCAGCTGAGTTTTTAAATATCAATGGTGGCAAAAATGGCAAAAGCTTTTTTGAAAATATTTATCTTTAATATTTTTTGTATTTTGGGTTTCTTTTGATATTTACAAATTTAAACACGTGTTTCATTCCGTTCCAAATGTCTAAAATTTAAGTTTCAAAGGATCAACATTTTTTAAAGAATGCCAAAAATGTTTTTTTTTTATTAAAAACAAAAAATAAGCTTCGATGAGGTGGCAAAACATTTAAATATTTCCGGAATACAAGTTTAATCATTTTTATTTATGAATGTTTGCTGCTGCTTTAATTAGTTGTTTGAATTTATGATAGTTGTTGTTTTGAGAGTATCTTCTCTTTTTTAATTAGCAAACAAAAAATGCATATTTATAAAATATGCAGTTTTTTGAGAATTTTAACGTTTATGAAAATCACAGAAAAATATATAATTTTGGTTAAAAAGCAAACACTTCTTTTTTCCGCTTAAAAGTTATTTTTGATTTAATTTTTAGAAATGATGTAGTCTTTTTTTTTAGTTTCTCATAGAAAATTGTGTTTTGAAAAATTTGTTTTTCGTGCACTTTTATTACGGTAGGCACTTCCGCTTTTTTTATAAAAGTGCAAGAAAAAGTTGATGTAGTTTCAAAGAAAATGGAAAAAATACAGTAGGGAAAAAATTTACACCTTTTTTGAATTTTTATTTGCAAAAAAGATAATTATGTTTTATTTTGAAAGATACGTTCAAAATTTAGTTTTTCCCATTAACTCATGCTTCAGAAGTTGATGAAATTTTGGTAATTGCTGTTTTTAGAAATCTTAAATCCTGGAATTTGTTGGTTTTTATGCAAAATTTAGTTTTTAAATAAGTCTCTCATGGCACATTTTCACATAGTTTTAAAAATGGGATTTTAACCGTGTCATAGAATCTCAACAAATTTGTATTATCGAAATGCTTGAAAAAACTTTATATAAAAAGAAATTCAGCGAAATGTTTTTGGATGTCTTGAGTTCCAACACTCTAGACAACCTGCTTCTATCTTCTATTGCTAGTTTTATGCTTAGTTAGGACACATAAGTGTTCAAAAGTCGATAAAAGCTTGCTTAATTAGATTAACAAACTTATTTGTTAAATAATTGTTGAACCCCAAAAAACGACCATTCTTGCCCAAAAACATTTTTCCAGTCATAACAAAAAATAACAGATTAGAAAGGATTTTTTGTTCCAATATTTTTAATGTATGTTTGTTTTTTTGTTGTTTGTTTTTAATTTATCAATTGGTATACGGTAGGTATCAAAAATCACAACCTTTACTTTAATCCTAAAAGCAGCTATAAAAACGTAAAGCCATAAAAGTGATTTTCCAGTTTCTTGCTAAAAAACAAGGTCATAAAAAAATCCCCCCATCATCGCTTTTCAATTTATTATTAATTTCCATAAAAATTTTACACGCAATAAATCCTATTTATATAAAAGTTTATTATAAATTATGTTTATCCCATTTTTTTTTCACACTTATGTTAAACCTACGCATTAAAATTTGCAGGGCAACTTCCGTTTAAAGAAATATTTTACCACACTCCTTAAAAAAATCTCTATGAATTTTCTGAAATGCGTGTAAAACGTCAAACTTTTTATGGCTTCTTTTTTTTCTTAATATCTCAGTTTTTTTTAATAAAATTCTACTTAAATCTTTCAGATTAAAAAAGAATTTTTTTGCTATTTTTTTATTGTGTTTTTTTCTTCAAGATCGCGTTATTCTTTGAAAAAATTTTAGCAGAAAAAAGTGTTGTTTTAAAAGTGTTTTGTTTTTTGATTTTTGCATTTCCCGCCTTTTTGTTGCATGTTTTAAAGGGCACTTTTTAAAGCATTCCTTTTAAAAGCTTATTTTTGGTAATCGTATAAATAAATATAAATACATCCCACAATTTTTTTTGGATATAATTGATCCGGGGGTAAATGAATATTATCTTTTTCTTTCATCTGTCTATTATTAATATTTTTTGGCTCATTTATTATCTTTCAAAGTGCAAAGACTTTTTTCGAACGTCGGCCCCCGTGAGCTCAGAACAAAAAGAATTTTTAATTATACAATTTTAATATATCCCCTCTTTTTCTTCATTCATCTGTTTTGAAACACACACACAAAAGATAAATGCTTCAACATTTTTTTCTCACTTTTAATTATCTGCAATTTCCCTTTGATATAAAATGTCACGAAAGAAGACAATCATCGACGTAAAAAAATGCCATCGATGAGGAGGGCCTTTCGATGGCATTTTTTTTACGACGTAGTCAGGCATTTGCCTTTGCTTGCTTTTCCCCTCCCTTTCTTTTATTTGCCCTCCTTCTTCTTCCAGAATAAAAAAAATGCCGCCACATTTTTTATTCCAGTGTCAAAAAATGCTGTCACTTTTTTTATTGTTTCTTTTTTTTTGCAACACTTTCTTTTTTTTTTCAAATACTTTCATTTTGACGTGAAACATTGGCCACCACGAGGGGTTGTCTTTGTTTAACTTTGTCTATTAAAAAATAAAAAATAGAATAAAGTATTAAATTTTTCTCATTTAAAATTTGTGAAATTTTAGATTTTATTTTATTTACTTTATAAAAAAAAGTATGCCGTCGGTGATCTCTGCTGTTTCTATTTTCTTTCTTGCTACCGTAATCCTTTTATCAGTTGTAAATGCATCAATAATTGGAATGGATGATAGGCATCCAATGGTTCGGTGAGTGACCTTTTTTATTAGACTTGTGACTTTAAGGTCTTGTGATCTTTAAATGGCATTTTGGGGAAGTGATAGATTTTTGTGTTTTAATTTATGATTTATGGCTACAGTTTACTTTACCTTAACCTGCTTATCCTCATTAAGCACTAAAATATACATACATCACATTTTTATTCTAATCTATGATTATCCATTAAAAATTTATGTAAATAATTCATAAATTAATTTGAATAGATAAACAGGAAGTAACAGTAGTAATTCAAAAATGCCACCATCAACAATGACCCTATTTTAAGCACAAATATTTATTTAATTCCTTTTCATTTTTCAGATATCGGTCACAAACACAATTATCACCTTTTACTGGACTCTATCTTAAGTAAGTTTTTTTTCTTTTGTTAAAAAATATAAATATTTCAATAGAAAGCAATTAATAACTTTTTAATATTCACAAAAAAATGTATATTTTTGAAGAGGCGTTTTTGAAAAAAAAACGTATTTTTGACATTTTTATGAGTACACTTTTTTTACCGTATTTCTTTTTTTACTTGGAATTTTGACACATTCTTTTTTTATAAAAAAAATAGCAAAAAAATATTATTGGCATTTATCTTTAAAAACACTGATAAAGAAGCCATTCAAACATTTAAAAATACAAAACAAAAATATTTACAATAATTTGTTGCTTTTTTGTAGACCAACAGCCAAGCGACTTCGAGTTGAACAACTTTCTGGAAATAGTAGAAATTGTTTTTTCTCGCCAATTCAGTGCCGTTTGCCGGTTGCAGAAATTGGCCCACAACCAATCGAATCTCCTCGATCAAGATTTCGTCGACAAAAAAATGTTTTTGCAATTCCATCTTCATCGGCAGCAACTGCAGGATCTGGTTATTAGTTTTATATTTCATAAAACTTTTATATATTGGAAATATATTTTTATTATTATCATTATTATTATTAATCACAAGGCGTGTAAATAGAAATATTATAATTAAATTAATAAAATCACTTAATTGTTGCTTTACCTTTCTTTCTCTTTTGTTTTTTGGGGGGGTTAAATCACATACAATGGCAGACAAGGACTAAAAAATTGGATGCTTAATCTTGTCTTCTACAATAGGTGTCTAGTCTAATCCAAATATAGTTTTTAATACTTATAAATGAAGGTTTCTTTTTTTGGATCACCAATACCATTTAACTACAAAAATTCTATAATAAAAATTTTTTTAGTGATATCATTAAAAAACTCGGTTCAAAGATGCATTAAAAAGCTGCTTTAATTTTTGTATTTTGCAATAAAAATTTCTTTTTGCAAATATTGGTGTCAAATGCAATCAAAGATCGCACAACTAAGCTATAGCCGGATTTGTTTTAAATAATGCGGAATGTTTTCTTGTGTTTTGGTGTCTATGTTTTTGATCAAGAATTAACACCAAAACGGTTGTTCCTAAATAAAATCTTTTTTTCAAAAATCATTTCGAAATGTACAAAAGCGTCATATAAAATTCAAATCCGACTACAGCTTATCCGTTCAATCTTTGATTGTATTTGACAACAATTTTTGCAAAAATAGATTTTTTTTACTGTAGTATACAAAAATTTAATCAGCATTTTAATACATCTTCGAACTCGCTTTTTAATGATATCACTAAAATTCTTTAATTATCGGTTTTTCTTTGTAGTTAAAATAATATTGGTGGTCCTAAAAAAGGAACCTCTATTTTTAAAAGTATTAAACTGAAGATATTTTTTTATCGTTGATGCAATCTTTAATCACCAAAAAAAGAAACTAAAAAAATGACGTTTTTCTTTTTTGGTTTAAAAAAAGTTTTTCCAAGTAATTTTTTTCTTAAAAGAAATAATTCTTTTTGCATTTTTTATTAAACAAAGAATCACTTTTTTTGAAGTTTATATAATTTATATGGATTCTAAATATAAAACCGAAGAAAACTCCAGCATCACCTTTCACGTCATTTTTTAAAAACACTGGAATAGAAAATAAAAAGTAACTTCCTTAATTGACTTTTGAACTTCCTTTTTTTCCTCCCGCATAAAAAAAACAAAACACATATTTAATTGAATAAATTTTATTTTTTAAAAAAAACAAAACAAAAGAACTTTAATTATATTTTTGCTGTCGTCCATAAATAACTGTTGGAGGTGGAAGGGGTTCCATAAATGATAATCGAGTATTATTTATTTTTGGACAATTTTTTGGATATTTTTCATCATCATATAACTCAAAATCACAAAATCCGCAAGTTCTTCTGCAAATCCGGAATGCCAATGCTCCAGATTCGCCATTGCAAGACATTTTATTGCCATTTCCACCCCACATTTCTGACTAAAATAATTATCGTTAATGTTTTACGACAAAAAAATTGATAACAAACTTGTTCCAAAAATTGCATACAAAATTTTTTATTTTGTCGATCAAAGCAATGCTTTGATTTAATTCCACCTTCAAAAAGTTCTTTTCCAAGTTCAACGACATCCGTTTTACAAGTTTTACAACATTGAATCATTCCAAAATCTGCATCAGTCTTACAACGATTTTGAAAAAGTTTTGGTCTCTTATGTGCAAATTCTTTGCAAGATGTATGCCCCATTGTTTCAGAACAGCACGGCATTGTTAATGCAACTTTTTCACCAATTTTGCTTCCGCTTGTTTCTAAAAATGAAGAAAAGATGTCATCAAAAATGTTTTTGAGTAATAAATTTTTTAGCTAAAAGCATCTTAATTGAATAATGAAAAATTTTTTTGTCAAAAACAATTAATTTCTAAAAACCAAAAACCTTTTCTTTTAATCTTTTTTGAAGCTTAATTTTGGTCATTTTAGAAAAAAATGTTGTAGAACAAATATTTTGAGGGTGCGTAAATTTACGTATTTAAACACCTTCAACTTTTTTTAAATGAGGCATTTCCGTTTAAGACAAAAACGCTACAAAATAATCAACATTTTTGTACAAGAATTACAATACATAAAAATTGCGTCTTCTTTTTACTCATTTCCGTGCTTACCTGTACCAATTGAAAATGTTGCAAAAGAAATTACTATCAATAAATAGATAATATTTTTCATTTTTTTTGCTTTTAAAAATAGAATTTTAATACTTTAATTAACAACAAAATTTCAAAACATCCATAAAAAAGCAAACACAAAAGGTTTTCAAAATTAAATGAAAAAATAGGATTAAGCTAATTTTAATTTACCTCCAAAGAATAAATGTAATAAAAATTGAGAGATCACTTTTTAATGGAAAAAAGCAACAATTAAATTTTTTGATGGAGGGTAACAAAAAAATATATGTTTTACAATTATTTTTTATGTTTTTGTTCGTTGAAAGTTTTTTGAAGAAGTTTAAGACCGAAATCGACGAAGAAGAATATGCATTTCACGCCCTATTTTTCTTTTTTGGGAGAAAAACGTGAGTAAATCCTTGAAAGCTTTTGAACAAAAGAGAAAAAGAGCGATCGGTTAAAAAAAACTACTTGAGTACATTTTTTTTGTTCCATTATCGGTGAAGTGGGAGTCAGAGAGGTAATTCATTTCAAATGAAGAACCGAACCATTTAAAAAAAGATATTAAGAAACGTTTTTTTATTAAATGATATAAATAATTGATAAATAAATGCAAATTAAATAAAACAAATTATTTTGTAATTGTATGAATTAATTCTGGCACACTTCCACACGCGGTTGGCTTCCATTTTCCGCCATCTGGAGCTTTGTAAATGTTTGGATTACAATATTGGCCTAAAATATGATATTTTGAGATTTGTTTTGTTACGGTAGAATCATACAAGTTTTTCTGCAAATCCGAAATGCTAAATGTGCATATTCTCCACTGCATGACCATTTTCCCGGTGACCAAACATCTGATCGTTCAAGGAATTTTTGACAAAATGTTTCTTCATGTCGATCAAAACAATGCTTTGATTTTTCTCCCTTAAAAATGTTTTTGTATTTAAATATAAAAATTCAAAGTACAAACTTCAAGGAAAAACTTTTCATGCCGTGCCGGAGCTTCATTCGCTCCACATGAATTGCAACATTGAATTAACGAAAAATCAGGATCTAATTCACATCGATTTAAAAAATTCTGTGGATTTGTTGATTTTAGTCTTTTACATGTGACACTTCCAATTAAATCTCCACAACATGGCGGATATTTTGTTCCCAATAATTTTTCAGCTATTTTTGAACCTTTAAATCGAACTGCCTCTGGAAGCTTTTTTATATCCATTCTTGGATCTGGTTCAGAAAAGCATATTTCTGTAAATGTCAAAAATGATTAGTTGATTTTCTTAAGCGCATTAAAAAAATTAATCCTATTTTTTAAGATAAAAAAATGCTCATTCCTATCATTTTTGTAACCAAATTCACGTCTTAAAAGGATTGGCTCATGTGTTTCAAATCATTGCATTTTTTTACATCGCTGTGTTGTTCGAACATGGGACCTGCTGAATGCAACGCAAAAGCGTTAACCACGCGGCCACCGAAATAGCAAAAAAAATTGTCGAGAAAAGAACCAAGTCAAAAAAAAATGTGTTTTTTTATAAAAAAATAAAAAAAATTTACCTGTAAAAATTCCAAAAACAAAAAAATAAGTTACAATTTTTAATTTCATTGTCGTTTTTGGATCAACTGACTTTTAGACTTCCTCGATCAGTAAAGTGATATTTGATATTAGCATCCGGTGGAAAGAAAGAAATAGATAGGCGGATGATCTCTCTTCTTCCCTTAAAGCAAAGAATTGCTTCATCTCCGCCTTCTTCTTGATAATAATCCCATTTTTTTACTCAATGACTAACAGTAAAAAATGACATCCGTCATGAACGGAAAAAAATATTTCAAGCATGTGCATTTTTGGCTTTGAAAAAAAAATTATTATTCATCTTTTTTTAGGGTTTGAAACTCAAAAACTAGTTTACATTTCTTTCCTTAAAATATACTTTTTTTGGACAAAATGAATTTTTTATCGCAACAAAAATGGGTCGATCATTGTCATCTCTCATGTCGTCGTCCCCTAACATTTTTGAATGTTTACCCAAAAACATCAAACAATCATCTGCTTCTTCTTCAAATCAAAGAGAGAGAAGAAAAGAGATTAAGCGTTTAAAAAAGATTTTTTTTCTTGTCTGTTGTTGATATTCTCCTTCTCTTTGCTGACTTGAAGACAAAAAAAATTATTTTTTTTGCGATAGTTTTTTCTTTTTCCGGAGAAAATCAAAAGAAGAAAATTGTTGCAAAAAACAGTTTCATTGAAAGCTCAAAATTCAAATTCCTTAAATTTTTGTGTTTTAAAAATAATGTTTTTTGTCACAAAAAATGCATTTTTACAACTCCGAGATTATTTTAAGCAATAAAAAAAAGTAGCAGTTAATGAATATATATTTATTTTGAACGTTAAAAAACAAATCAAAGTTTAATTTTAAGCAAAAAATGAAAGAAAAAGGAACCGACAAAGAAGAAAAAATGGAAGGGTCGTAAAAGTTTACGGCAATCATTTTTTCCAGATAAGAAAAAAAATGAACAGAAGCAAACTATATCAGTTAAAAACAGAACTTGAAAAATATATATGTCTTTATTGATCATTCACTTTTTAGCTTTTCATTTGTATTCTGTAAATGAAATTTGTTTATTCTCACCATCTGTCACCACTTTCAATTCGGCATTGTCTTTAAGCACATTGATTTATTAACTGTTAATCAATGGGTTTCTTTGATCTCTAGACAAATGATTGTTTTTTATGGTGATACGGTTGTTTTGTTGTGTCATCCAAACATTATATTTCACGCTAAAATTGAAAGGCAAAAAACCTTCGCAAATTTTTTCCATATTTTTTGTTTTTAAAATGAGTGAAAGCAGTTGGGTGATGCGTGAAATGATTGATTTTTTCATGATAAATCAAAACAGACGTTTTTTTTCTATAACTATCTTAAAATCGATGATATGCTTTTTGGATTGGGAAATCTTCGGTGATTGAAAAAAAAATGCGGAAGATCTCCTTCGAAATCCTCGCTTTCTTTTGATTTTTAAAAACAGAGATTTTAGAGAAGTTTTTCCAAAGTTACTGAATATTTTTAAGGTTAATAAATGTTTTTTCGACATAATTACAAGTTTATTTTTCGAAGCATAAAGAAAACTATAATTTTTGTATCCTTATTAATTATTATTATTGATTTAATATAAGTATACTGTATCTCTGCCGTGAAAATTTAAAATGTCTTTTTTAAATCCTTTTTGCCACTCATAAAATGTTTATAGCTAAATATAACTTTGAAAATATTTTTATTGTTAACTTAATTTAAATCTATTTTTAGTCTTTCTTCCTCCAAAAAAATCGTAACCTCTGCTTCCAAAACTAACACACGAAAGAGACTCTCTCTATTTTATTTTTTATGCGTTTTTTCCGGCACTCATTTTTTTCAATGCATTTCCTTTTGCTTCTTTTCTTAGCTTTTCTTAGCTTTTTTTCTGGCAATGGCACTCAAATGTAAAGCACTTTTTTTTGCGTGAAAAGTCGCCACTGTCAAAAACAAACAAAAACAAAGTGGTGGGCCCTTCCAAAAAAAAAGTTTGTAAGATAAATTTATTGTTTTTTTTTTGCGTCTGTTAACTTTCTGACAAAAGTGCTAAAAATTCTCCCTTGAGGGAGGGTGATAGTTTTTGTTTCTTTTTTGTAGTAAAAAAAGAAAGTCTTCAATAACATTCATTTTAAAAGCCATTTTTTAACTCTTTTTTCTTTAAAGATTTTTTATTCTGTAAAAAAAACGGAGGAGGTAAATAAAGGAATGTCCGAAAATGGCTTTTTTGTTGCAAAAAAAGATAAAATACATTTTTTTATATCCCCTCTTTTTAAGGATATATATTTTTTTTGTTGTGTCCAGTAAGTTAAAGAAAGTCTGTCTTCATATTTTTTTCTGGAATGAGATACAAAAAATAGATGTCTTTTCAATAACCATAGTTATGCATTTATAAAAAGAAAAAAAAGTAATTTTGTTAAAAGACTTTTTTTAGGATATGAATTGAAAAATTGTCTTATAAAAGTCATTGAAGCTTGGCAGTAATAAAAAAAAAGTATAGTAGTTTTTTAAATAGAATTTTTGATTATTTATGGAAGATTGTAAAAATATTGTCAATGAAATTTTTGTGTCTCAGAAATTTTTCATTTGTGTAAGAAATGTTGGATTTGTTTATTTTAGGTATACTGTGCTTTTCTACTTTAAAATTGAATGAAAGACTAACTAATATTATTCTATAAACAATATTTGCTTTTTTCTAAGAATCCTGTTTTATTCTTTTCAAAGTTATTTATTTTAAATGTGTGAAAAAAAGCTAGAAACTTGGCTGTCACACTCAAAATAAATTTTTAAAGTATAAAAAACAGCTTCGTTAAAATTTAACTTTTAATGAAAGAGTTTTTGGGGTCATTTTGGATAAAAATTTAATTCACTTATACTTAAAAAATTGCTTAAAGCTATCTAAAAAATGCAATGATTTGAAACACATGAGCCAATCCTTTTAAGACGTGAATTTGGTTACAAAAATGATAGGAATGAGCTTTTTTTTGATCTTAGAAAATAGAATTAATTTTTTTAATGCGCTTAAGAAAGTTTGAAGTTTTTTAAACTAAACATTAAATTGTAATTTTTCTATACAAAAAAAACTAGATCCATAAATGGATATACAAATGTCTTTATTGTAAAATTTCTGGACATTCCCCCAAACGTCAAAAA
Organism: Panagrolaimus sp. PS1159; assembly: GCA_963922195.1. Lineage (NCBI taxonomy): Eukaryota > Metazoa > Nematoda > Chromadorea > Rhabditida > Panagrolaimidae > Panagrolaimus > Panagrolaimus sp. PS1159. The sequence goes on from CAWUHW010000026.1 coordinate 1,140,815, forward strand.
TATGGCTTCGCTAAAATTTTTAAGCCTCTTAAAAGTATCTAAATATTATTATTACTATTTTTTTCGCAAAGAATAATAACTTTTTTGCATGCTTTTTTCTCTTTTTTCTTTCTTTAAGAAAAAACTGAAGAAAGGCCGATTATTTGTTTGGCAATAATAAAAAAAGCAAGACATTTTTGACAGATTTTTTGCAATTTCAACTTTTTTCTTCGCGCATATTTCAAAGCACAAAAACTTTTTCTTTGGTTGTTGGACGATGGCTTCCGTTGACTTTTTTTTAGCTTAAAGGCATCCGGGTGGTCATTCCGTTCCCTCATATTTTTTGGGTGGACTTTGAATGGCCATTCAAAATAGAGGGGGAGGGGGGTCCGTCTGCAACTAACACAAACTAATCATGAATGAATGAATGGCGCCTTTTTTCTCTTTGAGCTTTTTGAAAGCTTTATTTTTGCGTTGCTTTTCCGTTGCCGCCGGAACTAATTCAATCTGGAGGCATTTTTGCAAAAAAATGCCAAAATTGCATATTTTTTTGACGTTCTTCCAAAAATATTTGCATCTTTAAAACTTTATTTTTGGCGGACTTTGTTAAAACTTTGCTGCTTTTTTTGAAAAATGCTTCATCATTTGAAAGATTTTTCTTTTGAATGCCTAAGGGCATTTTTATTAGTTTTGTTTGCTTGTTTAATTTTTTAAATAGAGATATTAGATAAAAGATTTTTTAAAAAGGGCCAGATTTTGGGATTTTTATATGAAAAAAATTAAATTAAACTTATAATTTTGTTATATCTTCGGTTTGGAATACTGTATCCCATAATACACAATCAAAAATCCCTTTCAAAAATAAAATCACAAGTTTTTAAGTTACATAAAACTGTCGATAATCTTCTTATAAAATAATATTATACAATTTTGGTCATATTATATTACTATTCAAATAAACACATTTTTTGGCAGATTTAAATTTTTAATCTTTTTTTTTGGTTTTTTTCTGTTATATTTGTTTAGCCCTTGACTCCGCAAATGTCCACTCTTTTCTCACCACTTTACTCTCATTTAATGTTTTAATCAAACACATTTCCTTTCTTTTTTTATCAAAAATGGTGGTCATTTTTTTTCTTGAGAAAATTTTTTTTGTTACTTTTTTTGCTGTTGTACAATTTTTGTTTTTGAAGAGATATTTGTGGGACTTTCGAAGTTAACTTTTTTTCTGTATTACTTTTTTTATTCAAATTAAAAAACAAACAAAACTAAACTTTTTTGTTTCTTGTTTTACCTTTGTTAGAAAAAAAATTGTGGCAAATTTTTTCGTAATAAGAATTTCTTTTTCAAAAGCAACTGACTTTTCCTCAAACAAATTTTTCTTCGTTTGTTTATGTTTCCTTCCGGAGTTTCCCCCCATTCTTTTTGCTTTTTGGACTTCGTTTAATGCCAGAACATTTTTTTATTTTATATTTTTGTATTTTTTTTGTTTGTTATTTTTACTTTCTGCTCTTTTTTTTTCAATGGTCAAAAATTTTTAAAAAAAATTGATATATTTGAAATGGTTATTTTTTTTATGTTATTTATTTTTGCCTGCGTTCGCGATTTCAATCACAGCAATTATTTTTGATTTTTATTGTTTTTGCGATAAGCATCCAAAAATGGAAAAAGAGAAACTGAAATAAATATTTCTGGGGAAAAAACTGGCTACAATAATATTGTTTCTGCGCATTTTTTATATTACTACTTTTTTCCCTCTTTTTTTCCATAAAAGTAGAAAAAGATAGAGAGAGAGGCAGATTATTTGCATAAAAATGAGCTCAGGTTTTTTATTTTTGAAACAAGTAACGGCTGCAGCAGTAGAAGCTTTTTTTTAAATATTTGCTCAAAAGATCAGTAATGTTTTTTTCTTCGTTTGCTTACATTTGGATCACTTTCCGGCTTAATCTGCTGATGATGATGCTGCAACTTTTTCTTCTTTTGTTAATAGTCTTGGTTGGTCAAAAAAACTTGCTTGATTGTTTACTTCAAATCTAATTTTGACGATGATTGTAATTAGTCTTCTCTCATCTCCTTATAAGGAATTTTTTTGTTTGTTTTTATTTGCCTCCCTTTTATTTAAGGACGACAAATAAGGACACTTTTTGCAAAGAAATAAAAAATGGGATCCAACACATTTACGCCGTTCTTTTTTTTTCTTTTGCTGTCATCTCTTTCTCCCTTCTCATCGCCTTCAAAAGTACTTTGTCCCTCTCTTCACATTTCTCTATTTTATTGCTACTCTTTTTTGCATTTAACGCGTTTTTTGTTTCACGATTTTTCTTTGTCCAACAATAATAATAATAATTTATAAAAAATTATTTTAAACCATTAAAGTCTTTTCAAAAAATCCATAATTCTTTTTCTCACTCATCTTTTTTTTGCGCAGTTTTTTACGTGTTTTTCTTTTTTTTAAACAAGATTATTTTTAATAAGAACCGATTAATTTTCCCTTAAACCCGAATAAAACCCATTCAAAGAAACTTGATCGGGAAAAAATGAATGAATTTTTAAAAAAAGTGAAAACAAGCAATTTTTTTTCAATCAATCATCAATTTTTTTGCTTCGTTTTTGGAAGTCTTACAAATCAATTTTGATTTTTAACGTTTGTAAAAAAATAAAATTTGATAATTGCACAGAAATTGAAAAGTGTGATTATTATTTATTCGTTTTTACTTTAACAGTTTTGATTTTATTAGAAACAATTGTTTTTGATTTTTATGTGAAATTTTTTAATTGAATTTTTGTTAGTTTTTAATTTTTAATGGATTATATACTGTAGTTTTGTGAAATTATCGGTAAAAATTTGTTTTTTCTAAGAATTTTTTGAATTTTGATCGCTTGAAATTTTTTCTCTCCCATTTATGTTTTTTTTTGCAAATTTCAAGTCTGCCTTTTCTATTTTAAGCCTCAGAAGTTTAATAACAGTTGTAAGTCATCATCATCTGATCAACACTTTTTTTCACCCTCTATTTTCCCCCTTAATAGATTTCTTAAAAAGAATTCTCATCCATTTTTCAACAACAAAAAATATGTTATATTTTTTTTGCTTGTTGAATCACAAAATTTTTTTCATTTCAATTTTATTCATACATTTATTTATATATTTATTGGTGCTAATATTTTACAATAATGTATGTATTTTAACATTTTATGTGTTTTTCATTTTGTTCATGAAAGTTAATGAATGTGAGAGGGGAGAAACAGAGAAAAACAGCAGATGGTACATTTTTCTTTTTTAAAATAAGTAGGAAGGATGGCTTTTTAAAACTCAAAGGAGGATTTTTCTTTTAATACAAAATCTTTTTTTTAAAAAATATTTTAAACGATTCTATCCTTATTTATAGAATCTGCTTTTTCTTTTAACTAAAGAAAAAAACTTCATTCTTGATTCACAAAATTCTCATTTACTTTTTCACACGTCTCCTTTTTTAGCCTACATATTTTTTTATTTGTGTTTTTTTCATTAAAAATCAGCTTTGAATTGTTGAAAGGCAAAAAAAGAGAAGAAAAGAAGTCACTCATTTATTCATTGCAATGTCTCTCAAATACATATATATTTTATTCATTTGTGTCGCATTTGTCAAACTTTTCTTTTTTGGATAACGCTTCTGCTGTTGACTTCTCTCAATGGCATTCTCTTTTTTTTGCAGAGAGTTTATTGTTTTTTTTGGAAGAAAGAAAAACAACGGTTTTATGGAGTTTTCTATCTATTATTTTAGTTTTTATAAGTTTATGAACTGTTAATAACAAAAGTGCCGAAAAAAACTGTTGCAACATTTGATTTTTTGAATCTTGACCTTTTTGATCTTAAATAACCTTTTGTAATATTTTTAAAGTTAAAAATGGCGCAAAAATGCCTGAATTGCATTTTTGTTTTTACATTAATACAATCAACATCTTTTTAGTTGATCTGTGAAATTGCATTTAATTTTACAATAATTTAGTTTCGGCATCCATTTGTGGCATTTTTTACAAATTTCACATCCACTTTTTCCAAAATAACATTTTTTTGTTAGTAAACATAAAATAGAAAAAAGAAAACTGATCTAAATTTAGGTCTTTTTTTTGTGTTAATTAATTACAATTGGTACACATTTTTATTTTTAAATTAAATGATTCTAATTTTATTTTTTCTTCCAAAAAAACCAATGAATTTTTGAGTTCACTTTTTTTTCGCAGATACTTGAGAGAGAGAACCACACGACAACAGCTCTTAAAGGAAAAAATAATAGACAGTCGTGCCATTTTTTGACCTTTTTTTTGAAATCATTGTTGTTGTTTTTTATGTTTCCTGAGTTGGTTGTAAAAAAGTGAAAGAAAGGGTTATTTTTTTGCAGACACACTGTTTTTTTATGCAATATAAAAAAAACATTGTTTCTCAATCGTCTTCTTTTTCAGTGATGATTGCAATCATACTTCTTTTCTACTTTGTTTTTTTTTTGCAACATAAAAAAGTAGCTCAAAAAAAAGAAACAAATCAATTTTGTAAAAAAATAGTTACTTTTCTAGGTTTGATATTTCTTTTTGAGCGGGTGTAAGTAATTGACAACCAACACCTTAATTCTTTCTTTGCACATGATTTCTTTGTTTCTTTGTTGTTTCGTCGATTGTGCAAGAAAAAAATAGCTGTGAATGTTTTCTTTGAAAAAAAAGGTACCAAACATTTTTTTGGATGAATAATTGTTGATTTGAAAAAAAAGTGTTTTCGGTTTTTTTCAAAAAGCTGTGAAAAGATTGATTAATGAAAAAATATTAGAAACGTGTTTGAGAGTTTTTTTTCTGTAATAGGACAACATTTCCATTTTTGAATCAAAATTGGTAAAGTACTTTTGTGATAACTTTTTTTACCCAAAAGTTTTTTTCGATGATATTATTTTTTCGTAAAATCTTCTTTTTTTTGTTTTTGGCTTCTTCAAGTTATGATATCTTTATTACTTTTCAAAAATAATAGTTTGATATTCTTTGTTACATTTTATTACCCCATTTTTAAAGTAAATTCGGCACACATGTGTTCCATTTTTTTATATTTGTTTTTTTTATGAACAAAGAGTAGTGTTCTGCTTTTAGTTTTCTTTTTGCTGCTGATGCTGTTGCAGTTGATTCATAAAACATTTTTTTATGAAGTTACTTTTTTCCCTTTCTTTTTTCTTCTCACTTTTTATTACCCTTTTTCCTGATTTTTTTTGTGGTTTCAGCGTTTTTTGTCCACCAACGAAGCTGCCAGCAACAAAAACAGCAGCTAATCAAACACAGAAAATTAAATTCAAAATCTTTATTCAAAACTGTCATTTTTGTCACATTTTTCTCTTTTTTAAATTTGCTATATTTTTTTGGATCAAAAAAAGAAGCTTCTTCGCTTACATTCTTCTTCTTTTTTTTCACACCTTCACTCATTTCTGCCCTCTCTATCTCCCGCTGTCATTTAACGTTCGCTTTTGAAATTTTTTTCTTTAAGGATCATATTTCATTTATCGTCTCTCATTTTTTTGTATCATCTCATATCTTGAAATACATATATTTGATCCCCCTCCGATTCCCTGTCTTTTTTTCACGCTATTTGCTACTTTTAAAGCCGTAATTGTTTCCTCTCATTTTCAGTTTTTGGTTAAAAACTTTTGTTTTACCGTGTTACACGATATTCCGTTTTCTGATCTTCTTTTTTTTATGTTGATATTTTTTTACATTATTTCAAACGTGTGCTTTTTCTTTTTTTCGTTCAAAAAATACCACACTTTAAAAAACTTTTTTTTCGTGGTTGCCGTGGCTGTGGTGCTCCGCCCGCCATCGCTTTGCTCTCTTTTTTTCTTCCACTTTATCCGTTCCTTCTTTTTTTTCTTCCCCTTTCTTCCGTTATACTTGAACTAAAAGGAAGGAGGGCCATTTTGATGGCGAACATCATCTTTCTTTCTTCTCTTTGGCCCCTATTGTGTTCATTTTTTCTATGGTCCTTGTTTTTTTCCAATCTTAATTAAACATACTTCCATAACTAATTGCTATCGTTATTATTTGTTTGTGTTTTTTATTATCTTTCGTGTTTACCTTTGTTAAAAAAAAATCAATGTTCCATTAAAACAAATTTTGTTACAGAGAAAATATGTAAAAAAAGTATGCCAAACCATCGGCGACTATTTTTTTATTGCCATTATTTTAAAGCCATGAATAATATTTTGGCATTTATATTTTTCATTGCCTTTCTGTTTTCATCATCTGTCAACAGCTTAAATCTCGGTTTGTTTTTATTTTTAGCCTTTTATCTTTCATCAAAATTTGTTTTTAAATTCAAAAAGTTTCCCTATTATTTTTTTTTCCAAAAAAATAATAATCGCTTTTTTTCTTTGCTGCGCGAAAGCATCAACTTTTTTTCGAAGCTTTAAAAGCAATGCCACCACCATTTTTTCATTTTTCATCAAAAAATATTGGATCCCCAAAAGGGAATTCCATTTATTGCCTCTCTTAGAAAAATAAAATAGCTTTGCCGTTTTCTAATAAGCTTTTTAAAATTAAATTTTCTTTTTAAGAACCATCAAAAAAATTTTTATAGTTTAAAATATAGCAGCATTTTAAAAAAGTTTTATATTTTTACAATTTTTTAAACACACATTTTTTTAAAAAATGATTTTTTTCTTTTCATTAAAAAACAAAAGGTTAATTAGTTTGAGGCAAAAAAGAATAAAAGCGGTTTTTTTTTTCTAAGCTGGCGACAGATGGCTTTTATGAATTCTCTTTTCTTTTTTTTACACTCAAACATTATAAAAAAAATAAATGTACACTCTTGCGCGTGTTTTACGACCTTTTAAGAGATTGCAAAGAAACACAGATTTCTTTTTTTGGCGCAAGAAAGGATTAACCTCAACATTTTTATTTTTAAAAAAACTAACAAAGAAGTGCAGATCCTTTAAAAGCTAGGTTTTTCATGAGCAATAAATATATAAGAGGGGGAAGAAAAAATGTTGAAGGAGACAAATCTGAAGGTGTCAAATATAAGGATTCATGATGCTTTAAACCTTCTGTTAACAAAAATAAGTCATGGCATATTTTGTCCAGATTGCGACTTTTAAAAACCATCATAAAATTGCAAATTTAATTTTTTGACCTTTTGGACCTATGAGCTAATGTCCACCTGTTTTTGTGTTGGTCATTTTTTTTCTTTTTGAACAATGCCCTTTTTTCAAAAAAATTGCATTTTTATGTCATTTGCGCAATTTTCTTTCATTCAAAAATTCATAACAGAAACATTTTTTCATAAATGCCAAACAATGTCAAAGAGAGAGAAAGGGTGGAAAAGCAATTGTCCCACACGTTTGCCCCGGAAAAAAATTATTATTGTTTTCTCTTCTTTTGTGAAAGACTTTTGGGATGCGATGGCGGCAGTAATAGTTTCTTTCGTTTTATTGTGTCCACCATTCTTTCGGTGCCATACTTCTAAATGTCCACTATGAATATTTTATGCAACTTTTGTCACCTTTTTTTTATTTGTTTGAAAAATGGCTTTATTCTTTTTTCAGTCGTTTAGCTTCTTTTAAAACTGTAAAATAACAGAGGGGAAAAGCAAAATGGAAGGGATAAATGCTTTAGGTTCTGTTTTTTATCCAAAGTTTTTCTTTCTTCTGCGCAGAAATGGAATAACAAGAAAATATAAAAAAGTGCGGCCGATAAATCAAAAGTGATTTGTCACTCGACATTTTTTATATTTATAAATGTTCGATTGAATACGGATAAAAAGTGGATAAAGGAAGGAACAGAAAGAAAACAGACGTGTCGCAATAAAGAAAAAAAGAGAGGGTCAAAAGCAGAACAAAAGAAAAAAAATATAAGAGATGGTTAAACAAGTTCAAAAACATGTTTTTCAATTGTCAGCAGCAAATCTGTTTTTTTGAAGATGTTCGTTCATATACGTTCAAGTGCATAAAAAAGATTTTGAACAAAGTTCATGCAAAATCAACCAAAATTCGATCGATCATTTTTTATTAGAAATATATCTTTTTTATTGAATTATCATTGGCAAGCTTGCAAAATAAGAAGATATATGTAATCAATCAATCAAAAACAATTTTTTTCCTGCTAATCTTTAATATTATTTTGCTTATAAAGACTTTTTTCGTAATAAAATTACATATTTTTCGGATCTCCATTCTTTTTTCTCTTTTTTTTCAATTATATCTAGTAATTACATTTTAATTCAACAACAAATTAGCTTTTTTACTAAAAATAAAACCGTTTTGCATTTCATTTCCATTTTTTACTACTTTTATATATATCTGCCAAAAGGGAAAAAGATAGAAAGAAGTCATTTTCTTTGTTTCATAAAAGAGGGCTCAAAAAAAGAAGAAAATGTTGACCATCTCAATTTCGCGCTCCTTCAAAAAATTTTGCAAAAACATCCGAGAGTCTTTTTTGTTTTTCGAAATATAAAAATGCTTGATTCGATTTTGAGGCTTTAAAAAAAAGAAGCTAAAATTTGCATAATTAGCTTTCCTCCTTTTCCTCCTGCTTATACAAACTTTGAGAATGTCATTGTTTACTCATGTAGAAAGTAAAAGAGGAGGATAATTTTCGACATTTTTTCAAATAACTAAAAACAATAAAAATTTCGGAAAAAATAAATATCTCTTCTTTTTTCATGAAAAAAGGGGGGATAAAAATGCAATTATTCATTGAAATGTTTTTTGGTATAAAAACAAACAGAATGTACATTAAAAAGATTCTTAACCTTCGGTTTTTTTTTGCCAGTCTTAAGTTTTATCTTTATTTAATCTTTTGAAGAAAAAATATTGATGTACAAAAAAGCGTACAACGGCTGTCTACAAAAAAAAAGAGAAAGAAATCTCGACAAAGGCATTTTTGCGGTTTCTCTGCGGATTACAATCAAGCAAAAAAGGGATAAAGAAAAGAGAGAGAACAAAAAGAATAATAAATCATAATCTATACGAAAATCTATTAATAAACGTTTAAAATAATAGAGTTTTTATTGCTGACAGTCAAATAAAAATAAAAATAAAAATAATAGTAATAAAGATTTAAACATATTTTTTATGGGGAAACTTTTTGAGTTACAATAACAAAAATTAAAAAATTAAAAATTATTTTCTAAAAATCTGTAATAAATCTTACCATATAATTATTGCAGGAAAATGTCATACTCGAGCACTTGGGATGGAATCTGGTGAAATTATTGATGAACAAATTTCTGCTTCTTCAAGTTTTGATATTCAAAGTGTTGGACCACAAAATGCTAGGTTTGCTTTTTCTTGCATACATAAAAATTTATTTATTCAAAAAAAATTTTAAACTGAAAAAAAGAGATAATTGGTAGTTTAAATAAAAGCAACCAATGATTATTTTTTTATACAATTTTTGAAAAAAATTTTAAATTTTCTAGAATTCGAAGTGAAAAAGCATCTGGTGCCTGGTGTCCAAAGGCACAAATAAAAAATAGTTCATATGAATTCTTGCAAGTAAGAAAATTCCATAGTTTTTAAAACAAAAATACATAAATATTTGTAGATTTCATTAAATTCTACACATATAATTCAAGCAATTGAAACTCAAGGAAGATATGGAAATGGAACAGGTGCTGAATATGTAAATGAATATTATATTGATTATTATCGATTTGGTGCACAATGGATTCGATATAAAAATCGAACGGGACATTCACTTCTTTCTGGGAATTCAGATACAACAACTGCAGTTTTACAAACCTTTGATCCGCCAATAATTGCATCAAAAATTCGAATTGTACCACATTCAGAACAAACTCGAACAATGTGTTTAAGAGTTGAATTACATGGATGTGAAGATTTTGATACACTTATTGCATATTCCCTTAATCGTGAAGGATCTGGAGATTTAAGAGATCGAATATTTGAAGATACAAAAGATGTGGATACAATTATGGGAGGACGAAAAGGTCTTGGACTTTTAACTGATGGAATAATTGCAACAAATTCTCCACATGATTCTTCTGGACATTCATGGACAAATTCATCATGGATTGGATGGAGCCAAAATTCAACATTTGGAAAAATTATAATAATATTTGAATTTGAAAAAATTAAAAATTTTACTGATCTTGAACTTTTTGCATGGGGTGAACCAATTGATCTTGTTGAAGTTGAATTTAGTAAAGACGGAACGGCATTTAATCCAGAGAATACTGTTCGAACCCGATATCCATCAGATTTGACATCGTCTGAATCCCCAAAAGGTTATTCCATTCATGTTCCACTTCCAAATCGAAGCGGAAAATTTATTCGAATTCGTCTAAATTTTCAAGGAAAATGGATTTATTTAACAGAAGTTAATTTTAATACTGGTATGTTTAAGCCTTAAAATAGTTTTTAAATCCCCTATGTAAATTTAAAAATTTTTTTGTACAAATTTTTGATATAAACCCTTTTAGGTAAACCTTTATCTCTGATATCTCCGGTTTTAATTTTAAAAGATTATGCATCAAAAAAATTTCGGAATGGTTCGTTGAGCCTTACAATTTTTTAAACTGCAAAAAAAACTTTTCCTATCCCACAAAAAATATTTCTTTTAATTTTTTCATGCACAACTTTTTGCATAAAATCAAACATTGGGATTTCTAAAATCCATTAACACAAATTTTCCATATTTCGATAGCAAACTTTTTCTACCCTTTTTATCAATACTACTTTTTCCTTCATGCTTTTCCTAACCTATTTCAAGCCAGACAACTTTTTTCTTATCATTTTATCACATTTTTTCAGTATTACTCAACGAAACAATTGATGAATTTACTGGTGCAACGCAATATTACGGAATGTATTATATTATTGTTGGATGTAAGTTTTTACCACTAAAATATCTCCTTAAAAATGTGTTTTTAATTTTAGTATTAATTTTATTATTCTTATTTTTTATGGCAATTTTATGTATTATGTGTTTATTTAAACGAAAAAATCAAACAAAAAAGAAATTCCAAAAAAGTCAAAATGGCGCATATAAATCTGGACTTTTGGTTACAACTTTGGGTGCAAATGGTATTCCAAGAAATCATATTCAACAAGGTCCACCACAAAATATTTTAAGTCAGTTAAATTCAAATTTTTATGCTGCAAAATCTTCAGCAGACAAAGATTCCCTTCAACGAATTCTATCACATTCTTCAAGATCTTGTTCATCTGGAACAGTTTCAAAAGATACTCCACCATCACTTTTAGATATACATTTTCCACCACCACCTTCAACAAATTCATCTGAATCTCCATCCGAACATGTATATTCTGAACCTTCACAACCACTTTTAAATCATTCAATAAAGAAAAATAATTCTGCAAATAATACTCCAACTCGAAGACGAAGATCAACAAGTCAACCTCGAACAACAATAAAAACTTTACCAAACCGTCCAAGTATTGTTAGTGAAGAGAATGATCTCTATTGTGCAACAACCTGTACATCAAATAATATTTCAATGTCTTCACATTCTTTTGATGAACAACTTATTTCAATAGTTCGAATACCAAAAAAATCAATAATTCTTGGACCACAAATTGGTGAAGGAAAATTTACTGCAATTCATACCTGTGAAGTTTCTGGAATTTCAACAACAGCTGTAATTAAAATGATTAAAGATAATGCTGAAGATGTTGAAGCTGGAACAAAAGCCCTTTATTGTGAAGCACAAATTCTTGCAGCTTTAGAACATCCAAATCTTATAAAACTTTATGGTGTTTGTGATGATTTTTCTGTTATAATTGAACATATTCCACATGGAAATGTTCGAGATTTTATTATTACGGAAAAAGATAAAATAACATTTGGATCGCTGTTGCATTTTTGTACAAATATTGCAAATGGTATGAAATATTTAGAACATGCAAGAATTGTTCATGGGCATATTTCACCAAGGAATTGTTTGATTGAAAGTAATTTAAATGTTAAAATTGCTGCTCCAAGAGGTCCATTACATCATGCACAACTAAGATATTCTGCACCAGAAAGTATTATTTTGGTAAGCTTTTTTACAAGGGTAAAAATAATGAGAAATTTAATTTTACAGAATGAATGGACGCATAAATCTGATGCCTTTTCATTTGCTGTAACAGCATGGGAAATTTTACATTTTTGTGAAAAAATTCCATTTGAATGTTTAACAAATCCAGAATTGGTTGATCATGCAAAATCTGTTGTTGAAGGTTTACCACCAAAAGTAAGTAGTTTTAAAAATGTACGAGAAAAAATTTAACGGATAAAAAATCATTGGTTAAAATTTTTAAATTATGATTAAAGTGTTAATGATTAAAAAATCAAAACTATCCAAAATTTATTTAAATTTTTGTTTGTCTCAGACAGCCAAGGGTATTCGACATGTATCGTATTCAGATGAAACACGGTGTTGTCCTCACTGACAAAGAAACTGATATTACACACTGTTTTTAAGAGAACGAAGAAGAACAAATAAACACAAGGTCGACACAGACGCTAGACACCAAAAGAGACACTCTCTCTTCTTTCAGTAAAAGAAAAGAGACACACTTTTTTCAGTCAAAAAATAAAAATGTTTTTTGAACTAAAAGAATTAAGTGAACTAAAAATCCTATCAAATGTTAAAAAATAAAAAATTATAAATACAGTAAACATTTAAAGTAATAAAAAAATAATTTTCATTTTCTTTGTTTCATAAAAGAGGGCTCAAAAAAAGAAAAAGATGTTGACCATCTCAATTTCGCGCTCCTTCAAAAAAGTTTGCAAAAACATCCGAGAGTCTTTTTTGTTTTTCGAAATATAAAAATGTCTGATTCGATTTTGAGGCTTTATAAAAAGAAGCTAAAATTTGCATAATTAGCTTTCCTCCTGCTTATACAAACTTTGATTTACTCATGTAGAAAGTAAAAGAGGGGGATAATTTTCGACATTTTTTCAAATAACTAAAAACAATAAAAATTCCGGAAAATCATCATCTGGAATTTTTATTATATATTCAATCTTATTACAGTAAATAAAACCCATTTACAAAAATATTAATTTTAAAAACGTTTTAGGTCAAACTTGATTTTAATCCCGATTATTGTCCTGCAGAAATTCGAGATTTATTATTGGAATGTTGTGGTGCAACACCAGAAACTCGTCCAGCATTCCTGGAAATTCAATTATTCCTTTCAAGGAAAGCAATGTCTTTTACCCTCCAACATAAAAGGCATCGACCTTCAGGATTAATAATTCCACAAAGCCTTTCAATGTATAGATAACCTTTTTGATTCATGTATAGACTATCACATTTTATAAATCATTTTTGACCTTCCATTCATTCATTTTTGTTTTTGTTGCCATATCAGTCAATTTTGACTTTTTTTATTGTTGAAATTATGTTTTTTTATTTGCCATTTATAGAAAGGGAGAGTTATGCTCAGGACCAGATTTAAAAAATTTGTAGAGATTCTTTTTTAATAAAACAAATTTTTATCACAAAATATGTACTTTTAATTACAATTTAAAATTTATACTTACAATAAAAAATCATATTCATTTTTGCCAATTCATTGGTGTCATTCTTGCATATCCATCTTCTTGTTCTATCATTCTGGGACGCAAAGGATCTTCAGCAGTTTTGGTGGTAGCATTCTTTTTCTTTTTTCTTGCAACAACAGCTTCAGCTGCAACAACTTCTTTTTCAGGTGGTGATTCTTCTTCCTCTTCATCTTCAACTTCTGATTTATCATTAACATTGAAATTATCTCCTCGCTTTACTGCAGATCCGCTACTTCCAATTGGTGCTTCACATGCCAAAATTTTTCTTCGTCGTTCTGTTCGTCGTTTAGCTTTTCGTTCTTCAACACTTTTAAAAAGTTTTTGATCAATTGTATCTGTTGCAATTTCCATATCCGTTTCTGTATTCTTTTTTGTATTATTCTTTCCGCCTTTTCGATTCTTTCCACATAAAATTAACAAAGTTTGACTAAAAAAAATTACAGTAATCAAACATAAACACAGTAATAAACCAAAACATACCAAATAAAAATCGATATCAAAAATAATATTCCACCAACACCTATAAAAATTTGTTCATCTTTTAAATTTGAATCCAAAATTGAAATATATGCATTTGAAGTTTTAAAAAATACAGTAATCAATAAAAAAAATATTGGGAGAATTTTTGAATTACACATTTTTCGTTTTTTGCTTTGAATGTAAAGATTTGTGAAAAATAAGATGGTGTATTTTATGCAAATTTTAAAAGTTTTATGTAAATTTTAATGTATTTCATTTGAAAGTTTTATAATCCATTTTGAAAAACAAAATATAAAAAGTTTCAAGTAAAAAATCTACTGTAAATTAAAACGCATTCTATCAATTTTTTTAAATCGATCTGCACCGTCAAAAAATCGACAGTGCAGATCGATTTTTTTTCAAAAAACTGGGTCAAAAATTCATTTGCTAGATTCACAAATAGCACTATTGGATTCCCCGTGTTTTTTTACCCCAGATGAGAAATTATCGTCAAATGCCACGTTCTGCCCGATGATTTATGAATTTTTGAATATTTTCGATACCAAATTTCGCAAATTTTGATCGCTTGTG